>CM069905.1:146060960-146245122 GCA_036172215.1 Camellia granthamiana | reverse complement strand
TTTTTACATATTAAGATATGAAAAGCAAATATTTGAAATAATTTTCCAATCAATCTGAAGAAAGCATTGACACATCTCTACATCGAGGAGGGAGCCCCAATATCAAATTTTCTGCAACAAAGAATAGGCAATCTATATAACAAAACACACGAATGGTCATCCTACATCAGTGAATTTTGCAATCAACTATAAATTGAAAAACTAAATGCATCATATTATGAAGAAAAAAATCAACTCCATGCCATAGCATCCCAACAATATAGCAATACATTTTTCATAAAACCGCTTAAATGGTGAAATTTAATTTTGTAAAAAAAATAATTCCTGCAACTCATCTGGTTTGTCAAATTAATGTGAAAATCATCAATTACATCAACTATAAACAACTATAGAATAGAATTGTTGCTTTACAAAATAGCCAAATTAAAAAGATTTTAAAGTCATCCAATAGCCATCAAGTATTGCTAGTATCAATACCTGAAAGAAAATGTATAGTAAGAAAAGTAAATTAAATAAGAAAAATCATAAATAGGTGATAACTTCACAAAATATTTAAAAACTCACTGATTTGTAATTTTCCCAATGAAATAAGAAGATGAGTAAAGAGAGTCTATATTACAGTTTGGTGCAAATCTCCATAGCATTTTTTTATCAAAATAATTTTATTAGAGAACATAATTTCTTAGTGTATGCCAATAAAAGAGAACATAATTTCCTAATTGTATGCAAATCCTAATTGTCTCCATAATTTCATAATTTCCTAATTTTATTCGAGAACATAATTTCCCAATTTATAAATCATTAAAAAGAGAACATTACAGGCATACAATAAAAGAGAACATAATTTTATTAAAAGAAAATTAGAGGGGGCAAAAGTGTATTTAAAAGGGAAAAAAAATAAAAAGACAACTGACATGTCCAAAGAAATAAATCAATTCAATTCAAAATAAAGACTATTTTTTTGGGACCACGTGGAGAACTCAATTGTAATAAACTGATTCAAAATAAAAGATCAAGTTAGCACTTTTACCATTAGTTTGTGGCTAACACCTGATAAATTGGTGAGTGTCATGAACCGAACCCCGCCCCTATGGGTTAAGGTCATAACTGGCCAGTAATCAAAGGATTACCTGCGGCCTCAACCCAGACAAAACGTATTTCATCAGAGTTAAGGGGGCCAAACGGAAGCAAACTTACAAATTGTCCATAGAGCTGTGCTTACATGGCACATCAAATAACACATATCTGTATTCATTAATAACTCACCCTAAAAAGGAAATCAACTTGAAGTGTTATACACACACAGGATCATTCAAGTCTTAGTCAGCCTAGCCAAAACTTATATACTAAGGTAGTCCAGCATTTTCGCCAACATAACGAGATTATAACAAAAGATCAAAAGAGGCGAAAGTAAGTCTCATGCGTGAGACGTTTGGGCTGACTCTCCAAAACTTGACCTTTTTCACAGACTTCACCGGAGCTGGGTTTGGACATCTCTTTGCTCACCTACATACACATGAATGAGTGTGAGCGAAGGTCCAGTGAATAATATCAAATAAAGAAGGTATACAAATGAGTTTTATATATATCAAACGCCTTGGGCCCATATAGAATTGTATCCAACGGCCTTTGGCCCATTCATTCATTCATGTCAAACGGCTTTCGGCCCATTTATTCATTCATGTCAAACGGCCTTCGGCCTAGTCAATTGTATCCAACGGCCTTTGGCCCTTTCATTCATTCATTCATGTCAAACGGCCTTTGGCCCAGTCAATCGTATCCAACGGCCTTTGGCCCAACCATATGGCATAACAATATTTGTCCCCAATTCAATTAAACAAGCTTAGAAGACTTATATGGAAGTAGGCAATTGGACAAATAACATACTTCAAATATCTATATTAAGATACTACTCACAGTGATCTGTCGGTGGATTTGCTCTCGTGCTTGACCCTAGAAGCTCTAATCACCCAAATTATGGTCAATTCTTGAATTGATCTCCAAGCTCTTCAAGCTTCTTGATTAATTCTTCAACTTGAGCTCCCTCTCTCTCTCTCTCTAACCGGCACACACACTCTCTCTCTCTCTAGAGTGATTTTCAGCCAAAATGAATTCAAGAGAAGGAATTGAGTGTAATAAGGCCCTTTATATAAGCTCTCTTAATCAAATTTGATTAGGCCAAATAATGGGGCTTAAATTAAACGTTCTGAATCTAATTATTTTGATCCGAATAAGTTTTCAATTAATTTCACCGCAAGCTCTAAAAATTGCGCTAATCACAATGGCGTAATCAATTTTAGGTTCTATGGCCGGTAAGGCCTTCAATTTAAATTCCAAAGCAGATAATCAAACAGATTTTCCTACGGTGAACAGATAGAAATTCAAAACCACATATATTCATATAAATGGCACTCAAAATCATATCAAACACATAATCACAATCGTAAATAAGATTAATTAGCATAATACGGACCAGGGTTATCACAATGAGTGTCACAGTACCCTGAACTACAAATATCTAATTGAAATAACGTAAAACGAACAACATAGATTATGCCAAATGCAAAGTATAACCTGACAAATAGTAGTCTATAGAAATTGTTTACATATTAATGTGAAAATCATCAATTAGATCAACTATAGACAACTTTAGAATTGAAATTGTTGCTTTTAACAAATAGCCAAATTAAAAGATTTAAAGTCATCCAATAGCCATCAACTATTGCTAGTATCAATACCTGAAATGAAAATGATCTTAACATGTTTTCCTCGTATAGTTTTAACATAGTTCAGCTCCCCTGATCTTAACATGTTTTCCTTCTATAATCTTAACATAGTCCCGCTACCCTAGATCTTAGCAGGTTCTCCTCCTCTAGTTTTGCTACCTTCTTGAAGCACTTGTCAAAAAATGAGCACACATGTTTTCCCTTGCCAACTGAACTATATTTTTTAAATAATCAACTCCCAAGTAGAAAAAACAATAGGACAACTAAGGCAATGTACTATGATTATGTTGTGTTTTCTTTTGATTGATGAAATCATCATGTTAAATCAATCAATTTATATCAATCCATTTAACCAAATCATCATGTTATATCAAATCCATTTAACCAAGTCAACAATATCCAAGATACATATCAAAACATAGAGTTGTAATTCAATATACCAATCAAGTAAAAGGTTGAACACATGACTTTCAGGTGTAATTAAAGCATGATCTCTTTCATAAACATTGCAAGTGATACCCAAACAAATTTGTCCCAAAAACAAAAAAAACAAAAAAGTAAACTGACCAAAAACAGAGCTCCCCTGTCAAACTTTAAAAAAATAAAAAAATTCAAAAAAAAAATTCAAAAATGGAAGTAATAAATAGACCAAGTGACCATATGCCATATTGTAATGCACCTTAAACAAATGTTATGCAATAGGAAATGACAATATTAAATCTTAAAAAATTTCATGAACTAAAAAAAAACCTTACATAATTTCATTCCCAATGGAAGCTGTACGGGGAGTAAATATTCCGCTGTGCCCGTACTCTATTCGTCCAAGCTCCTTGTCTATCCGATCGACCTGCGAGCACAACGACGGTGAGCTACCCGACTGTGTGTGGCCGGAAAACCCCTTCAACGATCAAGTTATCACACACACTCAGGAAGAGAGAGAGCAAGAGAGAGATATCACAATGAGTGTTTCTCACCAAATGATGTTCCATCCCTCGCATGGGAGGCGCAGTCATGCTTATATACTTTCTGTGCTCAAATCTGCTCCCATTAGTCTCTTGACACGTGGAGCTGCTTTCCCATCTGTCAGCACAAATTCAACAGGACACCACCCTAACCAAATAGCCAGACTACATTAGCGGGAGCTCGACAGCCCGGTGGCATCACCTCGGCTTCTCACGACCGTGCTGCGTAATGAGCCCATGTGCTTCACTTGCTGAGCCCCATAGCAACCGGGCTCAGTAACATTCCGGCAGAGCCAAGTTCAAGACAGGTCGAGCCGGCATTCAGAAGACTCTTCACACCGAGCTAAACGTGCTCCCCTAAAACCCGGGCTAGTAGATGATCATCTCGGCCAAATTAGCTCGGTCCAAATATGGGACCTGGACCTCGGATCTGGGCCTCGACCGAGCAAGACCAACTCTGGGGAAGCCCAAGTTAGCTCGGCCTAAACAAGGGCCGAGCCTCAACCGGGCAAAACCCACTCTGGATAGGCCCAAATTAGCTCGGCCTAACATGCTCGGTCCTAATCTGTCCAGCTTCTACCACGGCCCAAAGCCAGATTATAAATCTCCCTCTCAGAAGCCAATTACTCTATTAAAGAATTAGGATACCTTTAATGGGTTAACATGGTGTAATGAAATGCTACAAACAAATATTGCAACAAAAACAAAAAACAATTTAAATAAACATCAAATAGTTCCAACTATTAATAGGTACCAAAAATATATTGCTCAAATCCGCCGTAGCACAATCTATAAATTGTGCATTTATAAGTACAAAAGGAAAACAAAAGGTATGGAGTTTCAAAAGCAGAATAATATCAAACAATACTAAATTTTCAAAAGGAACATGAGAAGTAGCTGATCTTAGATATGGTTCATTGGTACAAAGGAGCATGAAACCTGTTATAGGAAAGAAACATGTTCTAGATGAGAAATCAACAATTATGCATGAAAACAAAATACAAACACACCTAAAAACACCCATACAGAGATGTCCCAAATTAACGTGTGCATCTTTAGACAAAAATAAAGCCATTAAATTAATTGGAGGTAAAAAAATAAAATAAGATTTGCAACTACATAATCCAAACAAACATTATATTAAATACACTTAAGCCAAACTTAACTATACTGGAAATGCAAAATATTGGGGAATAAAAGGCTTTACAAAAATATTAGAAATGCAACAAAGTCCACATCGGTGGAAAGCTTTACAAAAAATGGGTCATAGCTATCGTCTGCTTTACAAAATGTATATACTTTACAAAAATATGTGTTTGACAATGTCTTCAAATTTGTTCTTTCCCACAATTCTTATGAACGCCTCATCAATTTCCGAACATATCACTATAACAAAACTTCAGGGTAAACAATATTTGTAGTAGAATCTGGCTCATCCTTGGGGAGGAGGATACTGATAAGATCAAAAGATGTGCATCTGGATAATGCCACGTATAGTTACCCATGACTAAAAACAGATGTACGCAAATCAACCCCAACAAATTTCACAGATTGTCCTTGAGATTTATTAATGGTCAAGGCATATGCCAATCGAACTGGAAATTGACATCTTGTCATTCAGAAAGGCATTTCTGAAGAAGACGGAGTCAATGATATCCTTGGTATAAATGCCAAATTGCCAAACTTCTCTCCAGTTAAGATTCGAGCTTCAATTATGCGAGTGTCGCACCTTGAAACCATCAATCTTATGCCATTACATAGTCCATCTTTCGGTGCAATGTTTCTTAATAACATTATAGGACAACCCACTTTCAACTCTACCTTAAAAGCTGGTAGCCCAGGAGGATCCAATGAATTTAAATACTCATTAGGATATCTGTTTGTAATAAAAGGATCAATTTCATCATCTTTAGCCATCTTATCTTCAGCAAGATACGTATATGTATTCCCTGGAAAAATATTCAATGCAGCATTATTGATAGCACTGACATCATCATTCTGTGCTAAAAGAATGGTGCGTTCAGTTAAGAATGATGGGGTTGATGTATCTGCCACATCTAATTGTGGATAAACTGTTGAGAGTAATTCCTTTAGATCTTGGCATTTATGTTTTGTTGATGGAATTTTAATAATTTCTTGCAGATTGGTCCCAATC
Source organism: Camellia granthamiana (assembly GCA_036172215.1). Classification (NCBI taxonomy): domain Eukaryota; kingdom Viridiplantae; phylum Streptophyta; class Magnoliopsida; order Ericales; family Theaceae; genus Camellia; species Camellia granthamiana. Next base: position 146,239,279 of record CM069905.1, on the reverse strand, counting down.
TAATAAATAAAATAAAATAAATTAAAAAGAAATGATATAATCAAAGTATCCTCAATTTGAAGCACCATTTGATAAAGAAAAAGTTCGAATGAGTATTACCTTCGTCAAGAATTTTGCAAAAATAGCATTTCCAAGGTTTGCATGATTCAAGCACATATTGAAATCTAAAGATAAAACATGTAGATCCTTCCACAAAACAAAGTGTCTTAATGACGCATTCACAATTTGCTCACGAACTCCTTTGGTTATAACTGGTAAGATTTGTCGAAAGTCTCCACCAAGAACAATAATGATACCCCAAATGGCTTTTCACTATCACAAATATCTCGAAGTGTGCGATCAACCGCCTCAACACAAAGTCTATGTTGCATAAGAATTTCATCCCAAATTATGAGTTTTGTTTCTTTAAACAATTCAGCCTGTAATGATTGCTTGCTAAACCCACAAACTGAATTTTCCAAGACATCCAATGAATGGAAAATGTTGAATGTGCAGTGCGACCTCCTACTAATAGCAATGATGTAATTCCAAATGAAGCAACGGTAACAACAATATGGCCAAGGCTGTGACATTTTAATGTAATCGTATTATACAAAAATGTTTTTCCCATTCCGGCACCCCCATTCAAAAAGAAAATAGTCCCTTTACTTTCAAAAGCTGAAGAAGTGATTGCGTTATAAGCAATTCGTTGTCCATTATTGAGGCGATCAATAGTAATTTGCACATCTGTCTGTTGTGCCTCATTCTGTAGTTGTTGATGTTCGAATATCAATCGGTTACCAACTATTGCACTCCAATTTGCTGTAGGTTGTGGCATGGGCGGGAAGTCAATTAAAGTCTTTCCTGATTCTTGAAGCATTTGATTCAAAAGATACAAACCATAATCTTCAATTTGAGCCTCAGTTGGGTTAGAAATGGCAAACAATGTACAAAGCTTATGTGCAAGATCATCACAGATATGCATTGAAAATTGAATCCATAACGCATGTGGTTGTAGTGGAAAACATTGGATTAGAATAATACAAAACAATCTCCTCAATTGATATCCGGTTTTCATAACTCCAACCTCTTTCAGGCACTGTATCCATTCTTCATCATCTTCTAAGAGTCCTCTTGTAACACATGCTAATTTAAACGTCTCATGCAAAACATTGTTAACTGTACGTAAACATTGAAACGATCTTGGCCCTTTGACAACAGTTAACAACAAACGCAGATAAAATCTTTCACCACAGATTGGGCTAGCAAAGTACATTCTACCAATTACATATCCATGTTCTCTTGGTTTCCATCTATGTTCTGACTTGAGCCAAACAAAATGTTGCGGAAATTCTTGGTAAGTGAATTGGCATTCATTTTCATTGGAAGCACAACAATCAAAAAAACCAATAAGAGTCGATTTTTGTTGCGCAACTCTAGAAAGAATCATTTCCAATGAGTCATTAGGATTGAAAAGAACATGATGCATTCCAGGTAGATGAAGTGCCAAGTGAACAACTATTGGCATCTCTACATGCAAATGATGACCGAATATTCGCCAAGCAGCTTTTGGTGGTCCAATATACCTCGCATCGAGATATTGTTGGATCTCATTAATCAATTCCAAAACCATTGTTGTGCGATCATAACCCTTGTAAATGTACTTATGTATATACTTAACACATCTCACTCCAGCACAAACTTCTACATTTATATGACAGTTGAACCGTTTAGAAAGATATGCATTGTATGGTACCACATCCCTGTTATTAACTTCCTGTCCTTTCACAGTATACACTTGACCACTATTACGACGACGATAGATTGGATATCCATCTTGGTCCGTAATTGTTGAATCTGCAAAGGCTTGAGGGTATTTCTTAGTGCATCTACCATTTTCCATACATGGTGCTTGGGGATTTCGAGCACCACATGGTCCATGTACCATGCAACACTTGATAGTTTCAAAAAGTGTAGGATCATTTTTTGGATCTGGAAATTCTGCACAAACTAATTTGTCTACTTGAGCATATGTTCGAATTTTGTTTGGACCTTTAAGAAAGAGAAGCGCATGCATATGTGGTAGGCCTCGTTTTTGGAATTCAATTGTAAAAACATGTGCAACTTTATTATCGAATACTTTGTTTGTCTCTATCTCCTTCATCAAACACTTTCTTTTAAGCTCAAAAACATAGGCAATCAAATCAGGACGATCAATAACTTTGTGGTGTGGTAATAATGCTAAAGTAATTTCTGGCCAATTGGGATTTGCAGTCATGGTGAGAAAAATATCTGGGTGCTGGTTGTATCGCGTGATAGCCATTGAATCTTGAAAGATTTCAAACATATGTCTTGGACTACCAGTAAATGAAGATGGCAAAATAAACCTTTGACCAATTTGATTAGGTCGCAGGTCATCTGGATCAATATTGCTCAAATCTTGGTAAAGTTCAGCCCGAATTTTTCTTTGATTAAGCTTATAGTACGTCAACCGATTTTGTTCAGTTGCAGCCCAAGCATCTACCAAAAACTCTTGGAATAGTTTCTCACCTCTCAAAATTGTTGAATACTCTGTAGGTCGCTCAAACAAACGATAACTATAAAAATCCATTTGAGTAAGTCAATCAGTTGAAGGCCGATCATGTTTAACGTCCCACAATTTCAACTTAGGTTCCCATCCAAGCTCACCATACGGGAATAATAAAACATAATGCAATGGCAAATACGTTAGGTGGCATTCATTAATTTGCATCAATTCATTATTTCCCTGTAGATGTAAAACATCTCTTATTCTAGTAACCTTAGTTCCATCACCTGGTATTACAATTGCAATCTCATCAGCACTTGGTAGGTTATACTGTCGTCGGTCTGTCGCTGAATTGTAGTGAAGATGAGCAGGTAGATTTTGTCTAGTGAAGGCTAATTGATTCAAAATTGCATGAGCCTGGCGAAATTTGTCTACAAATGCATTAACTTGTAACAAACTATCTTGAATAGTTTTGAGAACATCTCTTCGTAAGTGAGGATTTCTATGATTTCGAACTTCTAAAGCTGAATCAGGATCATAAATGTACAACTGAGCATAAGTCACATCCTGCCCTGGCTATGGTAGAAGTGATCCTGTTCGATGTCGCAATTCCCCATGGATAATAAATGATGTAGGGCCGCTTCTCCTTAGTACTCTTGGATCCAATGTAGCACCAAGACTTGTAAAAGTATTGGCTGCATTGTACAATCAAGTATAGCGTCGAAACGATCTTGCTTGATCATCATCCCCATTATATAATGCTTGAAGCGGTGGAGGGGGTGTCATAAGCAGAGGTAGCCTAGTCTTTCCTTTTGAACAGCAAGTTCCAAATAGGGGACGCTTTCGAGATGATTGTGCTAATTTTTCATCCATTCAATATAAGGCTGAATAGTAAGGACATAACACATCTATCTTGCCGAGAGAATGGCGACATGAATTCATGTGTGATCGAGTATTAATCGCAGTACTAATAGTCATATCTTCTAATTCATCATCTGTACATAGATCCTCTTGAAGGAATGTGACTGTAGAATTAGGCTTACAAATATTTGTTGTGCATAAATTAAAATTTATACACATGTATAAGTAAGAGTATTATTTACAGGATTAAACATGTTTTACCAATTCCTTGGTGGACCTAAAGATGTACTTTCCATAAAGAACGAACATGTGGATGCATGTGTAACCATTTTTCATTTTTGTGCCAACGAAGTATCCTCAATTGTCTTTGTACCATGTTCTAAGCAAGCATGATTGCGACGACTCGGTGTTAATGAAGAAACGTCTTTCACGTATGCTCCTAATCTCTCTCGTTCTTGTCGCAAGCGTTGTCCCAATTGATATGCAGAGCATGCATTTTCATTTCTTTCACGTTCTCGTCATACACATTGAGCTAATACAGCTCTTGATATAACATAACCATTGGGTCCCTAAAATGTGAAAATTCGATCATTGGATGCCTAAAAAGAAAATATTGTCAAGTACCATTTTCCACTGTCCAAAAAAAATACTATTTTCTATTTTTATATCCCCTTTTTAAAAAAAATGCATTATACTCTTGCCCATGACTACCCATAATAAATTGTGTGGTTTTGTTATACTAATGAACAAATGTTCGGCCAACTTATGAGAATAATAATAATAAATTGTGTGGTTTTGTAACACTATTGAACAAATGTTCGGCCAGCTTATGAGCTTCATAAAGTAGCCCCATTTAAACAGGACACATACACGATTTTCTTGTTGGGCCCATGCACTTATAGGAGACTATATATTCCTTTCTCACTATATATTCCTTCATAAAATATCCCCTATATATTCCTTTCTCCCTAAGAATGTACAGGAGACACCAAGAAATGTGCATAGTTTCGAAAATAAAAAACAATTATGGCTTATTCAAAATATATAAAGATACAAAAATAAAAAATAAAAAAACTCTACAAAAATCAATAACAACCATACCACTAAACATGCATTTTCCTTTCGCTTGCCCTTTCAAGCATCAATCACCTTTGTCATTTTTTACAGCCAAGTATAATCTATATAATAAATTGTGTAGTTTTGTTACACAAACAAATGTTCGGCCAGCTTATGAGCTTCATAAAGTATCACATTTAAAGAGGACACGTACCTGGAAGAAAAAAAAAAAAAAAAATAGCATTTGGCCATTTTGTCACAATTGATTCCTTTCTCCCTCCTCTCTATTTATCTCTTTATCTCAAAATTTTCGCGTACTTACATTGAAAAGTGGTGCCGACTTCCACATATATACAGGACACTTAAAAAATTGCAAAGTTTAAAAAATAAAATACAATTATGGCTTAAAATAAACAATTGGACGTGCATTTTCGAAAACACTATACAATTATGGCTTAAAATAAACAATTGTTTATGGCTTAAACTAAACAATTGGACATACAATTATGGCTTAAAATACAAACATACGAAAATAAACAATTTAAAAAAACACTCTACAAAAACCAGTAAGAACCATACTGCTGGACATGCATTTTCCTTTCCCTTTCCCTTGCGCTTGCAAGCATAAGTCACCTTTTCTTTTCCCTTCGACATTGCCTTTGCATTTTCTTTTTCCATTGCCTTTAAAAAATAACCAAAATACAAGAAATAATAATAATAAAAATGAAAATGAGTTTGAACAAAATAATAAAAAAATGATTTTTGGGCTGACCTTAGAAATACGAACAACATTGAAATCATGCTTATCACGAATCACTACATCGACATTTCTTTGTTGAAGAAACTGAATCTATACATACAAAAACAAATGAGTAGTTGATATGTACACAAAATGAAATTTTGTAAGACGATGAGTAAAGGGAATGAATATTACAGTTCGTTGTAAGTCTCCATCTAGCTGTAAAAAATGAGGCGAAAAAAATTTATAATCAGAACTTGTAATACAATTTTTTTTTTTTAAATCTATGTACCAGTTTTTTTTAAAAAGACAACTTACATTATCCATAATATTAGACGTCGTTGCAGCTTAGTATTGCAAAAACCTGTAATACAAAAGTTAACTTCAGTAAATACATATTAATCCAAGCAAGACAAAAGTTATTTTTGTTCATGGAAAGGTAGCAATACATAGGTTATTTTAATTCACCAATTGTAGATACTTAAATGGAATGAAACATATCGATGGCTTAAGCTTTCTTGAATTTAATTGAACTAAAAGAGGTTTAAATGGAACTGCAAAATTTATAAAGTTAATTCATATACTATGAATAAAATATCTCATTCAAGGAATTAATAAAAAATCACACAGATATGCAGATGACAAACTAATAACCCAATAATCATTTTTCGCCACCAAAATGAGTTATGTTTCCAAGAATGTATTTATTAAAATTAACAAACATTTTTTGGTATTGGTAACACAATATGAATCCATAGTTTGAAAATAATAATGTATTTATTTTCAGGAATTGGTAACACAATCTGAATCTTACCATTTTTTCTTACAAATTAATAAATCTTAACTTGGCAAAGAGTGCAAATGAGTAGAAACAAACACCCAGAAAAGCCAAAAACGCAAACAAAAAATATATATTGTTGCACCTGAAATGGACAAATAGATAGAAACGCAAACAAAAAATAATGTATTAAAAGTCTCACAATCTCACAATTTCGTCAAGTCAAACTGAACCAAGTCAAAGTCAATCTCACAATTTCAGAAACTGTGAAATTATCCTTATTTTTTTCAATAATCAAACACCTAGAAAAGCCAAAAACCAGCAAAGTAATGACAAAAAAATGTCGAAAAACCACCATATTGAAAGTTTATTTAGCAAAGTTCTAGATGGTAGAGGATAACTCGTTTGTATAAAACACATTATCAAGAACTTAGATCTTATTATATTTGAGACCCGTTATCATACACATATTAAACACATTATATTTGAAACACATTATCATAAAATTAAATCCCATTATATCTCATCCCATTTAGACTGTAAATCTATATAAATATAACAAATGGCTAGAAATTTTAGAGGTTGATGCAGCTTAGTATTGCCAAAACCTGTAATACAAAAGTTAACTTCACTAAATACATATTACATACATAGTAATCAGTAGATACTTAACATATCGATGGCTCCTACATTATTATTAGGAATGAAACATATCGATGGCTTAAGCTTTATTGAATTGTATTGAACAAAAAGAGGTGTAAATGTAACTGCAAACATTATGAAGCTCATTCAAAGAACTGATAAAAAAATCACATAGATATGTAGATGCCAAACTAATAACCTACTGTGGGGACATAACTTTTGAATGACAACACGTGGCCGAGGTGACACCGAAGTGTCAGCCGAGGTGTCACGTGTCCTGGTCATGATGCCGAGATTATCTCGGCTAGGCCGAGGTTATCTGCGAGAATACCGGAATCCGAGATAAGTGGATAAGGGACAAGAGTCCTAAAATGGGAGAAGACTTCAGTTTGAGTAAAGATAAGACTCTTAGAGAGTTTATCCTAATCCTACTGGGAGTCCAAGTTAGTAGTAATCCTAAGTCCATTAGAGTTAGGCTTCTATTTGAGACTAGGATTATGTTAGCTATAAAAGGGAGGCACCCCCATGGGTCTAAGGTATGCTTTTGATATTCTGTCTAGTGAGTTAAGCACTATTGATTATCTTTGAGAGATATTGAGTACTGACTTGATCGTCGGAGTACCCCCGGGTGGACGAACCACCGTCGGAATCTTTTCTTTCTGTTGCAGGTCAGACAGGTGTCATCTATTCTGCCGGTGTTCTCCAGCTAAGTACTAAGTTGGCAGTGTGGTCAGAAAATCACTCACACACCTACCAATCATTTTCCGCCACCATATTTTACTAAAATTAAACAATTTATCAAAATGAGTTGTGTTTCCAACGGAAACTATCAATAAAACACATCAATCACTTAGTACTTTGCTTCCAAGAATCTATTTATTAAAATTAACAAATAACAAAAGCTTTGCACATCTACACAGTTTTAAAATAATAATTTCACTCCAAAATTAAATAAAAATAATAAATCAGTCTATATGAGGACATTTTCAGGGATTGGTAACACAATCTGACTCCAAACAACATTAAATTTTTTTTTTTTTAATGAATGTTACCATTTTTCTTTGCAAAGGGTGCAAATAAGTAGAAATATATGTAGTAACAAAGGGTGGAAATATATACTTATGCACCTAAAGTGGACAAATAGATAGAAAAGAAAAAAGAAAGTATATATTTCATAAAGTCAACCGCTAAAGTCAAAAAGCCAACAAATAATTTCATAAAAAATAATTCATCCACCGGGTGGTCAACCACTAAAACGTCTCCAAGATATAACTACGCGAACCTTTGTTTCACAAAAGATAGATATGATAAAGAAATATTTCAATATACATAACAAAATATTTAACCTTAAAGAAATATTATGAGAATTGAATTATTAACCTTAAAAGATCTAAGAATTGACTTTCCAAGAGTTACTAAAATGATCTCATAGCACATTATTTCTGAAATTTGTGAATTTTGTGGACCTTGAAAGATAAATAACTCAAGCACAGAAAGATAAATAACTACCAAGTGAACCTATTCCTGAAATTTGATTTCTACCAATTGAGACAAAAAGAAAAAAAAGAAAAAAAAAAGGAAAAGATAAAAAAATAAATTGGTTTACGTAAATTTTTTTTTTTTCCTTTTATAAATTGGTTTTGCTTCCTCAATTTAAGAAAAGTTATGATACACTGCTTTAGGCATTGATAAATTGCAAATAATGTCTTGCTCATTATGAGCTTGTGCGAGAAACTAAACACCAACAATTTAATTATTTTAAACTGTGTTTGGATCATAAACTTGAATATGTATTTGAAAAAGGTAATAAAAATGAAAAAGAAAAAAAAAATTGAATTATATTTCATTCATATTTTACTCACTTTTTTTTCTTTTATCTTTCCAAATCTCTACTTAACACCATGATTCAATACCCTTAATAGATTACATTTTCTTAAACAAAACAAAGAAAAAAAAATTATCAATGCAAACAAAAAAAATTTAAAATTTTATGGAGTTGCCAATTAAAATTTTATTCAAGTAAAAGCATATGGAAAAAACAAACAAACAAACAAAAATACAACCAAAAAAAAAGAAGATGAAGAAGCTCTTCACCCTGCAAGGTTTTATCATGAGTTGAAATTTCTAATTGTTGACTAGTCATGCACTCAAATACTTTGATTAAGGCAAGAAAGTGATGTCCTTAACTTTGATTATATTCACAAATTAAACTTGCAACTCAGTTATTGTTCAATGATGGATAAACAAAAATGATGACAGGTTATCTTACAAAAACGCAAGAATGATGATTCTTAAATTATCACACAGATATGTAGATGACAAACTAAAAAAAAAAAACAAAATGTTGATTTTCAAAACAAACAAAAAAAAACATATAATATAGCTGATTTCTTGCTCCCCCTACCCTACCCACCCCAATTTGATTTTAATAAACCCAAATAATGATAATTGTAAGGGGAAAAAAAAAAAAACCAGAATTATAAATTTCTTGCAGAACCAACAAAAGAAATAATCATAGAATAACAAAGCCCAGGTTTTCATACTTACCACATCTCTACCGTGTTTCAATATGAAAGGTCTCTAGGAAGTCCACAACGCTTCAGACAAAAAAGTCCCAAACCTGTTGTCAATATTAAAGATTGTTAAAGATTATTGAAGATTATTAAAGATATCCAAGCATCAGAGTAAAGATTATTGAAACAAAAGATATCCAAAGATGGAAATATAAATACTGAAGAAAAATCAAAGCCCAGGTTCCCATTTTCCCCATTGTTTGCTAGTAATTAATGATTGGTTGGTTCTGTATATTGAGAATGACATTTAATAGTATTCCAAATGAAATTATCATGTATTATTTTAAAAATACGAAAAATCAGAGAGGTTATTTGTAATCAAATTTGAATATTATCAAAATGGTATGCAAACTAATAAATGTTACCAATGTTTTATGAGCGGGTGTTTTATGCAATAAATAAAACTGAAAATCTGAAATAGTACTACTTTAATAACGTAATAAGGCCTTGTTTGATTGACAGGATTAATAATCCTATGAATTAGTGAAGGATTCGTTATCCAATCAAATTCGTGACATAACCATTTATTATGTATTCATTTTATTTTCTTTTCTTTTATACTTAAAATAATGAACTAACAATCAAACATAGGATTGTGAGTCCGTGAACTAACAATCCCAATCCTATGCTATAATACTACTAATCAAACATGCCCTAAGTGTCACATCAATAAGTAAAAAAAATTGTAAGGTTGTTAGTTTGTATGACATTACTCTATCAACCTATTAATTGAAGGAGAAAAGAAACAGAAAAAAAAAAAAGATTAATTTAACTCCTATATATTTTGGTTAAAAACCCAAAAACAAACACAAAAAATATCATCAAAATAAAATTTTAACTAAAATAAAATAAACAATTTCCAAACAAACCCTTGGATGAGAGAAAAGAAACAATATCATCAAAATAAAATTTTATAAGTGTCAATGTTTTTATTTTTAAAGGAGCAGTAATCTGTTGTTTTATATCTATATCATCAAACCCTCCGTATTATGTAAAATAGTAATTTGTTGTTTCATTTTTTCTCCAAAATTCAAAATGAACTAAGAGATGATATGAACTAAGAGAAACACTGTGCATATACATCCCTGTACTCTATGTAATTATTAAGACAAAAGTGCATTGAACCCTCAGTTGAGTATTTAAGATGCTGAATGAAACAAATTGCAAGCTAATAACAATATGGTAGGGGAAGTGATTACAAAAATTACCATAGAAGTAACAATAGAATAGTCATTGTTAATTGAACTTATCAAAAGATTCAGACCATCTTAACTGTACTAAACAATTTTTTTTTAATATACAAATTTAAAAGGACAAATGAAAGAAACACTGAAGTTGAATTTTTTACCTGCTGATATGCATGGTGGAAACAGAGTGCAACAAGGAAAGACCTAGTTGAATCAAAGAAACAGAAAACAATAACAATTTGTGTAAAATTCCAAGTTGACTCTTTGAGAAAAAAAAAAAGGTTTCTAGATATTAGATCCAAAACAATGAGATAAAGATAGGTCTAAGAAACTTTCACAAACTGAAACATGGGTTTAACAGATTATCACAAATGAAAGCCATAGCATCAAGAATATCCTATTGATAGCATCAAGAATTAGAACAAAATTTGAAAAAGTGAGCAATACGAACACAACTTCACAAAATGGGTTTAACTTTCACAAAATTTAAAACATGGGTTTAACTTTCACAAAAGTGAGCAATTTCAAAACATGGGTTTTACTTTCACAAAATTTGAAAAAGTGAGCAATAACAGAGAAACATTCTCATCAAACCAAAATTAGAACATGGGTTTTCACCAAAAAAATAAAATAGAACATGGGTTCAACAGATACAAAAGAAACTTTACCAAAATTAACACGAACACAACTTAGGGTTAACAGATATGCACAATTTTTTACATAAAGAAGATGAATAATGGGTGTTTCAATAAAGAGTCACAGGGGACCAAATTAACAGTCATCAGATTACAGAGGGTGTGTGTTCAAAATTATATGTATAATACACACAAATACATACATATTGGCTTTTAAATAATCAAACTCATATCATAAATCAAAACCATGTGAAAAATCAAACATTTCAAATTAATATCAAATCAATCATATATATATACATATATATATACATACATATTGGAATCATATATACACATATACATATATATGTTGGAAATGGTTGAAAAATTCTGGGTAAAAACAGAATTTTTTCCTAACTTTGGTTTATTGTTTATGTGGGACCTATGCGTCAATTTTGGCGAGTCTAAGTGGTAACGCATTCTATGGCGCGTTGTGATTCACGTGGTATATTTGGTTGTTTAAAACCATTATCGGGTGAATGGGAAATTGAAGCCAAAGTGAGTTCCATGGAAATGGAGTTTTAGTGGAAATTCCTTAAGGTTAGAAAATGGCTTGTCCCACATTGATTTGGTGGGAAGTTTTGAGTGGGTTTATAAGGCATGGGATTGGACCTTGGGGTGTGTCCCAAGGGGTACCCAAGTTTTGTAGAGAGGGAGGTTATAAGCAAAATGGGCTAGACCCATTGGACCAAAAAATCACCACACATGCGCGGTCGGGCGGGCTGGGCTTGGGCGCGGGTGTGTGGTTGGGTTAGGCTTGTTCGGCCCAATACTAATCTTTTTGGGCCAAAAACATTTGGATTTAATTTTATTTTTTGAAATAAAATATGTCCAACTGTCCAGAATTCAAATTAATTCCAGGATTAATCTATTCCGATTTTTCTCTACACTCAAACAGGTCCCTTCTGGTTTTATCTGTTTGAATTTTGAACCCAACAGATTTAAATCTGTTTAAATTCAAAACCAAACAGGTTTCATACCTGTTCAAAACAAGTTTGCACCTGTTTAATTCAAAACTAATAGCCACCACTACATCTATAAATAGGCAGCCCTCATTTGATGTTTTAATTGATCAGATTCATCAAATTCGTACTTCCATTCTGCTAAATATATTCTGCATTTTGCTGCTTCTATTTTTTGTGAGAAAGAGTGTAAACACTTAGTGTGTTCGTTGAACAAATAAATTGTAGTGCTGCATTTATTTGTTGTTGATCATTTCATCCTGAAAGATAGACGTCCATATTGTGAAAGCACCATGGAGAGGACAAATCTGTCTTAAGGATACAGTGTTTAACACTAGACTTGATCAGATTATTATTCGAAGGAATTAATCAAGTAAATTGTTTAATTTATTTTTCTGTTTTATTTGTTTATTTAAATCATATTTTAATTTTGTTTTTGTAACAAAATAAAATCTATTTTTATTTATTTACTTTTTATTTCTAGTTTGATTTTGTAATCAAACTTATTTCTCTCCTTTCTTTTATTTCTTTTGTATTCTGTTTGCTGTTAAGTACACAAACAAAATTAATTTATTCAAATACAGTGAATATTGTCCAACAATCTTAAGGCAGACCATTTTTGGTGTCTTCATTGTATTTAATTTTCTGTGTTTTCAAAGTAATATTCTGGTTGGAAAATACAAATAGTATTTATAAACTATTTGACAGATAGTAGTAATATACTGTCTATTTTCTTTGACAACTAGTAGTAATATACTGGTGTCATTAACAATTGCAGAATATTATTTGGTGTTACAGAAAATTATTATAGTGTTTTATTTTCTGGTTTTAGTAACAAGGAAAATAAAATTATTTTGTGTTATAATTTTTTTTTTTCTGGTTTTAGTAACTAGAAAATTAATTTGTGGTTTGTTTTTATGATTTTTGTAATCAGATTTTATGGCTACTGCAACTGAAACTGCAACTGGCAGTGGTACTCCAACTGTTACACCAACTCCGGTCCCTATCCAGAAGCATGTTCAAGTACCAATAAATCATGGAGAAAAATCAAAAAAATTTAATGGTATACTGAGTTTAAGAGATGGCAGCAAAAGATGCTGTTCTATCTTACAACTCTTAATTTGGCCCGATTTCTTCGTGAAGAGGCTCCAGCACTTAAAGAGGGTGAAAGTGATCGGCAAGTTGTTGCCTCTGTAGATGCTTGGAAATATTCAGATTTCCTGTGCAGAAACTACATCCTCAATGGCCTTGACAACATGCTGTATAATGTTTACAATCCTCTAAAGTCAGCAAAAAAATTATGGGATTCTTTGGAGAAGAAATACAAGACAGAGGATGCCGGCATGAAGAAATTTGTTGTCGGCAAATTTCTAGATTTTGTTATGGTAGACTCCCAAACATTAATTTCTCAAGTTCAAAATTTTCAAATAATTTTGCATGATATTCATTCAAAAGGTATGTCTCTTAGCGAGTCTTTCCAAGTCGCTGCTTTAGTGGAAAAGTTACCACCAGCTTGGAAAGATTTCAAAAATTATTTAAAACATAAACGCAAGGAGATGACTATGAATGAGTTGATTGTAAGATTAAGAATAGAGGAAGATAACCGAAAGGCTGAAAAGAGGAATGGGAAAAATCCCATTGAGTCCAAGGCTAATGTGGTTGAACAAGTTCACAAACCACATGACAAAAAGAGGAAGTTTACTAGAGATGGTCCTAAACAAGGCAACAACAATGGCAACAAGAAGTTCAAAGAAAAATGCTATAACTGTGGCAAGACTGGACATCGAGCTTCTGACTGCCGCCGCCCTAAGAAGGATCATGGAAGTACAAGCAAGAAGACTACCAATCAGGCCAATATAACAGAATTAGATTACATCTCTGACGAGGTGAATGACATCAATCTCTCTGTTGTGGTGTCTGAGGCTAATTTGGTTGGAAATCCCAAGGAATGGTCGGTTGACACTGGGGCAACTCGTCATATTTGTGCGGACAAGAAGATGTTCACTACCTACAATGAGGCTGCAAATGGTGAACAACTTTTCATGAGAAATTCTTCTACTTCTACTGTGGCTGGACAAGGAAACGTGATCTTGAAGATGACATTAGGGAAAGAACTGACCCTGGACAATGTACTGCATGTACCTGACATCCGGAAGAATTTGGTTTCTGGCTCTTTATTAAGTAAAAATGATTTTAGGCTTGTATTTGAGTCTGATAAATTTGTATTATCAAAGAGTGGTATGTATGTTGGTAAGGGATACATGAGTGATGGTCTCTTCAAATTAAATGTAATGACAGTTGTACCAAAAGTTGCTATGAATAAGAATAACACATATTTTACTTATATTCTTGAGTCGAATTTATGGCATGGTAGATTAGGACATGTGAATTTTGATGCTTTGCGTAGATTAATTAGTTTAGATTACATATCAAAGTTTGAAATTAATCATAATCATAAATGTGAAATTTGTATAGAAGCGAAACTAACTAAGGCTTCATTTAAATCAATTAAAAGGAAAATCGAACCTCCAGAATTAATTCATACAGATGTATGTGATCTTAAATTTGTTCAAACTAGAGGAGACAAAAAGTATTTCATAACATTTATCAATGATTGCAGAAGATATTGTTATGTTTATTTACTTAGAAGTAAATATGAAGCTTTAGAAATATTTAAACTCTATAAAACAGAAGTTGAAAATCAACTTGGTAAAACCATTAAAATGGTTAGAAGTGATAGGGGTGGTGAATATGATGCACCATTAAATGAATTTTGTGCACAACATGGCATTATTCACCAAACTACAGCACCCTATTCTCCTCAGCAAAATGGAATTGCTGAAAGGAAGAATAGAACCCTAAAAGAAATGATGAATGCCATGTTACTAAGTTCAGGCTTGCCACAGAACTTGTGAGGGGAAGCAATTTTGTCTACTAATTATATTCTTAACAGAATACCCCACAAGAAAACCAACAGCACTCCTTATGAATTGTGGAAAGGTCGACCACCTTCCTATAAATACTTAAAAGTGTGGGGTTGTTTAGCAAAAGTTGAAGCTCCTGTTCCTAAAAAGACTAAGATTTGACCAAAAATAGTAGATTGTGTGTTTATTGGTCATGCTCAAAATAGTAGTGCATATCGGTTTCTGACTTATAAATCAGAAATACCTGATATAAATGTGAATACTATTATAGAGTCAAGGAATGCTGTGTTTTTTGAACATGTCTTTCCTTACAAGAAAGGACAGGAATTAAGTTTACAGAAAATAACTTATGATTGTACACAAAGTCAAGAGACTAATGACAATCAAACACAAGTGTAACAACCCTCGTACTGATTACCGATAAACCACTGAATTAGTTACTGGTTACTGTTAAACTGAACGGATAGTGACTGATAATTGAATGAACTGAAGTACTGAATGGACTGATTGAAATCGAAACTGAAATTGAATAAGTTATCTATTGAATTGCATATTGTATCTGTTTGATTGATTGATTATCTGTTTGAATTTATATGTTTAAACTGTTAATTGAAGGCCTTATCGGCGGCCGAATTAGGAACCGTTTAGTGTTTCATGATCAGTAGGATATTTGTGATTTAATGGTATATTTATCTGAAAATTGATTAGGAATGACTAAATTAGATTTAAACGAGTTAATTTCCAAGATTGACTTAATTACCACATTGCCATAGCTAGTGGATCTTTGTTTATTCAAATATATTGTGCCTTATTACATCTAGATCACCATTTGATCAGCCCTTTTCTTGCTCATAACTGACCAAACTAGAGAGAGTGAGAGATAAGAGAGAATTGGACTCACATTGATGAAATTGCTAGAAGAATTTGTAGAAATTGCTAGAGGATTGCATAATTGAGCTTGTCATCATATAATTCAAGATCTAAGGTAGAATTCCATCTTCTTATTTTAGTGTTTGAGCTTAATCTTGCATGGTTCATGCCCAATTAGAGAGCTAGGCCATGACTTAGTGCAAATAGGTTGGATTATGCTTGAATTGTTGCATGCATGCTTGAATTGATGCATTTTGGAGTGAATTCATGGAAGAGATGTACATGCATGTCCATGTTTATATTAAAGTCCATGTTTTCATTTTGTTTTCCAACTATTGAGCTCATTTGAGCAAGGATTGAAGTTTAATTTTGGTTCAAAGCTCATGCATTGCATGTTTTAAATTGTTCTTGAAATTGGGTTTGAATTTGGACTTAATTTGACTCACCTTTGGGGCTTGAATTCTCAAATTGGATTTTGAAACTTGTTATACATTGTTTTGGGATGTATTTTCCAGAATTTGGGCCCAAGAGGTCGAGTATTGAGTTGGGAATGCTTGGTTTGAGCTTGGAAGGCAAATCTGGAAATTCCAGATTTGGCTTCTTCGCTCGAGCGAAGGATTCCTTGCTCGAGCGACCAAGGTTTCCTCTGAGCCACGCTCGAGCGAAGGATTGGTGGCTCGAGCGTAAAAAACGAGCATCCAGTACTTTTACTGTTTCTGCAGACCGCTCGAGCGAAGGATTTCTCGCTCGAGCGAAGCCTTTGATTTTGGAAGCTCGCTCGAGCGAAGGAAGGCTCGCTCGAGCGAGGCTCCTATTTTCAGCAACTTTTGAAAAATGCCTTCCAAGTGTATTTTTGCATCCTCATCCCATCCTAAGCATTCTTAGGCCTAGTTTAAGGCATCTTAATGAGGATTTAGACTTAGAACCACACCGAGGAAATTTAGGGATTTAATTATCATCCTTCCCGACTGTGAAACTTAGTGTGTGTTCTATTTGTTAACTGTTTAGGGTTGGCTTCGGGGACGCGCTCTAGCTGCTATTAGCCCAATCTCTGTAAGTAACGTTTGTGTAAAGATATGTTCAAAATGGTTATATTTTGAATACTGAACTGAACTGTTTATTGAACTGATATTGTTTATTGAATGAATGTATGTCCTGTATTCCGAACTGTACTGTGGCATCCTTAGCACTTACCGATTACTGTTACTGTTACAGAGCTCTGTCGGTTCCCTTGTGGAACCATATTATTTACTGATTGATGGCCATCATTATTGTTGGGTCTGTTAAGGCCCGGTCCTTTGGACCTATTGTTTATAGGCTATTGGATGTACCACATATGACTGATTGACTGAAATACTGTAAGACTGAAATACTGATTAATGAAATGTTTTCATTACTGTAAGGACATTCATTCATAACCTCTTTACGCATTATGTTATTCACTGGGCTTTAGCTCACTGTTTATATATATATGTAGGTTCTCAGCAGCCAGACCGGAGCTAGGAGCGTGGGTTAGTCCCCAGTTTTGTCAAGCCAGCCTATGTGCCTCACTGCGAGGTTCCGAGACGCCATGCTATGGCTTGGGGTGTTTTTGTGTTCCCCACCTGTCTCTTGACTGTTTTGTATTATTGTATAAACTGTTTACTGTTTGACCGTATTGTTATCGAGGGATTAAGTCCCCGCACTGAATGTTGTATATGATTGTATCGACTGTACTGTTTTGAACCGTTTGAATGCATGAAAAATGTTTTTGGCATATAGATTGTCACAGCTCAATGGACACTAGTTATTTACTGTATTGGCTTCCGCCAGGCCCTGTACTCTGTTTTACTGTATGACTGTTCAGCAGGCCTTCGGTAATCTCGGATTACTGGCCAGTTACGGTGCTAAACCCATAGGGTCGGGTTTAGGTCGTGACAACAAGAGACTAGTAATGGTCTTGACCAACAGGATTTAACTAATGATGAACCAAGACGAAGTAAGAGAGCGAGAACATCAAAATCCTTTGGTTCATATTTTCTAACATACTTGTTAGAAAATGAACCTCAAAGCTTTAAGGAAGCAATGATAGGTCCTGAAGCACCTTTGTGGAAAGAGGCTGTTAATAATGAAATTGAATCCATTATGCAAAATCATACTTGGGAATTGGTGGATCTTCCACCTGGTTCTAAACCTCTTGGATATAAGTGGACATTCAAGAGAAAAATGAAAGCAGATGGTTCAATTGACAAGTATAAAGCAAGACTTGTAGTAAAAGGTTACAGACAAAAGGAAGGTCTGGATTATTTTGACACATATTCCCCTGTGACAAGAATAACATCCATTCGCATGCTTATTGCCATAGCAAAGTTGTTTAATTTAGAAATACATCAAATGGATGTTAAAACAGCTTTCTTAAATGGTGATCTAAATGAAGAGATCTATATGGAGCAACCCGAAGGGTTTGTAGTGTCGGGGCAAGAAAAGAAAGTTTGTCGGCTTATAAAATCTCTTTATGGATTAAAACAAGCACCTAAGCAATGGCATGAAAAATTTGATCATGCAATGCTTACTAATGGGTTTAAAATAAACGAATGTGACAAATGCGTCTAGATTAAAAATACTGACCAAGGATATGTCATAGTTTGTCTTTATGTAGATGACATGCTTATCATTGGAAGCAGTCAAAACATGATCAAATCAACTAAGCAAATGCTTAACAAAAGATTTGATATGAAAGATATGGGGGTCGCAGATGTTATATTAGGAATGAAAATTACTAAAACATCTTACGGATATGCATTATCTCAATCACATTTTATTGAGAAAATTCTTGGTAAATTTATCAAGGATGATATGAATATAGCTAGAACACCTGTAGACATCAATCTTTATTTATCGAAAAATAAAGGTGATGCGGTATCTCAGTTAAAATACTCCCAACTCATTGGAAGCGTAATGTACCTAATAAATTGTACTCGTCCTAACAGAGCTTATGCAGTCAATAAATTGAGAAGGTACACTAGTAACCCCGGAGAAGACCATTGGAAAGCGATCATTCGGGTTCTTAGATATCTAAGATTTACTCGTGATCATAGTTTGAACTTTACTCGATATCCAGTAGTACTCAAAAGTTATTGTGATGCAAATTGGATATCGGATACTAAAGATTCAAAATCTACTAGTGGATATGTCTTTACTCTGGGAGACGCTGCTGTTTCTTGAAAATCCACGAAACAAACATGCATTACGCAATCCACAATGGAATCCGAGTTCATTGCTTTAGACAAAGTAGGAGAAGAAGCAGAATGGCTTCATCACTTCTTAGAAGACATTCCAATGTGGCCAAAACCTGTGCCAGCTATTTGCATTCATTGTGATAGTCAATCTGTAATAGGCAAAGCACAGAATCATATGTATAATGGTAAGTCACGACATATTCGTCATCGACATAATACCGTAAGGCAATTGTTGTCAAATGGAATAATCTCAATAGATTATATAAAATCTAAAGAGAATATTGCGGATCCATTAACAAAAGGTTTGACAAAAGAGCTTGTGTATAGTTCATCGAATGAGATGGGATTAAAGCCTATTATATAAGAGTCATCATAATGGTAACCCTACTTATATGACTGGAGATCCCAAGAACTAAGTTCAAAGGGACAGCTAAGTTATGTGTGACTCGCCAGAAATCGCCAAGGGATTAAAATTCTCTACCCATTCCTATGGTGAAAGTGATATCTGCAACGTGTGTTGTTTGCAGGGGTATAAGGATAAGCTTAGCTTTTAATGATTACTTATATCTTGATTTAGGCATGAAAATCAAAACGAGTATAAGGAGATACTCACAATAAGAATCACCTATATGAGTGTCGAACTGGGGCCGATTCTATGAGAATGAAGAGGCTAAATTCTCTAGAAACACTAATGAAAACCAAGAGCGTTCAAGGCCAAAATGAACACAACAGTGAGAACCACGATGTGTTAGAAGATATTTTGTGTGAAATCTATTGTCTTGGCTTACCTAAACGGCTGAACAATTCAAGGCATCACGTCCATTGGTTAGCTAGTAAGTCCGATAGGTTATCACTAGGGAAGGTTCAAGGTCGAAAGCTACTTATCCTGATGCAAGATATTTTCGACTTATACTCTTTCGATAAAGTCTACATATTATTGCATTTCCGTTGTCGTCAAATTCCATTTATGTAGGGGATTGTTGGAAATGGTTGAAAAATTCTGGGTAAAAACAGAATTTTTTCCTAACTTTGGTCTATTATTTAAGTGGGACCCGTGCGTCAATTTTGGCGGGTCTAAGTGGTAACGCGCTCTATGCCGCGTTGTGATTCACGTGGTATATTTAGTTGTTCAAAACCATTATCGGGTGAATGGGAAATTGAAGCCAAAGTGAGCTCCATGGAAATGGAGTTTTGGTGGAAATTCCTTAAGGTTGGAAAATGGCTTGTCCCACATTGATTTGGTGGGAAGTTTTGAGTGGGTTTATAAGGCATGGGATTGGACCTTGGGGTGTGCCCCAAGGGGTACCCAAGTTTTGTAGAGAGCGAGGTTATGGGCAAAATGGGCTAGTCCCATTGGACCCAAAAATCACCACACGCGCTGCGGCGCGCCGCCATCGTCCGTCCGGTTGGGCGGGCGGGGGCTTGGGCGCGAGTGCGTGGTGTGTGGTTGGGTTGGGCTTGTTCGGCCCAATACTAATCTTTTTGGGCCAAAAACATTTGGATTTAATTTTATTTTTTCAAATAAAATATGTCCAACTGTCCAGAATTCAAATTAATTCCGGGATTAATCTGTTCCGATTTTTCTCTACACCCAAACAGGTCCCTTTCGGTTTTATCTATTTGAATTTTGAACCCAACAGATTTAAATCTGTTTAAATTCAAAACCAAACAGGTTTCATACCTGTTCAAAACAAGTTTGCACCTGTTTAATTCAAAACTAATAGTCACCACTGCATCTATAAATAGGCAGCCCTCATTTGATGTTTTAATTGATCAGATTCATCAAATTCGTACTTCTCTTCTGCTAAATATATTCTGCATTTTGTTGCATCTGTTTTTTGTGAGAAAGAGTGTAAACACTTAATGTGTTCGTTGAACAAATAAATTGTAGTGCTGCATTTATTTGTTGTTGATCATTTCATTCTGGGAGATAGACGTCCATATTCTGAAAGCACCGTGGAGAGGACGAATCTGTCTTAAGGACACATTGTCTAACACTGGACTTAATCAAATTATTATTCAAAGGAATTAATCAAATAAGTTGTTTAATTTATTTTTCTATTTTATTTGTTTATTTAAATCAGATTTTAATTTTGTTTTTGTAACAAAATAAAATCTGTTTTTATTTATTTACTTTTTATTTCTAGTTTGATTTTTGTAATCAAACTTATTTCTCTCATTTCTTTTATTTCTTTTATATTCTATTTGCTGTTAAGTATACAAACAGAATTAATTTATTCAAATACAGTGAAGATTGTCCAACAATATATACATATAAATTATATATATTATGCACACAAAAATAAGCAAATTATATATATCATAATTAGCAAAATAAAAAATAAATAAAAATACACACATGAATTGCTCTTTTAGGCAGAACAGATGCTTCATGCAAACCAAGCAATTGGGCAACCTTCAACAAATAAGCAAAATTTAATGCTGCTCAAGATTCACACATGAAAGAGTACAAAAAATTGAAAACATGATCAAACTACCCATCAAATCCACAAAAATTAATTACAAAGCAACAAAAGACGACTCAATTTACAAAAATTAATTACAAAGCAACAAAAGACGACATAATGCAGAAGCACTGTGTGTTGTTGCAACAGGCACTGATACGAAAGTAAAATCAAAACAAAAGAAATGGAACGCACGTCTCTGAGAATCTTCTTATCACCCTTTCTACTTGGTTGATCAAGGTCAGCAATCTCCCACAAAGGAATGCTGAGGAGAGTCCTTATAACATCCTCATCCAAGAAAGGGGTAACCCGGGGACGGTGACGCTCTGGCCAGGGACAGACTTCGGTTCGGTTCCGGCAGTGACGACTCCCTTTCAACCCTTGTTCCCCTGTTGATCTATTTTATTCCGGTAGAGAGGGAGGGAGGAAGAGAGAAGATGAAGACAGGGAAACATGGCTAGGGTTGGGCTCCTAGAAAGAAAGAGAGAGAGAGAGAGAGAGCGAGAGAGAGAGAGTGTGTTCAAAATTTGAAAACAGAAAGAGAGAAGATGAGTATGTGTGAGAGAGAGAAAGAGGGTGTGTGTTGAAAGAGATGAGAGTGAGATATTTTTAGCCCTTAGATTAAATCAATCTAACGGTCAAAATTTGGACAAAGGGACAAAAGTCCCATCCAGATTCAAAATCTGAGCTTCCTTATTATATAGATGTTAAAGATTCATATGAAATTTAAATTTACGAAGTCTATCAAGTATTCAATATATTTAAAAATAATAATTAATTATTCAAAATCATTTAGTTTGTGGACTAAAAAATTCATTAATATAATCTTCACTGCACAGTGTAAAATATAGCTCCTAATTTTGGGATCGCAGACTTTTCCATATAATATGAATAAAAATAAGTGATCAAAAAGGAGAAGAAAAAAAAAACAAATAGATAGAAAAAAAAATGGTAGAAAATAAAAATAAAAAAAAAAAAGAAAAAGAAAAGAGAGAGGAAGGTGGGGGACCATAAGATCATAGAAGGATAGGTGAGAAAAGAAAAAAGTAAAAGAGAGAAGCCGGGAAAATAGAAAATGTACACGTAGGATATTTTTAAAAAAATATATCTCAACCGTTGTTTTATAATTTGAATAGATCTGAGCCGTCTAAATGTCCTGGTAGGATAAATGTGTGTAGGGCAAATTCAAAAATCATCATACTTTATTATATAGATGTTGAAGATTCATGTGGTCTAAATTTACGAAATTTATCAAGTATTCAATATATTTAAAAATAATAATTAACTGTTAAAATTCATTTAATTTATGGACTAAAAAATTAATTAATATAATCTCCACTACATAGTGTAAAATCTAGCTCTTGATTCTGAGATCGCAGACTTTTCCATATAATATAAATAAAAATAAGTAATCAGAAAGGAGAAAATAAAAAAAACAAATAGAGAGAAAAAAAAATGGTAGAGAATAAAAAAAATAAAAAGAAAAGAGGGAGGAAGATAGGATCATGGAATCATAGAAGGATAGGTGAGAAAAGAAAAAAGTAAAAGAGATAAGCAGGAAAATAAAAAATGTATATGTAAGATATTTTTTGAAAAATATATCTCAGCCGTTGTTTTATAATTTGAATAGATCTGAACTGTCCAAATATTCTAGTAGAATAAATTTGTATAGGACAAATTCAAAAAATATTTTACTTTATTATACAGATATATTAATAATGGCTGAATCCCCATAAAGCTTCCCGAAATGTTAAGCTTTTTTATTTTATTTATGATTGCCAGGTTTCAAGCTTTCTTCTATAGAATTTTTAACTCTACCCATAAATGTGTGTAAAAATTTCAAAATTTCTAGTTTTCTGTCTGAAATTTGAGAGACAGAGAGGGCGGCGAGGGTTGGGGAAACGGAGGCGATCACAGAGAGTTTAATTTGTTTGACATGAAACGAATTCGTTTTGGATCAGAGTTTGGGCCGATCAGCCCATTGTTGAATTGCCCAGAATAAAGGATGATTCTATTTGCACACATACAATTAATTATTACAGTCAACTAATATTTTAAAATTTTAATTCATATTATATCTTAATGTAAATTTATTATTAAGTACAATATACATTAAATTTTAAAATAAAATATTATTTTTATTTCATAATATCTTTTTCTCCAAATTTTAATTATTTTATTTCCATCTTTTTTCATTTCAAAACTCCAATCCACTCCACCAAAACTCATAATTATTATCAATATCAATAGTGAGAAAATTTAACAGGCAAGTTGGCATGGTGTAAAAAAAAAAAAATAGATAACCGTGGTAACTTTGCAAGAGAAGGATCCCTCCTTGAATTCTCTTCATGACTCCCTACTTGATGGGTTATTGGATCCACTTTTGGGTCCAATTTCGATGATCCGAACCGTTCACATTTTAGAATTTATTTTGTATATCATACCTGTAAAAAATCAAATTGATCAAATATCGAAAGAACTAAAAACCGTTTATTAAAATAAATTTAATAAACAGTTTTATTGTTTAATAAAACTTTTAGTTCATGTAGTTTTTGATATCCGATAGACTTGATTTTTTACAAGTATGATATACATGACAAATTTTAAAATGTGAACGGTTTGGTTCATCAAAATTGGACCCAAAAGTCGGCCCAATGACCAATCAAGTAAGAAGTTAAAGTAAGGGATTCAAGGAGAAAACTCTTGGTCAACTTTGAACAGAGTTATGGTGTTCTATTTATTAACAAACTATGGTAGTCCCTGATTAATAGAAATATAAGTTGACAGAGGCTACTTAAAAATTGATTTGGCTCCTATGTAAATTAATTGTTGTGCATAATTGTCACATGCTTGACTGGGTAACTTCTCTAGGGCACTCTCACTGCAATCAGGGACTAGTAAAGCTTGCCACAACTAAACAATGGCGGTTATCACATTTTTTTCAATTTTTTTTTCTCTTTCATTGGATTCTATTTTTCTTTCATAACCATCAATATTTGCACTAGTAACCGGGTTCAAGTTTGTCGATGTCATTCTCTTTTGTCGGTGCCGTTGTTCTTTCTATATGAACAAAAGAAATAGATGTAATGAAAAATCTATTTAAAGATTTTTGGAATGTATTAAGTAATTAGACATATTTAATAAATTTTTTTTGAATATAACATAGAATTCTCCCACAATAAAGTATAAGATTGGGCTCTTTTTTTAATAAATAAAGGGAAACTGACCCAAAGGTCCAAGCCCAACATATCATACCCCGTTTAGACCCAAAACAAAATTCATACTCCATTAAGTCCTCAAATTAACAATAAGACAAAAATACCCACAATATATCATCTAATTTACACGCGCGCAACCATCACCCACGTCCCAGTCTGATCACTACACTGTCACGTCTCCGCCGCTCGAAATCGACTCCTCAGTCCTCCATCTCTCTTCCATTCAACTCCATCCCCTCTGAAACCCTAACCCTAACCAGAAAACATAACCGTTCATCTTCATCACCCACAATCATCTCAGTCTGATCAGTACTGTTACATCTCCGCCTCCATCTCTCCTCCGTTCGACTCCATTCCCTCTGAAACCCTACCCTAACCACAAAACCAAACCGTTCATCTTCAACACAACACCAAGCCGTTCCTATTCTCCAATCGGCGACTCTCAACAATACGAAGAACCATCACCACTTTGAAGAGATTTCATAGTTCCGGACTTCCGATTCACAAAAATGGGGAAAAAAAGTAACATCTCTCTTCACCTATTCATTATTTTTCATTCACATTTGTACATCATTCTTTCATATTTCGTATATACACATTTTACATACTTCTAAATGTATAAACCCTCTTTTATATATAATCCCCTGTTTTCAAACATTCTAGTCCCCTGTTTTTCAACATTCTAAACACTGTTTTTACACATAAATTCATGTTTTTACACATTCAACACCTTATTCTTATTCTTGTTGTTCAATATTGGCTTCTATTATTCTTATTTTTGAATTTTTAATCTTCTCGTTGTTATTGTTGCTTTTTACAAAATACAATGGGCTGTTTCTATTGTTCATACTGTTTCCTTATAAAAACTGCAACATCATAGTGTTTCATTTCATCACTATACAAGTAACATATCTAAATTTATTCAAACTGCAAATGAAACTACAAAATTACACAGTTTAACCACTACGCAAAACACATAGCTAACTTATTATAAAGTGCAAATCAAACTGTCAAATTATACAGTTTTGTAACTGTTACCAACAAAATACATATAACTTCATATTAAACTGCATATAAAACTTCAAAATTATACAATTCTGTCACTATATTACTCATACCCTGCTGTCGCTTTCATTTTTTCAGAAATAGCTGTCGGAAGATATTGGAAGAAACAAACCCATATGCCCACAAATCCAATAAGGGATTTAACCATCTCCACTTTAGAAAGTCCATCTCCTGTATCTACTGAAATGCCACTATCATCTCCCCATCCACAAAAAACCAAACCACCACACCCAAAAACAACCAAACCCAACAGACCCCACCAAAAAACCCACAAAACAACCACACCACCTACAAGAAAAAGCCTAAGAACTACACCACAGACCCCACACACACAACAAACACCAACCACACCTCCAACCACAACAAAAACAAACAAAAGAAAGCTAACAAAAAAATAAAAAGCTCCTCCAACCAAAAAAAGAAAGCTCCAAGAAAGCCAATCAACTCCCAAAACAAAAACCAAGGCATCAAAAGAAAAAAAGCAGCAGTCCCTCCAAAGAGAGTCCAACAATTTAATTATCGTTCCAACATCGGAACAGTAATCAAACTGTTGAAGGGGGTCAAATTCACAAAAGCCCAACAGACAGAGTTGCAAAAAACCCCTTTTTGGCCCCTTATAAATGCTCTCTGCTCAACAAAACTGAAGGCCTCTTGGTGCAGATGCTACAATTCCATTGTAGCAGAAATGACAACACTCTACAACAAAAGAAAAAGATCATTTGTACTTGGCAAAAAGGAAATGAAACTCAGAAGCAGTGATGTCAAGCTCATTTTTGGTATCGACTGTGAAGAAGACAGCATCACCACCAAATCCTATGCAAGACCAAAGGATTTTGAGCTTCCATTTTACAAACGAAGATGCAAATCAGTCAAGAGATTGGATGGCAAGTCTTTGACCAAAATGTTTCAACAAACAAAAAAAGGAAAATCAACCAATGATCGTCAAGATCTTGCAAGGATAATCACCATTTACTTGTGCTTGAAACTTCTCATGCCCACAACAGGCCATACACTCAGTTGGAGTTTCCTCAACTATGTTGACAATCTCAACAACATCAAGAAGTACAATTGGGTTGAGGCAATAAAAGACACACTAATGAATTCAATGGCAAATGCAAACAACAACCCAAGGCATGTCACTGGATGCGTCATGTTACTCTTGGTAAACACATTACTCAACTACTTCCCACAAAAATATCAGACATCCACCTATTTCTAACTATCTAACATATTTCAATTTTTTTTTTTTTACAGTACTGGTACTATGAGCACAGCAAACTCCTCCGACCATCCAACAAAGAAGGCTTCCCAAGGTTTATGAAATGGAACCTTGGCAAAATATACTCCAAGTGGAAACACATCAGCCTTGCTCACTTTGAAAAGGTATTCAAACTCTTCTATACCATCATAGCACAAATCTATTCAACACTCCTTTCATATTCATTGTAGTACAAATCATATTATGAAACTGTGAAAATTTTCAGTTTCAAACCACACACTTAATTAACATCACTCATGTTATGAAACTGTAACATTTTTCAGTTTCAAAAAACATATTTCGACACTTAACCCACATTACTCACAGTACAACTCATCTTATGAAACAGACCAAATTTACAGTATTACTGATATATGCTACATTGTTCCAATGCAGGTTAACCAAAGTGCTTTAACCCCAACTGAACAAGAAATACAGTTATTGCATATCAATCAAAGCACATCAACACACTCTTCAGCAAAGAAACATGATCACAAAAAGGACAATAAGCAAAAAAAGAAAACAAAAGCAACAAAAAAAAGAAGATTTCTAGACAGTGATGAGGATGACTTTCTCGAAGAAGAACATCATTCACAATCAGAATCAGAATCAGAACAAGAAGAACAACAACAAAAAAAAAAGAAAAGAAAGCAAAAACAACAAGAAGAACCAGAAAGTGATGAACAAGAAGAAAAGAGTGATGATGAAAAAAATCAAGTGACTGATGAAGAAGAAAATGAAGAAGAAGAAGAAGAAGAAACTGAAACTGAAGAAGAAGAAGAACAAGAAGAACAAGAACAAGAACAAGAACAAAAAGAAGAAGAAAAAGAACAAGAACCTGATGAACAACAAGACAATGATAAAGCAGAAGAAAGACAACAAACAAAAGGTGATCAACAAGAAGACCTTCATGAAGAAGAAGACCAACAAGAAGAAGTCAATGAACAAGAACTGACAAACCAACAAGAAGAACTGCAAGAGAAATCTGACATATTTCATGCACAAGGTAAACTATTGTCTAAAACTAAAGCATACTGCAAAATTTCATTAAACTAACCAAAACACAATCCAACATTTTTATAGGTGATGACCAACAACAAACACCAACCGAAGAGGACAACAAGGACAAGCTCATATCAGCCATGAGAGCACAAATGCAAGAAATGGAACAAAAATTCATGGCTGAATTGCGTAAAAAAGAAGATCAATTGAAGGAAATGTCTACCAAAAAAACTGGCAGTCCCCAACAAAGATCCATGGTCAAGAGAATCAAACAAAAATCAAGAAAACAAGCACATGACCCAGATTTTGAATACCAACCAATGACCAAACCCAAAGAAGATGCAAAAAACAAGACACAAACTGCTGCTGATGTACCCAAACCAACACAGGGTACCGATGAAGAAAAAGAGAAGAAGAATGACAACAAAAAAGAGGGTGCTCAGGAAGCAAAACAATAGCAGAAAGAAAAGATGCAAGAACATATTGGCCAAGAGAAAACAGTTGCTGCTGAAACAAACCCAAAAGAGCATGCCAATCAAGAGAAGACAAAACTTCAAGTATTGGAAAGTGATGATGATTTCCAGGAAGAATCAATCCCAAACAAGCCACTCGCCATTTCATGCCGCAAAACAAACAAGGTTTGGCATAGCCTATCCAAAAAAGACCAAGACCAAATTCAACTCATCAACAACACACAATCAAGTGCTTGTGTCTGGTCTGGCAGCGAAGATGAAAACTGCATATACTTTTCAGATATATGCAGATTGACCAACAGGGAACCTTTATATGGGAATGTAGGTCTCCAACTGCACAATTTTACAGTTTCTGTACATATTCAATAACCTATTCCACAAAACTAACACATTCTCATATATAACATGTTTCAGGTCATTGATGCCTTCGCAGAAAAGCAATTGGCACTCCAACCAACCATTGAAGAATTTGAGAAAAACGATCTAGTCTTTGGCAAGCAATCCATATGCAGGAAGATCTTACGTTTTCTCAACACTCATCAATGTAAGCAAAACTTAACATACCTTACAACTGCAAAATTTTCTACTTTCTCAACATGTATTACTACATAGTTTTATAACATATTTCAAACATATATATAACTTACAGACTCCACTACAAAACCAAGATCAAGCACTGAGAGAAAAACTCATGGACAGCCATTTTCCAGAAGCAATGAAAAACAGATATATCCATTTCCCAATCAACCACGACAACCATTGGACAATTGTGGTCTTTGACAATGCTGATGGAATATGGAGACACTATGACTCTTTGAGACCTGCAAAAGATTGCCACAACAAGCACTTTGAAATTGCAAAACAAATTGTAAGTTAAAATAAAATTTCATACTTAGTTCCATTCCTTTACAAACATATCAACTCATCACTATAACTAACAAAAACACCCACTAACTATTTTGTAGCAACAACATCAACTGAGATGGAATAAAGCATTACTCAGCAAACAGGGAAACATGTTATCATCTCAAGAGTGCGAGACAGAAATTGCATCAATTGAGGAATGCCCACAACAAACCTCACACTCGTAAGATACAAAATCCATAAACTAATCTTCCAATATGCTAAATTTTGCAGTTTCACCTAACTAATTAACTTCATCTCAAACACTGCAAGAATGATTGTGCAATCGTCGTCTGCAATGTTATCAACCAATATCTCAACTGGCAACCTGTGCAGAAAAAACTTCGTCCAACTGAGTAGGTCAAATTTCGAGCACAAATCATCAATCAATTCCTCAATGATGAGAACCGATCCTGGAAACTCGAGCACTACCAAATGTTGACAAAGCATACCAAAACAATAAACAAACTTCTTGACAATACAAATTTTCAAGGGAACATATCTTTGTACCTTTTTTTTTTTTTTTTAAATTTTTCTTTTTTAACATGTGACAAGTACTTTATATACTTTTGGGAATGATCTTTTTCTGGTTATTATGGTTATGGTGAAAATGATAGATGTTGTTGTTGCTCTTCTTCTCGTTATTATCATTATTGTGGATGTTCTTCTGATTGTTTGTCTACTTGTTTCTGGTTGCATATATTTTCATACAGTAAAAGTTGTTTCTAATAATTCTTCAAACTGCAAAATTTTGCAGTTTCATCAGCTTGTTTCTAATGATTTTTAAAACTGCAAAATTATGCGGTTCCATCAGGTTGTTTCTAATAATTCTTAAAACTGCAAAATTATACAGTTTTGTCGCTATGAAATATCAACTGCATTTTCATATTATACTGTTTCAATAAGAAATTTTCAACAACCTTCTCTGCATTCCATAAAAATAAAAAACAAAATCAGACTGTTACAAAACAACTTCAATAAGTAAAGAACACATCAACAAACAAAAAACAATTCAACCAACTTTATTCATTACTTCCATAATACCAAGTATCACATTTTTTATCATCATAATTCCTCAAATTCAAATACAAATCCAAAAGAATAGATTGTGGCCTCAAATAGCAGCCTTGCACGTCTTCTTATTGTGATTCCCATATTTCAAGCACCTCCCACACTTGATTTGCTTCACATTCTCAC
Organism: Camellia granthamiana; assembly: GCA_036172215.1. NCBI lineage: Eukaryota > Viridiplantae > Streptophyta > Magnoliopsida > Ericales > Theaceae > Camellia > Camellia granthamiana. Next base: position 146,208,705 of record CM069905.1, on the reverse strand, counting down.
CCCTAGAAGGTATCCTCTTCTTCTTGTTCCACCCGGGCTGCTTCTTTGTTATAGGAGGTTTGATAACCGAACTACTGGCACCATCAAAGTCAAATCTCTCACTTGAAGGCACTGGATAAACAGATTCCTTGTATGACTCTGTAAAACAATCTACATGAAAAAAAGGATCAATGAAACCATACACATCTCTACCACTACTACACAAAGCATGCACAGCATGACAACAAGGAAAACCATTCAATTGCCATTCATGGCAAGAACAAGTCTGTCTACCAATATCAACATAAAAAGAAATAGAAGAATGAACCTCAAGCACAGTATCACTAGCAACAATCACATCCCAAGACTTAGCTAGCTCCAAAGAGTCCACCAACTTCTTTTCCATAACTGGACACAATTTCGTAGTCCATCTTCTAGATTCAGCTCTTTTATCCGACAATTGAGTCATGACTTGAACCCTAATCATATCAACCATACAAGTAATAGGCAACTCACGGGCCCCACCAATCCAATTATTGTAAGACTCGGCAGCATTAGATGACATCTCACCATATCGTTTCTCTCTAAAAAATGCATTGGCCCACTTATCATTTTGCAAACCATCCAATATACTATCAACTCTACCATTCCCAGCAATACGCCTCAATTTCTCCATATAATGTTGGAAAGAAGCAACCGTTGGCACATAAGCACACTTAACTAATGTTTTCATCAAACACAACTTATAGGTAGTACGAAGTCCCACCAATTTGTCAATCAAATTTCTCTTCAAATGATTCAAGCAATAAGCATGATGTGCATTGGGGAAAACCACCGAAAGAGTGTCTAGCAATCCATGTTGACGGTCCGACACAAAAGTCAATCTCCGGCCTGAACCAACAGCCTTTAACAACTGACTTAAGAACCACATCCAATTATCTTGATTTTCAGCGTCAACAATCGCAAAAGTCAAAGGAAACAGACCTGCAAACAAAATCACATGAAACTGCAAAAATTAGCAGACTCACAACACAATAACACACTGACAAACCAAACCTATACTAACTGCAAATGAATACATACCTTGATTACCATCCTTTGATATTGCTGCAAGCAAATGCCCCTTGTAACGCCCCTTCAAAAATGTACCATCAACAAACAACAACGGACGACAAAATTGAAAGCCATACAAGCATCCATGAAATGCCACAAACAACCTCCGAAAACACCCACTACTTTCATCCACATCTAATTCAAACACACTTCCCGGATTCGTTCTCATAGCCGTCTCAAGGTACCATCGAAGCTGGTCAAAAGAAGTTGCAAAATCACCAAACAACCCACCTCTTGCCTTATCAACTCCTAACCATGCAACCCGATAAGAAACATCTATACCATATTGCTTCTTCAACTTTTTTTTAACTTCAATAGGACGAGTCAACGGATTATCACTAATATCATTTTGCACAATATCAGACACAAGTCTAGAACCAACCATTTTGCTACAAGATCTACGAGCAACAACCCCACAAGTATGCACATTATCCAACTTCATTATAAAAAAAACACCGGAATCCATCAACACCCTTCCATGCACAAACCATTTACAACCCGTAGACGACTTCATCATACATTCAACAGTTACTCTTGTTGCATCGTTCTTCAAATAATTCATTGCAAAACCACACTCAACTGCATACTTAGCCAATGCAATGCGGAACGCCGGCACTCCACCTTCAAATTCTTAACCAACACTATGTATAATCCCCTTCCAACTAGCAGACAACAAAACTCTCTCTGGTTCTGGATAAAAACTACGCAACAAACCACCAACATCATCACAATCATTCACAAAAGAACTCTCACAAGTTACAGAATCAATCCTACAAGAATTACCATCATCAACTTCCACAACTCTCTTATCCCCCACAATAACATCAACAACATGACAACCACTACCACCTACCATTGACAGCATATTCCCCAAATCATCATCACATTCAACAATACAATCAGAATATCCAGGAACAGAGAAAAACAAACAAAAGTTACCAACACTCAACTCCTTGAACTTCGCACATATTTTCTCAATAACTTCATCATAACTACATCCCTCACTAATCTTAATAGCAGCACAACAATTACTGTATTTGCACATTAACATGAAACACCCCTTCATACTACAAAATCACAAACCAACAAGTAATTGTTCACAGATTCCAAACAGCAAAATTATACAGTTACAACATATCAATACCAACAGTGCACAATTCACAATTCCAAACTGCAAAATTACACACTTACAACATATCAGTATCAAAACGCCAGAATTCACAATTCCAAAATACAACTTCAAAACACATTACACTATACGACAAACAAAATCAACAAAATCAAAATCAAACAAACAAAATTTGCCAAACACAAACCACATATCACGCAAATTTGCTTATCTATACATACATACATATATGTATCGACAAATACAAACCACATACACACACAGACATATATATAAATATATATATATACATATATATGTATATCTATGTATCGATAGATACATAAATACACATACATATATCTATCACCACATACAGAGAGAGAGAGAGAGAGAGAGAGAGAGACAACGTACGCAGATATCGCTTGTACAAAGAGATTCAGATCGCACAACCAGATCCACCTCACAGCACAATGAGATCGACCACACAACACAATGAGATCGCCACAACGACGAGAAATCGAGATCGCAGAGACGAAGATTTGATTTCTTTTTTTTAAACGGAGCAAAAATTTGATTTTCACATATATATAGATCTCAAAACAAAGGGTAATACAGTCATTTAAAAATACGAAAATAAAAAACGGGACCTCTGGGTATAAAACTTAAAAAACTGTGGACCTATTAATCTATTAAAAATAAATTGGGATTAGAAGGGAAATAGTTCCCCTACATAGGACTACATGGTAATTTTCCCATAAATAAATGACGGTGTGATTTGGGCTTGGGGCCATTGGAAGGTCGGCCCGGCTAACTAATCTTTCAAAGTTTCTAAGTTCTCAGTAGGGATGGCAATGGATAACCTACCCTGTGGGTATCCATGGAGACCCAACCCAAATACATGAGTTTTCTCCTTTTTTTCTTATCCATTGGGTAGGGTAGGTGATATTCTTTAAATATCCACTGGAGATGGGTTGGGGATGGGTACCCACTAATTTCCCCATATGTTTTTTTTTTTTTTTTTTTTTTTTTAAGATTCACAACCAAAACTAAATATACATTCAATTTATTTTTATTTTTATTTTTATTTTTTTCAGGTTCACAAAAAACTTTTTTTTTTTTTTTTTAAGATTCACAACCAAAACTAAATATACATTCAATCTTTTTTCTTTTATTTATTTATTTATTTTTTCAGGTTCACAAAAAACATTTTTTTTTTTAAGATTCACAACCAAAACTAAATATACATTCAATTTTTTTTATTTTTTATTTATTTTTTTATTTTTTTCAGGTTCACAAATTTTTTTTTTTTTTTTTTTTTTTTTTTTTTAGATTCACAACCAAAACTAAATATACATTCAATCTTTTTTCTTTTATTTATTTATTTATTTTTTCAGGTTCATAAATTTTTTTTTTTTTTTTTTAAGATTCACAACCAAAACTAAATATACATTCAATCTTTTTTCTTTTATTTATTTATTTTTTTTTTCAGGTTTACAAATTTTTTTTTTTTTTTTTTTTTAAAGATCCACAACCAAAGCTAAATATACCTCCAATCTTTTTTTATTTTTAAGGTTCACAACCATTTTTTTTTAATTTTTAAGATTCACAACCAAAGCTAAATATACATTCAATCTTTTTTCTTTTGTTTTATTTTTTTTAATTTTTCATTTATTTTATTTATTTTATTTTTAAGGTTCACAACCTTTTTTTTTTTTTTTAATTTTAAGATTCACAACCAAAGCTAAATATACATTCAATCTTATTTTATTTTATTTGGCTCAATAATAAAATCAAATACACATTAATTAACATTGTCACATTATTCTTATCAAATTTTATGCATATCTAGAATTTTTTAAATTTATTTAAAAAAATTAACGACACTGTCTAGTGCAGGTTTCGGTTTGCTTTTCTATGTTATTTTATTTTGTTATGTATTGTAATTTTCAAAATGGTTTGCTTGTTCTGAAATTTCAATTAACGAGTATGAATCTATTTGTTTCATGTTATCACACAATTTATACAATATATATATATATATGAATGTATTTGAAAACAAGGAAATTGCAGAGAATCGAAACAAGCATGAGTCGTGATTGGTTAGAAATGATGGGTACAAAGATTTATTTGCTGGAAAAACAAAAAAGGGATACAAAGTCTTACTAAATAATTTTTTTTTAAATAAAAGAATTTTTCTTAGTTATGAACAGATTTAACTGAAATCAGTTTGTTTCCCAATGTTATGCTTCATTTATTTAGATAGAAAATATTTTTTAATGAAAAATATTTTTTACAAAAAAAATTAAAAATATATTTTTTTTATATTTGGTGGTGGTGGTGATGGAACGAAGGTGAAAGTAGAGATTGTGACATAGTGGTGGGGTGATGGCGGTAGTGATGATGGTAGTGGCTATGGTGATGGTAGTGTGATAGTGAAGGTAAGAATAGTGGTGATGGTGTTGTGAAATTAATAAAAATTTAATTGAAAAAACATTTTTTGTTTTTTAAAAGTAACAAACAACAAAATTCGTGAGGGACTAAAGAAAGAAGATGGAGGATGGATTGGGTGTGGTAAGGCATAAATATCTTAAAATGAATGGTTCAGATTTGTTAAAAGGTATAATTAAATTTTGGATAAATTAAAATGAATGGCTCAAATTTGCTAAAAGAAAGATGGTTTAATGTCTAAAATGTCCGTGGCTAAGAGATCAACAAGCAATTCCTTGTTTATGCCCGGATGTAATTTAATATGGGTCTTATAACACTTTCTTCAAACAGGTTTTTTCACATTTTATTTCTTCAAACAGGTTCTTATAACATTGTAAACAGGTTCTTATAACATTTAGGGGAGAGAGTGAGAGTGAGAGAGAGAGAGTTGTAATTTTTTTTTAAATCTTCCACGTTCTTCCACATTTTTTTTAATTACTAAAACTTATTTGATTGTCTCAAAATTATATATTTGATTATTGTAAAACAAACTTTTTAATTAATTAATTAATGTGTATTTGATTTTGTTGTTGAACCAAATAAAATAAAATAAGATTGAATGTATATTTAGCTTTTGTTGTGAACCTTAAAAAAAATAAAAAAATAAGTTGTTAACATTAAATATATTAAAAAAGAAAGAAAAAATATTGAAGGTATATTTAGCTAAAACCTTTATAAAAAAAAAGTTGTTAACATTAAATATATTTAAAAAGAAAGAAAAAAGATTGAAGATATATTTAGCTTTTGTTGTGAACCTTAAAAAAAAAAAAAAAAAATTGTTAACATTAAATATATTAAAAAAGAAAGAAAAAAGATTGAAGGTATATTTAGCTTTTGTTGTGAACCTTAAAAAATAAAAAAAAATAAAAAAAAAAGGAGTTGTTAACATTAAATATATTAAAAAAAAAAGAAAAAAATTTGAAGGTATATTTAGCTTTTGTTGTGAACCTTTAAAAAAAAATACCTTAAAAAAAAAAAAAAAAAGGAGGAGTTGTTAACATTAAATATATTAAAAAAAAAAGAAAAAAATTTGAAGGTATATATTTAGCTTTTGTTGTGAACCTTCAAAAAAAAAAAAAAAAGTTGTTAACATTAAATATATTTTAAAAAAACGAAAAAAATTTGAAGATATATTTAGCTTTTGTTGTGAACCTTTAAAAAAAAAAAAATTGGGTTGTTAACATTAAATATATTAAAAAAGAAAGAAAAAAGATTGAAGGTATATTTAGCTTTTGTTGTGAACCTTAAAAAAAAATATATATATATATTTGATTGTTAACATTAAATATAAAAAATAAAAATAAAATAAAAATGGGGATTAAAGTGAGTTGGGGAAAATCCAAACCCATTAGGATATGGGGAGGGTGGTACCCATGGGGAATGGAGAATGGAGAAATTTTATTATAGGGAAATGAGGATGAGGAATTAATATCCACCCCATTAACTCCCATTGCCATCCCTAGTTCTCAGATGTGAAGTGGTCAATTAGTGAACTATCTTCAGATCTTTTTTTTTTTATTTTTTTATTTTTTTATTGCTTCCTTTTATCTATTTTTCTGTCTCTCTTCCTTCATCTGTCCAAGTAAAAGAAAATTGTTTGATTTGAGTTTTTTAGATTAAATTTTTTGAAAATTGAGTTTTTTGGTTTTCGTATTTTTTTTTTAGTAAATATTTTTAAAATTTTAAATATTTTTTTTATTTTTTTTAGATGCACCTTACTTAGATGTATCATAAAAAGTAAAAAAATTGTAAAAAAATATTTTTCAAAATTAATAAATACATAAAAATATAAAAAAAAATGTACTGAATTCTCGTAATTTTTTTTGTATATCTTTTACTTTTTAGAAAGACATACTTTTTAGTGCATTTATGTTAAGTATCTCTAAAAAGTAAAAAAAGTAAAAAGACATACTTTTTACTTTTTAGATTTATTTATGTTGAGTATGTCTAAAAAGTAAAAAAAAATTACTTAAAATATTAAAAAAATTCAATAAAAATAAAAAATAAAATTTTTAAAAAATATTTTTGAAAAAGTGTAACCAAGCAAAGTAAGAATCTCTACTAGTGTTCTATCTCTACTATTTTTTTGGTTGTCATGATGGACTAATGTGACTAATTCTTTGAGCCCACTAAGCTAGACTTGGCCTCAATGGGGGGCAGTCATTTGTTTCTTTTTATCGTTTTATTGTCTTTTTTATTACAAAAGTATTTTGTTCCTTCATAAAAATAAAAAACACAAAGAAAGAAACTACGTGAAACTAAAAGGTACAAGATCGTCAGATCTCACATACTTTTTTTTTTTTTTTTTTAATACACTCTTAATTATTTTATATTTTAAGATTTACGAGTCTCATAATTCTTGTATAATTTAAATAGACGTAGTGGCACAACCAATACACGTGCATAGGATAAATCGTAAAGAGTCGTACTTGAATTCAAAAATTAGAAAATTGAAGAAAATTTGAATTGAAAAAAAAAAAAAAAAAAAAAATCATGGATCCGAGTTGTCCCTAGGCCTATTTTGGGAAAATAAAAAAAACGATGACTCTACACCAATTTGACAGTTGACTTTATATAATATGGATGTTTCGTTTGATAACTTAATATTTTAATTTAAAAGTCAAAAAGTCATTAAAAAAATTAAAAAATCAATAATTTATATTAAAAAATCAAAGATTTATTTTTCTTTCTACTTTTTTCATATCTTTTCGTAAAAAATTAAAAAATTATTTTAAATATACTAATTTTTTTATCTTATATTTTAGCTAAAAAATTAAAAAATTACTAAAATAGTATATTTCCAAACGAGGCCAAAATATATAATTGAGTGTGTATTAATTTATTAGGCTAATTCAATAATTCACATTTAAAAATTAAAGTAAAATAACATCATTTTATAGTGTGTTGTTTAGAAAAATATGTAATATTTTAAAACTATTTTTCTTCAATTTTAAATTTGAGTCACCGAATTATATATTTTGCAGACTTATTGTTACACAAAAATCATTGCAAAATAAGAGTTTATTTTTCTTATTGTTTATAGTTTTTCAACCGATTTTAAGAGTTTCTTTATAATAATAAGATATAAATAAGATGTTGTGTTTAATCTTTATTGTAATTGTGATTCATTATAATATGAAACATTTTATTAGTAGATATTTTAATATTATAATGTGTTATAAATTATATTATGTGATTGGGCTCCAAATAACTTGTTCTCCTAGTTATTCTTTTTTTTTCCTCCAAGAAAACTTGCCCACCAAGTCTCCAAGTTAAGTCTTTATTCTTATCCACCAAGTCTCCAAAAAAACTTGGCCACCAAGAAAAATTTGCCCTCTAAGTTACCTCTCCTATAAATTGAGCCTTTCACCTCTCTTATTGGTAGCTCAAATTTTTTATTTGAGAGATTATTAGGCAAAGAAATAAAAGGTGTATGTGATAAAGTTTTGGATTCAACCAATTATGCAGTATTGGTGAACCATAAAACTTAGTTGGGCTATTGTACCCTGAGGGAGACAAGTCATGGTTTTTTCTGCTGTACCGGTGTGAGGTTTTGCCTAACCGCAGAGGGCTTGAATCTCCTTAAAAAAAGCGAATTTCCCGCGCCTTAGCCCTTATAATAGTTATTGTAATTTTTTTTATTTGTATTTTTTGGTGTTTTATTTGTAATTATCACAATAATTTTAAGGAGATTCAAATAGTAAAATTCATGGAGCCAGTATTGGAGAAGCCCAACGAGAATACAGGTGATCTCAACAAGCCCTTCCGGTTCAAGGGAATCTATTTCAAGAGATGGAAAGGTAAGGTGCTTTTCTACCTCAGTATCTTTAAGGTGGCCTATATCCTGACCGACAAAAATCCGAACAAAGTCTCCACTGAAGAGATGACTAACAAGAAGTATGCCACTCATCTTGAAAAAATCGAGAAATACAACACAGATGAGTATAAATGTCGGTATTATCTTTTGAATTGTCTTTCGGATCAATTTTATAATTATTATGATACTACTTACACCACTGCCAAGAAAATTTGGAAAGCCTTGCAGAATAAATATGACATTGAAGAGGCAGGCACTAAAAAATATACAGCAAGCCGCTTTTTCCGCTATCAGATGATAGATGGAAAATCAGTGGTGGAGCAAGTACAAAATTTTCAGATGCTAGTGGCTGAAGTTAGATCTGAAGGCATCAAAATTGGAGACAATCTTGTTGTGACAGGTATTATTGACAAACTACCATCATCTTGGAGGGAGTTTTAGAAGTCAATGCGTCACAAGCAAAAAGAGACGTCCTTGGAGACTTTAATCACACGGATTCGGGTGGATGAGGAAGCACGAGGACAAGATGTGCTCATGACACAAGAGCATTCTACTGCAAAGGTAAATTTAACTTTTGGAAATACTTTGCCTAAAGGTCGATTTCATAAAAATAGTTATTTGAAGCCAGTTAAGAAAATTTGAAAAAATACTAGAAGGCCACAAAATAAAAATTACCCGAAGCAAAAGAAATGAAACCAAGAACCCCCTTCACAAGATCTGACAAATGTGACGTGTTTTGTGTGTGTCAAAAGTGAGTATATTGGTCGAACTTGCAAATTTCAAAAACAATAATCTCGACCACAGGCTAATGTTATCGAGGAACTATTTATGGCTATGGTTACAAATATTTTTATGGTTCAATCTGTGGAAGAGTGGTGGGCAGACTCTAGTGCCAATAGGCATGTCTGCTATGATAAAGATTGGTTCAAAGATTTCACTTATTTTAATGAGGAGAGGACTGTTATGCTTGGTGACTCCAGTTTAACCAAGGTGCTCGGGTGTGGAGATGTTGAGCTGAAATTTACCTCTGAACGTGTACTTGTTTTAAAAGATGTGTTGTACACACCGTCCATGAAAAAACATTTGATGTTGAGTTATTTACTCAACAAAGTTGGTTTCAAGCAGACTACTGAATCTGACCAATATGTAATCACTAAAAAAGGCATATTTATGGGGAAAGGGTATGCATGTGATGAAATGTTTAAATTAAATGTTGAGAATAAGAAAGCATATGTTTCTGTTTATATGCTGTCTTCTATGAATTTTTAACATGCTCGTTTGTGTCATATTAATAGCCAATACGTGGGAGTCATGAGTAGTTTAGGATTAATTCCCAGACTAACAAATAAGTTTGAGAAGTGTGAAGTTTGCAGTCAAGCAAAAATAACTAAAAAGCCTCATAAAAGTGTGGTGAGAAATACTGAATTGTTAGAATTAATTCACACTGATTTTATGTGAATTTGAAGAAATTTTAACACGTGGTGGAAATAGATATTTTATCACTTTTATTGATGGTTTTTCAAAATACACTTATATATACTTGTTGAAAAATAAAAGCGATACTTTTGAAAAATTTAAAGAATTCCTTCTTGAAGTTGAAAATCAATTTGGCAAAAAGATTAAAAGATATAAAAGTGATAGAGGCCGAAAGTATAAATCTTTTGGATTCAACTTGTTTGCTCAGTCTTTGGGAATAATCCATGAAACTACTCCACCATATTCATCTGCATCTAATGGTGTAGCAGAAAGGAAAAATAGAACTTTAACTGATTTAACAAATACTATGCTAATTGAAGTAGGTGTTCCTTCAAATATGTGGGGAGAAGTAATTTTAACTGCATGTTATATTATGAATAGAGTGCCACATAAAAAAACAAAAATTACACCTTTTAAGTTGTGGAAAGTGCAGAAGCCAAATTTGAGATATTTGAGGGTTTAGGGTTGTCTAGCTTTTGTTAGACTTGTGGACCCTAAAAGACCTAAATTAGGTGTGAAAGCTGCCACTTGTCCTTTTCTTGGATATGCAACAAATAGTACAGTCTATAGATTTTTTGATATTGAAAACAAAATAATTTTTGAATCAGTTGATGCAATTTTTCATGAAGAAAAATTTCCTTTTAAATCTAAAAATGGTGGGGGTTAAAATTATCAAGAAAATATTTTATCTGAAACCTGTTCCTTTACTCCTCTTTTACATAACCAAGATACTATAGTGTTTGAACCTAGAAGGAGTAAAAGAGCCAAATTAGAAAAAGATTTTGGCCCTGATTATCATGTTTTTAATGTGGAGGAAACTCCATTAACTTTACAAGAAGCTTTGGCATCTTCTGACTCTGTTTTTTGGAATGAGGCTGCAAATGATGAGATGGAATCATTATCATCTAATAAAACTTGGGTATTAGTAAATTTACCACCAGGTTGTAAAACTATTGGTTGTAAATGAGTTTTGATAAAAAAAAAAAACTTAAATCGGATGGAACTATTGATAAATATAAAGCAAGGCTTGTTGCAAAAGGTTTTAAACAACAAGCAGATCTTCACTTTTTTGATACATTTTCTGCGGTTACTAGAGTTACATCCATTAGATTATTAATTGCAATGGCTGCAATTCATGATCTAAAAATTCATCAAATGGATATTAAAACAACATTTTTAAATGGAGACCTGGGTAAAGAAATTTATATAGGTCAACTTGAGAGTTTTGTGGAACTCAGTCAAGAAAGCAAAGTATGCAAGCTAGTTAAATCCCTATATGGCTTAAAACAAGCCCCTAAACAGTGGCATGAGAAATTTGATTCCTGCATGATTGAGAATGATTATAAAACGAATGAATGTGATAAATGCATCTACTATAAATTTGAAAAAAATTCACATGTCATTATTAGCCTCTATGTGGATGATTTACTTATATTTGGCTCTAATTTGTATATCATCATGGAAATTAAAAATATGCTTAGTAGCCATTTTGATATGAAAGATCTTGGTGAGGCTAATTATATTTTGGGAATGAAAATTACCAAAATCTGTGATGGTATATTTCTTAATCAGTCGTATTATGTTGAAAAAAATTTGAGAAAATATAATTTTTATAAGTGCAAGCATGTTCTTACTCCTTTTGATCCTCATGTGCGTTTATGTCCTATTGAAAATGAAGAGGATGTAATTAATCAAAAGGAATATGCTAGTATAATTGGTAGCTTGCGTTATGCGACTGGCTGTACTAGACCTGACATTGCCTATGCAGTTAGAGTACTTAGCAGGTTTACTAGCAAGCCTAGTAATGATCACTGGCTAGCCATTGAGCGGATTATGAAATATTTATCTGGTACTATAAAATATGGCTTATTTTATAATAAGTATCCTCCAGTACTTGAATGTTACAGTGATGTCGATTAGAATACCTTGTCAGGTGATTCATTATCAACCACTGGTTACTTATTTACCTTGGGAGGTGGTGCTATAAGTTAGAAATTGAAAAAACAAACCATTATTGCTAATTCAACAATGGAGGCTGAACTTATTGCTTTAGTTACAGCCAGTGAATAAGTAAATTGGTTAAGAGATTTGTTAAATGAAATCTCTTGTTGGGAAAAACCGATTCCACCTATATTGATTCATTGTGATAGCATCGCAGTAATTGATCGAGTTAATAACCGTTATTATAACGGTAAATCCAGACCTATCAAAAGAAAACACAGTACTGTGAGATTTTATATGGATAATGGCATTATAAATGTGGACTATATTAAGGCCAAGTTTGGCATGTCACAAAAAAACTAAAAAATTAAAAAAGTTACTCAAAAAGTTAAAAAGTTATCACTATTCACCAAAAAAAAAAATTAAAAAATTAATTTTATCACTATTCACCAACACATCAATTTGACGAAATCAAATCTGTGATGCGGTTGTGTAACAAAAAGTTGCACAGTTGGGTGTAATTTTACCACACTGCCGTTCGCCCCGTGGGGACCCATTACAGGTCTCGTTTTGATAATCTGAACCGCTTAATGTGTAGAACTCGTCGAGTACTATATACTTGTAAAAAATTACATTGATCGGATATCGATAACTACATGATCATATCAGTTTTGTATAAAAAAATAAAGATGTTATAATTAATGGTTGGAAAAAAATATATATTTGATCAGATAGCTATCGATATCCGATTAACGTAATTTTTTACAGGCATTTAGTACTCAACGAGTTCTACACATTGACGGTTCAAATTATCAAAATGGGACTCATGATGGCCCCCACGGGCCGAATAGCACCATCCAGTGCAATGCCCAAAAAGTAGACAATTACTTCTTACCATCTATTCCACTTTGCAGACATGACAGCCGTACAAGTCAACCTCTAATCTTCTCCCACACTGTAACTACACACTAATTTATATAATATTTTAATACATATTTTTCCATAAAAAGTCAAAAAGTTAACCCAAACAACCATGTTTTTTTCTTCAACTTTTTAGTTTAAAAAGTCAAAAAGTGCACTTATTTAGGACATCCCAAACAACCCCTAAATCTGGTGATAATCTTGCAGATCCATTAACTAAGGCCTTAGCAAGAGATAGAGTCTGGAATACATCGAGGGGGATGGGGTTGAAGCCCATTGAATATAGCAGGAGCCATGTATGAGGATACTCAACCCAGGGACCAAAGATCCTATAACTGGGTTCAATGAGAAAAACGATCATATGATGGCCGTGAGAAATGCACTAAATTACTTTTTATCCATCCCTATGATGTACGTGCATTTATCCTGTAACGTTGTAGAGGTTGAGTTATTAAAAAAACTCTTAATGAATTTCTGTAGCTCTTATTGAGTGGGGCGTCATAGTTACAGGAGCACCCTTGAAAGAATTCACCTATGTGAGTGTGGTAGTGGAGCCGCTACCTATGAGATTTGGGCTAATTCTCAAACACACTCATGAATCCTGAGATCGCACAAGGTCGTAATGTGCTAGCTCTTAAAGCTTATGTGAACACTTGGAATATTATGTGTGTGCAATAATTATTTATTTCCCTTAAGCAGTCATAGTTCAATGCTGAACATATTATTGGTTCTAGAGTAGATATTATTGTTTTACTAATGGAGGTTCAATGCAGAGCACACCTATCATAATGCATAATATCGTTCTTTGCCTGATAATCTCATATTTTGCTACCTATAATATTAAAATAGGTGGGGGAATGTTAGCAAATATTTTAATATTGTAATGTGTTATAGATTATATTGTGTGATTGAGCTCCAAATAACTTGTTCTCCTAGTTAATCCTTTTTTTTCCTCCAAGAAAACTTGCCCACCAAGTCTCCAAGTCAAGTCTTCATTCTTATCCACCAAGTCTCCAAGAAAACTTGGCCACAAAGAAAATTTGCCCTCCAAGTTACCTCTCCTATAAATTGAGTCTTTCACATCTCTTATTGGTAGCTCAAGTTTCTTATTTGAGAGATTATTAGACAAAGAAATAAAAGGTGTATGTGATGAAGTTTTGGGTTCAACCAATTGTGCAGTATTGATGAACCATACAACTTAGTCAAGCTGTTGTATCTTGGAGGGAACAAGTCATGGTTTTTTCTACTGCATCGGTGTGAGGTTTTGCCTAACCGCAGAGGACTTGAATTTCTTTAAAGATAGCGAATTTCCCCCATCTCAACCCTTACAATAGTTATTGTAATTTTTTTTATTTATATTTCCTGATATTTTATTTATAATTATCACCAACACATTTTAATTGAGAAAAAAAAAAAACCCCTTCAATTTGGACTTGCTGTTTGGTTGGTTTCCTCTTAACTATATATGTTCACATGTTAACGTATGTTGACCCTCTACCTGTTACAGTAAGGATAAATATCTCATCTATATCTTTTTTATAATTTTTTTCCTCACATTTTTTTTCCGTTTGATTACAATAATGTTACGATGATCACTTTATAATCATATTTTAATTATTATTTTACATGATAATATTAAATTGATTTGATAAGTCCCATTGTTTTTTTATTATCAATATAATAATAACATACAATAAATAAAATATAATAATCATAACATTATTAATTTGATTAGGTGAAAAAATCGCATCATAAGGAATCTGGGAACTGGAATGTAACGTCAATGGAGTGCAACTTCAAGCATATATTTATTTTAAGCACATTAGTTGTAAGGTGAGCATCTTTCCCTTTCACAACAGCCAATAATTATTTCAAATATGCTTTTTCTGATATTAAGTTGGAAACATAAAAACAAAAATAAAAATAAATTTGCTCACTTTCTTCAAATTTCATTTCGCATGATTCTACAGGTCATCAGCATATATTCTAGCGTTTGGTGCAAAAGTGATGTGCTTTAATTTTACATCTAATTTTTTTGATAATTTGATAAATGAAAAAAAAAAAAAAGGAGTTAAATTTGATAACAGTTACGAGTTAATGATATAGACATTTTTTTTTTAAAATACGAAAAAAAAGAATTACAAACAGTGGCGGAGTTAGGATTTGATTCATGATGTGCGCTATTAATCCTTGGGGATATCAATTACAAAACTTAACTAAATCTAATTTTTATTTGGTGATAGAATAATCAGAAAGATTAAGGTGATGTCAAAATTATGTGATTTAGATATATTTTCATTAACCAATTTTTTTATTTGCTATTTTAGTTATGATAATTACAATTTAAAATGTAATAACATGTATACAAAAAAGAAAAAGAAAAAGAAGAAGAAGATAGATGTAGAGAAAAATAAGAGAAACGAGAGAGATAGAAATAATTATAAGAGAATATTTTGATAAAATTAAACATTTATAATGATAAATTATAAAGAATTTATTAAAAAGAAAAATTAGATATAAACAGTTTGAAACATATTTGAAAATTAAATTAGAATTAAATGAAAAAAAAATTAATTAAGATAAAGTGTAATTTTCAAAAAATAAGCGAAGACTTCGTATAGCTCCGTCCCTGATCACAAAATTTTGAAACTTTTTATTGTGAAAACAACTATTCAAGAAAGCTTATTTTATTACGAGCCTCCTGGCTTTGGTTACCCCCTATAAAAAATGTTGGGCAAATTATACTGACTTCTCCCGACGATTGCTTACAGATTACACAGCCTTAATAATATGGAAAAATGACACGGGCCTCCATAATGGGCCTAAAATGGGGTAAATCTATTTACACACACTCTTCATTCTCTCTACACATCCTCCACACACATCTCTCTCCAACACACTCTTCATTAAGTGTGTGTGGAGAGAGTTTGTTGTGTGTGCAAATAGCTCCTCCCCCTAAAATGTTGTTTCGGTTAACAAACAAAAGGAAATAACAAATTTATCCTTCATAAATCATATGCTTTTACTAAATTACCCTTGTTCATCTGACTTTCACTCCTAGCCCTATTGTATGTGCTCCATTGTCTAATCTAATCACTTAAAACTCCACACCATCATTTGTAAACACCTCAGAGTATGATTGACAAGTAACTGTACTAATCAAATATTGAAAAACAAATCTGAACAAAAATTAGTATATCCTTTTATATACAAGGTAAGAAATGTCTTCCTTCAAAAGGCCAAGATACATGAAAAATCTCCAGCTTGAATAGCATGAACCAAATAAAAAAACACTCTACCCTCCAAAAGGATCTGTTTCTGTTTTACAAGTATGAAACAACATCACTAAATGCTGTGCTTGATATGAAAAATAAAAAAGAAAAAAAAAATTGAAAATAATTGTTAGCTGCACAAATGTATCAATCATGATGTCACTGCAATACCGTGTTTGGGGATCGTCCATTGCAACTATCCAAAACTATTTCAAACAAATCGCCTTCAGATTCCTCGTCAAAATCAAATGCTTTGTTGTTACCACCATTGTTGTGGCCACTCCTAGTGGTAGTACATCGGTTTAGCCATTGCGAGTCGATTCTTCCCATTGAGAAAAGCTCTTTGCTATCATCATAGCCCAATGCTGGCGAATTCGCTAGGGGGCCTATGAAGCAGGGGTTCGGAGTCCTTTGTGCATTTGCCGGTGCATATTGGAAACTGCTTTGTCCAAAATTAACTAAAACCGTGGTGTCGGTGTTGGCTGCCAATGTTGGATAGAGTGGAGTTCCAAATTCCTCGGATTTGCAAGTGATTACGTGTGTAAGTTCCGAATCAACTGTAAAAAAGACTTTTCTCTGGCTCGGATTGTACCCACAGCCAATCACCTTGTTTGATTCTCCACATTCTTGATTTTCAGATTCGAACACAAGTTTAGTTCCTGAAATAAGAGTAGCAAATGAAACATTTAAAACTAGCAAAGAACACATAAACCGGTTAGTTTTCATTAATTATTCACTAGTAACTCATTGGAGGTCTTAATTGTGTGTTGTCTAGCCTCTTGGATTGTGAGAGGTTTAATTATTCGGTACAATAGACGTGCCTTACATTCCTATATTTGGAGATGGGTGTTGCTTGAGACGTGTTTTGAATTTAATTGTAATTTTATTTTATTTTTTTAATAAAACACACACAGTTATCCAAAAAATTATACAAATTTGTTGACCTCATGATTCATGATGGACCCTCCCTCAGTGCTTATTTGGTGAGAAAATCACTCACTTTTCAGGTGCCCCGTTCCTCATTGTTTATGCACATTTTATTTCATGAACTTGAAGTGCTAACTACTGTTCCATTAAATAGACAATGCCCTTTCCTAAGAAAAATAATAAATAAATAAACAACAATGATTCATCCCCCTTTTCCCCCCACCCCCTTTGACCCCCTCTCTCTCTCATTGGTTACTTTTACTTTTTCTTTTTCTTTTTCTTTTTTTTCCTGTTCCTCCAATCACCCCCCGCACGTGGCAAAGGGGGGTGAGGGGGTGACCCTCAAAAGGGGGTCCCAAGCATTATTCATAAATAAAATAGACAATGCCTAGGGTCTACAGAGAGGTTTGTAGCTTACGTTTAACCCTTGATCCTTACATAACAGGTTTTATTACGAATAATGTTTTAGAGCACTAAATTGAGAGCTCTAGAGCATCACTAATGATGTGGCACAGTGGCCCCCACCAAAGTGATGTGATGTTTTGGCTTGAGTTTGTTTTTTTTTTTTTTTTTTTTAGCTCATTAGAGCTATTAGTGGTCCTAAACTTGCTGGATATAATTTAGAAAAAATGCTTGATAGCACTAAATATGAAACCCTAAGGAAAGCTCCAGTGAACAGGCCCTCCCATAATGTGATGGTTGTATTTTTTTTTTTTTTTTTTTTTTTTCTTCTTCGCTCATTAGAGTTGATTTAATGCTCTTTTTTTAGAACTTTGAATAAGTTCTCATAATTTAGAGATTGTTTTGGTGCATTTTTTTTGCATTTTCAGCTCATTAGAGCTGATTAGTGCT
Source organism: Camellia granthamiana (assembly GCA_036172215.1). Taxonomy (NCBI): domain Eukaryota; kingdom Viridiplantae; phylum Streptophyta; class Magnoliopsida; order Ericales; family Theaceae; genus Camellia; species Camellia granthamiana. The sequence goes on along the minus strand of CM069905.1, from coordinate 146,190,809 downwards.
CTTTTTTAGAGTTCTAAATCAACTCTCATAATTTAGAGGCTATTTTGGTGCATTTTATGGAGCAGTTTATAAAGTTTTGCTTTTTTTTTTTTTTTTGGTTGTGTTGAGTATTTGGCATAATTTTTGCTTATAACTTAAGAATAAACTATTTAAATAAGTACAAAATAACAATATACATTAATCTATGTTTAGGAGAAAAATAAGTAAAAAAAGAATTAATTATCAAAAAACATAAAAAGAGATTCCTTTTACATTTTATTATCAACTTTAAACTTGATAAAAATTACACAAAACAAGTCATTCTTATTCTTCCTGAGGCCACTCACAAAATTTACATCAAGTAATTATTTGCGATCGCTTCTTTAACCCTATTTATAGTTTTTCTCAAGCAAAATAGTTGATAATCATAAACTAAAAACTAAAAACACATATTTTCTCAATTTAAATTTAAAAAAAAAAAAAACACACACACACACATATTTCCTAATTTGTACATAATTTTTTAAAAAACTTATTTAAATTATTTTTTTCTCATAAACTTGTAGAAATTGCTTCAAATTTATAAAAAAAAAAAAAAAAATTCTAATAAATGGTACCAAACAAAACCATAGGTATACGTGGAAGGTGAGACTACATGATCAAAAGAGAAGAGAACGTACCGTCGAGATAAACAGAGCCATCGGAATTGAAGCCAATGGAAGCCAGATAGCTACCGGGAAGCTTCAGAGGCAGAGAGCCTCCTCTTGTAAGCCCCACCGCCAAACCAACCGCTTCTCCTTTTACATCGTCTCTACCACCACCGCCGAGTCTCACTTCTTCCAACTTCTTACTCCCATGAATCAGCGACTCCGAATTAGCTTTCGCATTGTAATTCTCTTGAATTAGCTTCGCTTTCTCTCCTTCACTCTTCCTAATTTTCTTCCTATAGTTCCCACCAAATGGGTCTAAATCGTCTTCATCAGATGATAAGACTGTGATCTCAAAGTAGGCCTCTTGAGGGAATGAAGAGGTTCCCAGAGGAGGACCAGGTAGAGGCAAAGCGGTTCGAATCACAGAGGCCGCCATTGAAGAATGATTCAAATTGAGCTTTTTCGACCCAGAACAGAGCCTGATTTTCTGCATGAAATCGGCTGATCCTGGGCTGACTTCCCAGCTTATGTCCACCTCCATTTCTCTTCCTCGATCGCCTGCTGCGCAGGCACCCAGAAGAGTTGACCGGGTCGATCTGATTGAGGGTGAAGATGTGTAGGAGGTTGCGAAAGCGAATCGTGACCATCCATTCTCGACGGCGTCGGTGATCAGAGAAGGGTGATCGGCCCAGCTGAACAATTGTTTCGAAATCGAAACGTCGCGTCTGAAAACGTAGTAATTGGGTTTTCTCTTGTTGTCGAGATCGAGACTCACATGATGGTGGAGTTTTGCAATCCCTGTTTGAAGAGTCTCTGTTTTTTCTCTATTGGGTTCTTGTATGGAATTAGCTTTTTGTTGTTTGGAAGAAGAATAGCGGCGAAAGAGGAAGACGAGGAGGACTAAGACGGCGGAGGATATGACCGCCACAACCACCGCCACCGCCGCCACCGTTATTTGTAACCATCCATGCATCCCTCACCACGGATTGAATTGCCTCTTGACCTTTCTCTGTTTTTAATGGGTTGTGTTGTGGATCATACAAAAGAGGTGAGTAATAAAGGAAAGAGGAATTCAAAGAGGATGATGATGATGAAGAAGAAGAAGACTGAGGATGGAGCAAGGGTGGACTAAGTCCGGTTCAAGAAAGGCAGGAGGAGAGAGAGAGAGAGAGAAACGAGTAAAGTTGTATAATGGAAAGACGAAATTGTTGAGAGATGACATCCTTCTTTAATGCCTCTATTTTTTAATCAAAACAAAACCGACACCCTTATTCACATTAAAGAACGCCTTGGTCGATTAATTTTATTTTGAAAAAATAATATATATATATATAAGCTCATTTTATAAATTTATATTTTAAGTTTAATAATGTGTAAGAGTATTTTTAATGTTGTATTTTTTTTTATATTAAATTTGAGTAAAAATTTTATCTGATATCGCGCGCTCCAACGAGTTGTCATCAAATCACCGGTCGACTGGGAGGGTGATCGGACGGATGTCTGGCCGATTGACCGATCGGGTAATTTTTACTCAATGTATTGTGGGTAATTTTTCACAGAAGTGGTTATCTAGGAGGACAACCGGCCGGTTATCCGGTGTCGTTGTACTATCTACAACTCCAATGTCTCTGTACTATCTACAACTCCAATGTCTCTGAACAGTAAATTGGTGAAAACCACATATATCCTCAATTTGATGAAAACTGTAACATATCCTAAATTTGACATTGGTTTGATAAAATCTTGAAGCAACAAGTTATTTTTTTCACTAAATTGAAATTTGATGAAAGAAAAGGTGTTTGGGTTGGAGATAATCTAAGTAATATGATTGAGAAGATATGAAAAAATATGTTACCTTAAATATTCTAATTGATTGCTACATTATTAATTTCAAAATTGAGCCTAGTTTTTGAACTTATATAGCAATATTCTTTTATTTTAAAAGGGAGTTGTGCTACTAATAAAAAAATTAAATATAATATATATATATTTGGTGAAATTTATAGAATTATTTATAATATTTTATTGAAGAGTCTGCTCTAAAATATTTGGTACAATTTTACTTATAATTTATGGAATAAAAATATTATGAACATTATTTTAAAATTAATTATTTAAAAATTTGATAAATGAAATTTTAATGTTGTGTTTAGTTTATGAATTTTGGTAGAATTTTAGAAAAGAAAAATAAAAATGAAAGTAAAATACAAATAAAATATAACTATATTTTACACATATTTTTTTCTTTTCTCTTTTTAAATCCTTTTTCAAATCTATAAATCAAATTTAATCTTAGATTCTCAGGTGTGATTGTCAGTTTTTAATTTGAAAAAAAAAATACACAAATTTTATTAATAGTCAGATTGATTTTGTAAATTAATTTCTATGTGATAAGACTTATTCTTTGGATGGATGGAGAGATGCTAATGGTTTTTTGGGTGGTTGGGCCTTCTAGAGGAACAAGAACATAAGAGGGGCAAAGACTTTCAATTATTCGTTAATTTTGTTTTGTCTCATATACTATTAAGGATTCTGAGAGGAGATAGTAAAGCAAAGTTGGGATAGTGTTTGAGAAAATTGAGGAGATTAGAAACAAAAGTAACACACAAATTTTATAGATGGCCACGCTGGTAGTTTTTTGTCTACGGCAGTTAATCCTTGTTTGTTACCTGTCACTTTCTCACTTGCTTTTTTCTTTCACTTTTATCATCTTCAAGCTTTATTATAAAGAAAATATTCAAAATATTCAAATAATAAATCTTGTATTTCAAAATTTCGTGCTCTTTATTCTGATTTACCCACATTAGCATTTTGGTGGTAATTTTGCAATAAATAAATCTTGAGAGGCAATTGTACATTCTCAAATTTAGAAGTACATTAGAATAGAATAGAGAGGCCAACAAAATAAAATAAAATAATTAAATAAAAAAAGGGAAAGAAATCCATGCCGAATATTCACATAGGTGTGAGGTTTCCGGTATTTACATTCATGAAAATGTTCTATTATTTTTTTATAATTTAATTGTGTATATTTAGAAGTGCTTTTGATAGTAGAAGGGGTTGATCTTGATTCTTTATTTTTGTGATTTTTACTGTCTACTACCAATGAAAAACTTGTTACGTGTTCAGGAAATGATTTTTTATTTTTTTTAAATAATAGGCATGTTTGGTGCAGTTTAAAAGCTGCTTATTTCAGCTTTCAGCTTAATTTAAGCTATTTTGATGTGTTTGGTTTAGCTTATAGCTTATAATTATAGTTTTTTGGAAGTCAGAAATCAGCTTATTCTTTGAGTGGGGCAGGAGATGCTTAATTTATAAGTCAGAAATCAGCTTATATTCATAGTTATAAGCTATAAACTATTTAGGCATAAGCTATAAGCACTTTCCCACAGCTCTACCAAACAGAGCCAATATTGGATGTTCGAATCAATTTATGCGCGTCTCGATTAAATCTTGATATCTTAAAATTAACGACCGAACAAACTTTTTGATAATGATTTAACACGATTCTACGAGACATACATTCTAAGAGTAACACAATGCTTCACCTTATGATTGTTAAGCTCTATTTTCACATCAAAAATTATAATTCCCTTATTGATTGGGGGGGAAAAATTAAATATGAAACCAAAAAAAAAAAATTCATATATATATTGGAATCGTGGTGTCAACACCATTGATACAAAGGGCACAACCTTGCAAAAATTAAGCATGCATACATATATATATATATATTATCAATATTCAAATTCAATTACAGTAACCCCACCATTTAGCTACCTAATGAATTTTAGGTTATCGCCAATGATGATGATTTAACAACATAAGAGACAATTATCTAAGCTATCAATTCTCATCCTCAGACCAACACTTGTGATTAAAAAATAAAGTGATTCTTGTCTGCTTCTTTGCACCTCTAATTTGTAATTTTTAGGATGACTAGATATGTCATAATTCTTGAGATAATTGCCATGAGTCGAGAAGCAATAACTGGATTAAAGGGATAAACCAGAAAAAGTTGACTATATTATATATCTTCATCATCAAGGATTCCTTCTAAGCAAATAAGTAAATGATGGAAATAGTGGTTAGCATAGGAGACAAATAAAAAGGGAAAAAAAAAAAAAAAATTGTTAAATGTGACGCATAGAATATGGGAATTCAATTACCAACCAACATAAAAGAAGGCATGATTTGGAGTCATTTTTGTGCCTCAAGTGCTTTTGGTGGAGTCCACTCTAGCCTCGTTTTTATAATTTGAATTATTTATTTGATAAGATTTGCCAAACAAATTACTTAAAAAATGAACTAACAATTATGATTTTGAGAATATATTATATATTTTTTTTTATTACAAAAGTGATATGATCCTATGACAACTTATATCTGATCATTCAATTTTTTTGAATGAACAATTTATTTGACGAGCCTTATAAAACAAACAGTTTAGATCGTGAGGGTGAACCCCACAAGAACACAATGACAAAAAATAAATTAAAAATAAAATGCATATCTATGAGTTAGGTGTGTGATACCAATGAAGAAATAAAGGTGGAGAGAGAGAAAATTTTTAAGGTGCTTACGTGTAGGTTCTAATAGGTGGATTTATTATTCAATATGTATTGTGAGAATTAATAGCATTTTCATCAAACATTATTAAAAAAAGTCACTAATTGTTATTTTCAGCGATAGTTTAAAAATTGTTATTAATTATAAATTATAGCGACAATTTAAAAAAAAAATTGTTACAAAAAAAAGTCACTAATTTTTAATTTTCAGCGACAGTTTGAAAAATTAGTCACAAAAAAAGTCACTAATTGTAAGTTTTTATAAAAAAAAAATGATAAAAATATCACTAATTGTCAATTTGTGTTGTTACAGAAAATTAGTTTTAACGACAATTTACTAAGATTTATTTTTAATAAGACTGATCAGAATTAAATCTAACTATTAGAAGCTGTTAGTAGTTTATCTAAATTTTAACACGAATAAAATATAACCATGCATTTTTACTGATGTGAAATAGCAAGCAAAACTATAGATTGGCTGACTTTTTGATTTTTCTAGTTATTTTAGTCTGGGGTTAAAAAGTCTTGTTTGAGATAAACTTTTTGGCTTTTTTAACTTTTGTAACAGAAAAAATGAAATGATTATGATTTGTATATGACATTTTATCTTATTAAGCTAAAAAGTTTATGGGGGCACTTTTTTATAAATCCCTTTTCACCTACTTATATTCCACTTTTTTATAAATCCCTTTTCTCCTTCTTATGTTCAAATAAGTCTTATATGTGATATAATTACCAAAATACCCTTAATAATATTCACATTTATATTGTGAATGTTCTGTGATGTGACTATTCACACCATCAATGTGAATGTTAACATATCAATGTGAACATTCACAAATCAATTTGAAAATACATTTTAAAATATAAATATTCACATCACCAAATTGCTAATCATTCAAAAAATATTATAAGGATAGAAATGTCCATAAAATAGCTTAAATATGAGAATTAGGATTTGGTAGATTAAATGTCTAAATAATAGGATTTATTAGAATATAAAAATATCTTATAAACTAATTGAGATACAAATATTTAAGAAAGATTTTCTAATAAATTTTTCAAAATTTATTTTATCCTTTTGTAACTATTTTAACTTATGACAACCGAAAGCTATCTGTCTCTATTTGTAAGCATGACAATGGCAAAGGCCATGGTGTGAAGAAAAAGAGAAAGTAAAAGATGAATAAAAAGGATAGGGGAGCCACAAACAGAGAAGACTAACACACAACCTGCAAAAAAATGAAACCTTTTGTTTTTGTGAGCAGTAGCAAAACCAGACAAAACCATCTAAGTAAGAGCTCTGTCATCTCATTTTGTCTCTTTCTTGGAGACAAAGTTCTCTTTGGGAAATGATTGGGGTCAGAAGGGTTTAAAACAAATTTATTCATCGCCCTGAGTAAATTTAGGTGGTGTCTTAATCTAATTATTATTGATTGAAATAATAGATCTCATTATTTGTTTATCTTTTTAAAAAAAGATAGCTGAATATTTGTCCAAAAATGAATAAAATAGGGCAATATTTATGGAATAATGAATAATTTCTGTTGATTAAAAGGTTAAATGTGAGACACAAACACAAACCAAATACCAAATACATAAAAATTGAATTCGGATCCTCGATCGCCTTCTCCTGTAGCGCTTCCTGCGGCGCCCCAAAACGACGTCGTTTTGGGGTGAGATTTCAATTAAAAAAAAAAAAAAAAAGACAGAATCAGAAATAGAGAAGAGAGAGAGGAAGAAGAAAGAAGCAGTGAGGAAGAGAGAAGAACCCCATACCCAGCAAGCTGCCTCCTCCTGATCCACACCATCCATCCAAGCATTGCAGACCAAACACTGATTTCTAAGAAGACGACACCAAAAACCCACTTAATTTCTCTTTCACAACCTTCAAAGAACAATTTATGCCTATAAAGAAAGGAGCTCTCAGCCTATCTATAGAGTCCTCACTTCTCACTCACTGATTAAAACCATCATGTTCTGTCTCGTTGTTGGGGTTGGAGACTATGGCTTCCTCTGCTTGCTTCTGAGGCAACATTGTCTTCGATTTGCTCTAAAATTTCTGGCAGATCTGAAGCACAAAAAAAGACACTCAATGGGACAAAAGGTGCACCAAAAAAAAAAACTCTGCTCTTCCCCAGAAAACGAAACCCAGATCCAAAAACAATACAAAAAACAAAAACAAAGAACAATAAAAAAAAAAAACCCAATACCACTCTCTCATATACCTTCTTTGAGACGTCTCTTTCCGTAACCCAGATCACTTTTTATTTTGTTTTTGGAAGTAAAGAAAGCAAAAACAAGATGGGTATTGAATGAGGTATAGCAAAGCACTGATAGGAATTTTACAGATTTGGCAGAACTAGAGAGAGAGAGAGAGAGAGAGAGAGAGAGAGAGAATTAATTTCTTCAACTAGAAAATCTGAATGAATCACGGCTACAAGATTTCCCACTTTAAATGCGGATTAAACACAAACCCAGATTTCTCTGCAGACAAAAGGAAGTGATGAACCTAGAGAGGCGGCGAGAGAGGCCTCAAAAGCGGGCCTGGATATGGTGGGCGAGATGCTGCGGGTGTGGTGACTATAGGATATGTATGGATGGATCACGCTTACGATCATCGGTGGGAACTAGGGAAATTTTCAGAGCTTGTTTTTTCGAAATGGTTATTATATTTCTCAAAGACTCAGAGTAGCAAGAAAGCACCACTTTTTGATCCGATTTGACTACACACGCATATATATATATATAAACAAATAGATAGATAAGCTTTCGCTTTCTATGGCTTTGAAATTCCTCTTTTTTTGCCCTGTGTTTAAAGGAGGGAACTCCAATTCACTGTGTTCCACTTCTGATTCGATTCTTTTTTGGGTCTTGTTTTTGAAAGGGAGAATCGAGTGGTTTATGCGACAGAGACTTGGTGTTTGGTCTGCAATGCTTGGATGGATGGTGTGGATCAGGAAGAGGCAGCTTGCTGGGTATGGGGTTCTTCTCTCTTCCTCACTGCTTCTTTCTTCTTCCTCTCTCTCTTCTCCATTTCTAATTCTGTCTTTTTTTTTTTTTTTAATTGAAATCTCGCCCCAAAACGATGTCGTTTTGGGGCGCCACAGGAGGCGCTACGGGAGAAGGCGACCGAGGATCCGAATTCATAAAAATTATGGCATTTCAGCATATGTCAATCATGCATCACTTAAATCTGGAATTTGAAATAAAAACTCGAAATTTGAGGGCCAGAGCCCAAATCACTAACTTCTGGACCATGGGTGATTTTGTTACATGCTTGGCAACAAAAACGTCTGGTGATGACTGGTGCATGAACATAATGGGCAGTATATAATCATGGAAGTTAAGTCAGTGGTAAAATTTTAAAATTTAAAAATAAAATTTAATATTTAATGTTTTGTAAGATTATTCAAATCTGAAAGTTTGTTCAATTATTAACTTCAGGCTTTCAAACATTAGTTCTTGACTATTTAAATACGAGGTAAATTGAGTTCATGAATTAGTCTAGACTAAACTGCGTGAGAGATATCTTCAATTATCAACACACAAAAAATAAAAATAAATGGGGCAGCATATTTGGGCCAATAATCTTTTGTTCTATATTCATTTTCTCCTTAATTTGGGTAATGATATTTTATTACTAATAGATATCTACTTTGTTTGTAGAGCTAGCACAATAGCGTGATGGTGGGCAAAAGCGATTAATCTCACCATTAGACAAAGTTATTACTTCTTCCTTTCGTAGATGGTGGGCAAAAGCGATTAATCTCACCATTAGACAAAGTTATTGCTTCTTCCTTTCGTTAAATAAAGAGAGAAAAATTGAAAGAAAAAAATTTGTTATTAGAGTTCGATTCATAAACTAACTATGCTTAATCTTAAGTGTAATCAACTATACAAATTGAGAGAGAGATTTGTGCCAAACAAGTGAGCCGAGATACGGCAACACTGAATATGGTGTTGGGCCATATGAGGGCCGAAGACGCTGCGCCTGGCCGAATTGCACCAACACAGCGCTTCGGCATGTTACGTTGGGTCGAGCCGAGGGTTGCCCGGATTATGGAGGCATGCAGGTGTTTAGCTGAGTTAGGATCACGCGGAACCAGATACTTGGTTAGGTCTGCACAGATGCGTTGGGCTGAGCTATGGACGATTCAAACTAATGTGGGGACTGAGATGACCCATGAGATCGCTATGTGAGGCCGAGATGCCGAAAGGGATGCCTTGCATCTGGTCGGTTCTGATGGACCGGTTTGGTTTTGCTCGGCAGTAGCTATCCAACATAATGTTTACGTTTCACCAAGTAATAGCTCGGTTCGATATTCCACGTGGGCTAATGATAAGAAGAGATGAATCCACTCCTAGTATGCGTCAATACTGTTTGGGGGTGTGACAAACACTGTTTGGGAGTTTTGGTCTCTATACGTATAAGAAATGTAGAGGGGAGCACAGCCGCTTGTCTAGAGAAGGACAACAAAGGCAGTGTGCCCACAATCTCTGAGGCTGCATAGCCAACCTTGAAAAGGAGGAACATGCAACTGTTAGAGGTAAGCAATTTTTGATATACTCTCTCTGTAGAAAATGTTCTACCTTCCCTCTTCTTCTCCAAGTGTGCTAACTTGATCGTCAAAGGGTTTATCCGACAACACATCGTCGGGCAGCTCATCGTCTTTCTGTTCTTAGGTTGAGCGATGTTACACGAGGCTTGGACACGAGGAGTACGGAGAGCGAAGAATATTTCCTCCTCATACACAAATTTAAATCTAAATCATACCCAAAAAATTTATTAGTACAATTAGACCATACATTTTCATTTTCTTTTGCACATTTTTTATATTCACAGCACTATAATTAAAAAAAAATTAAACTTTCAATAATTCTTGTTAACAAGTTCTCGTGGAGTATAATATAGTCCAAATTAAAAATATAAAATAAAATGTAAGACACCTCTCACAATATTTATATACAATATATATAAAGCACGGATGCAAAGTGAACAGTATTTTCAGCCAAGTATGAACAGTGTTTTTTTCAATGGTTGGATAGTCAATTTTGCCCTTGTGCTTTATAGCGTTTCTTCTTTAGATGCAAGGGTATTGATGGAAAATTGACTTCAAAAAAGATCCATAGTATACCCACCCTCTCTTTATATTTGTCTTAGAGAACCCTTCGTTCTCTTCCCAACGATGATCTCCCTCCACCGACCACGATATTCGACCACCTCCTCTCTCCTCTCACCAATCTCCTCCCTCCTCTCTTCTCTGGCGACCGCCGATGACATCTCCTATATGGTGCCAATTTTTTTGATTTTGTGGGTATTCATAGTGTTCACTAGTGAATCAAACGAAAATTGAGCCCAAGGATGGAAGAATACGACACAAGCTTCTGTTAAGGTAAAGACATAGATGAAGAATGTTAGGTATTTCGATTTTAGGTTCCTTTTGATCCAGTTAGGGTTTGTAAAGTGTTTTAATTTTCTTTTGTTCTGTTAATTTGTTAGGGTTTTATTCTTTTTATTATTGTTTCCTGTGTGTATATTTTGTGCCGCTTTGTTTGATTTTGTGGGTATTGATTTTGGGTCAAAGAAGGTTTCATTGATTTTTTTTTTTTTCTACAAAAAATAATAATTTTAATTTTGGGTAAGATTATTCCATTACTTTTTAAGTTTGCATACAAGGGAGATATTTGAATAATAGACGATTTTTTTTTTTTTTTTTGGTTTTGTCGATTACGAGCATTTACTATGGTTAAATTGGATTTTGACAATTCTAGGATAGTTGTTGCATTGGACTTGTATAAATCCCATGAGCAGAGCTGTTCAGGGAAGGATTCATATCATTTCACTATTTTTAGCTTATAATTTGTTTATATACTAACATTAGTATAACTATAACCTCTGGATCAATGAAACACTAAATTCACATTAAATTAGAAACATCATTGACAGCAACAAGAAGAGAACAGAGGCATAATTTGTATACTAACATTAGTATATACTAAATTCACATTTGTATATACTAAATTCACATTTGTATAATTTATTTATAATTTGTTTAGCTTATCATTTCATTTCATTTGTAAAATGAAGGGGAAAATAGTAAGATTGAAACATAATTGACAGCAACAAGAAGAGAACAGAGGCATAATATGACTTCAAAATATCAATTAGAAAAGCAGAATAGAAACTTCATGATAATGTAGTCCTTCAATCTCCCTTGTTGTTTGTTCATGTCACGACCCGCTCCCCGTACCCAAGGGTTAAGTATCGTGATGGCCAGTAACTGAAGTTATCTCCAGCCACTTCTTGAACAAATTAATAAACGCGAGCGGAAATAATATTTAAGTGAAGTTATTAAAATAATCATCAGAGTTTCTATTTTTATGACAAAATTTATTGACCAAAAAGGCCAATATTTACATAGAAAAAAAACATAAAGGTTCTGTATGTGTCTATTCCGCAGCCCCGCGTCTAAGATTTTTCAAAAGCTATTTCTGAATCGTATTGTTTCTTGAAAATTGGTAAACGACTATAAGTACATGGCAGAGCAAGAAATATTATACTAAGAGCATAAGGGCATAAAATTCACCATGGATAATTATTGGCTAAATAGAGCTTGATATTAAAATACATAATATATAATACGGAAATCATTTAACATATAATACAAAATAATCATAACCACGGTACAAAACGGAACAGATGTATGGACTCAAGAGGTAGCTCGTACGAATTCTAGAGGTGGCTCTCACAATAATGTAGCACTTAGCTCCGTACATGTAACGCCCCGAAAATTTGGGCAGGATATAGCTATTTATGCTACAAAACCCACCTGATAGACAAACACATATATATTGCTAAGCAATCCATACACCCATTTCCATTGAATCCCAAATGCCAACTACATGTTGTTCACATCTCAATGCCCCAGTTCCAATCCCAAACATGCATTTTACAACAAGTATGAAATGGAAGCCAAACAGGTAATAAGTGCCCTACGGGCTTACAAATTTATCCAAGAACATTCTTGATTACACAAATTGAGTCTTGCTCATTATATCTTAAGCCATTGGCTTTACAAATAACAAACATACACATATAAGGCATATTTAAGAAAATTTTGCTCCTCAAAACTCTATCCACGCTATTGCCTTGGAGGAAGCATCTCACCTGTACCTGAAAATGGTATTCCTATATAGGGTGAGCCAACAGCCCAGTGGAATAATCTAACACAATTTATGAGGTTTAGCAAAGGTATAAATACCACGTACATAAACAATACCAATCCTGAAACATCTATAAGACCTGCATATCCATATGCCACTAAGACCAATTTTATTCCATTTTTCTTTAATTTCATTTCCAGGTCATATAAGCTACTCAATTCATGAGTTAAATTCGTTATCTTTCAACAATCAAAATGAGACTACAACTCAATAATTTTCCAATTATGCAAATCTCACATAAACACTTCAAACCTGCCATTTTACGGATATTTCGTCCGAAGGAATTGGCACCTATTTATATACAAAATTTCGGGTCTTTCACCCAGGATACTCCGGCCAACTTGCTTTAAATGGAGTTCATCCCTTTTCTCCTCCCAAACAAATATACATATGCAATGTATTTATAAACATAATCACATATGGAGTACATCCCCTTTCTCCTCCCAATAAACATACATATACAATGTATCTATAATATGGTCATATTCAATGACACAAACAATGGATTAGCATTAAATCGCCTAATCTTCATGTAATTTCTACAACAATCATAGTTATCCTCCATCAATAGCCCTATGCAATTATTTCTAAAAAGATGTTCATTATCAAAATAAATAGTTTATTTAAAACTTCCATAGCTGAGATAATACATATCTAATATCATCATTTATAATCACAACCTTCCAATTTCACATTTTCAATGTAAATCCCAATTATTTATGCAAAATAATAATTTAATCAAAATTTGGGCAGAATCCCCCTTTCACCAAATATCAACCCAAACACCAAAATCAACTATTTTGGCACAACATGATCTTATATTCAAGCCCCATACTTGTTTACCTCATATTCATCAAAACCCCTCTTTTCATTTCACACCCAAATTCTAGATTTGTCCAAACCACAACCAAATCTCATCATCTATACACAATAGCAAATAACTAAGCTAAAAACCATATTAGAGTGTAGAAAATCCCTACCTCAAGTTTTGAAGAGAGTCTGAGATGAAACCCCAAAATCTACGGTGTCGAAATTCGATCTCCACCGCACACAATGAAGCCCTCGAGGTAATGACCAACTTTGGTGAAGAACTTAGGCCTAGATCCCAATGGATTTGGAGAAATCAAAGAGAGAAGATGACTTCTAGAGAGAAAAGCTCTAGACCTGGATACTTGGAAAGTTTTAGAGAGAGAGGGGGCTGCAAAAAGTGATCTGAAACCCTAATTTACGGACTGATATAACAAGGTCACTCGAGCGTGAAATACACTTTCCCGTAAGCAATTTCGGATGCATTTTGCATTTTTACTTTTGGCGAGCTGATCAGGCAGCTCGACCCCCGAAGTTGACCGGGTCAAAATCGGGATCGCTACGGTACAACACTTTGCTCCACACCAGAAATTAGAGTGTCAGTAGATCCTTGATAGACAGAGGGTCACAAAGTGACTAATCAGAGGCTAATGGTTTATTTAAGTCCCCCAAAGTACGGGACTCCCGTGGTGGTACTTATAAAATAGTTGCTCAAAAATATATTTAATAAATAATTATATCCATGGGTTTCTCTTTATTATACAAAATAAGGTTCATAAATTAAAAATATTAATATAATTTATAAAATATAACTTGTATAAAATAAATTATGGTAAGTCAAAATATACGTAAAATATATTATGGTAACTCAAGGTATAATATAACTCACCTTAATATTAATATCTCACTCTTTCTTTCCACCATGAAAGACCTTATTGACTCCGAGTACTTTCTTTCCCTTTCTTTAATTGTTTTTCTCCTCCTTGTTCACAACGCCCTAACTCCTTTTATACAATGTACAATACTTGCTCAGCAAGTTTAAGTGACAGATAGCTATAACACGTGGCCCCCATATTTAGCTACTATCATCGGCCTCTACATTTGAAGCTTATCCCCACAAAAGGATAAGTTTAACTTAGTTATTTATGTATACTTTGACCCCTAAATTTTTTTACTAATTATATTATTTTACAAAATTACACATAATAATACAAAATAAATTGTATATTTTTCCAACTGTGATTAAATAATATTAGTATAAATTTTACAGAATAATTAAAAATTTGAGTTGTTACAGTTCAGTTGAACTTGAGGCATAATATTACTACCTTTTACATGTTAGGTGTTCATATAACAGAGGAATACACTATTCTTCATTCATAATTGTTATTATGAACAAGTCTAAGATATTTTTTTTTCCAATACACTAAAAAAATTCATTTTGAAAAGAATTCTTCAAATTATTATATTTGAAATCCAAGATTAACCTCATTCTTTTGCAAATTTATTCTCATTGCTATGAAATTCTAATGGCATTGTTAACTTTGTTTTGTAGTTAATTTTAGTCCAATAATTAAGTTGTAAATTAGATTACGCTATTGGTTGGTTGGTTCTAACCATATAGACCCTGTTTAATTGTCCGGATTGGATTTGGATATAATGGAATATAATATGTTTAGGATATGAGATGAATTATGTATATCGTAGGGTTATTTTTATTATATCCAAATTCTTTGGATGGGTGGTGTACGGGGGCGTAATATCCTTTGCTCTCCGTACGCCTTGAACGTTAAGCTTCTGGCGACGGCGTCTATCTCTGCAACACAAAGATGGTGAGCTGCCCGGCGGTGGTGTGCCGGAAAGACCCTCCGACGATTAAATCAGTCCACTTGAGGAGGAAGAAGATTAAGAGAGAGAGAGTGATTGTGGAGGAGTCGATTGGCTTGCCTCTTACGCTCCTCTTCCTCCATATTTCTAGGCTGGCCATGCAGCCTCGAGATTGTGCGCGTACTACCTCTGCTGTCCTTCCCTGGACAGGTGGTAGTGCTCGCCTCTCACCATCTTACACGTGTAAAGGCTTAGTCCTCCCACCAGTACACGCAGAACTGCCCAACGGTATTGTGGCATGCGTGGAGCAGATGTCCTTTCCTTCGCGCCATTGGCCCTGGTGGCACACATAACCGGAGTACCACAACCGGCCCAGCACTCGTGGGAAATTGCCATCACATGCACTTAACCGCGCTACGTGTCACCGACCTGTGACTTGGGCGAAAGCCTTCCCACCTTGGCCGAACTACTCTTGATTGGTTCAACCGGACCACCTAGCTGCGAGGCATGCCGGCCTCCAACCGTTCTTCCTCATATCTCGGTCACCCGCAACTGCCTCATCTCGGCTGGTTGATCGGAGGCATACCGGCCTCGCCGCGTCCTCAGTGTAGCCGGGGTAATCCTTCAGCTCGGTTAATGTTCGTCACTGCGAGGTTCACCCGGCACGAGCAATCCACAGCTCGGCTACACCAAGATGTTTGACCGGTCAGCACCTTCCACCGCGCAAGCCTTCCTGCTCGGCGGTTCCAACCCCGCCGTGAAGTCCGTGACGCCTGACGTCATCTTTGCTTGGTCGTACTAACCGGTGCGAATCTCCCCTCTCAATTGCCCCTTAACCCCATCCGAGCTGGTCGTGATTGGGGTTACCACTGTGTCTGAGCTTAGGTTAAGTTGCGCTCTTGCTAGGCCAAGCTGGATTGGGGAAACGTCTATCGCCTAGCCGCAGTTAAGCGGTGCCATCACCAATCCGAGCGTAATTGGGGGCCCATCTGTCACCGAGCTGTCACAACTGCGCGGCCGTCACCTCCGCAGTCCCATCAAAGGTCGTATAACCGTACTGACAGCCGCTTTTGCAGTGCCACGTGGCCTCGCCTCGTTGGGTCGTGCAGCCAGCTGTCTCCCACGGGCCGAATTTCAAACGGCCGCGCCATTTGGGTTTTCCCCCCACCAATAAACCCTATTCGAAGGGTTCAAACCTTTCACACTTCACCTTCTTCTTCAACTCCAAACCCTAGCCTCCAAACTCTTGCAACTTCTCTGTTTTTGCTATTTTCGAGCTCCAGTTTCCGTTGTCGCCACTGCAGTCGAGCTTCAGAGGGATAGGGCTTCGCTTCGTCCTCGTTTACTGGTGAGTTTCCCCCCCCCCCTTTTTTCCATTGCATTTCACTTTTCCAGTTCTTCATTTTTGGACTACTGTTCCGCTGTTCTTCGTGCTTGCTTTTGGTTGTTCTTCTGTGGTCTTAACACCTGCACACACTAGGAAAACTGGAACTGGTGGAGTGGGGGGTCTTCGTGCCCCTCGATCCATGAAACCTCTAAGCAAACCCTTTGCATTTGATATGAACACTCCGAATCTGGGCTGAACCGAGCAAAATGCTCATTTAGATCCGTAGGTAAAACAGTAACCGAGCAAAAACTGTTTGTGACTCCTCGCTGAAGCTGCAACCAAGCTGAATTCCCCACTAGATCGGCGAGTTGAGTGGACCGAACTACGACAATGAAACCCCCGCCCAAAACCTCGACCGAGCTGAAGGATCAACTAAATCCCGCACGCAGCCATAACCGAGCTAGAACCGGATTAGGAGGCTTAGGCACACACGTAGTTAAACCGAGCTGAGACTCGTTGGTCAAAACACCAAATCCTTTCCCGAGCTATTTCCTATTAGGAGCCGCACAATATCTGCCGTGCTAACCCTTGGCCTTATTTTTCATCATGCAGAACAAATAGGACCGACCAAACCAGTCCAGCATTATAATTGGTGGAGCTCAAAGACCGAGCAACCACACCAACATTTTTGACCGAGATACATACCAAACCAAATAAAACCGAAGTAATGGGGAAGTACCGGTTCATGGTCAGTTCGCCCGGCGCGATGGCGGAGTTCCGAAAGGAGTACAAAATTCCTGACGACGTCATCCTAGAGCTCGCCAAAAAGGGAGACACCCCTTGGGGGGATCTAGACCGGTGCCCCTTCACGGTCGTTTCCATAGTAGAGGGAGGCGTCCGCTTCCCGGTCCAGCCCTTGCTCTGCGAATTTTTAAGGCAGACAAGGCTTTGCCCGAGTCAAGTTTCAAATAACACATACAAGATAATAAATGGGGTTGCCGAGCTAAACCGCAGGCTCGGTCTGAATCTCGGTCTTGCTGAGATTTTTCATCAGTATAGCTTAAGTAGGAATAAGAGCGGGCTCTGCTGGTACCTTAAAGTGAAGAAGGGCCGAGCAAAACTTATAGAGGGCAACCCAGACAAAGAAACAAACGATGACGACTTCCTCTGGGTGTCCGGTAATTACGAGGACACCGAGGCGCCCATACCGGGCTGGTACATTAGGAAAGACTTCGGCCATGCTGGTGAGTAGCCCGGCTCACCATGCTATCTTTATAACGCGTCAATTTCTTTATTATTTTGCACCGGTCTAACACTTCTTCCTCTTGCAGATAGACACTTGGCAGCGGACTATCATCAGGCCAACCCAGAAGCGATCCGAGCTCTGCTTCGTCACCCCGAGGAAGAGAGAGAAGCCTCAAAACTGCTCGGTTTTGAACAAACATATCACTACCAGGCACCGCGCAAAAGCCGCGCGACCGACTTCCTCCGCGCCTCTTCCCCTGAACCCGATCCGAGCCTACCACCGATCAGACTAGTTCCCCTCACAGCCGAGCAGGAAATGGCAAAAATCAGGGCCATTAAATCCATGATAACCGGGGAGGAGGGGGAGTCCCAGCCCCCAGAAGCGACCGGGGGAACGTCCACGGTCCCAGCCGGTCAAACAGAAGGGGCTGTTCTTGCACTTGCCAGCGAACAACAGGCTGGCCGGTCGAGGAAAAGATTAAGGAAGGAAAAAACCGGACAAAACCTCCTTGATGAAGATTCAACTGAAGTTGCCTCCACCGAACTGGGTGACCAGACCGAGCAACCCCCGGCCGGTCGATCCAAGGGCAAAGGCCCAACCAACCCCCCGGTCTGGGCGCCCGAGTTCGTCTATCAAGGCCGTCCAGTTTCGGCCGAGGATTCCGTCTACGCGGATAAGGATTATACCCTCGGTTTCAATATGACCAAGGGGCTGATCCTTCCAGCGGACATGAAAAAACACAACGAACTGTCCGACCTTAAGGTCCTCCGCTCGGCGTCGAAATCGATTGTGCTAGTAGGTCCTTTCATTTTTTCCTGAACTGTTTGCTCGGTTGTCGCTCGGTTTTTGAATGCTAATACGGTGTTATTTGTTTGCAGGCCGCGTAAAAGACCTACCTTGCCCACGACCGCATGATCAAAGTGCGGCAGAGCCTGCGCGATGCCATCGCGGAGAACAAAGCCCAAAAAGGCGAGATAGCAAAACTGAAGGCCGCGCAAAAAGCAGTCACGGCGGAGCGAGATACCCTGCTCGAAAAAGTCGGCCGAGCTGACGAGGACAAACAGCGAGCTGTGAAATCGACTAAAGCTCGGTATCTCGCCGAGCTCCGAAAGCTGCGCGACGCCCATAAAGAAGAGAGGGACAAGGTCGTTAGCGACACCGAGGACCGGGGATATGCCCAGGGGGAAAAAACGTACGAGCGGCAGGTCCAGGCGACCAAGGACATCTTTTTCCAGTGCGGCTGGAAGGCGGCCGTGGAGAAAGTTGGACTTGGTCAGGATTCTGACATGTTCATCAATCCACCCCCTGCTTATATCCCGATCTACATGCAGGCCTACTCCAAGGCTGAACAAAACTGACTCATTGCGGAGGCAAGGATGGAGGCTGAGGAAGAAGCCGCCGCCGAGAAACAGGCCGAGCAAACTCCATCCGAAGCATCTCCAAATGCTGAAGACGAGGTGATTGATCGGGAGGTCGTCACGGTGGAAGGCACTGACAATGAAGCCGAGGAAAGCTTGCCCGAGCAAACTGTCGACGCTGCCGAGCAGACGCAGGAGACCTCCGAGCAAAACCTTGGACTGGACTAAAGATTTCCCTTTTTTTTTTTTTTTTTTTTTTTTTGTGTAACCGGGCTATGTCCCCCCAGTTGTACTGAATTTCTTCTATCAATGAAATTTCAACTTTTTGCTCGCTCAGCGCCTACTTTTGTTCGGTCGCATGTGTACCAATTTCTTTGTTTAAATGTTTATAAATCACAAGTGCCAGGTCGGCAGAGTTGCACAATATGCGAAAGTGGGATCTTCTAGAACGCTCTCAAACAGATCTGGCAGCTCGCCCCCTGTAAAATTACAAACTGACATTGAACTCGGCCGAGCGAAACCTGCTCGGTTTGTTCAAGTTCTCACAATTATAAGATTCCAATACGTCGATTAGGCCGAGCAAAAATCGGCTCGCCTTGTGAGTTGACTATACTGCCAACATTTCCGTTCTGCCGAGCGGAGACGGCTCAGCCACTGATCGGTTGGACAAAACAGCCACACCGTGAATTTCGCCGAGCAAAATCCGCTCGTTTTTCATATTGGACAGGACACCAATATGCCAAACGGGCCGAGCAAAATCAGCTCGGCTCCTACATTGGGCAAAACACCAATGTCTTAGTTAGGTTAGTCATGCCGCCAACATTTCAACTGGGCGAGCAAAACCAGCTCAGCCCTAATGTCATAGGCAAACCGTTTGTGCGGTCTGCTCCCATTCCGAGGAAAACAGTCCGGTCACATTCAGGTCGGTTCCTGCCCCTGGCATCCATAAATGCTTCTTGTGTCTTGCTATATCATTGGACAAACGTAATACCAAACAAGGAGAGGGCTAATTTTCATTACAAAAACATTACTATCTTTTACATCAAATGCCAAAGGGCTAGGGGTCTAGAAAAGCTAAACAACATAAGCAGATTACATTTCAAAAGTAAAAGACCTTAAGGTTGGCTGCATTCCACGGTCTGGGGACAGCCTTGCCATCTAAATCTTCCAGATGGTATGCCCCTTTGCCAGCTAGACCGATCACCTTGTATGGGCCTTCCCAATTTGCACCAAGCTTTCCTTCGCCAGGGACCACTGTGTTGCCAAGCACCTTCCGTAAGACCCAGTCCCCAATTTTGAATAGCCGGGGGTGCACTGCCTTGTTGTATTTTTTGGAGAGTTCTTGCTGATAGGCCGCTATGTGGATCAAGGCACGCTCCCTCCTTTCCTCAGCAAGGTCCAGCTCCAATGCCACAGCTTCATTGTTCAGATCTGGCTGAAAACTTTCTGAGCGGATGGTTGGCATGCCGATTTCCAGTGGGATGACAGCTTCCATGCCATAGGCCAGAGCGAATGGTGTTTCCCCGGTTGACCGTCTTGGCGTAGTGCGGTAGGCCCAGAGCACGTTGGGGAGTTCTTCTGCCCACTTTCCCTTGGCTTTCTCAAGCCGCTTCTTTAGCCCATCCAGAATGGTCTTGTTTGAGGCCTCGGCTTGACCATTGGACTGTGGGTAAGCCGGAGTGGAATTGTAAAATTCAATCTTCAATTCTTCGCAAAATCCGCGAAAGAGTTTTCCATCGAATTGAGTGCCATTATCTGAGATGAGGGCCCTGGGTATACCGAAGCGAGTGATAACGTTTTGCCAAACAAACTTCTTCACATCCTTCTTCTTAATGGTCGCCAATGGCTCGGCCTCCACCCACTTGGTGAAATAGTCGGTGGCGGCATTGCGATTGCCCGGTGCGACTGGGAGGGGTCCAACAATATCCAATCCCCAGAGTGCGAACGGCCAAGGACTTGTAAGGGAGAGCAATTCCCTCGCCGGTTGGTGGATCTGGTGAGCAAATTTCTGACATTTCTCGCATTTACGAACATATTTCTGCGCGTCCGCCTGCATGCACGGCCACCAATAACCCTGCGAGATTGCTCGGTATGCTAGAGATCTACCCCCAGTATGGCTGCCGCAGATGCCTTCATGGATCTCATAGAGGAAAGTTTCCACCTTAGAGGGGTGGACACACTTCAGATACGGCCCCGTGAAAGATTTCTTGTACAAGGCTCCGGAAGGTGAGAGCCAAAACCGCTCTGACTTTGCCCGGATCTTGTGGGCCGCCTTCTTTTCTTCTAGTAGAATTCGATCTTTCAGAAAGGCGACGATGGGGTCCATCCAGGAAGGTCCCAAGTCGGTGCAGTGTACCTCGGTTGATTCTAGTTCCTCAATGCTTGGCCGGGGTAAAAATTCAATCATCAAGGGATTGGGAAAGGTTGTCTAAGTGGAAGCGAGACCGACCAATTCATCGGCCGTGCTGTTTCCTTCGCGGTTGATCTGTTCAACTCTGATGACATCGAACTTCTTGACTTCCGCTCGCACCAGCGCCTGATACTTGGCCATTCTTTCATCTTTGGCCTCATATTCCCCTAAGACTTGATTGACCACCAGCTTGGAGTCACTGAACACCATAAGGGCTGTGACCTTCATTCTCAGCGCGCTTCTTAGACCGGCGAGGAGGGCTTCATACTCCGCCTCATTGTTGGACGCTGGGAAGCCGAGCGTAATTGCTTGCTCTATAATCAGCCCATCTGGCGAAGTCAGCACAATTCCTAGCCCGGCTCCATGCCTATTGGACGCCCCATCGACGAACAGTTTCCACACCTCGCCAATGAACAGCTTCCAGCAATCGGATGGATTTTGGGAGCTTCTCAATTCCAAGTCTCTGGTAGGCTCAATCTGGTCTCTTTCCCCGTCTTCGCTGGGTTCTTCTTTCGATGAGTCGTCGGCCTTTGCTATTTCGGTCGAGCTCTGCCCTTCTCCCGCTCGCGAGTCAACACTTATCTCTGTTGCCAGGACCATAGGTGGTGCCAAATCTGCACGAACCAGGTCAATCGGGCAGACTGGATGTGTTCCAGGGGCAAATTCCGCCACAAAATCTGCAAGGGCTTGAGCTTTGATCGCGGTGCGCGGTCGGAACTTAATGTCGTACTGGCCCAATTCCACGGCCCATTTCAGAATTCTCCCAGTGAAGTCTGCTTTTTCGAAAAGCACTTTGAGCGGGAACTCGGTTAACACTACTATTGTATGGGCATGAAAATAGTGCGCCAGCTTTCGTGACACCACCATTAAAGCCAACGCCAACTTTTCCAAGGGAAGATATCTCGCTTCGGCCGGGAGCAAAGTCTTGCTCACATAAAAAATGGGCAAGTGTTGAACGCCTTCTGCGCGGACTAGAACAGCGCTCACCGCATGTTGAGAGACCGCCAAGTAAAGATATAACTCGTCGCTCGGCTGAGGCGTGACCAAAATTGGGGCTGAGGAGAGATATGCCTTTAAGTCTGCCAGAGCACGGTCGCATTCTTCATCCCAAAAGAACTTGGACTTCAAAGTTTTGAAGAAGGGCCTGCAACGATCCGAAGACCGGCTGATAAACCTGTTCAGCGCGGCTGCCATCCCAGCAAGATGTTGCACGTCCTTCGTGGAGTTCGGGCGCTCCAACTCTTGTATTGCTTTGATTTGAGACGGGTCGGCTTCAATTCCTCGGTTGGTAACCAGAAAACCCAGAAACTTCCCGGTGCCCACGCCGAAGGCGCACTTGGAGGCGTTCAGACGAAGCTTGTGATGTTTAAGTATGGCAAACATTTCCACTAGGTCGGCGAGGTGCTGAGACTTTTCCTTACTTTTTACCACCATATCGTCGATATAGGCTTCCATAGTTCGGCCCAAGATAGGAGCGAACATCTTTGTCACCATCCGCTGAAAGGTTGCTCCGGCGTTCTTCAATCCGAACGGCATGACCTTGTAGCAATATAAGCCTCTGGGGGTGGTGAACGACGTGATCTCTCTGTCCGGCTCGTACAATGCTATTTGATGATAGCCGCGACATGCGTCCAAGAAGCTGAACCTCTGATGGCCAGCGGTTAAGTCCACCAACTGGTCAATTCGAGGGAGGGGAAAGCTATCCTTCGGGCAAGCGCGGTTGACAGTCTTGTAGTCAACGCAAACTCGCCACTTACCGTTCTTCTTAGGAACCACCACCGTGTTAGATATCCACCGAGGGTATTGCACCTCCTCTATGGCCTCGGCTTCCAGCAGATTCTTCACTTCCTCCGCCACCACCTCAGCATGGTGCAAGGCCGAACGGCGCGTCCTCTGTATGACTGGCCGTGCATTAGGGAAGACGTTCAGCTGGTGGCAAATGAAGCTTGGGTCGACGCCAGGCATATCGTAAGGCGTCCATGCAAAAGCCTCCAAGTTGGAAACCAAGAAGTCGACATATTCTGACCACTCAACACTAGACAATGATGATCCTAAGAGGAAGAACTTAGTTGGATCATCCTCATTAATGCGCACTTCCACCAAATCTTCGACCGATTTTTCCTCGGCCTTTCTTCTCACGTCTTCGAGGACCTCCTTTCCCTCAGGCCCTTCTATCATTTGGACAAACCCTTTGGCCGCTCGGCTGCCATTTATCGCAACGAAGCATTGTTTCGCCATTACCTGGTCTCCCCAAACTTCCTCTATTTGTCCGTTTGATGCCGGAAAGCGCACGACTTGGTGGAAGGTCGAAGCGACCGCTTGCATGGCGTGCAGCCAGCCCCTTCCCAAGATCAGGTTGTAAGTCGATGGAACTTTGAGCACCCAGAACTCTACTTGCTTCACCACCGAACCCGCTTTGACCGGCAAAATAACCTTTCCGATTGGCCACTCCGGCTGTGAATTGAAGCCGACCAAAGGAGACGTTACAGGAGCCAAATCCTTGTCTTCTAACTTCATTTGTTTGAACGCGTCATAATACATTATTTCGACCGAACTCCCCTGGTCGATCAATATTCTCTTGATATCGAAATCTTTGACGCGAAGGGTCACCACCAAGGCGTCATTGTGCGGCATCTGCACCCTTTCCAAATCTTTGGTTGAAAACAAAAGGACGTCTTTCTCCTCGGTTTTTCCCTTCTTTACAGCGGGCTGGACGGAGAGCACTTCCCTCATGTGCTCGGCCTTCTTGATCATCCCTCTCAGCTCGCAAACCTTGCTGATTCAATGATGCCGTGGATGACGTTGATCACACCTTGCGGGGGAGCTTCTAGGGCGGCCATTCCGTTAGGCTCGGTCTGTCCGGTTGGCGCGGCCCTGACTCCCCCATCAATATATTGGTCAAGATGCCCAGCCGCCACCAATTCTTCCAAATGCTGTTTGAGCGGCAAGCAATCTTCTGTCCGATGCCCCCGTTCTTCATGGAAGGTGCAGCGATATTTCGGATTGAAGCCTCGTTGCGCACTCCCTAACTTGGCCGGCCAACGGACAAAGGGCTCACCTCGAATCTCGCTCAGAATTCGGTAGATGGGAATTTTGAAGACCGTGGTAATCCCTGTCCGTGCCTTCAGTTTTCTCTTGGCATCTTCCGCTGCGTCGCGGGGTGCATCAGCTCGGTCGTTTCTGCGACCCTTGCTTCGGTCATCGCGGTTTGATCCACGGCGTTGATCTTTTGCTCGGTCGCTTGGGCGGTTATCCTCCTGCCCGACCGAGTAAACCTTTCCTGCCACCTTTCTGTCCGCCGCCACCGGATTCGCCTTCTCGGTCGTAGAGGCGACATCCTCCTCCACACGGATGTGTTCATTGATCCGTTGCATCAATGACTCTATGGTTGTGGGCTGACGCATCGTGAGCGAATCTCGCAGCCTATGTCCGACTGGGAGACCTCGCTTGTATTGAGTGATCGCCAGATTGGTAGGGCAGTCGAGGATTTCGTTGTAAGTTTCCCAGTACTTCGCGTTGTATGCCTTCAGCGAACACCCAAATTCCATCTTGACGCCCAGGAGATGGTCGACCTCCTTCGGTGTTCGAGTGTTGGTCTTGAATCTGGTGACGAAGGCTTCTGCTAGCTGCTGCCACCCCTCTATACTCCCCTCCGGGAGCCTTTCGAACCACTTCAGACCCAGCTCTCCCAAGCTCGCTGGGAATATGAGGCACATCAGGGCGTCGTTGTGCCGGTGACCAGCCATCACCTGCCGGTAATGACTCACATGCATGTACGGACCCGTTTTGCCGTCGTACAAAGTGAACTTTGGCTGGTGGAATCCGGCAGGGAGTGGTGTGCTCTCGATCTCCGGGGACAACGGCGTGGCAGTCAGTCGCGCCAGCTCTTTGTCCTCCAACACAGGGGCTATCACTTTGGGAGCTGGCATCACCACCTCTTCACTACAACGAACCGGAGCGCTCAACCTCTGCAACGCTGGCACTCTCTGGGCCTCCCGACGGCGCGCCCTCTCCTCCAATACATCCCTCAAGTCCCTGGAACGTGTGGAGAAGGAAGATCGCGACGTCGGCGTCGGGCGTGAGGGATGGTAAGTGCTGTCGCGAGTGAGGGATCTGCCTTCTCTTTGGTCGGAATCTCCCACCCCATAGTTCCTGGTGATGGAGATGGAGTGGGTCCTCCCCTGGCGGCGATTGCTAGAACGAGGGGAGGGAGTGTGCTCACTGAGGTTGCCCTCCCCAGCAACACCCTTCCCCTTAATCTGGCGCTTCAGCAACTCCATCTCCGCCGCCATCTTGCGAATGCGGGCGTCCTGGTCTTTGAGTTTGTGCTCCAGGCGTTGCGTACGGGACTCCCCCCGGCGTCGGCGACCTTCTGGGCTCTGCGAGCGATCAGAACTCCTCCCACGTTTGTCTCGCGCACCTCACGAAGAGGTTTCTAGGCCCGCCATGGCTGGAACATTCGGGAGGCCTTCTCTCCTTCGGACATACTCCGGAGTGACACCATCGACGATGGACAGCGGAACTTCGTCGTTGTTGGCCATGGAAATGGTCGATGAAGCTCGAAGAACAAGGGTTGAATACCAAGTTTCCCACAGACGGCGCCAATTGTACGGGGGCGTAATATCCTTTGCTCTCCATACGCCTTGAACGTTAAGCTTCTGGCGACGGCGTCTATCTCTGCAACACAAAGATGGTGAGCTGCCCGGCGGCGGTGTGCCGGAAAGACCCTCCGACAATCAAATCAGTCCACTTGAGGAGGAAAAAGATTAAGAGAGAGAGAGTGATTGTGGAGGAGTCGATTGGCTTACCTCTTACGCTCGTCTTCCTCCATATTTCTAGGCTGGCCATGCAGCCTCGAGATTGTGCGCGCACTACCTCTGCTGTCCTTCCCTGGACAGGTGGTAGTGCTCGCCTCTCACCATCTTACACGTGTAAAGGCTTAGTCCTCCCACCAGTACACGCAGAACTGCCCAACGGTATTGTGGCATGCGTGGAGCAGATGTCCTTTCCTTCGCGCCATTGGCCCTGGTGGCACACATAACCGGAGTACCACAACCGGCCCAGCACTCGTGGGAAATTGCCATCACATGCACTTAACCGCGCTACGTGTCACCGACCTGTGACTTGGGCGAAAGCCTTCCTACCTTGGCCGAACTACTCTCGATTGGTTCAACCGGACCACCTGGCTGCGAGGCCTGCCGGCCTCCAACCGTTCTTCCTCATATCTCGGTCACCCGCAACTGCCTCATCTCGGCTGGTTGATCGGAGGCATACCGGCCTCACCGCGTCCTCAGTGTAGCCGGGGTAATCCTTCAGCTTGGTTAATGTTCGTCACTGCGAGGTTCACCCGGCACGAGCAATCCACAGCTCGGCTACACCAAGATGTTTGACCGGTCAGCACCTTCCACCGCGCAAGCCTTCTTGCTCGGCCGTTCCAACCCCGCCGTGAAGTCCGTGACGCCTGACGTCATCTTTGCTCGGTCGTACTAACCGGTGCGAATCTCCCCTCTCAGGTGGTTTCGTATGAAATTATGAGATGTTGGGGGGTTCAATGGGTCATACCTGGGACTGTTAATGGGCTGTTACATTGGTGGAATGGTTTTGATCAAAACAAAAAAACGTGAATGAATGTGCTCAAAACATAGGAATGAATGTGTATTTCAAAATGTACAACCAAACATAGGAATGAATTGTTCATCTTTTCTTTTTTTTTTCACACTGTGAAAGAAAATTTCTTTGATAAACTTATTGCCTTAGAATCGCGTTCATATTCATTGAAATGTCGTGGTTGAAAACACATAACATCAAAAACTAATGTGAATGTTGTCTATTTAAATTCATTATATTATTAACTATTTTTTCAAAATATTCATATTTGCCTCTTTTGTTTATTTTTTGTCTTGCTTCCAGCAATCATATATCTATACAATATATATATATATACATAAACCATGGATAGGAAGTGAACAGTAATTTCAGTCTCTGATGAACAATATTTTCTATGATGGTTAAAAAGTCTACTTTGCCCTTCTTTAATATTTTGTGTTGTAGAACTTTGGGGGTTAATAATGGAAATTCATGAAAAGAATATGTATGGTTGCTAATGCTTCCACGTGTTTCTCTATTTACCAAGTCTTTTTGTTCCCCCTCTCTCCTTCTTGAACGAACGAACTGCTCTCTCTCTCTCTCTCTCTCTCTCTTTCTCTCTCTCATTTTGTGTTTTTGGTTCCTTTCTCTCCGCCTCTCTCCGCTACAGCAATATGCAAGAACCAGATTGAACTTCCCGAGCTTGAAAGGAGCTTTGAGTATATCCATGGTACAATATCTCTCAAAACCCTGAAATGATTTTGTGTTCTCTTTTCATCCATTATTTCCCTTTCTTCTTCATCATAACTTCTCTTTAAAACCCTGAATTCATTTCATTTTTTATGGTTTATTTATATAAACCTCATATTTATGAAGAAGATTATGAGGCATCTGATGTGTGTCCTTTGTTAGTTTCAATTTGTTATTTTTTCCTTCATTTTTTGTTGAAAAAGAAAGTGTAGTTGCGTTCAATACCATGTGTATATGTGTTTCTTTTTTTATTTTCTTTCATAAAATGGATTTTTTTTTCTTTTTTTTTTTTTGGGAATTAACAGTTCAGTGTATATTTGTAAAAGAAAAATTCAAATTAGTGATAAATTTTACAAATTTTTCTAATTAAAATCATATACTTTTCCATGAGTTATTTGGGAAGAAAACACTGATTTATAAATTCCCCTAATTTTTTTTATTGTTATCTCTCGGCGTCTCTCTCCAAAACTTATCAAGCTATGCCCAACCATGGAGACAGAGTGTGTGTTGTAATTTCCACAATTCGACGTGGATCATTGCCTTTGTGTTTGAAAAGGGATGCATCACTTCAGATCCCTAAGGTATCAGATACGTTTCTCTCTCTAGAGTTCTATTTTTTAATTCTACTTGTTGCTTTAAGATCTAAATTGCTAAGAAAGAAAACATATTGTTTTCTTGTTTCAAGTATTGTTGAGCTTGTGAAAAATGAAAAAAATAAATAAATAAATAAATAAGGGTAAATGACAAATACACCCCTGAGATTTGCTTAAAATATGAATTACCCCTGTGGTTTGGAAAATTACAAATACCTCCCTGTCAGAATTTTTTATTTAACAGAATTAATTGAAAAAATGAAATTTCTAACTGTTTACCTATACAATAATAGAATTATCTGAATTATTAATTAAAATAAAATTTTAACATTATTAAAAACTATTAATCAACTTGATAATTTATTAATAAAAGGACCTATTTATTATGAAATTAGAAATCTTAGGGGCCATAATGTAATTTCTAGAACCACAAGAGGCAATTTGTAATTTAAATAAATCTTAGAGGGTGTGTTTGTAATTTACCCATAGAAAAGTGTCAGTTTTGTTGTATTTTTTTGGCTCGAGTTTTCTATCTTCATGAATGTCTCTAGTGTTTTTAGAATTTCGTGCTCTTGTTGTATGATCTACAGGTAAAAACTATAAAAATGAAAGTTTAAAAAAATAAAAATAAAAAAATAATTTTTCTATAAATCATAGTTCTACAGGGTAACTTTTAAAAATCTGGATATAATTTCTTCTATCATGATATCATTCTTTTTTTTAATATTCTAATGTTCTTCATTTCGTTTAGACTATATCTTAGTTGCATCAAACCCTTTTTTCTTTGTAAAAGCTTTAAAAAAAAAAAAAAAACTCTTTAGATTTTAAATATTGTTTGGCTTTATATATTTGTGTTGTTAATTTTCTTTTTTGGCGTTTTGAATTTTGTTGGAATTTTGTTTTTGGTGTTTTTTTTCCGCTTCTAATTGTGCATGACTGTGATTTTCCTGTTTTGTTTTTTATATTTGATAATTAAGTGTTATCAATCATATTTTATTCTTACTTCGTTAGTCGCTTCAATTCTTATGAATTTCGTTAATGTTGTTTCTTTTGAATATTGATCTCATAATTAATTATTATCCTAATCTTTTTAACTTTGATAATACAAAGGAAAATACAATTTACTTTTAATTTATTTTGATAGGCACAACTTCCATCACAATCAAATATTCATCCCATTTTAGAGGTAAACAATTTCTTGTTCATTTCTTAATCTTAGACTTATATTTGCCAGTGAAGGAGAAGAATCAACTCTGAACAGGATATCGTTTCCACTGAAGTTTCTATTTTACCAAGTCAGTGATCCTTGTCAATTATATCCATACAATATATATAAACCATGGATGAGTTGTGAACAGTATTTTCAGCCAAAATATGAACCGTGTTTTCATTCTTTCTTATTTCTTTATTTACTTCCTTCTTTTTCTTTTTTCCATTTTGAAGGATCGTGTCGTTGTTTTGGTATTTTCCTTCATTATGTTTAAGTAATAAAGGTTTCAGTTGTTATGTTATTATTTTAACATATTCCTTTATTTGTTTGTTTTTACTTTTTGTTGGTAGTTTAAAATATTTATTGGACAAGGGTTTCATTTTCTATTTTTTTATTTCTCTTTTGTTCTCCGTTTGTGGAAGTATTAATTTTGTATATCATTTGAAGTTAAGCCTACATCATTTTAGGAAGGTTTAGTGACTATCATTTTTTTTTTATTGTTACTTATTGCAGTATTTTGAGGTTTATTTGTTTTGATTTTTGTTTATTTTAGTAGTTTTAGGTTTTTTTTTTTTCTTCTTCTTCTTGTTTTTTGTTTATTGTAATTTTTTTTGATAGTAATTTTTGGTTCAGTGATTTTGTTTATTTTTTTATTGAATTTGTGTTTGAGTTGTTCTTTTCGTTTTTTTGTTTGTAGTAGTTATTATTTATTTTTATTTTTTTGTTCTGAATTTGTAGTTTTTTTATTTCTTATTTTCTTTCTTTTGAAATTGTTTCTTTGTGTTTGTTAGTAGTTGATTTTGGTAGTTTTTGAGGAGTTCTAAATTTTGTTTTGGATTTGATTTGTGTTTGAATTGTCCAGTGTTTGGTTTTAATGAACTTTAATATTTCTCTTATAGTTTTTGCTTAGAATGTTTTCTTTGTTTTGGGTCATCCTTTTGCTTTCCTTATTTTTGTATCTATGCATTTCTTATAGTTTTGTTTCTTTTTTTTTTCTTCTTTTTTTTCACTTTAATTTGGTTTTTGTTATGTACTTGTATAGCTTATTTCATAAGTTTTAAGGGGAAATGAGAGAAAAAGGACAAGTGATTGCAGATTGTTTATGTAAATCTTTGAGTTTCTTGACTTTTCCATGACAAAAATTATGGATATAATTTCATCATTGTGGATTTTTAAAGGCCCAAAATATTATGAAATGTTGATTTGATTGATTTGAGTGAAATCCCTAACCTACTGAAATATTATGTAGTAGACGAACCTTCTTTTTTTTTTGAACTAGTATGTTTTATTATACCTATGAGATTATACATATTTGATTATGCTTTGGTGTTGGGATTTGATTTGGGCAACAAAATTTCACTTTCGTTGTTATTCTATCAAGTTTTCTCCTTTCTTGGTGTTGGGGTTTTTTCTTTTTTTTTCTTTTTTTTTTTTAAATTTTTTTTTATTTGACTCTTAGGTTGAATGGTGTTCAGTTTTGAGTATGGAAAAACTATATAACTTGTAGTCTTGGCCAATGGTTTTCTTTGCCTCATTACATATCTCTTGTGAAATGGATTTGCAAATAGTCACCGTACTTTTTTTTTTATTTTTAAATTATTACTGATTTTATTTCTTTGATTGAATTGAAAATATATCATTGATGTGAAAAGTTCAATAAACCTCAACAATTTCTTAATATAACTTTTAAACGTCCATTTGAACCGTTAACGATCCAATTTTTTTCTTTTCATTGCTTTGTTTTGTTTGAAAATGACTTTTGTTTGAGTTTCAATTATAAAAGAGAATTATACTACATTAGTATCAATCATGTTTTAATTTGATTGGGGGCCAATGTCTTGGGCCACCATAGAGGGGTAAATAGAAATGTGAGCTTTTCAAAATTACACTTTGTCTATCTCCATTTCAGGGAATAATGGATTTTGTGACAACAATATAGTTTGTTGAATATATAGGATTAACAAGATCAAGGTGAGTACATTGTAATTTTTAGCTATCAAAATTGCTAGAACCACAAATTAAAGATAATTGTTACTTGATAATTTGCACACCTAATATTTCAAATAATCGTTATAATGATCTCAAGCATTATGTCCATTATTTCAACTTAGACAAAACAAAAACTGCATTGAATAAATTGTATGACAAAAAATATAACCATTTATGAAGTGGACTACTTTTAAGTTAGAAAACAATTTGTTCCTCATTATTTTCATTCCATCATACATTATTGTGTTATTGCATTCTGGTTGTTTGGCAAATTACTATTACGATTGCTTCTATAATTTTTTTTTTTTTTTCTTTTTCTTATTCAAGTTTTTAATTGGTGCGGTGTGGTTGCATCTCACATCCGAAACTGGTGCAGCCTGCATAGCTTTGCATAACAAGGGAAATCAAACTGTTAAAAAGAATTTTTATTTTATTGCAACCTCCAACATGTCCAGAGATGTTGAGGTGGTGTGTGCACAACAATGTAAAAGCAACTATTATACCTACAAATTGCTGTCCATTAGTTTAGAGTATTAACCAAAGGACATCAATGGAGTGGGATGTGGAACACCCTTTGATGGATATATTATTTTTGTAAACGGTATGCATGACTAAACTAAGGTACCTAGACAAAGTACATGCTACACATATGGCTAAATTTGACTGCATATATTTTCCAACTCTAGCTTTAATGTGTTTGCAAATTTCTACTCGAAACAAAAATTAGCAAGGGTGCTTTGCACGCGCCCCCTCCCTAGTGTCGACAAGTTTATCCATTTCTAAACACTTTTTGCATATTTGAACACTTTTTTTTAATTAAAAAAATTTGAAGAAGACCAAAAACAAAACAAAAACAAAAAAAAAAAAAAAAAAAAAGGAGAAAAGTAGTGAAAAATCCAATTGAAAAAGGGTATAATCCAAGGTAAAATTTTATTTGATGAAAATAACATATCGGAAAAGTTATCGACACCGAAAAATTAGCTGAAAAATTCATCAATAGCGGCAGCATGTGGTGATAGCAATAGGGTAGAGAAATATTTGATATTCAATAGATATGGTATTAAATGAGTGACATGTGTCATATTTCAATAAATAAGAAATTTGGTAAATTTTAACATATAAACAAATTAAGTGATTTTAAGAAATAAACAGGTAATTTGATTTTTATAAATAATAATTTTTTTGAGACTAAGGGCAAATTACAAATACCCCCTCGAGATTTGGTGAAAATACAGATTTCTCCCTGAGGTTTGAGAAATTATAAATTATCCCCTGAAGGTCAAATTTTCATAACAAATTAGAAAAAATTAGGAGGGAATTTGTATGAAAATAAAAACCTCAAGAGATAATTTATTATGAAAATATAAACCTCTAGAGCAAGATATAATTTTTTAAACTTTAAAAAAAATCTATATTTTTACCAAACCTCAATGTGGTGTTTGTAATTTGCCCTTTGACTAAAGGAATTAGAACTTGAGCCATTAAAAGATTGATAAATGAACTTATGATCTGGTGTCCAAAAATAAAAACAAAAACAAAGCAAAAAGCAGAAATGGGCTGCTGCTGATGACGGAGTGTATTCCTGATATGAGTTTGGATATTACCCGTATCCGATCCAAAACAATCTCTGCACGACGCACGCTGATATTTGCAATTGCAGCCTCATCATCATCATCATCATCGTTCCTTATCTTATACTCTTACAGAAGGAAGAAAGAAAGGAAGAAAGAAAGAATTAATTGTAAAGAAAAGCCTCACTCCCTTTCTCTCAGCTCACTGAATTATCGAATGAAGTACAGAAAACGAATATGAATCCTCTCTGCTATGCACTTGAACTTGTTCCCCTCCAAACCCCTTCTCATCTTCCCTACAAAATCAAACCCCAAATCACCAATCCATTCAGCATCAAAACCCAATTTCCCTCCACATTCAAACCCCAATTCAAAACCAATCCTCACCCATTGCAGCGGATCAAATCCAGCGCCGCCGAAATCGACATGGTAAGAAACAAAGAAGGCGTGTACGCAGCCAAGGCCAAGAAAGTGGTGGTTCTGTGGGACCTAGACAACAAGCCCCCGAGAGGCCCGCCGTACCAGGCGGCGATGGCGCTCAAACAGGTGGCGCAGCGGTTCGGCGACATCGTCGACATCTCCGCCTACGCCAACCGCCACGCCTTCATCCACCTCCCCCAGTGGGTCCTCGAGGAACGCCGCGCACGGCGGCGCCTCGACATCCTGGAGCGCAAAGGCGTCGCTCCGCCGCCTCCGGAGCCCTACGTGTGCGGCGTCTGCGGCCGCAAGTGCAAGACCAATCTCGACCTCAAGAAACACTTCCGCCAGTTACACGAGCGAGAGAGACAGAAAAAGCTCAATCGAATGAGATCGTTGAAGGGCAAGAAAAGGAACCGTTTCAAAGAGAGATTTATAGATGGAAATCACAAGTATACGGAGGCGGCGAAGACTTTGATTACCCCAAAATTTGGGTATGGTCTCGCTTCGGAGCTCAGGCGTGCCGGAGTTTATGTCAAGACGGTGGAGGATAAGCCTCAGGCGGCGGATTGGGCTCTGAAGAGGCAAATGCAGCACTCAATGAGTCGTGGGATTGATTGGTTGTTCTTGGTTTCGGATGATTCGGATTTTTCGGAGATGTTGAGGAGGGCGAGGAGGCGAATTTGGGGACGGTGGTGGTGGGGGATTGGGGCAGGGCATTGGGGAGGCATGCTGATTTGTGGGTTCCGTGGATTGGGGTTGAGAATGGGGAGATTTCGGAGGAGGATTTGAACCGGAGGAATCGGAGGAGAAGGGAATTCGTAGAGAGAGATGATGGGTCATGTTTGATTACTCAATTCGATGGAGAAGATAGGATTGATGGGAGTTTGGATAGTGTAGTTGATGAACTTGTCACGGTGAGGACTGACTTTCATAATATGGAGATATCTGCATTTTCTGAAGGGGAAGAGGAAGAGGAAGAATGGGATTATGAGGAAGATGGTGATTTCTATTTGGATAGCGATGAAGAGGGAAGAGAAGAGGATGGTGGATACTTTTGATACAGCGAAGTAAGTTAAATTATGGCAGCCAAGATGAGCTATGGATTTGAGTCCATTCCATTCCATTCAGTAGCCATTGCAGTAGAGTAAGCTAATGGGAAAGATGAGCTTTGGATGTTTCTTGAATGTACAGTTTTGTTGGTTTAGGTTTATTGGAATGGAACATACGTCAGTGATCAAATGTAATGATTGGCCTCTGCATTTGGAGGTCCAAATATTCCTACCAAAGAATGCCCAGTTTCCAGCTTCTCATTGTGATCGCTGATAATCTCGGTATTCTTCCATTTATTTCCTATATTTTTTTGTGGATTGTTAGTAATAACCTGACATTATTCCTTCTTTTGTGGATGAGTGTGATTTTTTAGTACAAAATCTCATCTTTCAGGACTTTTATTTATCATATGCTGTGTTAACATGGTTACATTCATGTTGAACTTGTGGTCAAACTTCAAGTTCTAGGAGAAGATGGTTGTTTAGGTGTTGGTTAAATCCTTTGTCTTTAGGTTTGTATGTGGAGGTATTCCAATATATTGCCTTCTAGATGTTCTATGAACTTCGCAGGGTGAAGTTTTTGTCTTCTAGATTTTTATTTTTTGTTCATTGAATGACTGATTATGCAGTTTTAATAAATCATAATGTTTTCTGGGTGTTCTCCTATTGATGGTTAGATGGTGGCTTTCTCCCTTTTTCTTAAATTTTGGACTACTTGGCAGATAATAAGTCTAAATTTTGATGCCGAGTGTTGCCCTGTGTTGCCCTATCAAGTAAAGTCCAGGCAAGGGGTTGAACAGCCACTGAAAGGAAATCAAAGTGTCCATAATTGATTTTCTATCAGATAGGAAAGTCGCTTCGATCCAATCCATTCTTGGGGTTATTTTAGTGATCTAGCATGACAAAGCACTCTTCAAGGGCATGGAATGTTTTTTTTTTTTTTTTTTTTTTTTTTTTTTTGGTGGGGGAGGGCGGCGCGGGGGATCAGAATCTCCACGGTAACGTCTTTGTTAGATTTATCATTGATACATAATTCTCATCCCCACTAGAAATATAGATGAAGGTTGAAATGAATTTGCATTGAAGTTATGAGATGGACATGATGGTTTATGCTTAGATGAAAGATCTGATCATAGATAAGAGTCGAATGGCAAGAGAGGATCCTTATATCTGATCTGAAGTATTTAACCCCATATTCAGCCATTTGATGATATAAATTATGTTCAAGAGTAATTATAGTTGTAAAAGTAGAATAACATAGTTATTGTACCAATCTTCATGCTTTTAGGTCTAAATAAAACCTTGGCTGACTGAGTTCTGTTGTCATTGATTACATTAGGAGGCAAATTTGTATTGAAGTGCTATTCTGAACTTCATTGTATTTATAATTTCATGGTATCAGACGATATAGATTCCAGTCTGTAACTCATATTAAGGTTTCGATATGGAAGTTCATGAGAAACAGATACAGAACTATACTTAGAATTCCCATGCGAACATGGATTGTACTTGTCAAAAACACAGTAAAAATGTACTTAATTATAATAATCACACACACATATACCTGCAGAAGTTGAACTAAACTTTGAATTCCCAGGAGTTAAACCCCTTGGTGCCTCTGTTTAGTAATGATTTTGACTCCAGCAAACATTTCTTTGAAGCAATGCAAGGATCCTACCTACTTATTGACATAGTGATTAGCTTAGCTATGATTCCTGTTAAGGGAGTGTGTGGGCTTTCTTTAAAATGGATGATATGTTTTCTCATTTTTGTTCCACTGGTCTTCTAATACGTAGCATGTCCATAAATTCCTCTAAATTCTGAAGACAATTTCATAAGTTTATGTTATGTGAATATGCGTGCTATCTTAAGTAGATTAGTTTTTTTCATATAAAAGTGTTTTGGCTTGAAGTCCATTTGTTTTTGAAGAAAAGCATGCTTTGGCAGTTATGTTGTTGTCTGGGTGATGCATTTAAAGTTACATTTGGTAGGTTAGGTTGTTATGGCTTGTTTGTTTCTAGAGTATAGAATTTGTCTTTTCTGTAAAGTAGTTTTCTTTTTCCATTTTTCTTGATCTATTTCACTTTGTCACAATCAGATATTTCATGAAGAATTTTTTTTGCTCGGTTTTGATTAGAGCAGAAGGTTTATCGGCTATGGTATGTGCCAATAAATGTGTTGTTTTACCATTATATTCCTTGAGTGGCCTTGTTGATTTGATAGTCACAAAGTCATTTTCTATCTAAATTTTTTACTACTAGTTAGGAATGGCATCGGGCCGGGGATGACACTCCTCGTCCCCATCCCCGTCTCCGATCCCCGAAGGTAAAAAAATTCCTGTCCCCACCCCCGATCCCCGGTGGGTAACCCATCACCTCTCCCGCCCTCGGCCCCCAACGGGGATCGAGTTTCCTCGACCTCGAAAAATCTCCGTCAGATCTGTTCAACACACACACACAAGAACAAAATAATAATAATAATAATAATAAAAATAATCTGTATAATGGACGACAAATCTGTTCAACACACACACAAGAACAACAATCATCAACAACTTTAAAAAAATAAAATAAAATTTGTTCATCAACAACAACAGATTTGTTCATTATACACACACACACATACATATATATACACAATCAAGATGGAACTTGTGAACGTAACATATATATATATAGAGAGAGAGGGAGAGAGAGAGTTAGGTGTTGATTTCTCCTTCGGCACCAGCACTGACGAGTCCATTGATCAAGACATCGGACCACGATTGTTCAGATCAGTGGCTTCACGGTTCACGGTTCACAATCTGTTCAAATCGGTGGCAATGAAAGGCGTTAACGATCTGTTCAGATTGGTGGTGGTGATAGATCTAGATGATGATGATGATAAGAAGTGAGAGAATGAGAGAGAAAGAATGAGAGAAATCTGAGTGAGTGAGAGAGAGAGAGATGGTAGACGCGGTGAGAGTGAGAGAGATCTGAGCGAGCGAGCGAGTGAGTGAGTGAGTGAGGGAGGGAGGGAGAGAGATGAGTGAGTGAGTGAGGGAGATAGAGATGAGAGACACGATGAGAAAGAGAGAGAGAGAGAGAAGTGAAAATGAGATGAAGGTTTGGTTTATATATATATAGAGGGGTAAAATAGTAATTTCACTTCAGGGATAAATGGGAACGGGAACGGGTACGGGGCTGGGATATTTATCCTCATCCTCGGCCTGAAACTGATTGGAGATTAATTTTTTAATACCATCCCCGTCCTGTTGAGAATATTTTTCAGAAAAAAATTACTCAAATCAAGGTCGGGGGGTCGGGTCCCCATCGGGGCCGGGTTCAAATTACCATCTCTACTACTAGTATCATTTTTATTTTAAGAGATACAACGATGTGAAAAGGGAGGGCATGAGACTTGAAACCCGCATATGGTACGTCAAATTAATTGATTTACCCTTTTTTTTTCGTGAATATCATTATTAATTGGATTAATTTGATAGAGAAAAACTAGAAGGTAAATTTGTTGCATTTGAAACTATTGTGATCAAATTGTTTAACAATTATAACCATTGTTGTAGTTAGCAAATAAAATAGAAATTATTTTTGTGCCCACCCCACGAGTCCTGAGTTGTTTTTTCTGTTTTTGGTTAAGTGTTTGTAAAAGATAAGAGACTATTTTCTTTGTGCCTCATGTTAAAAATAACCTCTCAAGTCTTGTTAATATGTTTTTTTTTATACATATTTTTATATATTCTTTGTACATTTATACTATTTGATAAGGTTTCTCTCTAGTCCACACTGAACGGTGTTGTGGATCGGTGAACTCACTACAGGTCTCATTTTGATGATCTGAATCGTTAATGTATAGAACTCATTGATTACTTCATCTTTTCAAAAAATCACATTGATCGGATATCAATAGCCCCTTGATCAGATTATGTTTTTGTAATGGTAAATATGATTTTAAAAATAAATTTTTGACAAAAATGTGTTTTGATCAAGTGTTTATCGACATCCAATTAATGTGATTTTTTGCAATGATGAAATAATCGATAAGTTTTACATATTAAATTGTTCAAACCATCAAAATACCACACGTAGTGAGTTTTACGGGTCTAACAATACTGTCCAGTCCACTTTATGAACGAAAGAGAATCGGCACCCCTATATGGAAAATTATTTAATAATCCCGGAATATCACGTGGTCATATTTCAAATCAATTACCAATTATTTAGCCCCCATATTGTTTCACATCCCCAACATAAATCGTGGGCTCTTATCCCTTTCTATCAATTAAAATCTTATGAAATATCACATGTCCATACTCTGAGAATACTGAATAATCGCCCCCTTATACTATTGGAAACTACATAGTTAACGCCCGGAGTTAGTGTAGTTGAGATTTTTTTTTGTCTCAAAGTACTCAAAAAATGTAACCCCTTTAATTGCTATATCCATTTATTTTAGATAACTGTCGATATATACGGAATGTAATGTGTGTTCGCTTATAAAACATACAAATCACTTGATATGAAAACTGTACAAACAATTTTAACTTTTTTTAAAAGGGAAATTCTAATATACAGTGTATCATTTTCTTTTTTTATAATTAATTTTTTTAATTATTATATTATTTTAGTTATGATTGATAAATTTTTTAATTATATTTCATATTATGTTTAATTATAAAATTTTTTATTAAATGTGACTCAAAAAATTAAAATTATATTATTTTTTTAATTATAAAATACATATGATCGTACCTTTAAAAAGTATGCACCATACTATTTTCTTTTTTTAAATAGATGCTCTACGGTGCACCAATCGTGTTGAGTCATGGTTTTTTTTTAGTGGAAGATTATAAATGTTGAGACCTGCTTTTTGTCAGAATTGGGGGTGACTATCCTGATTACCCCCCAGTCCGGATCCTCTCTTGAGCCCCCTCCTTGAGGGGCCTTCGGGTCCACTTTGAGGCTTAATTTTGATAATCTGAACCGTTCACATTTTAATATTTATTCAGTATAACATACCTGTAAAAAATCAAGTTGATCGAATATCAGAAAGTATGTGTTCAGAAAATTAGGACTACAAACTATTTTTTAATAAACAGTTTTCAAACACATATTTTCTGATATCCGATCAACTTGATTTTTTATAGGTATGTTATACTGAATAAATATTAAAATATGAACGGTTCAGATTATCAAAATTGGACCTCAAAGTGGACCCGAAAGCCCCTCAAGGAGGGACTCAACCCCCCCCCCGGGTGCGGGCGGCGCCCGAGTTCCTACTTGACTTCTTAGTTGTTGCTACTTGACTTCTTAGTTGTTAGGTTATTGGGTTAATTTTTAGGGTAAACTATTAATAGGTCCTATTTTGGAGACTTATTATCTATTAGGTCCTATTTTAGAGATTTAATACCCATTAAGTCCTATTTGATAAATTTATTAAGTGATAAAGATAAATTTATCAGTCTTTTTTTTTATGAATAAATTTATAGTGATAAATTTATCAGTCTCTTTGTTTTTATGAATAAATTTTTAGTGATAAATTTATCACTCTCTTATTTTTATAGTGTTAAATTTATTAGTTAGGACCTGTAGGTAAATAAGTCTAGTGAATAAGACTAATTAGTAAGTACCCCTAATTTTTAAGCTCAATTTTGATGATTTAAATTATTTATATTTTAAAATTTATTGAGTATATCATATCTATAAAAAAAATTAAGTTGATCGGATATCAGAAAGTATGTGTTCAGATCATCGAACTAATAATTATTTTTAAAAAAAATTTAATGAATAATTTTCCGAACACATACTTTCTGATATTCGATCAATTTGATTTTTTATAAGTATGATATACTGAACAAATCTTAAAATGTGAACGGTATGAATCATCGAAATTGAACCTAAAAATGAGTCCAATAATCTAACAAGTAAGAAGTTAAATAAGAAACTCAAGGAGGGAATCCAAATCCGAGTTTCCTTGGCAAACAAAAAGGTAGCGCTCGATTTATTTTTTAAAATTTTATTTTATTTTTAAATTATAATTTAGATAAAATATATTAACTAAATATATTTTTAAATCATTTTCAAAACTTCTCTCTTCTCTTTTTTTTATTATTATTATTCAATCAATCTTTTACTTTTTTTTCTTTTGTCTCTCTTCTTATATTTTCTTACATTCATATGTCAATCAATTAAAAAAAATAAAAAAATTACAAATCATTTTAAAATTATTTTCAAAATTTATAATCAAACAAATTTTTTTTTTCAAATAATGATTTAAAAATTCAAAACTTAAAATATAATTTTACACTCAAACTATAATAACCGACCTAAAGCATTGTGATGATATCTTCACTGTGTTGTTCCTCGCCTTTTCTTTGCCTTTTCTTTGAACATGTTGATGTATTTTACGCTTTAATAAAAAGAGGGGGAAAAAAAAAAAAACCGCCTGGTGCGGATGGTTGATGTTTGATGGTTCGTCACGAGGAAGGGTTCTCTCCTCTTTTTTATTTGACTCTTTTTTTGCAATGGTCAAGATTCAACCTAAGAGAATCTAAAGGCCCAGATCATCTCAAAAATATTATTTTTTATTTTTTATTTTTTTTAATAAAGTGATTTGAACCGTTGAATTCTCTTAAAACAAATCTTGACTATTGCAAGGAGGGGATCAAGTAGAGAAGACAAGGAGGGGATTCTTACTTGTTCGTCACCCACCGAGTGTGAATTGAAATGACTATTAACCGAGACGACCTTTCATATTTCCTCTAATAATAAATTTTGGTATTGGATAAAGGAAAATAATTTAAAGATGCTGGGATAAATTCATATGTTCTAATTTAGGCTTCGTTTGGGATGTGAGTTGATTTTTTTGACTTTTTGTTATTATTTTAGCCTGAGGCTAAAAAACTTAGTTTGAGAAGAACTTTTGATTTTTTTGTGAGAAAAAAATATAATGATTATGGATTGGATTATGGATTGGATGTGATATTTTGTCTTATTGGGCTAAAAATTATATTTTAATATTTATTGATTGAAAAAATAAGACTCATATTTTTTGTTGACAATTTAAGAGAAAACTTGATATTGTTAAGTGATAAATAATATAAAATAATATTTTAAAATCACTAAATAATCGCTTTCATGAGATCTTAATAAATTGTATCGTTCATGTTAAATTTTATTATTCATTATGTATGATATGACAAGAATTGTTTTATATGATTAATTTTGCATAGGTAAAGTTCTAATAAATATAAATTGTTAGTTCTATAGCATATTACTTGAATAAGAAATTGGAGGACAAAAGATAGCACCAAAGCAAACGATTGTTATTATGGGTAAATTTCTCTAACCTTTTCTAAGAGCAGCTTCAATGGAGGTGCCAAATGAGGGGTCAAAGTTATAATTTGACAAGAATAAAAAAATGGGATTTTCAATGATATGCTATTTCTCTTGCCAAATATAGCAGATGTCATTTCTACTGTCAAATTTGACAGGAGTTTTGGCATTTGCCAAACATGATACATCATCAAAGATTCATAGAATTTTGGCTCCAAATTCACAAATTCATCAGATTTTGTTCTTCATCACAAATTGACAAATAAAAAAACAGATCTCATAACAATTTTTAGAACAAATTTTCACAAATCTCATAACAATTTTTAGAACAAGTGAACTTAATTTTTACATATCTCATAACAAATTTTAGAGCATATTTCAGTGAATAACAAATCTAAAACAAATTTAGCTAGATTCACAAGATGCGTGATAAATTTCAGACGATTTCAACAATCTCAAGCTTTCATCTTGTTCATCTTGGTGTTATCTATTTTGCTTCGTCTTAGGGTTTGTTTGTATTTCGTCTTCATCTTCTCCATCAGAAAGACGATTATCTATAGTCGATTTCAAGGGTTTTGGGTTTCTTAGATGGATCGAAAATAGAGAGATCCAAGGAGTTTAGGGTTTAGAGAGAGATAAAATAGAAGGAATAAAGAGAGATCAGGACGATCTGTGGAGAAAGAGATTGAGGTATCTACGCGAGAGACAGAGCAAGGCAGGGATGATTGGGTGGAGATAAAGATGGAGAGAGAGAGAGAGAGAGAGAGAGGTAAGGATGATTTGTGGAGATAGAGATGTCATTGCTACGCGAGAGATAGAGCAAGACATGGATGATCGGGTGGAGAGATAAAGCAAAGATAAAAATGGAAATGGAAAGAGATATGGAGGTATCTGCACGAGAGACAAAGCAAGGCATGAATGATCGGGTGAAGAGTGCAATAGAGAGAGAGAGAGAGAGAGCAAAGATGAAAATGGAGATGAAGAGACAGATAGACAGAGAAAGAGAGAGCATAGATGACAATGAAATCAAAGAGAGAGAGAGAGAGAGATATGAAAATGGAGATGAAGATTCCATACGCTGAATCTCAGCCGTGGATTAAGAGATCATCCAACGGTTTGGATGGTGTTTTGGAATTGCACGACGACTCTTTTTGTTCCAGAAAAAAAATTGTAAAAAAAAAGACAACGGCTACAAAAAAGAAACGGTCATATTTTTATGTTTCAACAGCTATAAAAATATATATATATATATGGTTTTTTTTTTGTTTTTTTTCTATAAATACAAATACCAAATCTCAATTTCATTTCATAACAAGCCTCACAAATCATTGCTTTCTTTTTCTCCTCCCTTTTTTTCAATTTCATTTCACAACAAACTTCCTAAACTATATTTTTATTTATAATTTTTTCACACAATTATTATAAAAGGTTCATCAACAACAAAGAGAGGAAAATCATTTACCATTAATGAAGATATGGCACTTTGTAAAGTTTGGTGTTACATTTCTGAAAACCCAATTGTTGGTAATTCGCAATCTTATACTCACTTTTGGGAGATAATTTATGGAAATTACTGCTCACTTCAGAATGATTAGTCAAGAACATAAGTATCTATCCAATCTCAATGGGGTATAATTATGAAATGTTCTAACAAATTTTGTAAATGTTTAGCACAAATCAAAAATTTATACCTAAGTGAGATATCTTAAGTTGATATAGTAAGATTTTATTTTCATTTATTATGTAACTTTTTTATTGCATGTTGTATAAAAATTAACTAATTAATTAATTTAATATTTTATTGATACAGATGTTTCAAAAAAAAATTTTATACCATCAAGATGAAAAGAAACATTTTGCTTTTGAACATTGTTGGCCAATCTTGCAAAATAATATCAAGTGACAAGATGTAGCTCATACGAACATAATGAAGTCAAGGATACATACACCGTTTTTCCCTAATTCAGTCCTCGAATCCCCTATGGATAACTACATTTCTCTTAAAGACAACAACTGTCCAAGTGTTGATAACAATCGAATTGTTGGTAATAATCCAATTAGTGAGGGTAGTGTCTCTGCAATGAGTAAAAGGCCTATGGGTAAGAAATCTACAAAAGAATTGTTTCAGAAAAGTTAAGCTGTTGCAACTGAAGTCCACAAATTTAATAATTTGTTGGAGACATTTAACCAACACCTTTTTGAGAAATAAATGGAAAAAAAAAA
Organism: Camellia granthamiana; assembly: GCA_036172215.1. NCBI lineage: Eukaryota > Viridiplantae > Streptophyta > Magnoliopsida > Ericales > Theaceae > Camellia > Camellia granthamiana. The sequence continues at coordinate 146,146,688 of CM069905.1, read as the reverse complement.
TGAAAAGAGAAGAGAAAAGAATTCAAGCATTGTAGGAGATGAAAAAATTTGAGATCAAAAAGGAAAAACATTTGCAGAAGATGAAAGAACTTGAGATTAAAAAAGAAGAATATTTGATAATGACTACGAACATTTCTCATTTGGACCTTTAGACGAAAGCGTATTACATAATGCGCAAAAATGAGATTTTCACCAAGTGATCCGTACATGTCAGCAACCCAAATTATTATTTTTCCTTGCTTCCTGATGAATAATTATGGGAGAATGTGTTTTTTAATTTTGCAATGCCATTTATTTGTCAGTATAATTTTTATTATTTCCTTTTAAATATAATTTTTATTTTGTAATGTAATGTCGTGGTCCATATAATTTTAATGTAGTTAATAATTATTTTTTAAAATTTTGTAGTCACGTGTTTTTTTGGTGGGGGTGAATTATATAAATAAAAAAAATCAATTTTTTTAATTTTTTATATTTGTCTAGTTGAGTACAATGTAAATGTTTAATTTTTTCTAGAAAAAGTTTGAAAAAAGTCACAAAAGACAAAAACTAAATAATAAAAAAATAACTAAAATCTATATCCAAACAATACCTACAAAATTGGAGAAATAATTAGTTGAGATTTGACAAAATGACATGTAAAGTACCATTATTATAATTTGAGAATTTATTACTGTTCATTACCAAATTATAATATAGCATTTGTCATTAAAAATGCTCTAAGGTTTTGGCTAATGCATTAGTTAACCCATAGAGTTCTGAAAATTATTTCCCATCTTAAGGTTAAAGTCACCAACAAGAAAAGGAAAAAAAATTACATATTTTGATGGGAAAAAATGATAACAATATTGGCAAGATTTAGGTCAAGTTTGGGTACTCCTCAAAAAGTCAAAAAGTTACTCAAAAAGTTAAAAAGTTAACACTATTCACCAAAAGTCAACAATTACGGCTGCACAACTCTCAATTCGAATTTTTCCCTACAAATCAATTTTTACAATTTTTTATTACACATTTTTCTATAAAAAGTCAAAAAGTTAACCCAAACATTCATATTTTCAACCTCAATTTTTTAGTCCAAAAAGATAAAAAGTACACTTATTTAGGACACCCCAAACAACCCCTTAATAGTGTTTGAAAACACTATTAAAATCTTGTCAATATCCTCATCTGAATAATTAAAATATTTGGTCTAATAATTATGTAACATTTTTTATGATGTGAGATTTTATATTCAACTCTTATAAAGATGAGTTTGATATCATTTATGATAATTAGTTTATTTATCACTCTTACTAGAGTTGTACTTAATTGATAGTTTGATTAGAATTGTTAAATTTTGTTAACTTTTCTAATTATTACGGGCTATCAATTGAATCAAAAAATAAAAATCCTCACTAGAATTAACATTTTTACCGACGATTGTGATTGTTATTTGGACATAATTGCCTTTATTTAAATACACTAGTCAGCTGGGGTGGGGAATAAGTTATTTTAATAATTTTTTATTTTTTAAAAAAAAAATATTTAAAAAATAAAAGAATAATGTGATAATTTATAATAATTTTTTGATTTTTTAACTAAAATATGTAATTATTAAATGAGACCTCAATCTCATCTCATTTTCGTTAACAAAGAGCTAATTAAAGAAAAAATAAATATATTAATGAGTAATGTTACATACCATTAAAAATGGTGTTTTAAAGCATCATTAATGAGTTGATACACACTTGAAAAAAAAAAACAAAACACAGTAATATTGTGACAGTAGATGGGTTCACTGTCACATTATTAGTGCTACACTAATTAGTGGTCTAAAATAATTTCCTTTATTAATAATGGAAAATCATTTTGTAGTCATCCACTCATTCGTAGCCATGTGTCATTTTCAGGACACGATCATGTTCCATCTCTCTCATTCGTCCATCATCTTCTTCCACCATCACTCTCTCTATATCAATCTAATCATAACATCATCGTCAACCACATCTCCCTGCTTTATCGCTTATGACTTCACCTAACAGTAGTCACGTCAAGTCCAGAAGGGATATCCCATTCAAAATTTAAAAAATATATATATACATATTTTTTAAATCATTAAAATATCTATTTTATGATAGCTCAAAATAAGGGATTACACGATAAGTATATGTTATGAATGACATTTTGACCCATAATGAAACAAAGATGATGAGGTTGTAAAAAAGCCTAGAAGGTTAATTATTTTTATTTTTTGTGTGTTTGATTTTGTCGACTTTAACATAAAATTGCTGAATTAGATATAAATTTGGGTGTGATTTGTATGAAGATCGAGTAGATGTGAGCCACATATGGCTTGGTTGTGGATGGAGCACTAAGTTTGCAGGGGACAGTTGTAGGGATGATTAGAAAGGGTGGTATAGAATTAGGACGTTACCAATTGCAATTTCTTTGGCTGACTAAGCTTCATTTAGGAATTAATTATTTTACTAGTTGATTTTTTAATTTTTTATAAAACAATATGAAAAAAAAATTAAAAAAGGATATGATAAGTTATGATTTTTTTTTAAAAATTTTTAACATAAAATTATAATTTTCAAACAGCATTGTAGTGTTGTTTGTAGTTCGTGAGATGTAAAGAGTATCAAAAAATACATACAATGACACAACCTACACTCGGAGGAGGTGGATATCAACGGACACAACGACTTAATATACTACATTCACGAAAATAATATTGTTTAGATAGAATGAAGGTGTGGTTGAGTTATTAGTGATTGGATGGTTTTGGATGGAAGGAAATAAATAGTGGGATTGATGTCATGAACAAAATGATCCTTTTACCCAAAGATAAAAATCTATTGCTGGTATATACTTTATATATATATATAATGAAGGACATTTATGTAATTTCAACCTTACTATTAGTTTCATGAACAGATGAAACAGATAAATTCTGACAGAGAAAGTAAACCTAATTTCCGAAACAAAACACCAAAGATGTGATGTGTTAAGTAGTTTAATTTATTTTGTTGCCGACTGAAGTCCCAAGTTGGCCAATTGTCCAAACACCACACATTCCCATCTCTCTCTCTCTCTCTCTCTCTCTCTCTCTCTCTCTCTAATTTGGTAATCAAAGTCTGCACAGCGAAGAATGCCCTTTCTATTCACTTCAAAATCTCTCTCTAATTTGGTAATCAAAGTCTTCACAGTGGAGAAGGTCCTTCTATTCACTTCAAAATAAATCAATAACAATAATAATAAACTTGGCAATGTATCCCCTTCATTTGGTGAATTTCATACAAACCCTTTCTTTGATCTCTTTTCTGTCAGCTTCAAAATCTGCTCATAACTCTGTTGGGACACTTTCTGAAATATCTACGCCGTAAATGTTTTGTGTTCTACTTTTAAAAAATTATAATTTTAGGAGGATTAAATATATTTTTATAAAAAATTTTATTTATAAATCTCATCTAGAGGTGTTCTAATCCAATAAATCCACCGAGAAAAATTATAAAATAATTAGTTCTATGTATTTATATTTTTATTCCATGAGATCTTTTTTCTTGATTTATATTGTTTGTGGACTATTATACTCTTATGCCTATTGTTGATATGTATTATATAGAAAAAAGATATACACGTTTTCTTTTTGTTACTACCTTTATTTTGAAAGTTATTATTATTCACCTTTTTCTTTTTAATCAGTTTCATTTACATTTGTGGCTTTGTTTCATTGGGCTAGGGTTTTAAAACTCTTTATTTTGTAGAGTTTAGAAACTCTAGTTTACACATGATGATGAAATAATAGTATGTTTCTCTATTGTTGCGGTGAAACTTTCTGTTCCTCCATTATCACTTTGTGTTCGTCCATTGTTACTCTGTGTTTGAAACGCTATGTTTCTCCATTGTTGAAAGTCAAAACTCTATTTATGTTCAGTCAATTTTGTTACAAACATATTCTTCAAAGGTAAGTTTGGTTTGATTTGGATTAGTGAAATGGTGAAATTACATAAATTGTTAAATATAGTAATAATGAATAAAGATGCTGAAATGAAGATGGGGATGTGAATGATGTTTTTTTTACTTTTAGAGTGATTGAGTTTTTTTTTTTTTTTTGTCAATGACTATGAATGTTCACATTTCACATTATTTGAAAGTTTGAAAAATAAGTGTTAAAATATAAATATGAACATAATTATATATTTTGCAAGATGTTAATGTTCACATATTATTGGTTATTTGTTAATATACTTATTGTTTGAACAATCATTTTTTGTTACCATTAAACAATTGAAATAGTCATTTTTTTTCCTTTCAATTTTGTTTCATGTTGCAATATGAATATTCACATTGATATGAATTTAGTTTTTCTAAGGTTAGTTGTATGTTAATTGTAAATTGTGAACATTCACATTATATTTTGGTATGAGTTTTTTTTTTTAATGAAGTTTTTTCGAGAGTTGGTTTTATTTTGTTATTTTTTTTACTATGCGTGTTAGTTTAACAATAATTTTTGTTACCATTGAATAATAGAAATAATCGATTTTCACTTTTTCAATTTTATTTTATATTTTCACGTTGCAGTGTGAATATTCACATTGGTATTAGTTTATTTATTTTTTAATTAGTTGTATATTAATAAGTTTTGTTTTTTGAAAAGCTACATAGTCCGTTTGGTAACGTTTACGTTTTCAGTTTATATTTACAAAAATTTTATAAATTGGTTTTTGTTTATTTTTAGAAAAACATAAACTACAAACATGTTTGATAATTGACAAAATGTTTAAAAAAATTTAAAAATATAAAAAAGAGTGAGAAATGGCAAGTGGCGGCGGAAGACAGTGGTGGAAAATGGTGACGGTGGGTGGTGGTGGGTAGTGGCGGGTGGTGGTACTGGTGGATAGGTAGGTGACCATGGCGGGTGGTAGCAAGTGGGTGGTGGTAGTGGGGGGGTGGTGGTGGCAGGTGGGTGATGATAGTGGTGGTGGTGGCGGGTGGGTGGTGAGTGGTGGTGGCCGGTGGTGGGTGGTAGTGGCGGGTGGTGGGTGGTGGTGGATGGATGGCAGGTGGGTGGTAGTGGTGGATGGATGGCAGGTGGGTGGTAGTGGTGGTAGCGGCGGCGAGAAGTGGGTAGTGGTGGCAAATGGGTGGCAGGTGAGTGGTGGCTGGTGGGTGACAGGTGGGTGGTGGTGGTGGGTGGTGGGTGGTGGTGGCAGGTGGGTGGTGAGTGGTGGTGGCAGGTGGTGGTGGGGAATGGGTGGTGGTGGCGGAAGACGGTGGTGGAAAATGGTGGCGGGTGGTGGCTAGTGTTGGGTGGTAAAAAAAAAAAAACTCAAAACTCAAAACGGAAACACATTTTTTGGCCAAATTTATAAGCTGAGACCATTGATTTATAAATGAAAAATTTACCAAACAAGTTTTTATTTGAGTTTTTTAAATTTTTGTAAATATAAACAGAAAACTGAAAACGTAAGTGTTACCAAACGGCACCTATTTGTTGTTTTTGTTACTATATTTGTTAGTTAAACAATCATTTTTGTTACCATTGAACAATTGAAATAGTCGATTTTTACTTTTTTCAATTTTATTTTATGTTTTCATGTTACAGTGTAAATGTTTATATTGGTATAAGTTATTATTTTAAGGCTAGTTATATGTTAAGTATAAATTGAGAATATTCATATTGTATTTTGGTATGAATTTTATTTTTTCGAAAGTTAGTTGTATATTTGTTATTTATTGTGAACATTCACATTATATTTCAATGTGTTTTATTTTTTTAAAAGTTAACTGTATGTTTGTTGTTTACTATAAACAATCACATTATATTCTGATTTTTATTCAGATTTTTTGTTACTTTATTTTTAAAATTTTCAAATTATAATTAGGTTCAAAATTCATAATTTGTGATTTTCTCTTTATAATGTGAAAGAGATTTTCTCCATGGAATGAGAAAAATATTCTCTCTTTAGAATGAGGGAAAGATTTTCTGTATAAAATGAAAGACTATTGTTATGTATTAGTTTCGAAATAGAAACATGTGAAAAAAATTAGAAATGATAATTTGATCATATTACATTAAATAAGACTTAATACAATATTCAAAAAGGATATAGGTTAGATGGGATAAAATATTTAAAAAGAAGTTTATCAAAAAAAATGATTTATTTTTATAATATATTTTATTTATCATCTAATATGCCTATTGATAATTAGGCCAAGTTTGGCATGTGGCCAAAAAGTCAAAAAATCAAAAAGTTACTCAAAAAGTTAAAAAGTTATCACTATTCACCATAAGTCAAAAAGTACGGCTGCACAATTCTCAATTCTAATTTTCTCCTACACACTAATTTATACAATTTTTTAATACACATTTTTCCATAAAAAGTCAAAAAGTTAACCCAAACAACCATACTTTCTTCCTCAACTTTTTATTCCAAAAAGCCAAAAAGTGCACTTAGTTAGGATATCCCAAACAAGCCCTTAATATGAGTAATGTTATCTATAAATAAAAAATGATTATCATAATATTATTATTAATAATAGTAAATTATTACTCATGCACAATACATTGATCAACTGAATGAACTTATCCAATAATCTTCCCATTGATAAAAAATAAAATGAATGATTACTTATTTTTCTACTTTTTTAAGGAGCAATCTATTGGGTCAGATTTTAGAATCTATACCCGATTGGATCATTCATGATGGCATGACCCAAGACCTATAAGAAGAGACACAATCAAAGTGGACTTGAACTAATTTATTTTAGAGATAAGTGTGATTAATCCACTATCTGAGAGTTAATTTTAACCGTATCTGATGAGTCTAGTGGAGTCTTCTCTATTTTTTTCCTCTCTCCATGGAAACATAAAACCATGCATTTGTATTGTAAAGAGTAAATAGTTCTCTAATAGTTCTACTCCTCTGCTGGGAATTATTCAAAGATATCAATGTAGGCACGTGATTCACCCACATGATCCATAAATTCTGTTTGAGCGTAAAAAAGAATGCCCGAATCTATTTATTTTCGCTGTGTATTATTTCTTATTTTTCCTACTGATTTTTTAAACAAATACTTCTTTCATTTTTCACGTAGCTTAGGCCATATATACAAATGATTAAAAAAAAAATTTTAAAAAAATCTTTTCCTTTCGTTTCTATTTCTTTTCCATTTTCCATTAAATCTGAAACCTAAATAAATTTTATAACAGCAATGATAAAAACACAAAAATCAAATACAAATGTTTCATAAAGTGACCATAGTTATCAGAATCCCGATCCGGATCTTACGATCCTACGATTTTACGATCTATTTGAGTACAATCGATCCGAATCGTGTAAAAAACTCTTAATAGGTTGGATCTTTCGATCCTGGTAGTAGGATCTTATAGGATCGTGGAATCCCGATCTGAATCCGATCCTATCCGATCCAATTTACAAGCCTTATTTTGTATTGTATGACATATTTTATTGTAAATTTTATGTTTGTTGTCTAAATACCAATTTATGTGGTCAAAATAAATAATAAAAATTAAGTAGTATTGAATCAAATAGACTAAGAAAAACAAATTAGGAAACAAACATTCAAATATTGTGATAATTTAAGAAAATTAAATAGTTGGAAAAACAAACTTAGCTTTAACGGAGTCTAAGGAGAGTAAGATGATTACAACTTTATTCCAATTTTTGGAGAGATTATTTTTGTGACTTGAATCTGCTCTACCAGGGATACTAACGACAAACCTTATCATTCAGTTAAGCTACTCTTTTGAGTTCTTAATCTATTTTCATATGCAACTTTGTTAAATATTTTTTCTTTACTTTTTATGTATTATTGTAGATTATAAAGTATTTTGTTATAGAATTCTTCTTCTTCTTCACCTTCTTTTTTGATGAAATACAAAACTTTTACCATCGAATTTTCTATTGATAATATTATATATACATTTTACATGGAGTATTATATTTTTCACAATATCTTCACTTCTTTTTAATAGAATATAAGCTCATTTTGTGTATATTTTATAAGAAATATTTATTTAAATTAAATTATTATGTAATTTTTCTTTTTCGGTAGGATCTTACGATCCTCGATCCGATTCTACGATCCGATCCTATAAACATCTCCAACGATCCAACGTAGGATCCCGATTTTAACAACCTTGAAAGTGACGATACCATATGATGTGTACTCCATTCCCTTATAGAACATTTATACCCCATTTTATTTTTGATCCTCTATACGCTTAGATTAATATACAAAATCCATGCAACAATCTATTGCGGCTAAAAATAATGTTTACACACCAGTTCCAATTTGATATGTTGTTCACACTAAACACTTCACCTGGATTAGAAGTATTTTTTACTCTAAAATTTTCATTTGTAGGTGTGATTTAAGAATCAGTACATGTGTTTTTGTTTCTATAAATAGGATGAATAATCAAAATTAGAAAAAGAAGTTAAAGTCCAACTTCAAGCCAAACAGGGTGTAGATTCTCCCTTGATGATTAATTTCCACTTGCTTGGTTGGTCATTGCGTAGACGGAAAGTCAATCCCACTTCTCATACTCTTTCGTCCATCACCGACCTACCCCTCCATAATATCTCTCACACACACGCAGAATAGTTTTTTCAACAATGATTCATCCCCCCTTTTCCCATCACTCCTTTGACCCTCTCTCTCTCTCATTGGTTGCTTTTTCTTTTTCTTTTTCTTTTTTTTCCTGCTCCTCCAATCACTCCCTGACACATGGCAAAGGGAGTGAGGGGGTGACCCCCAAAAGGGGGTCTCAAGTATTATTCTAGTTTTTTTTAAAAGGTTTCCACTAGGCTGCGTTGGGACATAAATTTGAGTATGCAAAAAAAAAAAAAAAAAAAAAAAAAAAAAAAAAAAAAAAAAAAGGGGTAAAGAATAAATGTGAATTAAATATTAAAAAATTATTATTTTTTTTTTAAAATTTTTATTAAAATTTATTATCCAAATATAACCCTAAAATGTTAGAGTTAGCTAAAATGCCAATTTATTATGTGAAAATTAGCTTTTAAAAAATTAATTTGTGCGACACATTTTTGACTTTTCTAACTGTTTTTTAGATGGTTAAAGTGAACATTTTGAAAATAAAAAATAAAAAATAAAAAAAAATTGCCAAATAAACTTGATTTTTTAATAGCAAAATGGGCTTTTAATGGCTGATAATTTGGTTTTCAAGTCACAACCAAACAAAATTTTATTAAGTTTGTATTTAAATTTAACTTATTTGTATTTTCAATAAATTTTAAACAAGTTTTAATCAAATCAATTTTAATAATTTAATTTTTTATAATATATATATATAATCAAATTTTTAATGAATCTAAGAAGAGTGGGTCCACCATATTGAGTGGCGTTTTGTTTGAGCGATTTACGTCACATAAAACATACATATGAAACCATTAATAACTTTCCCAATAGAACCGTACTACACTGTGTGGTTGAATAAAAAAGAAAAGAAAAATACAACTTCACTTTTTATTTAGTTATAACAAAAAAACACGTGAGAAAAGAAAGTGAGAGAGAAATACAATCTCATTTTTTGTCTTTTAATCTTGCTTATGTTCTTTTATTCTTTTCATTTCTTAACTCAATCAAACATAATTAAAAATTTAAGTCTTATCAATTCTTTTTTATTTTCTTTCTATTTATTTTTCTCTCTCCATTTCCACATCAAATTTTTCAATCTATTTCTTCCTCAATTTCCCTTGGAATTCTCAAACAGCCGCACTCACCATCATCCTTATCGTTTTCATCCCCCTAGCCAAACCAAATAAATATTATCCAACTCCTCACCTTTCTTTCTTTCTAATTTTTTTTAAAAAAATTAATTAAATTAGAATTCGGTTTGACAATGTTGGCTTTTTGGCTTTTCGAAGGATAGTTTTGTAAATGCGAGCGTGCCAGCAAGGATCAATCAGTCCTTACAAAAATTATAATTGCCAACCAATTTATCAGACGATTGTGTTTTAGTTCTTTCAGCCTCAATGAAGAGGACTTTTACTGGTGGCTTGACTTAGGAGAAATTAAGAAAAATAACAAGTAATATGAAGAACAATCGCAGTATTTCATTAAAAATGAACACTTACAATAGTCCAAACTCAGCCTCGAAGAGGTTTACAGCAACAGTCTACTTGAATCTACTTGAAACTACTCCTAAGAATCGAAGTGCAGTGCAGGTATTTAAAGGACAAGTATTTAAAGTGCAGGTATTTAAAGTGCAGGAAATGTAAAACTGGGAAAGAAAATATAAAGTAAATGACTGGTTTGTATGATCTGAGTCTGGGCTTTTTTTCTGGGGACTTCCTTGCTATTTATACTTGCCAAGGATGACCTTCGAACTGCACTTCAAACCGTCGAACTGCTCCTCCATGATTGCTGATCATGCTGCCTTAGAAGTAGTTCCACTACGCCATCACTTGCAGTTAAACTTCCCTCTTATATTTGAATTTGAATATGAGTAACCGTTGAGGCCACGTCATCTTTCGTTTCTTTATCGATCTGGTGCTACTCGGATCACGTGAGAACCAATTGTCATCGCCACGTGTACGATCAGGATTGAAGACATGAACCATCTTCCCATAATACCCTTATTCTGCCACGTGTCGAATTGTTACTGGCTTTTACAAAATATATAGCCAACATTACCCCCCGCACTAATATACCCAATACTTGGTGATATTAGTGGATTAAAAACTTTTTCCGCGTTTTTGGAATGTGCACGGAATCCACTTTCAGGAAACATAACCGTCACCCATTTGGTGATCATTAGCATTAACTCTCAAATTATTGAATATTTCAATATCTTTAGCATCCGAACGGATTATGGCTCAATCAACTTCTCACTCTACTGATCAAGCATACGAAGAGCCATTGAGTAATGTTGTTTCCCCTCGAAAGAATCTTCACGCATTCATTAGCCATCTTTATCCGCCCTTCCATATTCAGGTCGTGGAGGCTTTTGCGAATTATCAAGCTTTAGACTATGCGCACATTGCCATTAACCCTTCGATTCACAACTCCGTAAATACAAGAAGTTCTTCCTCTAGCATCCCTTTGTACTTTGAACAAACTACCCTCAAATCTTTGCTTCGATAAGTTACAAATATGGATTTGGGAAGTTCTTCTTCACACACCTTTGCATGGGATGAAGCTATAACTTCTTCATCGTCTGGGACTTCTAGTTGGACAAACTGGTCGACCTCTGAGACTTATGATGTAAGGGAGCGCATCAACCATCATTTTGTTGAGTTTACTGATCCCTTGGAGTTTCCTTCCTTCGCTCGAAGTTCAACAGTCTACCCTTACGTGCCCATTGATCTTCGACGTAGTTTAGAAGAAAATCTGCTCGTGGCCTGGTATACCTCATCCATGCCTACAAAGATAATGCATCCTACCCGGCGCCCAAAAGAAGCACAAGGATACAGTCCTTCATTCTTAGCCAAGAAGGCGAAAATTTGTTCTTCTGATTGGCTTGATTACATTAATGCCTTTGTTCCTTCCACTCCCACGCCATCTCTTACAATAGAGGCATCCACACCTTCTTCTTCATCTTCTGAATTTGAAGCCTCTACTCCTTCTTCTCCTCCCGCTCTTTCCTGGATAGAGAAACTAAGGCTTGCTCTTCCAATGGACACAGTCTTTTCACCTTACAACCCTCCATTATCCCCTTCTCCAACTGAGCGGAAACAAGCTCAACTTCTGCTAGCGGCTTTCTCTCACTTGCCTTTCAATGTTCTTGAGGATGATACCCCTCTCAAGAACTTTTAATGGGCTTGTGATATTTTGACCAGGGGCCATATCCTTAACCCCATCGCCCAAGCAGAACTTCACCTATTTCTGGACCAACTTCCAGTGCTTCTCCACTGGCATCGAAATTCCCTGGTTGCTACGCAATCTTTGGATCAACTCTCATCCCTACGAATTCATGCTCAATACGAAGCAGAGAACTTCCTCGAAGAGTTCGATGACTTCAGAAATAAAGAATCTGCGTATTGGGACGATTTGGTTATAGATGAGTTGGAACAAACACTGAGGGAGGAAGCTTTCGAAATAAAGGCTGAAGAGCTCTATTATGAAGTAAGAGCACATCAGCTTATGCAGCCAACATTAGAGGAGATAGAGGAAATAATAAAGAAAGAACAAAAATTCATTGATCATTGTTGGATGAAATTCCATGACCTTGTTATTTATTCTATTCCTTATTTTTATGAGCTAGAATTCGTACCCAGATAGGGTCACTTGATGTAACTGTTTTGGCTTTAGTACAAACAAAGTCTTTTTACATTTGTCATTGTTTGATTTTGTTCCTTTTTGTCTTTAAAAGCCAACCCATAGCTTCGAATTAAACAATCTCATCCTTCGAATCTGGATTTAATTGTCTAATGAAACGCTAAAAGAGCCAACATGTCAGTTTATGGGGTATCGTTGACAATTCTGGCTGTTACTACTTGGAATCAATGCTCTGAACTTTAACAACATTACTCTTCAAAACGTACTTTAACCAATACATGGTCATGGCTAATATAACCAATCAATTTTAGATTGACTATTTTGCTTCGAAGAGTAATCCACATTGTTTTTGGTTCAAAAGGCAATCCCTTTTTTTTTTTTTTATATGTAATAAAACCAAATATTGGTTTCAATGCGTCGAACAGTGCTCCTCATCCCTCAAAGGATCCGAAGACTTGCTTTGAAGGTCATTACTTTGATAAACGGGCCCTAAAACCCCTTGAAGTAGACCAATACTCGAACAGTCCAGCATATTCGAACATGAGTACGCTTCGAAGTTGGCTTCCGTACTTCGAAGCCATAGTTGTTTGAATTTTGGCGCCAAAATTCGGCTTCGAAGCCAAATATCTTGCTTCGAAGCTGGCATCAGCGTTCGGAAGGTGCTCTTCCCTCCAGAAATTATCAATGTTAGAAGGAACTCCTCGTATTCGTACGTTTTTAGTACTTAGCGACTTATGAAATGTATTTCCGGACACAAAGGCTTTTGAAACCCTTCTGCTTACTTACGCATACAAACCCTCATCTGTCTCTCACTTTTCCTTATTCCCTTCTGTACTTTCCGAAAAAGCATACTATCAATGGCCTCTTCCTCATCAAAAATCCCATCCATAGAGCGTGTGAGCTCATCTGTGGCCTTGAAAAGGCTTATTGATGCTGAATGTGAGAAGTACAAGGCTGGGGAAAAAAGTGCTATCGATGGGCGTATCTTTGTCCCTCGTCACCATGTGCAGCAAGAGTACGTGATTGGGCCCATATTCAAGGAGGTCCTTGCTGAACTTCCTGCCCTGTACCCTCGTCTGGAGGATCAACGTCTTCTCTATGAAGGTAGCCTCGACTGGAAGGGCTGGAGAATCAATCGCCCTCACCGATGTTGGCCCACGATGAGGCCAGAGTGGCAAGAATGGTACGACCGAGTTGTCCCTGCTAGGGCACTGGACCTACAAGAGCTCTGTCTTCTCGATGCTCTTCGACTATCTAGGGTAACTATCTCAGAAGACCCTTTTCTAGTTCCTGCTGCTTTATGTTTTTGGAATCCCATTTTCAATTTCTTTCAGTTTAAATGTGGGATGATGGCCCCCACTGTCCTTGACATTTGCTATCTTCTAGGAGTATCCCCCATTGGTGCTCCTATTACACCAAATTTTCCTGATTTGACAGTCCCTTTCTCCCTCCCCTCTCTTAACTCATCTTATAGCGATTTTGTCAAAGCTGAGAATAAAAAAGAGGGTTTGGTAACTGATAGGGAATTCTTCTCCTTTTTGTTATATTGGCTGTGCAAATTTCTCTTCTGCACTTCTTCTCAAAGAATCATGCCGGAATTTGCCCCTCTCGCTAAAGCTTTTATCTTGCAAAAACGGGTAGCCTTGGCTCCGTATGTCTTAGGCCATGTATATAGAGTCTGTTCTCTCTTTTGTGAAAAACCCTTAGATGCTAACCAAGGGGGGCCATTCTGGATCCTTCAGCTTTGGCTTTTCGCGTACTTTACCGATTTGCAATCCAAATGCCTCAAATTTGCTGGGTCACATTCTTTTACCCATGGCATAAGATTAGCCAATGCCTCACTTTACCCCTCCACTTTTGCCTTTTATTTCTCTTTCTTTCATCAGCTACCAGCCGCTCCTCCTCTTCATTATTTCCGTCCCTTCGAAGCCAGTATTGGCCCGACTTGGTTGAATAATTTCCTAAGTGACAAGCTCTGTATCTCGCCTGCTCACAAGGAGATATGGGCTTCTTTCCTGCTTCCCAGAGAACTATTCATTGGGACCATCAATCCTAGAGCTTATAAATGCATAGCTGAGCCTTATTGTCCTGCCCAATTTGCTAGACAATTTGGCCTCACACAAGGAGTTCCAATTCCGCTCTGCAGCAACACTAATCTGAGCCTTACCAAGAGGGATTTGAAGGTTCGGAAGTCAAGGCTGGAAGAGGCAACCTTCAAGTTTATGGGCGACTTGGCTAATTTTGAGTTCATCCCCTTCTCTCCTCAAGGTACTGTCTTGAAGAGATACCAAGATTGGTGGGTGAGCAACATGGAAGTCTATCTGGCCATCTCACTTCATAACTCACTAAAGATGCTGGATGTGCCTAAGCCCAAGGGAGTTGAGATTGCCATTTCTTCCACTGTTTCAGCTGCAGTTCCTGCTATAACTCGATCCACTTCTGCTGCTTCAATTCCTGCTAGAATCACCCGAGGTATATACCTTTGTCTTCCTTTTCCTTTGGTCTTCTATACAACACTGGTTGTCTTATCTTTAATTCTTCTTCTATGAAGGTGATCAACAGCAAAAGAAGAGGAAACTGCTTGATCCTGAAAAGAAAACAACTGCAGCACAAGAAGAAGAAGAAAAGGAAGAAGACCAAGAACACGAGCCACCCTTGATGAGGAGGAAAAGAGTAGCAGATTTGGTCCAAGAGGAGACAGCTACTAAAGAATCAGAAGAGGAGCTTATTTTTGGGGCATCTGAGCCTCAAGCTAAAGGGGTTGAGAGGACAATTGAGGAGCAAACAAAGCCAATTCAAAGAAAAAAGAGAAGAAAAATTACTGTCTCTCTTTCTGACTTCGATGTCTCTCCTTCTGATTTTGATGAAGATTCTGATTCCGAGACAATTGCCCAAGCAATAAGAAAGAGAAGGAAAGTGACCGCTTCAACTGTTATCTTGGTTAAAGACCCCATTCATGAAGCAGCTGCGAAGGCAGTGGAGCAGGAACATTCCAAGGCAATAGTTGTCTTCGAGAGGGCTGAGAGGAGACGGCAGCAACAGTTTCTGAGAGATGAAGCTGCTGCTGCTGATGTGTTACAAAGAGAAATTGTTCGAAGACAACAAATTGCCGAACGTTATTCTCTTCGAAGTTCTCCCATCAATATCAACATTTCTGAAACAAGTAATTTCTTTCATTCTTCTGTTGTTTTTCCTTCGTCAGCTTTAAATATTCGAAATTTGACATTGCTTTACATTGCTCCCTTCTGCAGTAACAACCACTGCACTTATCTTTCCCATGGGGCCTCTTCCAGTTTCGGTTGAAGTTGACCAGATGCAAAATGTGAAGACTGTTCAAATACAACTTCCACTTCCTAAGCCTACGCCTCCTGTACTTTCCTTGAGTCCCACCATTCCTGCATCTCTTCTTCTTGGCCTAGAACCATACCTTCCTTTCCTGACTTCCAATCTACCTCAGTCCATTCCTTCTTCGAGCCTTGCTCTTCCTTCTTCCAAGGATATTCCAGCTGTTACTCCAATCCCAGTGGCAGTTGATTCTCCCACAGAGGGTACTGGTAGTTCTCCAGTTCATAATTTATCACCTATGTCCACTTCCAGCCCCTCTTCACTAGATTCATTGGTGGCTAAAACCATAGAGGCTGCCAAAGATGCTCCATCCATTTCTCCCATCCCCATGCAGCCCTCTGTGTCTTCCACCACAATACTTTCTATGCCCTTCATGTCTAGGGATGAGGTAGACATCTTCGAAGGAAGACTCGCTAGTCTTTTCAATGTACCTTCTACCTCTCCAACATTTAGTGCTGAAGCTGAGCCATTAGTCTTGGCTAACTCCTTGCTGGAGATTTTCGAGAGTCCTTCTCCCAGCAGCAAGCCTCCTGCACCTTCAATAGATCTAGACACATGTTTGGAACTGCTAACTTCCTTTTCGAGGATTCCCTTCGAGGCTCTACAAAGGCCTATCATTAGAAATGGGTTTCTTCAGTGTTGCAACATTGCTGAACAGTCCGGCATGAATGTCTCAAATCATCTATATCAGGCTGCAGCTACTATTGATTTTTATCTCAACATCTGTCATGCTGCTAAGACTGCGGATGAGAAGCTGGTTAGAGACCAGAGTTTTGTTTCTCAAGTGCATACTAAAGTAGCAGATCTCAAGGAACAACACTCTTCTGTCTCCCAGTTTCGAATCCAACTGCTAGAGAAAAAAGCTCAACTTGAAGAGGAGTTGGCTGCAGTAAACCAAGCCTTGGTTCGAACTGATACCAAATTGCAAATTACCAACCAAGAGCTGGCTAACCGAAAAGAAGACATGGCTGCAGCTATTCAACTGTTTCCAGCACTTAGCCATAGGAAGTCCACTGTACAAAAACAATTAAGACATTGTAATGATTTTTGGGCCAATCTGTGGCACAATGTATTTAATTCTTTATAAAAGAACAAATTTTGTCTATCATTTGAGTAGTCTTATGTTTTCATAGTTGATGCTTTATGTTATTCCTTGTGTTTCCCAAATGGTTGGAAAATAAGGTTTTAAATATCTGCCATTAATCTTTTTGGGATGTACATAACCATTCAAATTTCTTAAATGATATGCCCCAAAAGGCAGAACTCTATGAATTTGATATGGTCCTTCCCAATTAGGTGACCATTTGCCAAACTTATGGCTTTTAATCCCTATTGGGAGTATTGTTTTCCATACCAAATCACCTTCATCAAAGCCAATGTGTTTGACCTTTTTATTATAATTCTTGGTTGCTTTCTTCTTCTGGAAAAGAATGCTATTTAATGCCAAAATTCTGGCTTCATCTATGCCTTCTAATTCCAAGCACATGCTTTGATGGTATTGCTCAGGATTTAACTGATCTTGGCATCTTACCCTTAAAGATTTAACATTGATTTCCACAGGTAAAACTGCATCATGCCCATATACCAAGGCATAAGGAGTAACCCCTGTGCTTGACCTAGGAGAGGTTCTGTAAGCCCATAACACATCCAACAACAGATTATGCCAATCCCTAGGATTATCCTCCACAACCTTTTGTATTCCTTTTTTTAAGGACTTATTGGATGATTCAGCCTGACCATTAGCTTGTGCATAATAGGGTGTGGAATTAACAAGGCTAATTCCAAACTCTGCCACAAAAGACTTCACCATTTTCCCATCGAACACAGTCCCATTATCAACTGTTATGGTTTGTGGAATGCCAAATCTATGGATCAGATCTTTAATGAACCCAATAACCTCTGTTTGGTCTACAGCCTTGTATGGCTTAGCTTCGACCCACTTAGTGAAGTAATCGGTAGCCACTAAAATGAAACAATGATGTTTCGAAGAGGGTGGATGTATTTTTCCTATCATATCCATGGCCCATCCTCTGAATGGCCAGGGTTTCACTACTGCATGTAGGTCAGTTATGGGTACATGCCTTATTGTGCCATGCTTTTGGCATGCCTGGCAGCCCTTTGCATATTCTATGCAGTCTTTAAGGATAGTTGGCCAGTAGTAAGAATGCCTTCGAAGCAACCATCTCATCTTTTACGCCGGGTTGATGAGCACCACAAATGCCTTCATGAACCTCAACCATAGCTGTTAATGCTTCTCTTGGGCCTAAACATTCCAGCAATAGGCCATCTCCCCCCCTTTTATAAAGAGCATTACCATACATGATGTATTGCATAGACTGCAATTTAACTTTTCTGCTGGCCTTCGAAGATGGACCAGCCAAATACTGCATTATTGGATGCCTCCAATCTTGTTCTTGCAAGTCATTATGATTGACTTCTAAGACTACATTCCTTTTATTCAAAGGTGGTATCAATTTTTGATATGTTGTTTGGCTTATGCTCCTTTGGGTATTATCCCTTCTCTTGAAGTTCGAAGCTTTCTGAGCCACATCATTAGCTCTATTATTCAAGAATCTTGGAACATGAGTTACATTTGCTACTTGAAATTGAGAAAGCAGATGTAATGCAACAACATAATATGGTAAAATACTTATGCTTTGACACTTGAAAATCCCATTTACTTGGTTAACCACCAACTGAGAGTCTCCAAATATATCAACTGCATGTACTTGTAATCCAATAAGGATCTCTAGTCCCACTATTAAGGCTTCGTACTCAGCCTGGTTATTGGAACAAGTAACTTCATCCACTCTGAAACCATGTGTGGTTTCTACCCCTTGTGGAGATTTAATCACAATACCAATTCCAACTAAACCATTGGCTTTCGATCCATCGAACCACATCTGCCATGGCTCAACACTGGTCATGCCAAGTTCCATTACTTCTTGGTTCTCTGTTTGAGATGGATGGTCTGCTAGAAAATTGGCTAAGACTTGCTCTTTTACTGCCTTTTGAGGGACATATTCTAAATGAAATTCTGATAAGGCTAGTATCCACTTGCCAATTCTTCCCCTCAACATAGGTCTTGACAACATATACTTAACCAAATCTGTGGTTGCAATCACCAAGACAGTTGTAGGTAAAAGATAATATCTTAATTTCATTGCAGCAAAATACAAAGCAAGGCACAGCTTTTCGACAGCTGAGTATTTACATTCACAAGAATTTAAAAACCTACTAAGGTAATAAACAGCTTGTTCCCTGCCTTCTTCATTGTCCTGGGCCAAGAAAGCTCCCAATGAATCTTCTGCTGCAGCTGAGTATTTACATTCACAAGAATTTAAAAACCTACTAAGGTAATAAATAGTGGGATTGATGTCATGAACAAAATGATCCTTTTACCCAAAGATAAAAATCTATTGCTGGTATATACTTTATATATATATAATGAAGGACATATATGTAATTTCAACCTTACTAATAGTTTCATGAACAGATGAAACAGATAAATTCTGACAGAGAAGTAAACCTAATTTCCGAAACAAAACACCAAAGATGTGATGTGTTAAGTAGTTTAATTTATTTTGTTGCCGACTGAAGTCCCAAGTTGGCCAATTGTCCAAACACCACACATTCCCATCTCTCTCTCTCTCTCTCTCTCTCTCTAATTTGGTAATCAAAGTCTGCACAGCGAAGAATGCCCTTTCTATTCACTTCAAAATCTCTCTCTAATTTGGTAATCAAAGTCTTCACAGTGGAGAAGGTCCTTCTATTCACTTCAAAATAAATCAATAACAATAAAAATAAACTTGGCAATGTATCCCCTTCATTTGGTGAATTTCATACAAACCCTTTCTTTGATCTCTTTTCTGTCAGCTTCAAAATCTGCTCATAACTCTGCTGGGACACTTTCTGAAATATCTACGCCGTAAATGTTTTGTGTTCTACTTTTAAAAAATTATAATTTTAGGAGGATTAAATATATTTTTATAAAAATTTTTATTTATAAATCTCATTTAGAAGTGTTCTAATCCAATAAATCCACCTAGAAAAATTATAAAATAATTAGTTCTATGTATTTATATTTTTATTCCATGAGGTCTTTTTTCTTGATTTATATTGTTTGTGGACTATTATACTCTTATGCCTATTGTTGATATGTATTATATAGAAAAAAGATATACACGTTTTCTTTTTGTTACTACCTTTATTTTGAAAGTTATTATTATTCACCTTTTTCTTTTTAATCAGTTTCATTTACATTTGTGGTTTTGTTTCATTGGGCTGGGGTTTTAAAACTCTTTATTTTGTAGAGTTTAGAAACTCTAGTTTACACATGATGATGAAATAATAGTATGTTTCTCTATTGTTGCGGTGAAACTTTCTGTTCCTCCATTATCACTTTGTGTTCGTCCATTGTTACTCTGTGTTTGAAACGCTATGTTTCTCCATTGTTGAAAGTCGAAACTCTATTTATGTTCAGTCAATTTTGTTACAAACATATTCTTCAAAGGTAAGTTTGGTTTGATTTGGATTAGTGAAATGGTGAAATTACATAAATTTTTAAAGATAGTAATAATGAATAAAGATGCTGAAATGAAGATGGGGATGTGAATGATGTTTTTTTTACTTTTAGAGTGATTGAGTTTTTTTTTTTTTTTTTTTTTTTGTCAATGACTATGAATGTTCACATTTCACATTATTTGAAAGTTTGAAAAATAAGTGTTAAAATATAAATATGAACATAATTATATATTTTGCAAGATGTTAATATTCACATATTATTGGTTATTTGTTAATATACTTATTGTTTGAATAATCATTTTTTGTTACCATTAAACAATTGAAATAGTCATTTTTTTTCCTTTCAATTTTGTTTCATGTTGCAATATGAATATTCACATTGATATGAATTTAGTTTTTCTAAGGTTAGTTGTATGTTAATTGTAAATTGTGAACATTCACATTATATTTTGGTATGAGTTTTTTTTTTAATGAAGTTTTTTCGAAAGTTGGTTTTATTTTGTTATTTTTTTTACTATGCGTGTTAGTTTAACAATCATTTTTGTTACCATTGAATAATAGAAATAATCGATTTTCACTTTTTTCAATTTTATTTTATATTTTCACGTTGCAGTGTGAATATTCACATTGGTATTAGTTTATTTATTTTTTAATTAGTTGTATATTAATAAGTTTTGTTTTTTGAAAAGTTATATTTGTTGTTTTTGTTACTTAGTTAAACAATCATTTTTGTTGCCATTGAACAATTGAAATAGTCGATTTTTACTTTTTTCAATTTTATTTTATATTTTCATGTTACAGTGTAAATGTTTATATTGGTATAAGTTATTATTTTAAGGCTAGTTATATGTTAAGTATAAATTGAGAATATTCATATTGTATTTTGGTATGAATTTTATTTTTTCGAAAGTTAGTTGTATATTTGTTATTTATTGTGAACATTCACATTATATTTTAATGTGTTTTATTTTTTTAAAAGTTAACTGTATGTTTATTGTTTACTATGAACAATCACATTATATTCTGATTTTTATTCAGATTTTTTGTTACTTTATTTTTAAAACTTTTAAATTATAATTAGGTTCAAAATTCATAATTTGTGATTTTCTCTTTATAATGTGAAAGAAATTTTCTCCATGGAATGAGAAAAATATTCTCTCTTTAGAATGAGGGAAAGATTTTCTGTATAAAATGAAAGACTATTGTTATGTATTAGTTTCGAAATAGAAACATGTGAAAAAAATTAGAAATGATAATTTGATCATATTACATTAAATAAGACTTAATACAATATTCAAAAAGAATATAGGTTAGATGGGATAAAATATTTAAAAAGAAGTTTATCAAAAAAAAATGATTTATTTTTATAATATATTTTATTTATCATCTAATATGCCTATTGATAATTAGGCCAAGTTTGGCATGTGGCCAAAAAGTCAAAAAGTCAAAAAGTTACTCAAAAAGTTAAAAAGTTATCACTATTCACATAAGTCAAAAAGTACGGCTGTACAATTCTCAATTCTAATTTTCTCCTACACACTAATTTATACAATTTTTTAATACACATTTTTCCATAAAAAGTCAAAAAGTTAACCCAAACAACCATACTTTCTTCCTCAACTTTTTATTCCAAAAAGCCAAAAAGTACACTTATTTAGGATATCCCAAACAAGCCCTTAATATGATTAATGTTATCTATAAATAAAAAATGATTATCATAATATTATTATTAATAATAGTAAATTATTACTCATGCACAATACATTGATCAACTGAATGAACTTATCCAATAATCTTCCCATTGATAAAAAATAAAATGAATGATTACTTATTTTTCAACTTTTTTAAGGAGCAATCTATTGGGTCAGATTTTAGAATCTATACCCGATTTAGGGCTGCAAACGAGCCGAGCCGAGCCGAGCTTTAGTGTGTTTGAGCTTGTTTATTAAGATTTTAACGAGCTCGAGCTCGAGCTCGAGCTGAAGAAAAAATTAACGAACCGAGCTCGAGCCGAGTTGGCTTAGGCTCGACTCGAGCTCGAGCCTGTTCACGAACGTTAACGAGCCAAAAAATTTATAAATTCATACTTGCATGTGAGACTAAAGTTACAATTAAAACTTTGATTATACAATTATATATACAATATATATAAACATACTAAAAAAAAGTTCATATTTTACTAAAATAATAATATCTACTACCATTATTATATAAATATACTATCTATAGTTAAGTATTATTTACATTTATATTTTTTAAATATATAAATAGCATATTTCTCTTATTTTTTATACATAATTTTATATTATTTAATATATAAATAATAAATATTAAACGAGCCAGCTAACGAGCCGAGCTTACGAGCCGAGCTTTAGACTGTTTGGGCTTGTTTATTAAAAATTTAACGAGCTCGAGCTCGAGCTCGAGCTCGAACGGCCGAAAAAATTAACGAACCGAGTTCGAACGAGCTCTTACCGAGCCGAGCTCGAGCTTGTTCATGAACGGTTCTGTTCATTTGCAGCCCTAACCCGATTGGATCATTCATGATGGCATGACCCAAGACCTATAAGAAGAGACACAATCAAAGTGGACTTGAACTAATTTATTTTAGAGATAAGTGTGATTAATCCACTATCTGAGAGTTAATTGTAACCGTATCTGATGAGTCTAGTGGAGTCTTCTCTATTTTTTTCCTCTCTCCATGGAAACACAGAACCATGCATTTGTATTGTAAAGAGTGAATAGTTCTCTAATAGTTCTACTTCTCTGCTTCCACTGCTGAGAATTATTCAAAGATATCAATGTAGGCACGTAATTCACCCACATGATCCATAAATTCTGTTTGAGCGTAAAAAGGAATGCCCGAATCTATTTATTTTCGCTGTGTATTATTTCTTATTTTTCCTACTGATTTTTTAAACAAATACTTCTTTCATTTTTCACGTAGCTTAGGCCATATATACAAATGATTAAAAAAAAAAATTAAAAAAAAATCTTTTCCTTTCGTTTCTATTTCTTTTCCATTTTCCATTAAATCTGAAACCTAAATAAATTTTATAACAGCAATGATAAAAACACAAAAATCAACTACAAATGTTTCATAAAGTGACGATACCATATGATGTGTACTCCATTCCCTTATGGAACATTTATACCCCATTTTATTTTTGATCCTCTGTACGCTTAGATTAATATACAAAATCCATGCAACAATCTATTGCGGCTAAAAATAATGTTTACACACCAGTTCCAATTTGATATGTTGTTCACACTAAACACTTCACCTGGATTAGAAGTATTTTTTACTCTAAAATTTTCATTTGTAGGTGTGATTTAAGAATCAGTACATGTGTTTTTGTTTCTATAAATAGGATGAATAATCAAAATTAGAAAAAGAAGTTAAAGTCCAACTTCAAGCCAAACAGGGTGTAGATTCTCCCTTGATGATTAATTTCCACTTGCTTGGTTGGTCATTGCGTAGACGGAAAGTCAATCCCACTTCTCATACTCTTTCGTCCATCACCGACCTACCCCTCCATAATATCTCTCACACACACGCAGAATAGTTTTTTTTAAGACCTATTTTGGGAAGATGGTTATAATCAGCTTTTTGGTGAAAAGCTGATTATAAGCAGATTATAATCAGCTTTTTTGTGAGAGAAGAAGTTGGTAATAATCTGAAAATCAAATTATTACAAACTTCCCAAAATAGCCCTAAAAGGTTTCCACTAGGCTGCGTTGGGACATAAATTTGAGTATGAAAAAAAAAAAAAAAATGGAGGTAAAGAATAAATGTGAATTAAATATTAAAAAATTATTTTTTTTTTAAAATTTTTTTTTATTAAAATTTATTATCCAAATATAACCCTAAAATGTTAGAGTTAGCTAAAATGCCAATTTATTATGTAAAAATTAGCTTTTAAAAAATTAATTTGTGTGACACATTTTTGACTTTTCTAACTGTTATTTAGATGGTTAAAGTGAACATTTTGAAAATAAAAAAATAAAAATAAAAATAAAATTGCCAAATAAACTTGATTTTTTAATAGCAAAATGGGCTTTTAATAGCTGATAATTTGGTTTTCAAGTCACAACCAAACAAAATTTTATTAAGTTTGTATTTAAATTTAACTTATTTACATTTTCAATAAATTTTAAACAAGTTTTAATCAAATCAATTTTAATAATTTAATTTTTATAATATATATATATATATAAAATCAAATTTTTAATGAATCTAAGAAGAGTGGGTCCACCATATTGAGTGGCGTTTTGTTTGAGCGATTTACGTCACATAAAACATACATATGAAACCATTAATAACTTTCCCAATAGAACCGTACTACACTGTGTGGTTGAATAAAAAAGAAAAGAAAAATACAACTTCACTTTTTATTTAGTTATAACAAAAAAAACACGTGAGAAAAGAAAGTGAAAGAGAAATACAACCTCATTTTTTGTCTTTTAATCTTGCTTATGTTCTTTTATTTTTTTTATTTCTTAACTCAATCAAACATAATTAAAAATTTAAGTCTTATCAATTCTTTTTTATTTTCTTTCTATTTATTTTTCTCTCTCCATTTCCACATCAAATTTTTCAATCTATTTCTTCCTCAATTTCCCTTGGAATTCTCAAATAGCCGCACTCACCATCATCCTTATCGTTTTCATCCCCCTAGCCAAACCAAATAAATATTATCCAACTCCTCACCTTTCTTTTTTTCTAATTTTTTTTTTAAAATTAATTAAATTAGAATTCGGTTTGACAAACAAAAGCTTAGCTTAAAAAAATTGATTTAAAGTCTCACCAACTCAAGAAGAAAAAAAAAAGTTGAAAAGGTATTACAAGAAAGTAAGAATAAATTTTTATTTTTGTATATTTATTAATGAGTCTCATTAACTAATGTCTAAAAATAAAATAATGTAATAAAAAGAAAATTACACACACACACACAAAAAAAAAAAAACCATCAAGGTTTGAGCATTGTAACAAAATAAACTTTAAATTTTTAATTTTATCAATTTAAATCCTAATACTTTGATTTGTTTTCAATCGAAACTTTCCACCTATTTTTTGTTAAGTAAAACTGTAAAATATATATACATATATATATATATATTTGACTCATTAAACTCAATGTAGGCATACAGAAAATGTTTACAATACAAGTTTTTATTGAGTTTAATAACTAAAATATACATTTTTTAATAATTTTACTTAACAAAAATAGTAAGATATTTAGGTTGAAAATAAATCAAAATATTAAAATTTTAATTATAAAATTCAAAATTGAAAATTTATTTTATTATAAGGTTCAAACCCTAGATTTTTTTTGTTTTTTTTAAAAAAAAAATTTCCAACACAAAATTACGTATAATATAGTATTCAAAATATCAAACTATTAATAATTGGCTTAAATATAACTTTGATGGTCGGTAGAGTGAAATAATTACTCCACGCCAAAGGATATATCTGAAGTGTGTTGCCGTAATAGAAGCCGAACAACACCCAAACATCAGTCGCAGCAGACTCTCCACAAACCCTTGCGTGGAATATAAAATACCAATGATTTATAAATAATTAATTATAAAATAATAAATTTATATCCACTCATTAAAATTAAATTTTTCATAAAGATAAGATATTTTTAAAAGTATCACCAAAACAATAATCATAAATTTTTTAATTTAATATTTCAATTTATAAATCACTTTCCAATAAATAAAAGATTAATTACGATATTATCATCAACTATTAACAAATATTACATTACTTTTCTCATTAATGAATTGGCAATTTTTTAATTTTTAACTATAAAAATTAAATCACTATTAACCTTTTAGAAGGAGCAATTCCACTATTCTAATAATTAATAATAAAAATAACAAAATATACGAATTTAATTAATAATTGAAAGAATCTTGCTATATATGAAAGTATACATCACGCTTTCGGCCAAGCTAAGAGAAATATTAGATTCACTAGAGGTCGGCATACATACAGCTTGTAATTATATCTGATAATTATAACTTTTAAATAGTTATAGCATTTATTAGGTATTTTACCAATATAATATATATATATATATATATTATTTTCTGTCCAATCATATTTTTCAATTAGCTATTCATTCAAATATTAATCACTTTATGAAATGCTATATTAACAACAAAGATAAAGGAAAATGATTAGGGTCAAATAAATTTTGCATAATCTTTGAAAGCAAGCTATATATAGCTAGTAATGTAAATTAAGTAAATGTTTAATCATATAGTTAGTGTATTAAAGTTTGAACAAAAAAAAAAAGAAGAAGAAAAAGAAAAAGAAGTTATACTAAGCATTTTAACTAACATGCATTATGCACTTTGTGTTGGAGATGCTCTTAAAGCGGTTGAATCTACCAGCTCGTTTTGATTGAGTGATTGGAGGAAAAAAACAAATAAATGTATCTTCTATGGTCCATAACTTGTTTGGATAAGCAAAAATAAGAGAAATTGAGTGAAATAAAAAGAAACGAAGAGAAACGCATTTATCTCATTATTTTGTATCTCTCAAAAAATAAAGAGATTAGATGTGAACAGAAACCATAAATACTATTTTATTATAATATCAAAACTATTCTATTATATATATATATATATAATAAAATAAAAAAACTAACACCTATAAATGACTAATTTGGTGATAAAACATCATATTATTTGTTATATATATATATATATTATAGAGCTTCAGCAAACAAAATAGAAGATAAATCAATAGCATTTCTTTTATTTTTTCTCTTATCTATCCAAACAAAAGGAAGAAAAATCGCAAATCTTGTTTTCTCTCGCATGATCATTTTTTTTTTCTCTTCTAACTTACCAAATATAGTGCCAGAGAATAAATTTAAACAACAATGATTCATCCCCCTTTTCCCATCACCCCCTTTGACCCCCTCTCTCTTTCATTGGTTGCTTTTTCTTTTTCTTTTTCTTTTTTTTCCTGCTCCTCCAATCACTCCCTGACACATGGCAAATGGGGGTGAGGGGGTGACCCCCAAAAGGGGGTCTCAAGTATTATTCAAATTTAAAACAACCATCATAATACATTTTGGAAAAATATAAAAACTGTGACCGTCAATACTAATTTTAATCTGCATTTTATGGGTAATAATATGATAGTTATGACATTTGTTGAGTTTTATCACTATAAATATCATAATTTAATCTTAATGAAATCATAATTAAAAAAAATGAGTGATAATCAAGCATTACATAACATATAATTAAAATAATAGCGAATTACACTAACAATCCCTACAATTTGAGACTTGTGTCACTTTAGTTTCCGATTTTTCAATTGTAATACATTTGACCTTGAATTTTAAATCTTGTTTCAAATAAGGACAATTAAAAATAACATTACTCAATTTTAAGGGCAAAGTCGTCAATTTGACAAAATATAAACTAATTTGATAAAAATAAATATCAAAAAAATATTTTTGATTTTTTAAAAATAATTTCTACCCACCAAAGATAAAATTATGTAAAATTGATAAGCTTTTAGACATTTATTTATTTATTTTTTAGCAAATTAATTTTTATTATGTGTTTGAATGATGATTATATAATGGGTAGTTGTTAGACTCTTAATGTGTAATCGATATATTTAATATATGAAATGTTTTTAGTTTTGAATTTTTTGATTTAATGGATTGGTTTAATAATGATATCAAAGTTATCGTCATATTTGACTTTTGAAAAAATAAAAATTAATTTAATGAAAATAAAAGTAACCACCCATTACATGATCATAATCTAAACACATAATAAAAATTAATTTAATAAAAAAAAAATGTCTAAAAAATTTATCAATTTTATATAATTTTATTTTTACTGAGTAGAATAATTTTTAAAAATTTAAAAATATTTTTTTGACATTTATTCTTATCAAATTAATTTATATTTTATCAAATTGACGACTTTGCTCTTGAAACTGAGCAATGACATTTTCAATTGTCCTTATTTAAAACAAGATTCAAATTTAAGATCAAATATGTCACAATTGAAAAGTCAAGAACAAAAATGACACAAGACTTAAGCTATAAGAATTGTTAGTATAATTCGTCTCTAAAATAATGTCATAACTAATACTATAATATATGTAAAGATCTCAAATGTCGCATATGGATTTGTGTCATAAATTTTTTATTTTATTTTATATATTAATATGAGAAAGTCTGATAACCCAGGCGTATTCATTCAAAATTTTCTGAGTAGGTAATTATAGAATAAAGATTAATTTGTACGTATTCATCCAAAATTTTCTAAATAAGTAATTGTAAGATGGAGATGGGATAGAAATTAATTCTTCAATAATTTCTCAATTGATGAAGGTAAATTTATAGTATTACTGTATTAATATAGAAGATATTAAATTAAGGGAGAGAGGGGGAACCGATAGCTTATGTCGGCCAGTTTTGGACTTTTATCTTTGGGTTTCGCTTTCCTTCCATTTGTGATTAGATTAGAGGGGGCTGTTAATTTATGGCGGTTTATCATGGGTTTTGTTTCGATAATTTAAATCATTAATATGTAGACATCGTCAAGTATTATATGTTTGTAAAAAATCACGTTAATTGAATATCGATAGTTACGTGATCAAATCAATTTTGTAAAAAAAAAATATATGGTGAAAAAATAAACCGTTGACAGAAATATGATCCGATAAAATAGTTATTGACATCCGATCATCGTGATTTTTTATAAACAAATAGTACTTGACGAGTTCTACATATTGAACGATTCAGATTATCGAAATGAGACCTATAGTAAGTGCCCGCGAGCCTAACAACACCCTCCACTCCGATCACTGGCCGGAGGGAAGCCAATCCCTTTATCTTTTAAGGAAGATCAACGTGGCGGCCGTGCCCAGACGATAGACTAGCAGCCAAGTAAGACACTCGCACCCCCACCCCCACCCCAACCCACCCTCCTCTCCCCCAACCCAATGCGTGCTGTCTATGCACCTCATTCATATTCCTTTACATACATATACATATCTACATACATGTGGTTAATATATATATATATCCACACACATAAATACAACAGAAGGGCTCGAGGTAATCGTTTTCTGAGACAGTTACAACCTCCTCCTCCTCTTCTTCTTTCCCTTCATCATCATCATCATCATCATCATCTTCACAACTAAATCATTCCTTCAATAACAAACCAAAACCTCTCTAATGGAAGGAGTCGAGTGTTGTTCAAGCACAAGCACGAGCCCAACAAGTAGTATTACAAGCACACCAGAGAAACGCAAGCGAAGACAACAACAAGAACAACATCACCAGAAAGAGAAGCCCTACAGAGGGATAAGGATGAGAAAGTGGGGGAAGTGGGTAGCGGAGATCCGGGAACCCAACAAGCGCTCCCGTATTTGGCTCGGCTCCTACTCCTCCCCCGTGGCGGCGGCGCGTGCCTACGACACCGCCGTCTACTACCTCCGCGGCCCCTCCGCCAGGCTCAACTTCCCGGAATACATCGTCGATGAAGACGAGCTTCACGACATGTCCGCCGCCTCAATAAGGAAAAAAGCAACCGAGGTCGGCGCTAGGGTTGACGCTATCGAAAGCTCCCAACATCACCACCAACATGCGCCGTCGTCGGAATCAAATTCTAGCCGAGCCTCCCTGAAGCCGGACTTGAACGAATACCCAAACCCCGAAAACTCCGATGAAGATGATGAGTGAGAGAATCATATACAAAAACATGGAAGAATTGATAGGGTTTGATTCGATTCGAAGTCGATATGTTCATGTCACATGATCCAAAGGGATGATGTGAGATTAGTGAAACATCTTCTGCTGTTCATCAGTTTCATATAAATATGGTTATGGATATACACATGGATCTGGACTGTGTTTTCTTGATATGTGATTTATTTAATTTTTGTAATTTCTATTAATTTGTTTGTTCTTGTTATGTGAGTATGTATGGATGTATGTGTTAGTTTTGTTGGGTTGTTGATGGAAGAGAAGGAGGAGAAGAGGTGGGCAATGGAACCAGGAGATAAAGAAAGAAACAGTGATTGGGGTCCTACAGTGGGGATATTTTGAGTTGCCAAACAAACGAGTAGACAAAGATAAGAAGAGATAAGAGGGAGAGAGAAAGAGAGTTGGGTGTGTAGAAAGAAACCAGTATTTGTGACATCGCTGTGAAACACCTCGCCACATAAAGAGAGAGAGGAGATAGTGGTCACTAGTCCTCGATCAGAGAGGTTGTCACAGTCATGAGAGAGAGAGAGGGAGAGAGAGATGGTGTGGTGTGGCGTGGTCCTCAATCAGGGACAGACAGGGGGAGGTTGTCACCGTCATGAGAAGGTGGAACTTGGAAGCCGTGGCAAGGTTGTTCACTAATGGGTGGTGCACGATGGAGAGGGAAGGTGGCCTATAAGGTTTTTATTTATTATTTTATGCTATGTATTAAAAAATGAAAATTGTTAACTATATAACTCTAAAAAATATCTGAATTTTTATTATTTTTAAATATAATAAATCTTATAATTTTTTATTACATGAATTTAGTAATAAACAGTATTTCTAAATAGAAAGGTCAAGTTTGGCATGCACAAAATAATCCATCTTTTTATTTTTTTATCTTTTTTCCATTACATCACCTCTCTATTTTTCTGCACATCTTTTTGTCTTGTAAAAAAACAAAAAGTGTCCTTATTTAGGTCATCCCAAATAACTCTAAAATTTGGGTAAGGATATTTTCTCAATAATATGATTTTTTTTTATTACATGAATTTAGTAATAAACCGTATTTCTAAATAGAAAATTTGGGTAAGGATATTTTCTCAATAATATGATTTTTTTTTTTTAAATGCTAAAATGATTTAAGTTTTTTTAAAACCTAATTTGTAATATTTGACCTTTTATGGCCATGTTTGATTAATGGATTTAAGTCTTGGAAAATTACAAATATAACAGAATTGAGTAACATAAAATAAATTATATTTATTAATACACGAGTGTTGTGTTATTAATTGATTAACATTAAACTTGCAAAATTGATTAAAAAATCCTCGTTAAATAAAATAAGAATAAATTTATATTTCCATATCTAGTCTCATGAAATTCCCAACCCATCCTTATGAATCCACTCATTGCAAAGATTATCAATCTCATTGGACTAAACATAATTTAAATTAAATTAAATGGGCATCACTGTCGATACAAATAAAATAATTAACTAATTTTGGTATTAAAAAAAAGAACGAATTATATTAACAATTCTTATAGTTTGAGACTTATATCATTTTGCTTCTTGATTTTTCAATTGTTACACATTTGACCTTAAATTTTAAATCTTGTTCTAAATAAAGACAATTGGAGACATCATTGTTTAATTTCAAGGGTAAACTTATCAATTTTATAAAATATAAACTAATTTGACAAAAATAAATGTATAAAAAATATTTTTGAATTTTTTAAAATTATTTCTACCCACTAAAGATAAAATTATGTAAAATTGATAAATCTATTTATTTATTTACCAAATTAATTTTTATTATGTGTTTGGATGAGGATCATGTAATAGGTAGTTGTTTTTATTTTCATTAAATTAGTTTCTATTTTTAAAAAAATCAAATATGGCGACAACTTTGATATTATTATTAAATCAATTCATTAAATCAAAAAATTCAAAACTAAAAACATTTCATATATTAAATATATTGTTTACACATTAAAATATTAACAACCACCTATTACATGATTATCATCCAAATACATAATAAAAATTAATTTAGTAAAATAAATAAATGTCTAAAAGATTTATCAATTTTATATAATTTTATCTTTGATGAATAAAAATAACTTTAAAAATTAAAAAAAAAAATTTGACATTTATTTTTTTCAAATTAATTTATATTTTATCAAATTGACAATTTTGTCTTTGAAATTAGTAATAATATTTTCAATTATCTTTATTTGAAATAAGATTCAAATGTAAGGTCAAATGTGTCACAATCAAAAAAATTAAAAATCAAAACGATACGAATCTCAAACTATAAAGACTGTTAGTGTAATTTATCCTAAAATAAAAAAATTAATTGGAATCACATTTGTTTAATTACAAAGTGAGCTGGACTATTGCCTGATCTCCGTAATACATATCATATCAATAATATATGCATGATCTCCATGGAATGGGGGGACCAATTGCCGAACTGTTTAGATTAGGTGCTAATCTATTACTACTTTCGGGGCGGTTCCTTTTCCTACAGTTTCTTTAAGGCGCCAAATCTTTAGCTGCCTAACTGTTCTCCAATCCAGTTTTGACTTTGTCTTTTTTTAACAGCACGCCTCATTGTTTAATCATTAATGCTTCTAGTTTGGATTTTCTCTCTATAACCATTATTCCTATTCAATATACAGTTTAGGTTTTCAAGGATTTCCTCAAATTATCTATTCTTTTGGTCGGCTGATCTAATAAAACTAATAAGGAAAATGAAAATGTTTGAAATTCCGAAAATCTCCTATAATGATATGATATGAGAGGGGTTAATTGTTAATTTTTGAAGTGTAAGGTTAGCAATATCAAAAATTTTATTAAAATTTTTGTCAAATATCTCACATGAGTGTGGAACTCACATTGCGTAAATTCCACACTCATATGAAACATTTAGTAAAAACTTTCATAAAATTTTTGGAATAGAGTCTAGCATTTTTTATTTTTGAATGATTACACATTTAATAAAGGAAAATTACTAATCAATTATACTATAAGATAAAAAAGTTTATATTTTTAATTATTAAGTCAACATATACATATAAAATCTCTTGTCACAAATTATTGATGCGATAAGATTGACTAAAAAGTTTTGACAAAAGAGAGAAATGCAAAAGTGTAAGTCATTAATGTACTTTTTTTTCTTACCACATCATTCCGAAAATTTGTGAAGAAAAATTATGTGAATAAAACATTTTCAATAAAGTTTGCCACTTATTTATAATTTGCTTTAAAAGGCTACCCTATATTGAAATTTACTCAACTAATAAAAATAGATGCACATATATATAAAATAAAATAGATTCCATATTGAAAAATGCTTCAGACCTCTAAATTGTGAGCTCTAACCTGTGGGTCTCACTGTGTGATTTGATATTTTTACCTTTATTTTTTTTTTTGTATTTTTTTTTTAGATTGCCATGTCACTAGTGCTCTTATTAGAGCTATATTATTAGAACTCTTAATCACCACCCTTCTATATTTGAATGACAGTACTTTTGAAAGAAACAAAAATATGATTCTGAATTTTATAATTTTAGTGTTTAGAATGTATTAAAATGGGAAAGTAAATAAGAATCACATTCTTAAGGATGTTAATCGTTTAAGCGTTATTACAAAAATATATATAGGCCCACAATATTTCCAATTCCATTATTTTCTCATTAAGGATTCTTACGTTGTGTTTGGTTGAGGAATTTAAAGAGGGATTTGAAAAGAAAAAGGAAAAAAGTGTGTAAAATTAAGTGAAATGTAAATATATTTTATTCATATTTCACCTACTATTTTCATTTTCCTTTCCAAATCCCTCAACTAAACACAACATTAATGAAACTAACACTTAGTATTGACACATGAATTTAATTACTAATGAGATTCTCATTTCTCTTAAAAATTCATGTATACATAACCTAACAAAATCTAAATACACAAAAGATTTTTACAGAATAAGCCACAAATGTAACCTATTCCTTTGAATTTTTTAATGTTTTTAGAAGAGCAATGTGCACGAAAATGCCATAAAAACATGTACATAATTAGTGCATAATTTAGATTCATTCTAAGCCGTTAGATTAATACTAATAAACGTTGGGTAAATTATACTTTGCCTTTTTATGCTTGATTACCTTTTTACTTTGACCCTTAAAATTTATTTTTTCTCACTTTGATCTTTTATGTTTCAAATATTTTCCACTTTACTCCTAAACCTAATTTCTATTCAAAATTAGACAGAAAATGACATAATAACTATCACATAATATAAAAAATATATTATTATTTTAAAATTTAAGTTTATGTCAGACGTATGAGTTATATATAATAAAATATTTTTATACCATGTGAATATCAATATCTCATTTTCTATCTAATTTTAAACAGAAATTAACTTCAAGAGTAAAGTGAGAAAAACTTAAAACATAAAGACGCAAAGTAGAAAAATATTAACTTTGAGGGCTAAAGTGAAAAGGTGACTTAATATAAAAAGGGTAAAGTATAATTTATCCGATAAACCTGCAATGATTTTTTATAAACTCAACCCCTCAGTTTTTTCATTGAAAATTGAGACATATAAAGAGGACTTACGTGTAAATCCTAGTAAGTAGATTTATTGTTTAATAAATCGTATGATAGTTAATGGGGGTTTTCATCAAATACCATTAAAAACGTCACTAATTGTTATTTTAAAATTTTTGTTACAAAAAATGTCACTAATTAAAAGTTTTAGCGGCAGTTTAAAAAAATCGTCACAAAAAAAAAAAAATATTAATTTTCTACTTTCAGAGACAATTTATAACAATCATGACCAAAAAAAGTTTACTAATTATTAATTTTTAACAACATATGTAAAAAAATCATACACACAAATTTTTTTTTTGTAACGATTTTATTAAGACTTCAATAAGACTTGATGTGAATTAAATTCAACTATTAAGAACTATTGATAATTTAGTCGAGATATAATTATCTGAACTAGGCTCAAATTCATTCAGTTACACATTCATTTGTATTTTTTTAGTGTGAAGTTGTCGGGTGAGAAAATGCAACAAATAGTTAAGAAACAATACCCTTTTGGTGGAAAAATTAAACAAATGCACCGTCGGCAGAATAAAATGAATTGGCGGTTCAAGAAATCCTGCATTAAAAAAATAAAATAACTTGGTCAACTAAAATAAATTTAAATAAACTACAGTTCGATTTAATTTCATATAATCATTAAGCACATATTTGACTAAAAAGAACAAAAGAAAAAAAGAAAAGAACAATCAGTAAGCAAAGACTTGGGGGGCGAAGCCGCAAATTTCAATATAAATCCAAAATCCAAATACAATTGTCGGATTCTGTTAACTGGCATCAATACATGGTTGTTAATTTAACAATTTAATGTTTCTATATCCGAAAAACTAAAAAAATTGCCTATTTATATCACAAAATAACAGGAGTTCAATTGTTTCGTGATTTGAACCTGTGCCGCCACAAAGTAAGTCTTTCCTATTGGGCAAGGCCGCCACCGTCCCCAGACCTCAATATGGATAGACATAAACAGATAACCAATCAATTTGGCACAAAATTCTCCACTAATCACCTTTATTTGGATGAGACACTTAACCAACAGAATAATATGCAACCACAAGTTAACATGCCTTGCTTGCCCACTAATTCAAGCATCTTATGAAAGCATGTCTTCCACTAATTCAAATCCACAAGTATTTATTTCTCTATAACACAAATATAACTATAAGAAAAACACTTTAATGGCTTAGTTAAAAAAACTTTAAAAGGTACACATAACAATTTAAGTTAACAATTGTGCAGTCCAATGAAGGGGGAAGAAAAATATCTTCAATTAAAAAACCCTGCCTCAAGAAAACATTTCCTACTTGCCTTGAACCAAAAGAGTCCAATTCAGGATATAGGAACTTATTTAATATATAGGTATTGAATTATTCACTATCAATTTAAAATTTTAAGTTGTTAGGAAGGGGAGCAACTTAACTTTTATATTATCAACACGTCACTTAAGTGGGCCAAATACTAAATATTATAATTATCGGGGTGCAAGAATTATAATTATTGGGTGATGGCAAGATTCAAACATATAATCTATCGTCTACTTTAATAACATATTGAATTGATGACTATTAATTCATCTAAAAGCTTAAGTTATTAGAGAGACGAGCAACTTAATTATTTACTCAACAATAACTACAGGGAAGTTTCTCTTTAACCATGGTGTATGTTTTACAACAAAGGATAACCATGTTTTAACATAGCATTTCTTTTTCTTGCTGTTTCTTTTCTCATCTTGTTGACATGTACAAGTTTCATTCTACACCTATACAATATACACATTTGGATTTGACCTAACCAAAGACGAAATGATAATACTTTTGGAAGTAAAGGAAACTATGTACTATTAGATGCAAGAAAGTTTTTTGAGGTTGAAGCTATCAAAGCATTGGCCAAGTCTCTCAAATTTGAATTTGCCGATGATGATGTTTATGAGATATGAGTGGTTGGTCATTTGGCAGCACGCAATTGTACCTATTGTAAATGCTTTGGCCATTATACTTTGCATTCTAATTAACCACTTAAACCTCTTTCATACAAAAATTGGAATCGAAAGGAGATCAAAGGTGAAGCATTGCCTTGCCACATCTAGAACAAGAAGCAGTGAAAGGGAAAGGCAAGAAAATGGTAGTGGAAAATGAAAAGAAAGTAGGGCACCCTCTACTTCTAACCAAGTGATAAACTTCTCACCATGCTTCCAAAAGAATTTTTAGTTTCAAATTTTTTGTGAGACTAGCAAGGAGGAGGAGAGGGAACCACACAAGCCTTCGCCGGAGGAACATAAATTAACTCCAAATGTTGATACATACTCTTATAGAGAAGAAATAAAGAAGAGACTTCAAGAGAAGTTGTAGTTTGTTAAGAATTTCAGGGCAAAAGTGGGCACTTCAAACATATTTTAAGCAAATTGTTTCAACTCCCACATCTAAGCAAAGTAAGAAAATGCAAACCAAAGATTATGTAGATAAACCTCCTTAGCTAGCAACATTTTACGCCTATACCTTTGCCAAATGGTTGTGAGGGAATTAGACTGCCTTGTCTCTTTACAAATCCTTTCCAAAGATCCAAACACAACTTTCGTGTTTAAAATTTTAGTAGGCAAAGGGGATTTCCTAGCCACATGGAAATACCTAGTCTCTCGGGTTGAGAGTTTTTCTTAGTCATTCTAGACTGGGTAGCTTGCTTCATGAAGCATATCATTTGCTAAGAGTTTTGCTTTAGGATGCTTTAGGCATGACATTAACTTTGTTGTAATATCTTTTTTTTCATACAAAAAACGTTGGCAGATATTTTAATATTATAATGTGTTATAAATTTGATTTTCTTTTCTTTCCCTCCAAGTTTTCTTTTTCTCTCTCTCCAAGTCTTTGCCTAAGTCAAGTCTTTTTCTTTGCCTCCAAGTCTCCTCCAAGGAACTTTCTCACCAAGCTTCCTCTCTTATACTTATCCTCCAAGCAACTTCCAAGAATCCTCCAAGAAACTTGTCTACCAAGCTTTCATCTCCTATAAATTAAGCCTTTCACCTCTCTTATTGGTAGTTCCAGTTTCTTATTTGTGAGATTATCAGGCAAATAAAAAATGGTGTATGCGTAAAGCGTTGAGTTCAACCAATTGTGCAGTATTGGTGAACCATATGACTTAGTCAGGCTGTTGTATCCTGGGGGGACAAGTCAAGTTTTTTTTTTTTTTTTTTTTTTTTTTTTTTTTTTTTTTTTTGCGGCATCGGTGTGAGGTTTTGCCTAACCGCAGAGGGCTTGAATCTGCTTAAAGAGAGCAAATTTCTCGCGCTTCAGCCCTTACAATAGTTATTGTAATTTTTATTATTTGTATCTTCTGATGTTTTATTTATAATTATCACCAACAAAAAATTTACTGGCCTACCCAAAAATTGTTTAATGAGTTAAAAATACATAAAACATGAAATAACTGCAATTCTTTTTACAGCATATTCCTTCTATATGAAAAAAATATCTATTCCAGTTATGGCTATTCAAAACCTGCTATTCAAATCAAGGAAAATCGCTAAGGCTGTGTTTGGATCGTGAATTTGTATAAGAATTTGTGAAGAGAAAAAAAAATGGAGGAAAAAAAAATTAGCTTATATTTTTGTCACCCTTCCCTCCCCATTTCTTTTCCCTACACAAATCTCTACTTCGATCCTAGATCCAAACAACTACAAGTGGCAGCAGCCTGCTTTTGCCTAATTTATTAGTATCACCACAATAAATGATTAGCTAGTGGCCAGTGTTATTGAATACACATGACACCCTATTGCTAGACACGAAAAAGTTGCTTTCAGTTTCATATTGTAATGTGTTCAGACTTCAAAGTGCAAAACAGGAACATTTGTAGGGTAAACGAAAAGGAATAAACAAATTCATAAATGATAAAGCCTAAATGCTGCAACAATCATATGCTTACAGAAAAACAGATTGCACCAAGCAAGGAATGAGCATTATCATGACAGCAGTTAAAATAGCATACCTCTTCTTTTTGGTGGATTTATTAAAGTGACACATAACCATGATGGAGCATGACGTCATTGCAATTTGCAACTCAGAGTCGAATCAATGTAACATTGCAGATCTACACATAAAAGATAGCTCCATAAAAATCATTGATACCTTGTGTAAAAAAGTTTAAATGCATAGATAAGTATTCGTGTTATGTCGATCAAAACATACTTTTATGCAAGCAAAATTACGTCATAATCCAAGGTAGATAACAATGCATTTCAGATGAGGACATGCCAACAATAATAAGTTTTAAGCTTAAATGAAAAGATATATATATATATATTAATGTTGTGCTTAGATCATTATTTGGGTAGAGATTTTGAAAGAAAAAAGAAAACTTAAAAAAATGTGAATAAAACATAAGTTAATTTTTTTCTCCCATTTCCCTTGCAAACTTAAAGAAAATGTGAATAAAATATAAGTTAAATTTTTCTTTTCACATTTCCCTCGCCTTTTCCTTTCCCTTTTTTAAATTTCTACACAAATACATGATCCAAACACAATCTAAGTGTGTAAGTTCATTTTTTTTCTCACGCAGAAAAATAAAACAAGGACATTACATTTTCATGTGAGTATAACTGTTTGCAAGCAAGCCCCATGTATTGACACAAGTGTAGTTAAGATAAACACAGGGGTGGTGGTGCAGTGGTAGATGGCAGAGATAACATTGATTACATTTTTTAGGTTTTACAATTCAAATTTTAGAAGAGTCGCATAAACAATATTTCTCAATACTTGAAGATGTTACTGGGAAAGAAATCGTAGAGTTCACACATGAAAGCAAGCTGCCAGCTTAAACCAGGCATTAATTCTTCCACCAGCAGCAAATACTGGACACAGGAAAGGAAAACTTACACTCGGTTTGTTTTGGTGGAAAATATTTTCCAATGGAAACATTTTTTTTTTTTAACAGAAAACATTTTTCAAAAAAAAATTGTAGAAAATATTTTCTTATTTTGGTTGCAACTTGAACTAATGTGCTAGTGGTTGTATTGGTGGTGGTGGCAGTGGCAGCAGCGGTGGTGGTAGTGTGGTAGCACTTTTAAATCGGAAAAGTTTTCCACATTTCAAAGGTAAAATATTTTTTCCTCCCAAATAAGCTTATTTTTCGTTGACCATAGAAAACAATTTTCATTGCTATTCATTTTCTATCATACCAAATACTAGAAAATGTGATTAATATCTTTTGAAAAACGTTTTTCGCCCAAACTATAAGTAGCATTCCAATAATACTCAGTGGGTGTCAAACACAAGAATGACGAATGATTAATATACCTCTACATGAAAAAACAAATGGTGAAGTTAACATAAATGAGTCAACAACTAATTGCAAGATGATATGTGGAATCCATTAAAGGTGAACATAAATTACTCAACCTCATAACTCACTATTTTTCTTTATAAACATGGAACTAGTCCACTAGGCCTCATATAATCTAATTTTTCTGCACTAGCCATCCTGTAACATTAAGTACAAATCAATTCCATCCTGCAACATGAATGGGTCAATAATTTGTCAGTTGTGGGAGGAGTATTGTGTATTGGTGGTTGAGCTCCACTTGTGTTCAACTTATTAAAAAATTGTTTAAGTCCATCTCGATATGTAAACAAATTAAAGATTGAACACATTTTGAAACTCATTCCCTGTTTGGTTGTATTTTCAAAATCTGTTTGCTGTAAAAAAAAAATAAATAAATAAGTAAAAGACTTTGGTAAAAGCATGGAAAATTCAAAAATACTAAGTCATTTTCAAATGGTTTTCTCTTTTTCAGAGGCAAAATAATTTTTTACACTTTATTTTTGTCAAGCTAGTTTCTATCTTTGGGAGAAAAAAACAGAAAATAAATTTTAAAAGCTCAAGTAAATTTTCTGAACTCATCTCCATAAAATTATATAAATTATAAAGAAACCAAACCAGCCAAGTTCAGCTCAAGTAAAACTCATTGGTTGAAAAGATAAATAAGTTAAGTTAAACACATATTGAAATTCATATAGGTTTTGAAGTCAAGCTTAAACCCCCAATATTCTGCTTAAATTTACTTGTTTACATCCCTAGTAGTGGGTAGTGGGTAGTGGGATTAGAGTGCCTTCATTTAATGAGCAATAGTTTTATCTAATTTACATTCTCTTAGGACAAATAGGAGGCAAGAAATCTTATTCACAAATCAAAATTGCTCCTCAAAAAGAAAACCCAACATAAATACAATGGCACAGTGATCCAACTCAATTCGATAATTAAAAAAATATTACAATCAAAATAAACAAATATTACTATGTATATACAGATATGCATACACGAATCAATACATACATAGATAAATCTATTTTTGCATCAAACACAACATAGCAACGAACAAAGTACCAAGATTCATCGTGTTCCACAGATTCAAACACAGAAAGAGAGAGAGCTAGAGAGTACTTTACAGTGTAATCGAAGGTGTGCGGTCCTTCTTCTGATGAAATGCTTCGGACTCCAATGGCTTCAAAACAGGGGCGGAATAGAATAGAGAGTATGGAATGGAATCGAAGGGCCGCCTCTTGAAAGGAAATTTGAAATTGAAAGGATTTGAACGATATCAAAACGACGACGTTGCTTTATCCACTACAGGATCTTTTTGTTTTTTTAGCGCCCTACACTACACTACACATTTGTCCTCTTCTACCAAAAGTCTTTTGTTCTTTTGCGCCCCTTTTACGGAAAATATCAACACAAATAAAATAAGCAACTATAATGGAAAAAAAATTATTAACATACGAAGGGTGTAAGCGTTTTTGTGATAGGATGTAAATAAAAGATGAATAATGTTTGAGGGTCCGAAATTTGGGGCTCGAATCCGGCTCGAAGTCTAAAATGACGTCGTTTTGGGCTTCGAATTTTTTTTTTTTTTTTCTTTTCTTCCTTTTCTTCCTTCTCTTTCTTTCTCTTCGTCTTCTTCGTTGAACAGAGAGAAGAGCAGAGGCGAGAGAGAGAAGAGCAGCTCGTCGGCCGGCGTCGCAGCTCGTCGCTCGTCCGATCTCGCAGCTCGTCGCTCGTCCACCTCCACTCGCCGCCGCCTCCGCCTCCACCTCCGCCTCCGCCTCCCACTCCGCCTCCAACCCCATTTTTAGGGCCCCCTCCAGTTCTGCTTCTCCTCCTCTCCTTCTTCTTCTTCCTCCTCTCCTTCTTCTTCTTCTTTTTCCTTGCTTCTGAAATTCGAGCCGTTTGGCTCGAAACCCTTTCGGGCCCTGTACCAGTGCTCATAAAAGATTGTGATGGTGCAAATCTTCTTTTACCTGCATCTAGTTTTCCTAATAAAATAAAATGAGAAGTTAAAAAACAATTACAAATTCATAAAATCATAATACTTGTTTGCATAAATTAATTGTACTTTTATGAGTTTATAATTATTTTTTATCTTTCTACTTTTTAAATATTTCTTTCGAAATTTATGGGAGAATTTTAAAAAAATTAAAGCAGTATTTGCAAATTGATACAGCTACATGTGTAAGTATCTTCTGGGACACAATTTTCATTTATACTTTATAAATTTTGTAATTATTTATTGGTTTACTATTTATTTGTATGGGGACTTATGTGTAGGTCCTAATAATGTTATATGTATCAATTAATGTACTAACTAGTGTATTAACAGATGATGTGACATAATTTTAAAAGTTTTGAATATTTGTAATTTGTATAATAAATGGGGTCAATAATAATAGCATAACACTAGTTGATACACTAATGTATATACTAATTAGTGCATGTAGTACCACCAATAAACTTATTGTCTAATAGGTCATGTGAGCATTAATGACGTTTTTTATCAAACACTATTAAAAAACATTAGTAATTATTGATTTTTAACGATAATTTAAAATTTGTTACAAAAACTGTTACTAATTATAAGTTTTAGCGACAGTTTAAAAAAATTATCACAAAAAAATTTCTATGTTTCAACTCTCAGCGATAGTTTGAAAAATTCGTTATAAAAAAGCGTCGCTAATTGTAAATTTTAGTGATAATTTACAAAAATCGTGACAAAAAAAGTCATTAATTGTCAATTTTTGGCTACATATGTAAAAAATAGCCACAAAAAATTATTTTTAGCAATGATTTTACACTAGAACTTATTTTCAGTAGGATTTGATGAGAATTAAATCCAATTATTAGGACCTATTGATACTTTATACTCGGTTGTTTATGAAGATTGTAATATATTTTAAGGAAAACATAATCACTATGCTTGGTTTCAATTTTCTGAAAATTAAGTTTTATATTTTTTTTATTTTTAATGAATATTTTTAAAATTTAAGCTTTGTTTTTTTTTAAACTTTGTAGATGCAACTTATTTAGATGTATCTAAAAAGTAAAATATTTGTAAAAAATCAATAAATACATAAAAATACAAAAATGTACTGAAATCTCGTATTTTTTTAATATTTTGGTATTTAATGAATTTTTTATAGATTTTTTTTCACAATTAATTTTAAATGTATATATGTTAGGTGTATCTAAAAATTAAAAAACAAAAATTTGGTTAAAATATTAAAAAAAATCAGTGAAAATAAAAAAAAAATCACGAAAAACAAAATATTTCAATTTTTTAAAAGTGAATCTTGAATCTTGAAACCAAACAAGCTGGCTGCAATTTTTTTTCATATTTTAGCTACTCACTCCTCTCCTCTCCTCTCCTCTCATTTCCTCTCCTCCTGTTTTCTTTTTTCAGAAATGATATATCCTTCTAATTTTGGAGCTCCAAACAGAACTCTAATGACTTGGCAATGAAAAAAAAAAAAAAACACAAGACACAAACATCACATTATTGTGAGACCCACACACCATTATAGCTCTCTAAAGCTCCACAATTAGAGCTCCCAATGTTTTTTTCTTTTCTTCAAAAGAATTAACTTTTTTAGTCTATTGGGTTTGAAAAATCTAGAAACCTCCTAGATGTTGATTTGTGATTATGTATCAATTTTAAGCAGAATATAAAAATCCCAATCAAACAATCAAGAGAAAGAGACACAAAGATTTTACGTGGAAAAACCACAATTGGACACCTTCCAATTGTGATAAAAAAACCACGGGCCACAGCCACCAGAACAATCCACTAAGAAGATATAAAGGAATTACACAGGTATCACTCTCAATTATCTAGCGAATCCACAACGCCTAATTGAACCAACCTCTATGTGCCTCTTCCAACCCCATCTTCACCACGGAATTGTCTTTCTGATGAGCCACTCCGGATTCCACCACCGAAGCTTCAGACCGAATTCTTCAGAATCCACAACTGAAGAACAACTTTGATGAGCCACTCCAGAATTCACAACTGAAGCTTCAGGCTCGAATTCTTCAGAATCCACAACTGAAGAACAACTCTCTCTTTTGTGTAACAAACAAAACCTTTGATGTAGCCTTTTCAGATCATGAGTTGAATACTCAATAAGACATCAAAGAAAAATAAAATATCCCCAGATATAAACCTTTAAGAACCAAAAAGAAAGATCTGGAGGATTCAATGAATGAATCAATGAATAATCTAAATTTGGGAGAAACCCAACTATTTATAGAAAAAACCAAAAGCAATCCTAGTTGGGAAAGAAAACCAACTTCTTGTAGAAAACCAACTTCACCAACTTCTTGTAGAAAACCAACTTCTTGTAGAACTCCCAAGTAATCCTGTTTTTGAAGGAAATCAACTTCTTAAAGAACTCTTGTTACAACCTTGGTTTTGATCCATGGAATTTGACAACAAAAAGTCCTAACAATCTCCCCCTTTGTCAAATCCTGGATAAAACCAATCTAAAACAAATTTCCTAACAAAATCACTAAAACAAATTTCCAATCAAAACAAGAACAACATCACCAACTAGGAACCAGCACTTATAACCAAATCTCTTTCCAAACTTATTTTTCAAGGTCATGATCTGCAAAACAACTATTAGTGCCACCATCTCCAAAACAACTATTAGTCCCACAAGAATATATGAAAAAGCAATAAACATATGACACGATTATCTTGAAGTATGAGATGGAAAACATAAATAGATGCAACTTGGAGATTTTAAGAACATGTAGTATGAATAGATGAAAACTAAGACACATGCACCTGACACAAAATAATAAATAAGCAATACAAGGCATCAAGCAAACCAACTAAAGCCAATCTCCCTTACCAAACAAAACAAAGTGTTCATGTTAACAAACTCTTGAATGATAAACCACACTCCCCCTCACTAAACAAGTAAAACAAAATATAATATGGTTGAGCAAGTAAGGAATTTCAGA
This sequence comes from Camellia granthamiana, assembly GCA_036172215.1. Classification (NCBI taxonomy): domain Eukaryota; kingdom Viridiplantae; phylum Streptophyta; class Magnoliopsida; order Ericales; family Theaceae; genus Camellia; species Camellia granthamiana. The sequence goes on along the minus strand of CM069905.1, from coordinate 146,101,931 downwards.
TTTGTACCTTAAAACACACAAGATTATCCAAGAAGCACAATTACTTGAAAATACAATGTGCACAGTTTATAGAAGATTCCTCATGAAAAAAAGTGATGCATTATGTGAAAAGCATAGATCTCATGATAAAAGTGTGTGTGTGACTCTTGGAGTTCGACAAACACAAGATTCAAATCCTAGTAGTGATATGAAAGCTGGACCTCCAACGAGAATCTAAGCATAACTAAGGAAAGTCAAACCACTAGGAATCAAGGGGTATTTGGTGAGTAAAGGCGGAGGCTCCCCCTCAATCAATGAATCTTTTTTTTTTTCACATTTTTTTTTTTCCTCTTTTTTTCTTACTTGTGCACATTTTTTTTCCTTTTTTTCTTTTGCATATTTTCTCTTTCTTTTGCACATTCATTGGCGGCTGACACACTCAAGAGTATGGAAACCGAACCAGAGAAGCATGGATATATTAAGGATGGCCTGGTTGGTGACTCTGAGGTAGCCTTTTCCTCATGCCTGGACTACAAAGAACAGAGGGGAAAGCCATGGAGATGTAAAAAGATGGATGGTGGTTAAGAGACTCAACATCACCCATGATATGCTAGTATAGGTCAATTCCTCTAGAAAAGCAAAAGATACAATGCCAGAAGTCCATAAAAAAAATAATCACTAAGGCGGAAGACTCCGATATTTGCTAATCCAAGAGTGTGTACAGAATGAGACATACTAATCAAAGAACACACACTCCAAAATGAGTAATGACCACAGAAAGCACACACATATTAACATGTAATGGATATTCTCATCAATTCCAATATGCACCAAGGACATCTCAAAAAATTCAAACTTGCAAAACCATACTAAGAAAATCTTTTTGATTTTTTTTTTCAACAATAAAGTAAGAAAAAAAAAACATGCACACAAATCAAACAAGATCTCGTTCTAAAAGATTTTTTTTAAAAAAAATAGAGCTTTCTAAAAGAATTTTTTTTTTTTTTTTTATAAAAAAAATAGAACGACCCGCTCTGATACCAATTGAAAAATCTAGAAACCTCCTAGATGTTGATTTGTGATTATGTATCAATTTTAAGCAGAATATAAAAATCCCAATCAAACAATCAAGAGAAAGAGACACAAAGATTTTACGTGGAAAAACCACAATTGGACACCTTCCAATTGTGATAAAAAAACCACGGGCCACAGCCACCAGAACAATCCACTAAGAAGATATAAAGGAATTACACAGGTATCACTCTCAATTATCTAGCGAATCCACAACGCCTAATTGAACCAACCTCTATGTGCCTCTTCCAACCCCATCTTCACCACGGAATTGTCTTTCTGATGAGCCACTCCGGATTCCACCACCGAAGCTTCAGACCGAATTCTTCAGAATCCACAACTGAAGAACAACTTTGATGAGCCACTCCAGAATTCACAACTGAAGCTTCAGGCTCGAATTCTTCAGAATCCACAACTGAAGAACAACTCTCTCTTTTGTGTAACAAACAAAACCTTTGATGTAGCCTTTTCAGATCATGAGTTGAATACTCAATAAGACATCAAAGAAAAATAAAATATCCCCAGATATAAACCTTTAAGAACCAAAAAGAAAGATCTGGAGGATTCAATGAATGAATCAATGAATAATCTAAATTTGGGAGAAACCCAACTATTTATAGAAAAAACCAAAAGCAATCCTAGTTGGGAAAGAAAACCAACTTCTTGTAGAAAACCAACTTCACCAACTTCTTGTAGAAAACCAACTTCTTGTAGAACTCCCAAGTAATCCTGTTTTTGAAGGAAATCAACTTCTTAAAGAACTCTTGTTACAACCTTGGTTTTGATCCATGGAATTTGACAACAAAAAGTCCTAACAGGGTTAAATTATAAGAAAGGGCATATTTGCTTCTCATTCCAATCCTATTTGAACCAGTTTTGATATTTGCTTTTCCTCATAAATATACACAACTTATATTTCTTTTTTCTTTTTTTTTAAAGTCACGTGTATATTTACATTTTATGTTTCATTATCCTTATCACACACAAAGAAAATAATTTAATCAAAGGTGATCTGGATTGTTTTTTCCTTGGGGGTCATGATAGTTTCATGAGTAATAAATATTATTAATTTTTTCACTAATTATTTTAATAATTAAATCCAACTGACAATAAATATATATATATGTATAAATATTATTAATTTTTTTGCTAATTATTTTAATAATTAAATCCAACTGACAATAATATATATATATATATATATGTATTTTTGCAAGACACACACACACAAAAAAAAAAAAAAAAAAAAAAAAAACTACTTACATACAGTATATCTATTATATTGATTGAGGCACGGTGCAACTTAGTAGAGTGACGGACTCAAGGGGGCCATTGAGACCTTACTTCCAAAATTTAAAAAAAAAAAACCTTGAGTAGATATTAGTTAATAATATTTTCAAATTCTATAAGTTTGCCGTCAAAATATATATTTTTTTTAAAAGAAAAATTCAATACCCATTTCTTAATACTTCTATTATTTTTGGTTAAGATTAATTACACCAATAGGTATTCAAACTAGACACATTATAGCAAATCTTAGCCACTAAATACAAGATTTTCCATCGAAGTTTTCACTGATAGATAGTTTGTAGTAAAAGCATAGATTTATTATTTCTTGTCGAGTTGTGATGCACTGTAATCTTAAAATGAATTAACTGGCAAACAACCATCACAGTGCAAATGTTATCAAATGGAATAGAAAAACTATATACTCAGAAAACTCTTTTAAATTTGAAATCTAAAGTATAAAATATAATAGACCAAGTCAATAAGTTGTATTTTTTTTTTTTTTTTTTTTTTTGAGTACATAGCATTTTGTAAATAGAAAAGTTATGTGCACAAAAAAATCAATATGTGAATCAAATTTATCTATACCAAGATTCATTCATGCGACATTCAGAATCCATCAAGATCACTCAATGATGATTTTTTTGTTCCTAACATAATTGGAGGGAAAGAAGAAGAGAAAGGGACAGTTAGACTTTGAGAAGAGTCAAGATTTAACTATTTTGAGTTTGTGCAAAACACCACAAAGAGAGGTTAAAGAAACATAGAAGAATAAATAAAGACAAACAAAAAAGCAAAGAAAGAATAAAATGAAAGGAAAGAAAAAAGTTAATGCATTTCAAATTGTTTTTTGAACTGTCATCCATTTACCCCCAATAGCAAATGCCTTTCCCTTTGCACCCACTTTCCCTTACATGACATGACAATTTTCTCACCATGCGATCATGTTCCTCATCCCACCTATTGTTTCTCTCTCACTTTCTCGAGAAAAAAGGAAAAAAGAAAAGAAAAAGAAAGTATGTTACACTGTAGAACATAAAGTCATCATGAACCATGTATATAAAGATGGGCATCTCTAAATCTAGATGGGAATATATTTCAATCAAGACAATGATGCCTACCCACGTTCACTTTCTTTGGCAATAGCATCAACAATCCCTTTCCCATCAATTTCCAATCTAAAAAGGTTTCTAACTAAGCAAACAGAAATTTGAGAGTAATGGAAATGAAAAAGTCAATTGCAAAAGTGGGTGGAGATGACATTTCCCTCTCTCTCTAGATAGATAGATATTGCGTGGTTTTTGTGTGATTACATTTGATGCCAGGTGTCTAGACTTTTTCTCCTACGTACCGACATGTTAGACCAAGTACAGAGTCCTTCGGTTGAACATGGCAGAAGAAAAAAATCAATTGTGATTTGCGTTGTATTTGAGAGCTAAGGCACAGGAGATGTAATTAATATATCATCCACATTGGTCATGACAAATGCCTACAGCCATTTGCCAACTAACATGTTCATGTTTGTTTGTATTTTGACACGGAAGGGGTCCTGGGACTAGCGCGATTTAAGGATGGACTTTCAAGTGTCGGATGAATTGTATCTGGAGTTTGGCAGGGCTGGCCCTGAGCTATCAGGCGGGCAAGGCTGCCGTCTCGGATTCTCCAATTCTGTTTAAAAAATATGATCTTGAAATAATTTTGATGTTAACTTATGTTTGATTAATTATTTCAGACTTGAGTTATGTTTAGTTTATTAAAATAAAGTTGAATGAAATAAATTTTATCATAATGTCTGTGGGGATATATTTTCTGAGTACCAACACGTGGCCAAGGTGACGCCGACGTGTCAGTCGAGGTACCACGTGTCCTAGTCATGACACCGAGGTTATCTCGGCAAGGCCGAGATTATCTCCGAAGATATCGGAATCCGAGATAAGCGAATAAGGCACAGGAGTCCTAGAATGATGAGGGGACTCAGCCTAGATAAAGATAAAGCTCTTAGGAAGTTTATCTCTATCTATTGAAAAGTCCTGGATAACCACTAAGCTAAAGTCTATTGAAGCTAGGCTTCTATGGGGACTGGGATTGAGTTAACTACAAAAGAAAGGCACCCTCGATGGGTCTAAGGTACGCAATTTATACTCATAACAGTGAGTTTAGCACTATTGATTATCTTTGAGATATACTGACTTGATCGTCGGAGTGCCCCCGGGTGGACGAACCACCGCCGGAATCTTCTCTTTCTGTTGCAGGTCAGTCAGGTGTCGTCTATTCTGCCAGTACTCTCCAGCTGAATACTAAGTTGGCAGTGTCGTCAGAAAAACACTCACACAATTTGGCGCCGTCTGTTGGAAAGAAAGAAGAATAGATGGCCAACGACGGACAGAAGGAGAAGGTTGGGGATGACACTCCTAACGGGAGTGGGAGACCTGTTGACGTTGACGTCGAGAAAGACAATTGCAACGAAGACCAGAATTACGGAGTAAAAGACGTCGGCTAGGAAGGCGACATACCAAAGCAAACAGACAAAAGCAGGTACTATAACGAAGATAACCTCCAGGTATGGAGGGACAGATGCCTACGGAGGGACAAAGATGTTAAAGAGATGGCGAACAAGTTAGCGGACCTGCAATCGGTTGTCAACTTCATGATGCAGAACAATGTAATGTAGCCACCATTCCCGCTGTAGGACACGTCGATTCCAGCGGCTAATGCCCAGAAGGGAGAATAGAAAACTATCCCTATAGCCCCCCCAGCACCCCAGAAGCGAAAGACATTCTCACTGGCCTTCAAGGGAGGTCGGGCGTGGAGAGCCAGGAAGGGAGGAATCACGAAGGACACAACGCACCAAGGAGGGAGACCCTAGAGAACATCGACATATTCAAAGACAAGAATTGTGCTTCAATGCGACCATTGGAGAAAGGTCAAAAAGGGCTCACAACGAGGCTGAAAGTAGTGCACCTAAAAGACTGAAATCAGGAGATAGCCGAGCTCCTGGGCAGACCAAAGAGGACTTAAGAGATTACCTCAAGAGGAAGCAAGATCATGCCGAGGTAACCTTAACTATTAAACCGAGAACACCATTCTCGGTAGAGCTAGACAAAGTTGAGGTCCCGAAGAGATTCAGTATGCCGAGGTTCCAGATATACGATGGGAAGTCAGACCCCAACTTTCACGTTGGATTATACCTGAACGCAATAGCGTTGTACACTGAGAACGAGCCGTTGCTCTATAAAGTGTTCCCCTCATCATTCGGGGAGATTGCATCGGATTGGTTTCACAAACTGCCAAAAGGAAGTGTGAAGACCTGGGAAGGCCTGGCCGAGATGTTCGTGGCCAGGTTCGTGACAAACAAACTACAGCCCTTGAGGGTAGACGCCCTAATGGCTCTGAAGATCGGCGAGGACGAAAGCCTGAGGGCCTACGCCAAGAGGTATTATGAGGTGTTCAACCGAATACCAGAATGCAACCAAGAAGTGGCCGTCGTGTCATTTAAAACGGCCTGAAAGATGGTTGCCTACTCCGAAAATCACTGGCAAAGACATTGCCAAAAAGTATGGAAGAGCTCATGGCCAGAATCGAGAAATATGCCAGAGCCGAGGAAGACACACCAGGAACAACGGCGGTAAAGCAAGAAAAAGGAAACGGCTCGCCGAAGCGAGGCTGAGGTAACAATGGATCCAACAAGCAAGAGGTAGGATTGAGGGCTGCGCAGGCAGTCACAACAGTGTTCCGAATCCCAATTCACAAAGTGCTGGACAAAATCCGATCCCAGCCCTATTTCAGAGCCCTAGCTAGGGTGCCAGGAGAATTTATGGGACGAAGCCTTGGTAAGCATTGTGCTTACCATAACGGAGATGGGCATATGACCCAGGGTTGCAGAGCCCTGAAGGCACACCTGGAAGACCTGGTAAGGCAAGGCCATTTGAGGGACCTCGTAGATGAGGCCAGGACAAGGAAAGAGCAGGCAAGACTGCCTCAAGCACCGGCAGCTCCACCTCCCCCAGCACAGCAACCGCCGGTAGGAGAACCTTGGGTAATTAATGTAATTCACTCAAAGGTGAACGAAAACGAAATACGGGGGGAGACCCAGAAGGTGAGGCACTTACAGCATATGTACCAAGTAAGGGAGAAAAGACCCCGGGCCAAGGAGTATCAGGGACTAGTAGTGTCCTTTACTGATGCCGACCTGGAGATGGTCTAACATCCGCACAACGATGCCTTGGTAGTATCCGTTCAGGTTGGGGAGTGCCAAGTGAAGCGCATCCTCATTGACCAAGGCAGCTCTTGTGACATCATGTATGTGAGATGTTACAAGGAGCATGGCCTTCACCCAGATGATATGGAACTATCTAATGGCCCAATGGTCGGGTTCAATAGAACGCCGACATGGCTACTGGGGGCAGTAAGCCTAGATGTGCAGGCTGGCACGAGGAAAATAAAGACAGAGTTCACCGTAATCGACACACCCTCCCCTTACAATATTATCTTGGGAAGGCCATGGTTGCATGCAATGGGGACCGTTCCCTCAACATTGCATCAACTATTGCGGTTCCCAATAGAACATAGGATAGAGGAGGTCAGAGGAGATCAACTGCAGGCAAAGAATTGCTCCATGGCAGCAATGAAATCCACCTGCAGCATACAAGAACCAGAAAAGGCAGAGATTGAAAAACGAGGACGTGGAAGTCCTAGAAGACGTCGACAAGGAGCCAGCCGAGAAGAGCGAAGAAGCACTGAAAAAAAATCCCCGTCCAGGAGGGGGATGAAGAACGCCTCTTTCTTCTCGGCTCGAGCTTAGCCAAAGATGAGGGCAAAGAGTTGCCCAGGCCCTGGAATACTTGCAATCTCAAATTTTTCTATCATTAGAATTTTTTGTTCTTTTGTCATTTGCCGAAATAAATAAATAAAGTTTCAGCTTGATTTATTTGTTTATACACTTGTGGCTGATAAAAATACATAACGCTGTTTCTGGAATACATGTATAATGAGAACCCAAGCAGAACTTAGGTTCACATTAGGGGGCAGAGAAAAGAAAAATGGTTTCAAACACTTGTTGAAACTTGAGAAAAGTTTACAAGTTAAAGTTAAACTGAGACTATATTTAACACTTATTGAAACTTGAGAAAAGTTTACAAGTTGAAATTAAACTGAGATTATGTTTAACACTTATTGAAACTTGAGAAAAGTTTATATTTAACACTTGTTGAAACTTGAGAAAAGTTTATAAGTTGAAGTTAAACTGAGATGATATTAAACACTTGTTGAAACTTGAGAAAAGTTTACAAGTTGAAGTTAATCCGAGATCATGTTTAACACTTGTTGAAACTTAAGAAAAGTTTACAAGTTGAAGTTAAAATGAGATTATGTTTAACACTTGTTGAAACTTGAGAAAAGTTTACAAGTTGAAGTTAAACTGAGATTATGTTTAACACTTATTGAAACTTGAGAAAAGTTTACAAGTTGAAGTTAGACTAAGGTTAAACACTTGTTGAAATTTTATGAAAAAATTTTACAAGCTGAAACCAAAGTTATGCTAAGAAAGGTACTTGGGTACTTGACGAGGTAAATCATCAGTTTGTATAACCGAGGTGTGTCACCCTGAGAAGGTTGCACAAAGATTGAAGTGTATATTAAAGGTATGCAAAATATTCTAAGTATGCAATCATACAAGAGTAGTAAAGAGAAGGCAAACATATAAACGTTCAAAACAAAGAAGTTGTATTTATAAGAAGGCACTTCGACAATATGAAGAGATTACACTGTTTCAAAAGAAAAACAAAAGTACAGAGCACAAAAGAAAGAGAAAAACATGAAATCAAGATTCTTCAGCATCATTAGCAGGCTGGGTTTGGACCTCGGAGGACTGCTGAGAAGACATCTCGGCGGCCTTCTCAGCCGCAAGCTTAGCGTCAATTTCTTGAAAGGTTAGATCGAGGCTCTTATCGGCAAGAGGCACGTCCGATGACGGCTTCTCAGGAGTGGCATCCTTAGGGACTTCCTCACCCTCCTTATCTTGAGTCAAGTCCAGGACTTGCTCATTCAGAGAAGGGGACTTGGTCCCAACAGCCTCCTTTGATTTCCTCACCAAGGTCTCCTCCTCGGACTCAGATTCGTCGTCGGATTGAGTTAGAGTTGGAGGGAATGGAAGAGGAATGACGTCGGCATTCCTGAGGGGCGAGTCCTCAGGGGACTTCAAGCTTTTTTAGAAGAGACATCCAACCAAGGGTGAAACCCTTGTTACATGTCTGCTTCACTTGCTTTTCATAGTCAGCCGTGACATCGGCCACCCCCTCATTGTAGCCCTTCTCATCAGCTGCCTTGAGCTCGGCGTCCTTCGTGGCCAAGGCTTCTTGCAGTTCTTTTTGGGCCTGGGCCGTCTTTTTCTTGACCTCTCTCTTTTCGGCCTCAAGAACCTTCCTGATGGCCTCGGCGGATTCCGCCTTTTCTTCGGCGTCATTTTGAGCTTTGATAGCAGCCTCGGCTTGATCCTCCAAGGTCTTCATCTTTGATTGCAATTTTTTGTTAGTCTTTTGCAGACTGGAGACCTCTTTCTTCTTGTCGGCCAGCTCCTTCCGGTTCTCAAAAGATTGTACTGAGAAGGAATGGGCATGCTGGATTGCCTAAGAACAAATAAAACAGAGCAGAAGTTATTACAAAATTTTCTAAAGTATAAAAAAGAGAAAGAAAGAAAAATTGCCAAATAAAGACACTTACTTGAACAGAGAGCTGGAGCATCAGAGCATAGTTTTCATATTCACTCAACTCGGCGTTTCGATCGAGATCACCGGGAAGAAGCAGAGTGGTACTAAGGGCAACGCCAACATTAATGTCATCAGCGCTATCGCTAGCCCTAACTGGCTTATTCTCCAATGTGATCTGGGGGGCCCAGGGGGAATCATGCTTTCGAGACCCCGAGGTGGTTGTAGTGGATGACCTCGGCTTCTTTGATTAGATAGACTCGGATGGTTGGGCCTCAGCAGGCCTCTTCTCAACCACAGAATGGGACTTATCCCTCTCAGCCAATTTGGAGATTGGCAAGATGTCCTTGGTGTCAATCTGAGCTACCGTTGCCTTTGGCTGAGCCTTCTTGATCCTTTTTGTCTTCGGCTTTGGCTAGGTTAGTGCTGGTTGGGCATCAACTGAATCAGGAATATTGGCCAAAAGATCCTTAGCGATTGCTTTTTTGCGGCCCATTTCAGCAGCAAAAACTGTTCGGCGTCGTCGACGGCATTGGGATATTGGGATCAGATATGAAGCCAAGGTAGACGGCTGCTCAGTTGGATCAGAGGTCGATCCTTGATCTGGCCAAGATGAGGAGGCAGCTTGAGGAGTTGTGGCAGAAGGAGGTGACTGGCTTTTCTTCTTCTTCTTTGGGACATCGGGCAGCGCCGATTTGTAGGTTGGGATGAAATTAAGTACCAGAGGGGCTCTCCGTTTGTGGACTGGCAGATCCAAAAGTTTCCTCAAGTCTTTGTTGGGAAAGAAAGACTGACGGAAACCCTTTGGTGGCTGAGGAAGAACTACAAGAAAAACAGACAGTAGAAACAAACAAAGTATTGAAGACTTTAAAAACAAGTTAGTATGAACACAGGGCTTTTACCATTGCCCTCTACAAAAACTGATCGAGAAAGAGGGTAGAGATGGAGGTCCTCGTCTGGAGCGAACTCCCAGTTCCCCGAGGTAATGAAATAGTCATCCCCAGCTCCCTTGTTGGAGTTAGGGAGGTCAGCAACAATTTTGTACTCTGTGGACCTCGGCTTAAAGTAGTAAACGTAGCCCGTATCTTTTTTTAGGCCACACATGGTGTAACAGTACTGGATATCGGCTAAGGTAATCCTAGCGTTTTCTTGTCTAGCTAAGGCTATGATACCATTGATGACTCGATAGGAATTGATGGCGAATTGCATCAGGTTCAACTTATAATAGTGAAGTATCTCACGAAAAAGGGTGTTGAGTGGGAGCCGAAGTCCGCACTCAATGAAGGCTACCACAGGGAAGGGCATAGAATCAGTTGTAGGCATGATGGAGTCATCATCCCCAGCCAACCTCAGATGGACGTCGGCCGGGATGTCAAACTCTCGCCTAAAGTACTCTAACTTGGATGGGGTGTCTACCCTATACTTCCACATACCCATGATATCGGCTTAACTAAAAGGGTTGGATTTCAGAAGGGTGTATTTCTAAAGGGTTTTATGGATCTCGGCTAAAGCTTAAAAATACACAGAATCTGTGGGGAATCGTTTTAATTTTCCCTAACAATTGTTTTGAGTTCTACAAACAAATCCCAAACCTAGATCTATGGAAACGAAAATTGAAGGCACGAATCTGGAAAACAAAAAAGCAAGAATGCGCTTCAGAATCAAGAACAAAGATGGACTATCAAGAACATTGTAAATACAGAGGGTATAAGGTCAAGAACAGTGGCAAAAGTGCAGAAAAGTTGTGAGCAGTGCATGTATTCAAGACATGGGTAAAAAGCAAAGTCGTGAAATAAACACACTCAGGTACATGACTCATAAATCAAATACTTGAGTAAAACAGCAATGGCGATTAATAATGAAGCAAAACTTCTTGGAGAGCAACAAGAAGTAAAACCAGGAGGAACAGTGGCTTACCAGAAAGAGGGAAGCCGGAATGGGGATTGCCGACGTCTGACGACGGTTGCAAAGGCGGAAGATCGGTGAAAATCACACCGGAAGGGGTAAACGGAGCAAGTTGCAGAGCTATGAAAGTTTGAACAATGGAGGATTTGAGAAAGCTAGAGAGAGAGAGAGCTTCAGAAACGATGTAAAGTGAAGAGATGGAAGGAGAAAGAGGCTTTTGTTAAAACTTGAAACGGCGGCAAAAAGAAAGCAATTAATGTGCCTAAAATGACGTATGCGTTAGACGGCGCACGCAGGCGCGAGATGACTTACAGGCACGTACGAAGTACGATCCAATAAGGGGAAAACACGTGGTTAAGACGGTTGATGTATTATGCTTGACAACTCATACGCATGAGGGAGCTCTTGAAATTTTTGATCTTTAAAGAGACATGTTGGCTGGGAATCTCTAAGCCGATGTATCGGCAGGAAGTACCGATATAGGTCCCATCACCTCAGAATGCCGAGATAATAGAACCTAGGGGGTAGTTGTGGGGATATATTTTCTAAGTACCAACACGTGGCCAAGGTGACGCCAACGCGTCAGCCGAGGTACCACGTGTCCTGGTCATGACGCCGAGGTTATCTCGGCAAGGCCGAGGTTATCTCCGAAGATATCGAAATCCGAGATAAGTGGATGAGGCACAGGAGTCCTAGAATGATGAGGGGATTCAGCCTAGATAAAGATAAAGCTCTTAGGAAGTTTATCTCTATCTATTGAAGAGTCCTGGATAAGCACTGAGCTAAAGTCTATTGAAGCTAGGCTTCTATGGGGACTGGGATTGAGTTAACTACAAAAAAAAGGCATCCCCGATAGGTCTAAGGTACGCAATTTATACTCAGAACAGTGAGTTTAGCACTATTGATTATCTTTGAGATATACTAACTTGATCGTCGGAGTGCCCCCGGGTGGACGAACCACCACCGGAATCTTCTCTTTCTGTTGCAGGTCAGCCAAGTGTCATCTATTCTGCCAGTACTCTCCAGCTGAATATTAAGTTGGCAGTGTGGTCAGAAAAACACTCACACAATGTCTATCATCACGTTTGATTTAAATATTACAAACGAAATAATCATTTATCATTGTGAGGAGTCATTTTATAAAGAGAATGACAATTCAATTTAATTCAATTTTAGTCAACCGAATGCAAACTACATTACAGTATTAGTAGTTTGAAAATGAAGGTTTTCAGAATATAAAACAAACAATTGAATTAGTAAATTATTTAAAAGTAATGGATGGTTTTTTTGAAAATATGAGAAACATTATATTAATAAAAGACAATAATAGTACATAATTAAGACCCCAAAGGGCCATCCCAACCAAACAACAAAATAAACAAACAAACAAACAACAAACAAAAGCAAATATAAAAATAAAAAAATAAAAAAAAAAATCCGCCAAAAAAAAAGTTACGATCCAACAAAACATCACCGATTATGATTTATGTCAATCTCAACAACTATGATTTATGTCAATTATAAAAATCATATGAAATTCCCCAGAAATATTATATTACAATTATTATGATAAATAAATTATAATTGATTTTCTTACTAATACAATAATTTAAAATTGAATTTCTAGCTTAATATTTTTAAATGATTTTCATGTGTAAACAAATACTGATTTTACTATTTATATACAGCAAATTTTGTGTAAGCACAAGCAAAAAATAAAAATAAATTGAAGATTATTATTATTTTATCAATATATTTTTTGAAATATGTATAAGAGACGGGCCCTCATCTTCTGAGTTTGCCTTGAACCCTAAAAAGTCAAAACAACCCTAAAGTTTGGGTGTGGGTTTAAACTCTGGCAACTCCGTCCCTGACTATTCACTACTCGATCATGAGATTGGCTAGTTTTGCAAATTAGAAAGTGGGTAACTTTTAGAGCTCTAATATCTAATGTTAAGTTTTTATAATTGACAATTTCGTTTGACAAAACTCTTTTCAGTTGTAATTTTATTCGCTCTTTTATTTCAGTGAAGCTATGAGTGTTTAAGTGTGAATCCAACCTGAGTTGTGCTTATGTAAAGGAGTTTGTGTTCTTGATCCTTTCATGTCTGCTACTTTGCTGACTATGTACAGGGATCGAGCGGAGAAAAAGATCATCCATTATTTTTGCAGAGCGTCTAAACTTCTGGGAAGAAAGTTTTACCGCTCGAGCGGTCAACCTATATGTTTTGCACTGCCTTTACTCACACCTCTTGAGCGGTGAAATGTGCGCTCGATCGGTCTTTGCGATTTAGTTTATTATAAAGTGCGTAGTTTGCTATTTTTAGGGTTTAAGTCATCCAGAATTTTAGAGAGAAAGAAAAGACAAAGTATTTTCTATTGGAGACTATTTTATATGATAAAAGGTGATCGATTAATCAACGAACTACATATTATCAAACATCAAGGGTTGTTCTTATTGTGTTATTCACAAAAGAGAGAGTGGTTCTTCGGTAGAATCCAGAAAACTTGGGCCTGAAGCTTAGATGGATTCTGAAGTGGCTCATCGTCATGGATTCGACATTGGTGTTGTGGATTCAACGTTGGGTAAGATAATTCCGATGTGGTAGAAAAGGCAAATAGGGGTCAGTTCAATTTGGGTGTGGATTCGCTAGGTAATTGAGGATACACTTGTGTAATTTTTTTTTGTCTTCTTAGTGGATTGTTTTGTGATTTTGACCAGTGATTTTTTTTATCATAATTAGAGGTGCTCCAATTTTGGTTTTTTCCACGTTAAATCGTTGTGTCGATATGTCTTTTATTATTTGATTGGGATTGTTATTCATTGTTTAAAATTGAAACATAATCACAAATCAATATCTCGAGGATTTTATATTTTTCATCTAAGACCATGTTTGTTTGGCGGATTAAGTTAGATGAGATTATGAATACGATAAGATTGAGTGAGAAGATTAACTATCAATGTGATAGTATTTTAGATATATAAAATGGATGTGCAGATAGGTTACTCTACACATTTGCCAAGGAGCATTGCCTATTAATATCCACAGACATCTACTGAAACCAACACCGTACCTACGTCGGGGCCGAAACTAAGGTTCTAGCGTACTCTGGGCATTAAGAAGTAGGTATAAGATAAAGTGTGTTTGTTTGAGAAGTAATGCGGTGGTATTAGTTAGTTGAGATTAAATTTATAAAATTATGTAAAAGTCCTTATTACATTAAAAAGAGATTTTATTATGTTTGATAAATATAGAGTAAAATAGACATTTTGCCTCAATCCAAGTGGATTGGAATAGCAATCTCACCCCCTCTAAGAGAATGCTAATCCTATCTACTTAAGGTAGAATTGTAGTTCCATGGAACTCATAATTCCTTAGTATGTAGCACAACCAAACATGAGTTTTGTGGAACTTACCGAATTATTAATCTAATCTCGCCACCTAAGAGATCAGACAAACATGACCTAACGGTTACACCTTGGTAATTAGAGTTTTGAAGAGAAGGTTAAATTCAAGGAAATTGGGGACTTGTTATGCACAACTGACAATAGTTCTTATTGTAAATGTGGGGATGTATTTTCTGAATACCAACACGTGGCCGAGATGACACCGAAGTGTCAGCCGAGGTGCCACGTGTCGAGGTAGTTACGCCGAGGTTATCTCAGAGTGCCGAGGTTATCTGCGAGAATGCAGGAGTCCGGGGTTACCGCCGAAGATATCGGAATCCGAGATGATCAGATAAGGGGCAAGAGTCCCAGAATGAAGAAAGACTTCAAGATGGATAAGGATAGTATTCTTAGGGAGTCTATCCTTATCTTTTGTAGAGTCCAGAGTAGGTACTGAATGAGAGTCCATAGAAGTGAGACTTCTAGTGGGACTAGGACAGAGAAAGACTATAAAAGAAGGGCACCCCCAGCGGGTCTAAGGTACGCAATTTGTAGTTTTGAGCAGTAAAATTAAGCACTTATATCTTTGAGAGATATTGAGACTGACTTGATCGTCGGAGTTCCCCCGGGTGGAAGAACCACCGCCGGAGCCTTTTCTTTCTGTGTAGATTGCAGGGAGCCATCTATTCTGCCTGTGTTCTACAGCTGATTCACTAAGGAGGGCAGTGTGATCGGAAAATTACTCACACAATTTGGCGCCGTCTGTGGGAACGAAAGAAGAGTAGATGGCCAGTAACACGCAGAAGGAAAAGATTGGGGACGACGCTCCCGCTGGGAGTGGCAGGCCTATCGACCTTGATGTCGAATGAGACAACCACAACGAAGAAACTCGTGATCAGAATCACGCAGAGAAAAGCGTCGGCCGAGATGGCGACACAGCAAAGAAAGCGGATCGGGGAAAGTACTATAATGAGGATGACCTCCAGACCTGGAAAGACAGATGCCTGAGGAGGGACGAAGAAGTAAAGGAGATGGCAAACAAGTTGGCAGACCTTCAATCGGTCGTCAACTTCATGATGCAAAATAATGTAATGTAGCCGCCCTACCCGCTACAGGACACACCAATGCCAGCAGCAAACACCCAGAAGAAGGGGCAGAAAGAAATCCCCGAAGCACCACAGCACGCGAGGAGTGGAAGGCACTCTCACCGACCTTCCAGGGAAGTCGGCCGAGAAGAGCCGAGAAGAGAAGAGTCCCGAAGGACATATCGTGAGAGGGAAGCAGACCCCAAAGAACATCGGCATGTTCTGGGGCGGATATTGTGCTTCGATGCATCCTGCGGGGAAGGGTCGAAAAGGGGCCACCATGAGGCCGAGAGTAGTGCGCCAAAAAGGCTGAAGTCTGGAGACAGCCGGGCTGCAGGGAGAAGTAAAGAAGACTTGAGAGATTACCTCAAGAGGAAGCAAGAGAATGCCGGAGTCGAAGTGACCTCCTCGGTTAAGCCGAGGACACCATTCTCGGTGGAATTGGACAGATTCGTCGCGCCGAAAAGATTCAGTATGCCGAGGTTCCAAATATATGATGGTAAGTCAGACCCTAACTTCCATGTTAGATTATTTTTGAATTCAATGGCATTATATAGTGGGAACGAGCCGTTGCTCTGCAAAGTGTTCCCTTCATCCTTCGGGGAGATTGCATCGGATTGGTTCCACAAATTACCGAAGGGGAGCGTGAAGAATTGGGAAGGCCTGGCCGAGATGTTTGTGGCCAGGTTCATAACAAATAAACTTCAGCCATTGAGGGTGGATGCATTGATGGCTCTGAAGATCGGCAAAGACAAAAGCCTTAGGGCTTATGCAAAGAGGTACTATGAGGTGTTCAACAGAATACCTGAATGCAACTAAGAGGTGGCCGTCGTGTCTTTTAAAAACGGCCTGAAGGATGACTGTCTGCTGCGGAAGTCTTTGGCGAAAACCCTGCCAAAGAGCATGGAGGAACTCATGGCGAGAATTGAGAAGTATGCACGAGCCGAGGAAGATACCTCGGGGAACAAGGAGACAAAGACAGAAAAAGTCAACGGCTCGCCGAAGCGAGGCCGAGGTAACAACGGACCCAACAAACAGGAGACTGAGTTGAGGGCCAAGCAAGCAGTGACAACGGTGTTCCGAATCCCGCTCCACAAGGTCCTTGATCAAATTCGAAATCAGCCCTACTTCAGGGCGCCGGCAAGGGCACCAGGAGAATTTATGGGAAGAAACCTTGGTAGGCGTTGTGCCTACCACAATGAGGAGGGGCACCTAACTCAGGGTTGCAGAGCCCTTAAGGCACACTTAGAAGATTTGGTGAGGCAAGGCCATCTGAGAGACCTTGTGGATGAGGCCAAAACGAGGGAGGAACAGGCACGATTGCCTCAAGCACCAGCAGCCCCGCCACCGCCAGCACAGCAACCACAGGCAGGCGGACCTCGGGTGGTTAATGTGATCCACTCAAAGGTGAATGAAAACGACATACGGGGGGAGACAGAGAGAGTAAGACACCTGCAGCACGTCAACCAGGTCGGACTAAAAAGACCTCGGCCTGAAGAATGCCAAGGACAGATGATAGCTTTCACAGAAGCCAACCTAGATATGGTTCAGCACCCGCACAATGATGCCTTGGTAGTATCCCTCCAGGTTGGGGAGTGCCAGGTAAAACGCATCTTGATTGATCAAGGCAGCTCCTACGACATCATGTATGTCAGATGTTATAAGGAGCTAGGCCTTCACCCTGATGACATGGATCAGTCGAACGGCCCGATGGTCGGCTTCAATGGAACGCCGACATGGCCATTAGGCGCAACAAGCTTGGAAGTACAGGCTGGCACGAAGAAGATCAAGACGGAATTCATTGTGATTGACACGCCCTCGCCTTACAACATCATTTTAGGGAGGCCGTGGTTGCATGCAATGGGGGCAGTTCCCTCAACATTGCATCAACTGCTACGGTTCCCAACAGAACATGGGATTGAGGAAGTTAGAGGAGATCAGTTGCAGGCGAAAAATTGCTCCATGGCAGCAATGAAGTTAACCTACAGCATTCGGGAACCAGAGAAGGCAGAAGTTGAAAAAGAGGACATGAAGGTCCTAGATGATGTCGGCAAGGAGCCGACGGAGAAAAGTGAAGAAGCATTGAAGAAGGTCTTCGTCCAGGAGGGCGATGAAGAACGTTTCTTTCTTCTCGGCACAGGGTTAGCCGAAGAAGAGGAAAGAGAGCTGGAGGCCTTTCTGAGGAAGAATATTGAGGTGTTCGCCTGGACACCTTATGAAATGCCTGGCATTGACCCCGAGGTCACATGTCACAGACTCAACGTTGACAGGTCGGCCAAACCTGTAATACAACGAGCCAGAAGACCGACGTTGATGCACGTCGAAGCAGTGGAGGAGGAGGTGGACAGACTTCTGGAGGCCAAGGCCATCAGAGAAGCCAATTATCCGACATGGTTGTCAAACACCGTGGTAGTAAAGAAGAAGAATGGCAAGTGGAGGGTCTGCGTAGATTTTACAAACTTGAACAAAGCTTGTCCCAAAGACAGCTTCCCTCTGCCAAAGATCGACCAGTTGGTGGACGCCACATCTGGACATGGAAGAATGAGCTTCTTGGATGCATATAGGGGGTATCACCAGATAGCCATGTACCCCCCGGATGAAGAGAAGACAGCGTTTATCACTCCCAAAGGTCTGTATTGTTACAGAGTCATGCCTTTCGGGTTGAAAAACGCAGGAGCAACTTACCAAAGGCTGGTAACCAAGATGTTCCAACACTTGATTGGCCGAACAGTAGAAGTCTATATTGATGACATGGTCGTGAAGACCAAGGAACCAAAAGATCATCTTGCTGACCTAGAAGAGGTCTTTGACATACTCAAAACATATCGGCTCCGACTAAACGCATCGAAATGCGCGTTTGGAGTCGGATCCGGTAAGTTCTTGGGATACCTAGTGACTAGAAGGGGCATTGAAGCCAGCCCAGACCAGATCAAGGCCATTCTGGAATTACAGAGTCCGACGTCAGCAAAACAGGTTCAAATGCTTACTGGAAGGGCCGCAGCCCTGAACAGGTTCATAAGCCGAAGTTCGGACAAATGTAAACCTTTTTTCAACCTGGTAAAAAAGGCCGCGGATTTTCTATGGACAGAGGAATGTGAAGCCGCTCTGGCCGACCTGAAGAAATATCTTACCACGGCTCCAGTCCTCTCAACACCTCAACCTGGGGAGGAGCTGTTCCTATACTTAGCAGTTTCTGAGCACGCAGTAAGTGCTGTGATAATCCGAGAAGAGAAGGGAGAGCAGAAAGTTGTTTACTATGTAAGTAAAACCTTGGCCGATGCAGAAACAAGGTATCTACCATTGGAGAAATTGATGCTGGCCTTGGTAATGGCCTCAAAGAAGCTAAACCATTACTTTCAGGCTCACAAAATAGTGGTTCTGACAGAGCACCCACTGAAGTCCTTGTTGCAACAAGGAGACTTAACTGGAAGAATAGCAAGATGGGCCGTAGTTTTGGGCCAATATGACCTGGAGTTCAGGCCGAGAACAGCAATTAAGGGCCAAGTCTTGGCCGATTTCGTGGCCGAATTCTCGCCAGAATACATCGAACATCGGGCTCCGTTGAGCCGAGATGAACGATGTCCAAACAAGGAAGGAGAAGCCCAGCCTAAGGCTAAAGAACCAAGGAAGGAAAAACTCAGACCCTGCAGCATTTACATCGGCGACTCCTTTCAACTTTTTGTTGATGGGAGCTCAAACCGGCAGGGGGCAGGGGCAGGAGTAGTGTTAATTTCCCCCGATGGGGAGATATTGGAGCAGTCTATTCGACTGGGGTTCAAAGCCTCGAACAATGAGGCGGAATATGAAGCATTGATTGCTGGACTGAAGCTGGCAGTAGCAGCAGAGGCAGATGAGGTAATAGTTTTTTGTGACTCACAACTTATAGTGAATCAAACTACAGGAGAGTTTGCTGCCCGAGATGAAAGGATGTCGGCATACGCAAAAGAAGTCATCAGGCTGGCAGACATGTTCCAAGACTGCCGACTTCTTCAGGTTAGCCGAGATGATAACAGTCACGCCGATGCGTTGGCCAATTTAGCAAGTTCAATGCAAACCGGAAAGACAAGGACAATAATGATCGATTACCTAGAAGGCCCGAGCATAGAGCCACCAAACACGATGCAAGAGGCATTATGTGTGGACATGGGACCAAGCTGGATGGATGCAATTATTGCATTCCTAAAAGAGGGAAAGCTGCCAGAAGATCGAAAGGAAGCACACAAGGTCAGATTGAAGTCGACAAGATTCAGTCTGACAGCAGAAGGACATCTCTACAGAAGATCCTTCACTGGACCTCTTTTAAGGTGTGTACACCCTCTTCAAGTCGAGGATTTTTTATACGAAATTCATGAAGGAGTTTGTGGAAGCCACGCAGGGGGCAGATCGTTAGCTCACAGGGCCATTACCCAGGGGTATTGGTGGCCCTACATGCAAAAAGATGCAGAGGCCTATGTGAAGAAGTGCGAACAATGCCAGAGGTTCGCACCGTTGATACATCAGCCAGCTGCCGACCTGAACCCGATTTCCAGCCCTTGGCCATTTGCCCAATGGGGCATGGATCTCGTTGGACAATTGCCCCAACCGACTGGGCAGCGGAAGTACCTACTAGTGGCAACAGACTACTTCACAAAGTGGATAGAAGCAGAACCTCTTGCCAAAATCCAAGATGTGGATGTGAAGAACTTCATCTGGAAAAACATCATCACCAGATTTGGGATTCCAAGAGCTATCGTTGCCGACAACGGAACACAGTTTGACAGCAAACTTATCAAGAATTTTTGTGCAAAGTTCAAGATAAAGAATTACTTTTCAACACCAAGGTTTCCCCAAAGTAATGGGCAAGCCGAAGCGTCCAACAAAGTAATTCTGGACGAAATAAAGAAGAGGCTGCAGGCAGCAAAAGGAAAGTGGGTCGAAGAATTGCCCAATGTGCTCTGGGCATATCGCACAACGCCGAGAAGATCAACAGAAGAGTCCCCCTTTGCCATGGCCTATGGCACAGAAGCAGTCATTCCATTGGAGATCGGCATCCCAGGGATCAGAACCCAGGGAGTTGAGAACGGGACTAACGATGTGCTCTTAGCCCGAGATCTGGATCTACTAGAAGAAAGAAGAGAGAAAGCTGCAATCCAGCTTGCAGCATACCAGCAACAGCTTGCCAAAGCTTACAACAGGAAGGTCAATCCAAGGGATTTTCAGGTCAACGACCTAGTCTTGAGGAAAGTCGTCGGCAATAAGAAGAATCCCAGAGAGGGCAAGCTTGGCCCAAACTGGGAAGGACCCTACAGAATCACCTCGGTGTTAGGCAATGGGGCATATCGGCTCGAAGATAGTGAAGGCAAAGCATTGCCTAGACCTTGGAACACTTGTAATTTAAAGTTTTTTTATCATTAGATGTTGTTTGACTTTTCGCTGATATGATCAATGAAATCTTTCCAGAATTTTCCAGAACTTATTAAATTATGCATAACGTTGTCTTTTGAATAATGAGAACCCAAGTGGAACTTAGGTTCACATTGGGGGCAGATAGAAGACAGTAATGCCTAACCGAAGTTAAGCCGAGATGTTTAACAGTAGTTAAATCTGAGATAAAGTTTAACCGAAGTTAAGCCGAGAAAAATTCCTTATCTTTACTTGTTGAAATTTGTAGTAATTTACAAGTTAAAGTTAAGCCGATAATTCCTTATCTTTACTTGTTGAAATTTGTAGCAATTTACAAGTTAAAGTTAAGCCGATATAATTGTTTACCTTCACTTGTTGAAATTTGTAGCAATTTACAAGATGAAGTTGAATTAAGTTTATACGCTTTATACTTGTTGAAGTCTATGAAAAGTTCACAGGTGAAGTCCTAGCCGAGGTAAATCTTCAGGAAAACATGCCCGAGGTATGTAACCCCGAGGAGATTAAGCGAAGGAAGATTTATATAAATCATGCAAAATATTCTAAGTATAGAATCAAACAGAAGCAAAGAAGAGAAATTAAAGACTACAGCATTCAAAGAGAAACAGTTGTATATAAAGGAGGCACAATGGCCTAGCAGAAGTAAATTGTTCTAAAGCCACAAAGAAAGACACATCGGCCATAAAGAAGAAGCTTACATTGTTCAGGGAACATTAACAAGAGCAAACAAAAGAAACAAAGTACAAAAGATAAAGAAAAAAGCTATGATTCATCAGCTTCAGGAACATTCTGGATCTGGACATCGGTAGTCTCTGGGAGCACGACCTCGGCATCTTTTTGAATCGCAACCTCGCTCTCCTTGTCTGCCGCTATCTCGGCATCAATCTCGGCAAGAGTTGTTTCAACATTTCTCTCAGCCAAAAGAAGGTTAGATGATAAGTGAACTGAGTCCGCCTCCTTGGGCACCATCTCAACCTCCTCGTCCTCCTCTTGGGTTAAGTCCAGGACTTGATCACCCTGAGGAGATGACTTGGTCTTAGTGGCATCCTTGGATTTCCTCACCAAGGCTTCATCATCATTGTTGTCTTCATCCTCATCCTCAGCCTGGGATTCAGATTCAGCTTCCTCCTCAGTCTGACTTGGAGGAGGAGGAGGAGGAAACGGCAAAGGAATGGCTTCAGCGTTGCGCCAGGGTGAGTCAGCAGGAAGATCAAGCTTTTTGGCCAAGGAGTTCCAACCTAGGGAAAATCCCCTGTTGTATGCCTCCTTAACTTGTAACTTGTAATCTTCTGCAACATCGGCCATGCCTTGGGCATACGCCTTGTCGTCGGCCGCCTTGATTTCGGCGTCCTTGGTGGCCAGCGCCTCGTGCAGTTCTTTCTCGGCCTGGGCAGCCTTCGCCTGAGCCTCTTTCTTTTCTGCCTCGGCAACCGTTTTAATGGCTTCAGCGGCCTCGGCCTTCTCATCAGCCTCTTGCTGAGCCTGCGTCGCAGCCTCGGCTTGATCTTCCAGAATCTTCATTTTATTTTTAAGACTCTTGTTCTGTTTCTGAAGGGCAGCACACTCCTTCTCCATCTCGGATAGTCTCTCCTTCATTTCAAATGCTTGCAAGGAGAAGGAGTGGGCATGTTGCATGGCCTGAAAGAATACAAGGCAAAGGTTATCACAAAATATTACAAGACTTTATATAGTATGAAGAAAGTGGCAATGAGAAAAATTATCAAATTCAAAGACTTACTAGGACAGAGTGTTGCAGCATAAAGGCGTAGTTCTCATATTCACTCATCTTGGCATTACGCTCAAGATCGCCTTCAAGGAGAACTGCAGTACTGAGCGCTACGCCGATAGTGACATCGGCGGCGCTCTCATGGGCGTAAACGGGCCTGTTTTCAAGGGTAATTTTAGGCTCCCAGGGAACCTTAGGAACTCTGGAACCCGAAGTCGTCGCAGACGATGACCTCGGCCTTTTCGACTGAGTGGATCCTGACGGCTGGGCTTCGGCAGGTCTTTTGGCAGGAGCAGAGGAAGACTTTTTGTTCTCGGCTAGCTGGGAAATAGGTAAGGCATCCTCAACCTCGGCGTCAGTAGCCTTGGACTTTGGTTGGGCCTTCTTGATCTTTTTTGGTTTCGGTGGGGGCACCGTTTGGGTTGGTGTAGCGTCCACGTCGGTTGGGAGGTCGGCCAGAAGGTCCTGCACAACTGGCTTCGGGCGAACCATTTCGGCAGTTTTTACAAGTCGTCGCCGGCACTTTCTTTCAGAAATTGGTACCAAGTGTGGTGCCGAGGTTGACGGATGATCGGCTGGATCAGAAGTTGAACCTTGATCAGCCCGAGATGTGGATGCGGTTTGAGTTACTACAGTAAGAGAAGAGGAGCTCTTTTTCTTCTTTCTTGGAACGTCGAGCAAAGTGGACCTGTGTGTTGGAATGAAATTCAATAAGACTGGAGCTTTTCGCTTTTGGATAGGAAGATCCAGAAGCTTCTTTAAGTCTTTGCCGAGGAAGTAAGACTGGCGAAAATTTTTGGGAGGCTTTCGAACGTCTGCAACAAGGAGCACAACATCAGAAACAAATAAAAACTCTTGTATACTTGGAGAAAAACAAACAACAGCTAAGTAATTGACGCTGGGCTCTTACCCTTGCCCTCTTTAACTGTTCGGGGAAGAGGGTAGAGATGGACTTCCTCATCTGGGCCGAACTCCCAGTTACCAGATGCAATAAGGTAGTCATCCCCAGCACCTTTGTTGGAGTCAGGAAGGTCGGCTACAATCTTAAATTCGGTAGACCTTGGCTTAAGGTAATATACAAAGCCCTTTTCTTTCAGATTGAGAGCGCACATAGTGTAACAGAATTGGATGTCGGCGAGAGTAATTCTAACATTCTCCTGTTGAGCTAAGGCTATTATACCGTTAAGTATCCTGTAGGAGTTGATGGTGAGTTGCATAGGGTTCAAAGTGTAGTAGTGGAGAACTTCACGAAAGAGGGGATTAAGTGGGAGCCGAAGTCCACACTCAATAAACGCTATAACGGGAAAGGGCATTGTATTGTCAGTAGGCATAATGGAATCGTCATCCCCAGCTAGCCTAAGGTGAACATCGGGAGGGATAGAGAACTCTTGCCTAAAGAATTCGAGTTTGGTTGGGGAATTTACTCTGTGTCTCCACATACCCATGGTTTTTGGAGCAAAGGCACTTGGCTACAGAAACAGTATGATCTTGAAGGGTTACTGGTACCTCGGCTTAAACCTAGGTGAATACTGGCAAAAGATTGTTGCAGTTTTCCCTAAGAATTAAAGGTTCTATAGACAAATCCCAAACCTAAATCTACGAAGAACGAGTATGAAGGACAGAAATCTGGAAAACAGAAAAGCAAAAACGAAGCCTCAGATTCAAGAACACAAAGGGTGGAAGACCAAGAACAAGAGGTGCAACAGTGCAAGTGTTCATAACATATGCAAGAACCAGGGAATAATACACACTCAGATGAACGATTCACAAATCAAATAGTGAGCAGAACAGTCAAGTAGCAAGAAGTTCCAGAAAAAATCAAGAACTAGAGGAGAAAAGCCAGTTGCTTACCAGAAAAGGTGAAGGCCGGAGTGAGTATCGCCGAGATCAGACGACAGGGGCAACAGTGGCCAAAGCTTCGCAAGAATGGAGGAATAAAACCAGTTGCAGAGCTTGGAGTAAGAGCAATGGCGGATTTGAGAAGGTTCGGAGATAGAGAAAGTAGGGAAAACTCGAATGCAAAAAGTAAAGAATGAAGAGAAAGAGGCAAATGTTTTTGTTCAAAAGGTGAAACGGCGTCAAAAATAGGGTAATTATTGTGCCTAGGGCAACGCACGCGTCAGACGGCGCAAGCAGAGAAAAGACGGCCTACAGGCGTGTCCCCAGCACGGACCAATAAGGGTAAAACGCGTTAGGAGAACGGTTGAAAAATGATGCATGACAGCTCATGCACTTGGGGGAGTTCGTGTGAATTCTTGTTCGTGAAAAGAAGACATTTCGGCCTGGAATAGATGATCTTGGCTATAAGTTCTTAAGCCGATGTACGAGAAAGAAGTTCAAATGTAGGTTCCATCATCTCAGAATACCGAGGTGATAGAACCTAGGGGGCAGTTGTGGGGATGTATTTTCTGAATACCAACACGTGGCCGAGATGACACCGAAGTGTCAGCCGAGGTGCCACGTGTCGAGGTAGTTACGCCGAGGTTATCTCAGAGTGCCGAGGTTATCTGCGAGAATGCAGGAGTCCGGGGTTACCGCCGAAGATATCGGAATCCGAGATGATCAGATAAGGGGCAAGAGTCCCAGAATGAAGAAAGACTTCAAGATGGATAAGGATAGTATTCTTAGGGAGTCTATCCTTATCTCTTGTAGAGTCCAGAGTAGGTACTGAATGAGAGTCCATAGAAGTGAGACTTCTAGTGGGACTAGGACAGAGAAAGACTATAAAAGAAGGGCACCCCCGGCGGGTCTAAGGTACGCAATTTGTAGTTTTGAGCAGTAAAATTAAGCACTTATATTATCTTTGAGAGATATTGAGACTGACTTGATTGTCGGAGTTCCCCCGGGTGGAAGAACCACCGCCGGAGCCTTTTCTTTCTGTGCAGATTGCAGGGAGCCATCTATTCTGCCTGTGTTCTACAGTTGATTCACTAAGGAGGGCAGTGTGATCGGAAAATTACTCACACAGTAAATTACAGTGGAACTTGAATTCATTGAGACGATTGAAATAATTCATTTTATAAAATTTAGGGAAAATTACACTAGCCGTCCCTATAGTTTGGAATTCGTGTCACTTTAGTTCCTGACTTTTCAATTGTGACACATTTGACCCTGAATTTTGAATCTTGTTCCAAATAAGAACAATTGAAGATACCATTGTTTAATTTCAAAGGCAAAATCGTCAATTTAATAAAATATAAACTAATTTGACAAAAATAAATGTCAAAAAATATTTTTAATTTTTTAAAAATTATTTTTATTCACCAATGATAAAATTATGTAAAATTGATAAAAATTAATAAAAATTACATGATTAATTTTTAAAAATTAATTTTACATGATTATCATCCAAACACATAATAAAAATTAATTTTGTAAAAAAAATAAATAAATGTCTAAAAGATTTATCAATTTTTTAAAAATTCAAAAATATTTGTTTGACATTTATTTTTGTCAAATTATTTTATATTTTTTCAAATTGACGATTTTACCCTTGAAAAATCTAATGATATCTTCAATTGTCCTTATTTGGAACAATATTCAAAATTCAAGGTCAAATGTGTCACAATTGAAAAGTCAGGGACCAAAGTGACACAAGTCCCAAACTATAGGAACTATTAGTGTAATTCACCCTAAAATTTATCAAACAAGTCAACAGTACGACAAATATTGTTAGCCACAAGATGATACCATATTGTCTTTAAAATTAAAATAATAATAATAATAATCTATTATTGTGGGAGCTAAAAAAATATATACTTAAAACGGCATACGAATTGTATCTAAACCCATCCGAGATGAGCTGAATGAAATTAAAGCACACTGGACTGAAAGTCATTGCTGAATAGACACGAAAGACAAAATGAGGAGAACGTTGAGTTAAGGGTATTGGTGCCGTACATCAGAGCCGAATATATCAGATAAGTCAGCATGGTCCTATTAAGGTGGACTAGATTGTCCCTTTCTAAAAAGTATAATAGGGAGATGGGCCTGACATAGTGCTGATGAAGAGTTAAGCTAAATGAAAAAAATATCAAAAATAATGACTTTATAAAAGGAAAAGGGAGATTGAAAGAGAATGTATGTTTTAAAAAACTTGTACCTTAAGAAACCAAAAACACTAATCTTTCTGAGAAGCTAACTTGCTTGTTGGAGTGCTAATTCCGGTATCATCGACCGGAGTTTTACTTCTGTTTCAAGTGACAGTTGAAAAGATCTTACAATGGGTCATTTGGATTGGAGGAGTATTCTAAAATCCCTTCCCCACAATTATTAAAATCATATTTATTATCTAATTTTGTAAGTCAAATATGATTTACTTACATAATTGTTAATATTCAATTAATTTAACTTTTTTCATATATATTATATTTAATATATTTAATAAAATAAATTATTTGTATCATCTGAATAAATTGCCCCCCGACACTACGACAAGAAGCACCTCAAATCCAAATTTAATTGTCAAATTTTGAATACTATTCCATATATTTTTAACATATTAATATGAGATATGAAAACGATAGTATAATAAATTAATATATTAATAACACATAGATTCGTTCTATTATATACCGTATCACTCATATTGGGAATGGGATTACAGCTCTATTTTCTTCAGTACTTTAGGTACAGAATTATGAACACCTACGAAACTAGGTATAGATTTAGGAACAAGGAAAATTACGTTGTCGTGATTGATGGGCATGTGTTACGTTAGGCTCAACCAAAAAAAAACATCTCTATTACATGCTACAAAATAATTATATAAATTTATTTATTTTATTTAAGAAAATAGTCAATTGTTATGAAGGTTTTTTTTCAAAAAAAATTTCACATAATAATAATTTTAGATAACTATTTTTATTCTTTAAATAATATAAATAACTATTTTTATTCTTTAAATAATATAATAAAAAAATTCATTATAACTACATAATGAAGGGGTTATTAATTATGTCAATGTCATAATAATTATCTCATATTAGACAAATTACTCGTATTATACAAACATTGTTGAAGAATCATTTAGTGGTGTTTGAAGAGTTGATAAAAAGTTGATTTTTTAACTTTTTTTAATCTATTTTGTCTTTTTATGTGTAAAAAATGTGAGAGGTAATTTAACTCAAAATAGATAAAAAGTTAAAAACTGACTTTTTACTGAGTTGCCAAAACACCCCTTATTTGTGAAGGCTTTTTTTATTTTATTTTATTTTATTTATTGGATAAATTAAAATGTGCCTGTGTAGTATCACCGCAGTGGACCAAATATTAATTATAGTTTCATTAATAATCATTAAATGTACATATAAAAAGCATTAAAAAAACATTTGAAAGTTTATGATAACTGCATCAAATTTTTAATTACTTTAATATTATTTGTATCTTAATAACAACTTATAAATTTGATATGGCCCAGCTAATTTCCCAACAAAATGACTTTTTTTAGAACAATAAAATGACATGAGTGAACCAAATTTGTTAAAATTCCCTTCCAAGTAATTTATTCCATTCGATGCCCTTGAAAGTAAGGTTATAAATTAGATTTGGGATAATGCTAATGACCGTCTATGACTAGCCATTAATGTGACATTATTAATATAGTGCTTTATATTAATGATAGAGAAAATAAAATAAAAAAAAATTAACTTATTTTTATTAATTAATTAAGAAACAAATTATAACTCACTTAGGCGGCATTTAAATTATAAATTTAGTATCCTCACATTTGATTCTTTCTTTATGATTTTTTTTCATTCAAATCTTTGATTTGAACAGAGCATCAATTTCAAAAGAATACCAATTCTTAAAAAATATCTAATAATTTGGACTTTTGTTTGATGCGTTGGACAGCAAAACTATGTTCTTGCGTCTAAGGAGAAGGGTTTTCCTCAAGCGAGTATAAAAGATTTTAGTATCTTTATTGTGTGGACATATTTTTTGGGTAGTCCACGTGGCCGAAGTTGTTAGCCGAGGTGTCACATGGGCGGACCATGATGCCGAGATATAGTGCGGTAATACCGGAATCCGAGATATTTAGATAGAGGACTAAAGTCCTAGATGACAACAAACTACATATTTGGATAGAAATAGGACTCTTGAGGAGGTTCATCTTAATCTGAATAGTGTGAAGTTGTGATAGATGTTATCTTTGTAAAGGATAAAATCCCATGAAGTGAGACTTCTAGGGGAATGACCATTATAAAAGTGAGGCACTCCCATGGGTCTAAGGAATGCTTTATTTGAGATGCGTTTACTTGAGAGTTTAAGTACTGTTTTGATATCTGTGAGAGATAAAATTTACTGACTTAATCGTCGGAGTGCCCCGGGTGGACGAACCACCGCGGTATTCTCATCTTCTTATTACAAGTTGATGGGCTTAATCTATTCTGCCGGTACTCTCCAACTAAGTTTCATGTTTGGTTGTGTGGTCGGAAATCAACACTCACAATTTGGTGTCGTCTGTGAGAACTTAGTTAGAATAAATGGCCATCATCGTGCAAGATAAACGTGTTAGCAACGACTAGTTTAGCGAAGAAGGAGAATGCGTCAACATTGATAGAATGAAGACCCTTCCAAAAGAGATGCAAAGACAGGGGGCATGAGCGCTCCCAAGGAGATGACTTTCAAGTATGGAAGGATCAGCCTAAATGAACAGATCCCAAATTTTGGAAGAAAACATCTCGGCCTAGATGATTAGGTTCGAGAAGACAAGAGCTCAACCTAAGTAAGCAGATCCCAGATCCCAGAAGATAAGATCTTGGCCTAGATGATTAGGTCCGAGAAGACAAAAGCTCAGCCTAAGTGAACAGATCCCTGATCCAGAAGACAAGGTCTCATCCTAGATGATTAGGTCCGAGAAGACAAAAGCTCAACTTAAGTGAGCATCCTGGACCCCAGAAGATAAGATCTCAGCCTAGATGATTAGGTCCGAGAAGACAAGAGTTCAGCCTAAATGAAAAGATCCCAAATCCTGGAAGAAAACATCTCGCTCTAGATGATTAGATCTGAAAAGACAAAATCTCAACCTAAGTGAGCAAATCTTAGATCCCAGAAAACAAGATCTTGGCCTAGATGATTAGGTCCGAAAAGACAAGAGTTCAGTCTAAATGAACAGATCCTAGATCTTGGAAGAAAACATCTCGGCCTAGATGATTAGATCTGAGAAGACAAGAGCTCAGCCTAAGTGAGTAGGTCCCAGATCCTAGAAGACAAGATCTCGGCCTAGATGATTAGATCTGAGAAGACAAGAGCTCAGCCTAAGTGAGCAGATCCCAGATCTAGAAGACAAGATCTCGGCCTAGATGATTAGGTCTGAGAAGACAAAAGCTTAACTTAAGTGAGCTGATCCTAGATCCCAGAAGACAAGATCTCAGCCTAGATTGATTAGGTCCGAGAAGACAAGAGTTCAACCTAAATGAACAAATCCCAGATCTTGGAAGAAAATATCTCGGCCTAGATGATTAGGTCCAAGAAGACAAAAGCTCGGCCTAAGTGAGCAGATCCCAGATCTCAGAAGACAAGATCTTGGCCTAGATGATTAAGTCCGAGAAGACAAGAACTCAGCTTAAGTAAATAGATCCCACATCCTAGAAGATAAGATCTCGGCCTAGATGATTAGGTCCGAGAAGACAAGAGCTCAACTTAAGTGAGCAGATCCTAGATCCCAGAAGATAAGATCTCAGCCTAGATGATTAGGTCTGAGAAGACAAAAGCTCAGCCCAAGTAAGCAAATCCCAGATCTAGAAAACAAGGTCTCGGCCTAGATGATTAGATCCGAGAAAACAAGAGTTCAACCTAAATGAACAGATCCTAGATCCTGGAAGAAAACATCTCGGCCTAGATGATTAGATCCGAGAAGACAAGAGCTCAACCTAAGTAAGTTGAACCTAAGTGAGCTGAGCCCAGATCCCAAAAAACAAGATCTCGACCCAGATGATTATGTCTGAGAAGACAAGAGCTTAACTTAAGTGAGTAAATCATAGATTCTAGAAGACAAGATCTTGGCCTAGATAATTAGGTCTGAGAAAACAAGAGCTCAGCCTAAGTGAGCAGATTCCAGATCTCAAAAGACAAGATCTCAGGCTAGATGAGTAGGTCTTAGAAGAGGAGCTCAATCTAAGTGAGCAAATCCCAAATTTCAGAAGACAGAGAGGAAGCACACAAGATCATACTGAAGTCGGCCAGGTTCTGCCTGTCGTCAGAAGGCCATCTATACAAAAGGACTTTTACTAGACCTCTATTGCGATGTGTACATCTTTTCCAAGTTGAAGACTTTTTATACAAGATCTAAGAAGGAGTATGTGGAAACCATGCAAGGGACAGATCCCTTGCCCACAAAGCTATATCACAGGGATTCTAGTTGCCCTACATGCAAAAGGATGCCGAAGCCTATGTAAAGAAGCGTGAAAATGTTGTTGGAATCCATGATTGTGCGATAAGATTGAATAGTCTTATGACGATGTTCCCATGGTGAACATGACAAATAACTTAGACTTGCCATATGGTAGAATTGAACCATACTTGCCATATGGTAGAGTTGAACTAAGTTTCCAATATTTCCGATTGAAATATAACGAATAACTTAGACTTGCCATATGGTAGAGTTGAATTACACTTGCCATATGGCAGAGTTGAACTAAGTTTGCGATGATTCCGATTAAAACATGATGAATAATTTAGACTTGCCATATGGTAAAATTGAACTAAGTTTGCAATGTTTCCGATTGAAACATGACGAATAAACTTAAACTTACCATATGGTAGAGTTAAATTACACTTGCCATATAGTAGAGTTGAACTAAGTTTGCGATGTTTCCGATTGAAACATAAGGAATAACTTAGACTTGCCATATGATAGAGTTGAACTAAGTTTGCGATGTTTTTGATTGAAAGATGACGATAAACTTGACTTTCCATATGGTAGAGTTGAATTACACTTGACATATGGTAGAGTTGAACTAAGTTTGCGATGTTTTTGATTGAAACATGACAAATAACTTAGACTTACCATATGATAGAATTGAATTACACTTGCCATATGGTAGAGTTGAATTAAGTTTGCGATGTTTCTGATTGAAACATGACAACTAACTTAGACTTTCCATGATGGTAAAGTTGAACTAAGTTCACGATGTTTCGACATGAAACATGACGAATAACTTAGACTTGCCATATTAATAGAGTTGAACTAAGCCTGCGATGTTTCGGCATGAAATATGACGACTAACTTAGACTTTCCGTGATGGTAGAGTTGAACTAAGTCTGCGATGTTTTAGCATGAAACAAGGCAAAACTGGCCATGACTTGGTCAGTTTGAAAATAAAGCCGAGGAGTATGGTACTCTCAGTGCATTAAGGTTAAGCCTTAAGTGCTTCATTTGGGCGAGCCAAACATGATGACCTTGGCCAAAGAATGTCTAAGAGAGACTTAGGCGATAACCATGTGATGCGTCCTTAATGTGAACATAAGTGGTACTCAGGTTCACATTAGGGGGTAGGAAGTGGAAATGAGCATAATACTTGTGAAATTTTTTGAAAGAATTTACAAATTGATGTTATCCGAGATCATTGACAAGTGATACTATTCGAGATAAGTTAATCCAAGATGACAGTACTGTACTGTACCTGAAGTGTAATTATCCGAAATACCCAACCAGGTTGTTAGGCTTGGAAAGGTGAAGTCTTGCCAGAAGACAGCAAGTATAAGTGAAGAAATAACACTTGTAAAAAGTTGATGAAAAAAATGTTATAAATGCAATTCGACCAAGATAACTAACAAGAGTTATCATCTGAGATTTGGATGTATCTGAGGTCCTGGGATTCGAAGTGAGGAACCAAGTTGTCAGACTTGGGAAGTTAAGAAAAATTCTAAGTATGAAAAAATATACAAGACAGAGAAGATATAGAAAGCATACATAAAAGCAATATTCAACACTTAGAAGAAAAGAGAAGACTTGCATTGAAAATAGACAGCTTGTTCAAGTACATAAACAGGCACATCAGCTCGACAAAACCGATACTATTCAAAATAGTGAAGAAAATACAACTACAAAGAAAAAAGTACAATGGAAAGAAAAATTCCTAAGTACTAGGATCTTATGCATTGATCTCAAACTATTCAACCTCGGTTGTTGGCATTGTTTCAGTCTCTGCAGACAGTTGGATAGACTTCTTAACCGCGATTTCAACTTCAATTTCCAGAAGAGTCTGGTCCAGGCTCTTTGCAACGGCAGTGATCTCGGTTTCAGAAGTGTTCGCCTTCTTTGGTAAGGTGCTCTTGAAGACCTCATCCCTATCCTTTTCAATCAAGTCCAAGACTTGATCATTTAAAGTAGGGAACTTGGTCCAAACAGCAACTTCAGATTCTCTCTCTGCAACCTTAGCCTCGGCTTCGATCTCTTTCTTGTCTTCGGTCTCTTCGTCGTCGGCCTTTTCTGCTTACTCGGCCTCATTCTTAGATTGATTAGGAGAGTAAGGGAAAAGGACATTGAGTTGACCGATGTCACGGAGGGGTGAGTCCCTAGGGACAGACAGCTTTTTGAGGGCTGTCATCCAGCCGAGATAGTAGCCTTTGTTGCAGGCCATGTTGACTTGTTTTCGCACATCGGCCTACCCCTCAGAGTAGGCCTTGACGTCTGCTCCTTGCTGGTTAGTGCCTCTGCTAGCTTCTTCTCAACTTCGACAGTTTTCTTTTTAGCGGCATTGGCAATGGCCTCGACTTTGGCAACAGTAACTTGGTCAACTTGCTTCATATGTTTCTCTTTTGAGATATTGAGTTGCTAGAGGCATGAGCATGTTGGATTAACTATAAGGAGATGGAGTGGATTTCACAGTTATGACATCAGGGATGTCAGCAAAAAAGGTCTTCTACGACAAGTAATAGGCGAGACATGTCGTCATTGGTTACGGCGATGGTTACTCGTTAGTATGCAGCAAATATGGCGATTGAAGGTTTGTCAAGGTCGTAGGCTAGGAGCTTAGGACCTTGGTGTTTCTACTCCTAGTCCTGGCAGTAGGATTGTCGCTATGTCGGCATTTGCACTGATATTGAGATGATGGGTTGATGTATAGAGCAGCTGATATTGCTTGGCTGCTAGTCTAGTTCAGCTGGTAGAGTTTGAACCTTGGGCATGAATGGAGTATTCATAGTAATGAATGCTTCAAGAACAGCAATGATGGTTTGTAGAGGCCAAGAGAAAGAGAGTCTAAAGGCATAGGTAAAGACGAAATGAGAAAATGAAAAGGTTTTGCTAGAATTGGAAAAAGATGGCAAAAAGTTATTATTTCAATTCCTGACATGTTCGCGTTGACATCAGGCGCCTTGGGACAGAACTGATGCGACACGATGGGGATGTGATTGGTATGCTCCAATTTGATAATGATCTTGATTGAGAAGTGCGATCTCAGTTAAAATATTAATCTCAGTTGAGATGATGATCTCGGTTGATATAACGATCTTGGTTGACTTGATGATTTCAGTTGAGATGTTGATCTTGGTTGAAATGTTGATCTCGGTTGAGATGTTGAAATTGGATGGGGGTAGAACTTGTTTGTTCTTGGTTCCTGATGAGTTGATACTAGGATCTTTATGTTTTTGAACTAGCAAGCCATGAGCTCTACTAGTAGTGCAATCTCTGTCAAGATGTTGGACCTGGATGAGATAGAATATGATGGTTCTTGGTTCTTGATTCTTGACGAGTGGACATTTGAGTCATTGTTTCTTTACGTCGGCGAGTCATGACTTTGGTCGGAAAAGTATCTCTAACATATTGTTTAGCCGACATGTTGAAAGATGAAACGATGTAGGTTCCATCACCTCAGCTTGCCGAGGTAATAGAACCTAGGGAGCAGTTGTGGGGACATATTTTTTGGGTAGTCCATGTGGCCGAAGTTGTTAGCCGAGGTACTACATGGGTGGACCATGGTGCCAAGATATGGTACGATAATACTAGAATCCGAGATATTTGGATAGAGTACTAGAGTTCTAGATGACATCAAACTACCTATTTGGATGGAGATAGGACTCTTGAGGAAGTTCATCTTAATCCGAATAGTGTGAAGTTGTGATAGATGTTATCATTGTAAAGGATAAAGTCCCATGAAGTGAGACTTCTAGGGGAAGTTGGACACTGGCCATTATAAAAGTGAGGCACTCCCGTGGGTCTAAGGGATGCTTTATTTGAGATGCTTTTACTTGAGAGTTTAAGTACTATTTTGATATTTGTAAGAGATAAGATTTACTGACTTGATCGTCGGAGTGCCCCCAGGTAGACGAACCACCGCAGTATTCTCACATTCATGTTACAGGTTGATGGGCTTAATCTATTCTACCGGTACTCTCCAGCTGAGTTTCATGTTTGATTGTGTGGCCGGAAATCAACACCCACAATTATAAAGATCTTTGTAGAATTCAAATATGTAGTTTAAACTTCCTAAAAAGCATTGTAATTGTGTTTTATCATGGATTTCATTAGGAAATTTACTGGAGAATTCCATATATCATTGAATGGGAATGATGGTGCCTTTTGTGAATGATATGACTAAGAAATCTAATAGAGGTTTGAAACAGTTGCGTTTTCCTGGTAATAAGAACTAAACCATTATTTTTAATAATATGATAGAATTTATATAAATGTTTGCTATGCTGAGAAACGGAATTGGAATAAATTAGTACATCATCAATATAGACAATTGTGAAGGCTCTATATGGATTAAAAATATAATTTATAATATTTTAGAATTCAGAAGGCACATTTTTTAGGTCAAAAAGCATAACATTTCACTCGCAGTGGCCAAAAGGTACAGTAAAGGCGGTTTCGTATCGGTATTTTTTTACGATTTGGACTCACCAGAAACCGGACTTCATATCAAATTTAGAAATATTTTAGCTTCAAATAACCGATCTAACAAATCTTTTTTGTTTGGGATGGGATACCTGATCCATTGTAAAACTTTATTTAGTGGTTTGTAATTGATAACTAAGCGAAGTGTCCCTTATTCTAATTCAGCATTCTTGTTGACATAAAAGGTAGGACAAGACTGTGGAGATTTTCTATGGCGGATCAATTTTTTGTTGAGAAGATCATTGATCTCTTGTTTTCAGTGTTCCATTAATTTTTTATCCATTTGGATGGCTTTAGCTTTGGTAGGAATATGGCGTTCATTAAAATCTTTCTCATATGGAAAATCAATCATATGTTGTTTGCGGTGCCAAAAAGTATGTGGTAATTCTGAACATAAATCCTTTTCGAATAAAGTTTGAATTTTTTGAATAATAGATTTAACATGGGGTTGTTTCAACTCTTGGTCGATAACTTTATAAGAATTTTTTTTTTGGAGTAAACAAATTTGTTTTTGTTTGTAAATAAGATTTATTTTTAAAGTATTAATTTCATGTTCTTGTGGAGGGAATAAGAATTTGAAAATGATGTCTTGATTGGTAAGAATGGTAGAAATTCCTTCATTTGTGACTGTAAAATGTGCTATCATGGTTAGGAAGAGAGTTCGTAATATAATTAATTGAGACATGTTTTTTACTAACAAGAATTTAGTATTTAAACAAATACCTTCGTTACAGATTTGGGCATGAGATATTTTGTAGTTGATTTCCATAGATCCACCATTAGCAGTACTTAAGGATTGATTAGTTTTTTCAAAATATTTAAAAGGTACAAGACCTTCTCTAATACAATCGAGATCGGCACCAAAATCAACAAGTGCCATAGTTGTTAAAATGAAATCATGTATTACTACTTTAATTTCAATATACCATTTTCGAAATGTAATACTATTAAGGAGTAGATTGACAGAGTCATTGATGACAAGTGGTTGTTTTTCAGGCTTTTTGTTGGATGCTTCCTGAAGGTGTGGTTCATAAGGAAATGATGTATCTGAAAAGAAATCATCAGTATCAGCTGAATTTTCTTCAAGGACAAGAACTTGGGATTGTAAATTTTGAACATCTATTTTGAGGTTGAGGAATTCATTTTGTAAATCTTGGATAGCAAGTGTATTTAGTGGGGTTGGTACTTTATTGACCCTATTAATGACATCTTTGAAATCATAAGTGTCATATTTTAATTCTTAAGCAGTGTTTGTGGTTGGAACATTTTTTTGTTTGGAATTTGAATATTTGAACACAGTTTGTTGCTTTTTTTCTAGATCATCAATATTGTCGATAAATTCAAGGATCATTTTTTCTTGTGTGGCTAACATTAATACTAAGACTATTCATTTCTAAAATGGCCTTATAATAATCATCTGTTGATTGATATAGATATTCATGAGAGGTATCGGGATGGTCTTCAGGTTCACCAAAAGAAGTAATGATATCATTATCAATTTCATTGAGTTGGAAGTCATTGTCAAAAGGATTTTCATAAGAATATTCAGAATTAGATTCGGGTCTTTGTCAAGAAGAAGAATTGATTCGAATTGATTTTTAAATTCATCGGAAATATTAAGTTCATGGATTTTTTTCTTGATGAGACATTTATTTGCATAATAACTGAGTTTGCCACGTTTTCAACAGTTGGCAGATTTCTTAGAGGAACTGGGTTTGGATCTGGATGTGTTCTTCGAATTACTTGAATTAGTGAAATTTCACTTTTTGTAATAAGGTTTTTTTTATAATTTGAAAATTTGTTGTAATATTTTTTTTGTAGAATACTTGCGAGTTTTGCGGACATGGGTCCTCTAGGAAAAAGATCCAAATACAAGAGAAATGATAGAATTGTAATCAAATTGATACCAAAATTGACCGAGTTCGGTTCGACCAGTGGTTTTTTCCTTTTTTAATTGGCTTTTTAGTTTGATATCATTACAGAAGGATAAGCCTTCAGCGCAAATTTCAAATATAAGTTCACCAAAAGTGTATTGATTATAGGGGATTTGGCTATTATGTTTGGGGTGGATTCGGGTTTTGACATTTTTGGCGAAAAGCGTAGAAAGTCTGGCAGTGAACTGTTCTTTCCAAAAATCTTGGTTGGCGTCATGCCTCTGATATAGTTTGGAGAGGAATATATCCTTATACCAACAGAAATGGGTTAAGGTTGGACATCATAAATTGATAAGGAGTTCTTTGGATCTTTTAAGAACAATTTGAGTATTGCCAATAAAATGTTAGGTTATAGCCGTTACAAAAGTGGTGACAACATCACTTATTGGTTGTCAAGTTATAGGATCAAGGATAGGAGTGTCATTTTAATCTCATTTAATAGTAGTTAAAATAGCTTGATGTTGCTCTTGGGTGAGGTAGTTGTCCCACCAGCCTTTGAGCTGGCCGGTAAATCTGAAAATAAGCATGCGGGCAACAGTGTTGTCATTGTTATTGGAGGGATGTTTAGCGAGTGTAGTATTGGCAGCTATAACCATATGTTGTCCTAGATTAAGGATTTGGTAATCAATTTTTCCATTAATATTCCATTCACGTAAATCTCTGTTGGAATAGAAGAAAGGGGTATCAAAATGGCGTTCTTTTAATTGTAGATCAATTGGAGTAGGTCTAGGATAATAATTTCAAATTGGTAGTCAAGCAAAAACCATAGAAGTTTCTTGGATTTTGGTTAGAGTATTCGAGGTGAATTGTGTATACAAATTTTGTAACATCGTGTTATCTTGGAGGACGTTAATGGTTCCACTATGGGTAACAGGCTTTTTGCCTTCTTTTCAAGAGTAGATGGATTAGAAGTATCAACAATGAGATAATGAATTGGTTCATTGTCATTGAGGACTTTAATAAGTGTGTCCTTGCGTTTGTTAAGTTCTGTTAAGAACTCATCAGAAGGACTAGTAAAAGAGTAAGCTGGATATGGTAGATTTTGAATTAAAGGAGGTTGTCTAGCATGATCTGGAGGAACATAGAGATATAGTTTGTCAACCTGTTCTTTAATTCGAGTAGTTTGTTCACCCATTGTTTGAAGGTGTATATTTGTATAACTTAATTGTTCATATACTTGGCCAATGTCATAACTAGTTTATGGGGTTATTTTATAAGATTGGGTACCTTCCATGGGTGGTCGATTATGAGGTTTAGCATAGAAAGAAAAACCAGCACCTCGAAAAGTACAAGTTTTGCTAGGAGAATTGACAGATTGAACGCGCTCGCCCCTAGGGACATGCCAGTTTTTTTAAATAACATTAAAATGTGCTGATAGGAGGTTTTGAGGAACTATTATTTGGTGACGATGACAGTATTGGTAAAAATACCAATGGAATAAAGGTATATGCTGCTGTAATTGTTCTAAGGTTAGAAAATATTCAGATCAAATAGTTTGTTGTTGAACAGTACTATGATTTTGTTTAAAATAAATTTTATTATGAGAATTATAAGGAGCATTGTATTCTTTTAAGAGTAAGTCATGGTTGATTGTGAAATCATTTTGAATAATGTTAATTGATAAGGAATCGATGTCGAAATCTATATCTTGAGGAAAGCGGCTAAAATTAGTATAGTTTATATGTGGAATTTGGTTAGGTTGTCTTCGGGTAGAGTGTAAAGGTATGTCTATTGAGTGACGATGAGGGTTTTGAGGAGTTTGTGCAGGAGTATGGTATCTTGTGGAAGGTGGTTGTGAAGATATTTGTGATTGGGTACAAACAGATCTGGATTGTTAGAAACGGAGTATTACAGAACCATTTGGATTTTGAAGAATAGTATTTGGATTAGTTTGTGGTTGAGAGGTAAGGCTGGGACAATGTTAGGGATTACCCATATATCTCTATTGTCATCCGCATCGGCTTGTAAGACTTCTTCCCAAGTTATAACTTGAGGAACCATAACCTTAGCATTTTCTTGATGAGCATGAAATCAGATAGTGGATTGTTTAGGGTTTGGAGCAATATATTTGAAGCTAGGACAAGAAGTGGTCATGGCTTTGAGATAAACACGATAATAAACCATAATATTGAAAGATGGAGAGTCCATTTTGTAGCGTTTAGTTTGGCTGTTAAGGGTAAGAGTATTGAGAATAGTAAGATCTATTAAAAATACCTTGAAATTAGGAAAACATTCAAAGTAAATAGGTCCATGAGCAAGACTAGATTTGATAACACCTAACAATGAATCATTATAATCATAGTGCCTCATATCTCGAAGAGTACATAAGACAAATTTATTAAAATGTAGGCGTGTCATAGGTTTGACGCCGACTTGGACAAGACCTAAATGTAGGAAATTGAATTTCCTTTGGAGTTTAAGAATGGTTTCACGGTCAAGTAATTGAAAATTTTGATTGCCCTGTGTTACAGATAAAATTTGTTCAACTGTTTTAATCTTGTAAGTTTGTTTGAGTTCAAATTTCTTATCATATAAGCAGTCGATATCTTTGGTGGGTAATTAACAATTCTTGAGATGTTCTTCGATCTTTTCTATTTCTAGATCACTTTGATTAATAATAACTGGTTTTGTTGAGGAACCTTCACTAGAAACTAGATTAAAGAATGATTTAAATAATCTTGCCATTATAACTGTAATTGTCAACAAGTGGTTTTGCTTAAGCTTAAATAGTCAACAACGACCTCTCGCCTAACGACTTAACGAATTACAGACTTTTGCGACCTGGGTGCCACATCGGTAAAATAGGAAGACATAAAATCAGCTCTAAACTAACTTGGCTCTGATACCCAAAAAGAAGCCTAAGTATTATATCTTTGTGATAGAGATTAGATACAGATTAAAGATTGTAAATGTTTTTGAAGTTGGGTGCTTGATTGGGTTGGTTTTCTTTCCAAATTTGGATGTACAGGATGGGTGGGATGAGGCTTCAAACCTGGCATCAATACGAAATTCAGAAATCAAAAACATCTGAAACAAACATCACACTTATATTAAAACTAGTAATAAGAATACATAATAAAAGAAAGCTTACAAAGGATTACAATCATGGAAGTAGATTGGACAAAGTATCCAGTAAGCACACACTCACACTTACACTATCACTATGCACACTTAATATGCTTACAATGTGATAATATTTAGAAGTCTTGAATTCTGAAAGCATGCCTTCTGCATAGGAAAGGGCTGCCTTTTATAGAAGAGTGGAACCATATTTGAAAATGTTTGAAGTTCGAAGAGAAGAAAGAGAATCTACTTTTTCTTCCTTTTGCGTTTGTCGGTGGAGGCTATAATTGCTTTACTTTTGGCTTTGGTGGTGGAAAGAATCCACTTTATGAGCCGAAACATGATTGCTTGGATCACAGGTTTGCTTTTCTTGGAGAATTATTGATATGAGAATCTACTTTATTGATATTATTTAGTCCTCGAATAGTTGCTTTGGATAT
Source organism: Camellia granthamiana (assembly GCA_036172215.1). Classification (NCBI taxonomy): domain Eukaryota; kingdom Viridiplantae; phylum Streptophyta; class Magnoliopsida; order Ericales; family Theaceae; genus Camellia; species Camellia granthamiana. Next base: position 146,061,108 of record CM069905.1, on the reverse strand, counting down.
TGTGGGCAACAGAGATCTCACGAATCATAAATTATTTAGGTCCACACCTTGACACATATCAGAAAAGTCGTCATCAAAGTTTTGAGTGGGAATCCTTGGAGAAGATGTTGGTGAAATTATTGGAGAGACTGTCGGTTGTTTTGTTTTG
>CM069905.1:145877189-146060760 GCA_036172215.1 Camellia granthamiana | reverse complement strand
CGCGACAATTAAGAATCGTTTGTTTCTTGGAGCCCGTGGTAATGGTCCGACGATATCAAGCCCCTATTGAGCGAACGACTAAGGACTAGTGATAGAGTTTAACTCATCGGCAAATAGAAGAGTTAAAGGGGAAAACTTCTGGCATTACTCATATTTCTTGAGATAACACTCGGCATCGGTTTGCATGGTCGGCCAATAGTACCCCTGCATTACGGCTTGATAGGCCAGAGAACGTCCGCCCGAATGGGCACCACAACTGCCTTCATGTATTTCAGACAAAAGTTCCTCAAATTTATCCGGGTGAACACATTCTAAGTACAGCCCAGAAAGAGATTTTTGTAGAGCTTCCCCTGCGGATCCAAATAGTATCGGAGGGCTTTATTTCGCAGTTTGTGTGCCTCTTTCTTATCCATCGAGAGCTGCTCTGAAGATAGGAATGCAGCGATAGGGTCCATCTAACTTGGACCCGATTCAATAACGTTGATCTAAACTGATTCAAAAGAGGCAATGCTCGGCTTAGGGACGAACCCTACTTCGATTGTCTACTTAATTTCTGAGTTGATGGCAGAAGCTAGGCAAGCCAGGGCATCCGCATGCGTGTTCTGATCTCGGGTTATTTGATTCAGTTCGTGGTGATCAAATTTCACGAGCAAAGAATTTGTCGTTTGCATATAGGCTGTCATGCGGTCATTTTTGGCTGCATATTCCCCTTTCAACTGGTTGATTACTAGCTTTGAGTCACAAAAAACAAGCAGACACTGCGCACCGAGGTGAAGTGCATTCCATAGGCCGGTCAACAATGCTTTGTATTCGGCCTTATTGTTTGATGTGTCGAAGCCCAGTTTGATAGCCTGTTCTATTATCGCCCATTCGGGGGTCATGATTACTGCGCCAGCCCCATTGCCACGTTGGTTGGATGACCCGTCACAATACATCTGCCAAACGTCTCCAACATACATTCTCCAATTGGGCTTAGGTTGCACTTGATCAGACTTAAAGTCGGCGAGGGATCCTGTGAATTCGGCTACAAAGTCAGCGAGTACTTGCCCCTTGATAGAAGTTCTAGGTAGAAACTAGATATCATATTGGCCGAGTTCGAGAGCCCATTTTGAAACGCGCCCCAATGCTTTCGCGTTACGGAGCACTGACCGGAGGGGATATGTAACAAGTCTGCGAGGGACCTCGCTACAGTTCGGACTCGATTTGTGCCACGGTTCTAAATCTTGAACCAAAGAGTCCAAATCCGGCAAATCGTTTTGAAAACAGATTTTTTTGAAAGAAGTGCCAAACATGGACTGCTTTGCCAGATACAGAGTCGCCACCTAAATATTTTTTAATGGGGAAATTTAGGAAACCCTGACTCGGTGCCAAAGGCCACGTGTCCGTCATCACCAAAGTTGCCTCGGCTCGGGAACTTGGGTACGATTGGGGAAGGTCACTTCGTGAGCACCCCCGCTCGCCCGGTCAAAGACCGGCCTCTACTAACCATGATATCTTATTTTGAAAACATTGTATGTTCTTATTCCGGTTATTAGCCTAGGTTACTACGTGATGCGCACAGCATACAAGTATAGACCGAGTCGCCTGAATTGGAACAAAACATTTCATGTTTGTTTTTGAAAGATGGTTTGCTACCCGCAGGTAGGCTTAAAAATGCAGATTTTGCCACCCTCAGGTGGGCTTAGAAAACATGGTGTTGCCACTATCTAGTGGGCTTAAAACAAACATTTGATGAATTGTCCCAATCCAAATAACACAACCTCCACCCACAGGCATTCAGGCAGTTATATCACATAAGCAATTAGCCTCATGGTAAGCATGCTATTCATGGCAACACTCACACGCATGCAAGGATGCTAAAGCATAAAACTTACCGAGTACTCCAAGCCAAAACAGAAGCTCATTAGAAATCATGCATGATCCTAAGTATACTGAAATGCCTAATGCAACACATGCAAAATGCAACTATAGCAGGCTCGGCTATTCTAAATATGGCATATGGAATGCTACAACTAATACGTATTCAACTTGGAATTGAAATACAAATGCAGTTTGTATGATGCGCCGAGTCCGGTGTGTGCAAAACGGATGAATGATGCAAACATGCTGTCATACTGTATGCTAATTTGAAATATGCCCTATATCTAACCATCATAAGCGAGTAAATAAAAGGGAAGAAAGACGTGGGGTTGGAAGACATACATCACACTCACCCACACTTATTACAGTTATGCCCTCACGCAGAGGGTCCAAATAAAGATACAATCCCGAATAAAAGAATAATACAGTCCAAAATATACAGTCAGAAATAATATACAAATTCCTAATTAATTAACAGATTAACTAAGAAAAGCTGTAAAACTGGCATGCAAGCCAGGGACTGCCTTGCTTCTGCTCCGGATGATGAAATGATGCATGCCCGGATGCCTTTGCGCGGAAATCCACGGCGATGCCCCAATTAGCCTCTGTTTTGCAATGTTTCTTGAAATGCGTGCCAGACTCCGAAAAGTTGCTGATTCTTCATTTTGCTGTAACAGAGAGCAAGAAAGGGGCACAGCAATGTATTTCACAAATGTATGCATGTCTCGATCCTCGTGCCACCAATCACGCATATCGATGCATGATGCCGAGGAACCGAATTGCACAACTCAATATAGGATGAATGCATGTGAATGCAACAACAAAACCTAACTCCATCATGGATAATCCGGAGTGTCGCTGACTTGGGAATTGAGATCCATTCCGTCACTCAGAGTACGGAACGTGCTTCGTTTCCCGTGCCCAGGCTAACTCCTATCCCGAACACGATGCAATATGCATGATATGTATGAAATACAGCTAACATATGACCTAGCATACACAATGCTATGAAAATGAGATGCCTCGAAACTCGTGCACGCGGGCACGCAAACCGAGGCGATGATCCTAAGGCATGAAATGGCATGCAAATGCAATGATGGGCTTATACCAACATGAGAGGGCCTCAGCCAGACTCACATAGGACGCCGACGGATAAAAGTGAAGTGCCTCGAAATGCGTGCACACGGGCACGCAAACCGAGGCAATAACATAAAGGCATGACATGGCCTGAAATATGATATACAATGAGACTAGAATGAGGTGTCTCGAAATGCGTGCCCACGGGCACGCAAACCGAGGCAATGGCATACGGAATGCAATGATGCTAAAATGACATACAGAATGCAAAATGGACTTACACTAACATGAGTGAGCCTCAGCCACACTCACATAAGAGGCCGTCGGATAAAAGTGAAGTGCCTCGAAATGCGTGCACACGGGCACGCAAACCGAGGCAATGACATAAAGGCATGAAATGATGCTAAAATGAGATGTCTCGAAATGCGTGCACACGGGCACGCAAACCGAGAAAATGACACACGGAATGCGATGACGCTAAAATAAGATGTCTCGAAATGCGTGCACACGGGCACGCAAACCGAGTAAGTGGCATACGCGATGTGATGATGCTAAAATGAGATATAAAATGCAAAGTGGACTTACACTAACATGAGTGAGCCTCAGCCACACTCACATAAGAGGCCTTCGGATAAAAGTGAAGTGCCTCGAAATGCCTGCACACGGGCACGCAAACCGAGGCAATGACATAAAGGCATGAAATGACCTACGAAATGAAGTGAGGGCTTACACCAACATGAGAGGGGCCTCAGCCGCACTCACATAGGATGCCGGAAGATGAAAAATGAGATGTCTCGAAGTGCGTACCCGTGGGCACGCAAACCGAGAAATGGCCCGAAGGCATGGAATGACATGCAAAATGAGACATGGCATATGGAATATGGAACATGCGAATTTCAGCAGCCACAATGATGCAAAATAGCCCCCCGAATCATAGCAAAATTACACCCGATGCCCGAAATAAGTCCCAAAATGCAATGGAATGGCCTACAGCTATGTCAAACATGCACAATATGGACATGAAGTGTAAATACAGATTCTAGGAAGTCCCTAAACTAGCATTTTTTCAGTACAAATCATGGCCAAAAAACAATCATAGATGGGGAAAAAACAGCATGCAAAAATGGGGGAAAAAGAGGAAATAATGAAGTAAGTGGTACATGAAATGCTCAAACTGAAAAATACAGTTCTAAAAAACTGAAGAGGGACCAAAAATATGAACATTTACAGCTTATGGTAACCCTCAAAACAGTATGTAGATATGCTCAACATAGCATGCAAAATATGAGCCAAAAGAGGGCTATAAAGAGAGGTATACCAAGAATTCTCCAAAAAGCCTAAGACGCTTAATTAAATATGTCAAGGGGGTCAAAATATAACCCATTTCAGTTCTGAGGATGGCCCAAAAACAGAAGTAAAAGAGGCTAACAAAGCATGCAAGAATGGGGGCCAAAGAGGGATATAAAGACAAGCACAACATGGAGACCCCCCAACAAGGTTGATCCCTTCTAAAATGTTGTATAGGGATCCAAAATAAGCCTACTTACAGTTCATGACATTCTCCAAAACAGATCACATGTAGGCCAAAAAAATCATGCAAATTTACGGTAAATGTGAGAGATTATGAAGCAAGTGCATGATAGAGAGGCCAAAAAGGGTTGAGCCCTTCTTCAATGTTGAAGAGGGGCTAAAAATAGGCCCACTCGTAGTTTATATTTTGCTCGAAAACAGATCACTCATGGGCTAGAAATAGCATGCAAAATATGGACCAAATAGGGGCTATAAAGAGAGGTCATGCATGGAAGCCCCAAACAAGGTTGAGCCCTTCTACAATGTTGTAGAGGAGCTCAAGATAAGCTCAATCACAGTTTATGGCATGCTCCAAAAACAAATGTACATGAGCTAAAAATAGCATGCAAGTTTACGGTAAATATGATGGATATTGAAGCAAGTGGTATGTAGAAGTTCCAAACAAGGTTGAGCCCTTCTACAATGTTGTAGAGGGGCTCAAAATAAGCCTAAACTCAGTTATGGTCGGAGCCCAAAAACTCAAGAAAATAGGGTAGAAAAATGAAGCAAAAATAAGCTCAAAAAGGGTAAAAGAGTACTCACCCTTGAAGACAAGACTTTTGTTGCTTTTTGGCTTGAATTTGTTGCTTCTTAGCCTTTGAAAAACCTTCCTTTGCTGCTGGAATGGAAGTGGTGATGGTGAGGCTTGAAGATGATGAAGAGATGAAACCAAAACTTGAGAATTTGAGAGAGATGGAGAGAGATATGTATCTAAGCTCTCAAGAGAGTTTTTCTAACCCTAGTCCAAGAGTTGGGAGCTCCCTTATATGGGCAAAAAAAAGGGGTGTAAAGGTGGAGGGAAATGCACCTAAGTGTTCCCCTCCAAAATATCCCCCGGATACAGATCTTTTCTGGGGGAAACAGCTATACAGCTGTGCAGCACAGGTCCTAAGGAGCATGGCCGGCCAGGCACCTTTACTGGAGGTGGCCGGCCGGCTACCCCCCATGGCCGGCCGGCCAGGGGCAAAAATGGAAAGTGAAAATTGCTAGCCGAGCACCAAAGGGTAGTGTCCTCCCATGTGTGTACAACAAGGCCCTGTGGTTGGAATCTGGCAACTCTGAACCAAGAGAGACAACAAGCCATTTAAAAGAGGGGTTCAAAAGGGTCAAATGCAATTACTGGCCGAGCACCATTTTTTAGGGTCCTCCCAGGTCTCCTCAACACAGATATGTGGTTTTGGCTCAAAGAAAAAGGCCCTAGGGTGTTCAACATTAGCCCGGAAGTGAGAAAAACGGGCGCCGGGGGGCGCCGGATGAGCATAACTGGTTGTTTGAGACAATTACTGTGATCCCACCCTCCAGTGATCTTCCTGGTGATAAAACAGAGGTACCTGCCAAAAATGAACAAAAACCGATGCAAAACGAATGCTCGGGGGCCAAAACACGCAGTTCGGGATCCCGAAAACCGGCCGTTAAGCACCGAAAGGGGTGTTTGGCCACGAAGTGGGTATCTAAGACCCCAGTGTCCCTTGAAAGGGAGTAAATGAGATGCATGCCAAAAACCGGAGGAATCGGAGATGGTTGGGTGGTCCCGAACCGAGGCACACGGCCTGACGGCTCCGAAAACCGGGAACCGGGCTCCGAAATGGGCAAAATGGCCTACGGGCACGAAATGTAGCCCACGGCCACTGAGAGATGGTCTACCGGACCTCTCCCCCCCCTCAGGAAAGGAAACAGAGAAAACCGAGTCTGATTCGCAAACCGAGGCAAGGCACAGAAGAGGGTTCGGAAGTCCGGAGGCAGGGCGCACGGCCGCGACTCTGAGACTTCTGAATGAGCACGATATGCAACATCACCGAGCGCTCAATCGGTGACATCTGAGTCTTAAGGTCGGTCAAAAATGGGGTGTCTACAGCAATCTGTAAAAGTATTTGATACATGAAATTCCCGCTCGATGGTCGCTCGAGCGAAAGGCTAAGAAAAAAGGTCCTCGCTCGAGGGCCACTTTGATCGCTCGAGCGGACTGTAAAATTTCAGAAACTTCTGGGAGCCTGAATTCCACGCTCGAGCGTGGACTCCCTCGCTCGAGCAGATAGCACAAATTCTGGAATTTCCAGAACTGTGTTTGAAGTTCAAACATGGTACTCAAAGCTTCAAAGCTTGTGTTTTTGGTATAAAAACATGGAGAGTCACTATATAACATGAAAACACTTTCAATTTGAACCCATTTATTCAAAATCATGGTAATTTCCCAACCAATGACTCCAACCTCAATTTATAAAATAAGTTTAACTCAATTTGAGTATACATTTCTCCAAAACATGTTCAAAATATGATCAAGTGACTTGAGAAGTATGAAAACATGAATGGTTCTCCAAATTAAGGTGTAAATGTGCCATGCATGTAAGCAATTCAACTCTATTCTTCCATTTTCATGATACTCATAGCTTCTTTTCTCCAATAACATGCCAATGAGTTCAAAAAAGAAAGGAATTCAACTACTATATGCCATAACTACATAAATTAGTGATGAATGCCATACCTAATGTTGAGTTCAAGTGTATTATGGCTCCAATCTTTGAATCTTCCACTAATTCTTTGCAATTCTCCTCTTTCTCTCTCTAAATGTTAAACTCTCCTCTCCTCTCTCTCAATTCTCAGCTGAGTGTGTATATAAAATGAGCTCATAAGCTTAATTTGGGTCTTATATAGGATGTGATTAAGTTAGCCTAATCAAATATGGTTAGGATTAATTAATTAGGCTTAACTCTAACTAATTCAATCAGTTTATTCTAATTATTTTAATCCAAATCAAACGTCAATTAAAGTTGTCATAAAATTCTAAATATTCTAATTACCCTATTGGGCTAGTCAATTTCAGTTTCTGAAGCGGTTTAGGCTCCCAATTTCAGACTCTAAGTTATCGATTTAAACAGATATTCCATATATCAACAGATAATCATATAATTAAACATGTAATCACACAATCAAGCACATAATCATGCAATTAAACTTATTTAAATTATATAATGTACTAGTTTGGAGGTCAAGGTCGTCGCAATTTTGCTTTTAAGATTATTTCAAGTTTTATAAAGTTTTATTTGGAACAATTGAGCTCTATTTTTATAAAACGTTTCCATATCTGTTTTGGAAGAAAATTCGGATAATATATCACCCCATTTGTACATCCTTAGAAGAGTTATTATTTTTATAGTGAAATATATCCCTCTAAAATTGTGAATAATCAGAATTATGCTTTTTGTAATAAAATATATAATTTTTGTAGTCAGCAAAAAAAAAATTTTTTTTTTTTGGTTATAATGAGAAAAAAATTAACTCTTTATATATGTAGCCTTTTTCCTTTAGTTTATGACTTTTTTTTCATGGGAGTAATTACATTCCAGTTGATGTTAGAAATATATATATATATTTATAAAAAAATTATAATTTTAATTATTAATATTTAAATAAATTTTCACTCATTTGTAATTTGAATTTCAAAAATTCATTGATGTGATGTTTTTACTTTTTCATTAGAGCATAGCTGCATTGCAACTAAATACCTTTAAAAAAAGGTTAGAAAAAAAGCCAACACATAGTCAAATTCCAATGTCAATGTCTCACCTGCTTCTCCATCCTTTCTCATTCAATTATTGCTTTCCTATTTTTCATTGAAAAAAGGCTAAGACCCCCTTTCCAACACACCCCCACGACTCCCTTTCCCTTCTCATTGGTTGAAAACTATTTTTTTTTTTTTTTTTTTTTTTCTCCCCACTCACCAACCCCCACGTGTGTGTGGGGGTGGAGGGGGTGAGTGGGGGAGGGGGTCCCAATCGGCGCTGTTTTTCATTATCAATATTATGAATTGATATTTAATTATTTAAAAATTATTTAAAATTATTATCTTATAATTTAAATTTATTTAACATATAAACTTTATATTACATAAATTTATTTTTTATCACACAATCACTCATCTAAAAATTTAAAAATTCAAAAATTTTGGAGTGTGCTATATAACACTTTTTATCTTTAATTATGCTTCGGACCCCCACTGGGGGTGGAACCCCAGTGAGGTGGCAGTCCCTGATTCGTCCAAAAAAAACAGTTTTTTTTTTTTTTTTTTTTTTTTCAAGTGTCAGCCAGTGGGGGCGCGCCACGTCACTGGGGGCGCGACCCCCACTGGGGGTCTGTAGCGGGACTCTTTTATCTTTTTTAGATCACATCACTTTTCTACTTTTCTGTATATCTTTTCATAAAAAGTCAAAAAGTATAATTATTGAAATCATCCCAAACACCTAGACTTCTTTTTTCACCAACAAAGATCATGTTTACGTTGTTCACGTTACCTAGTTTGGAAACTTTGCATTGTTCGAAAAAAGTCACATTTTTTTAAATTTTTATATTTTTAGTAATTTTTTTCAAAATTATATAAAATGAAAAGGAAAAAAAAAAAAAAACTGGTTTTTTTTTGCCCGTCTTGTATATTGATGAATCTAAAAAATAAAATAAAATTGAAACATTCCAAAAAAAAATTGCAAAAAAGTCAAAATAAGCCAAAAACTCCACTATTTTTGGCTTCTTTTTTTTTTGGGTCTTTTCTAGACTTTTTTTTAATTTTTTATTTTTAAATTTTCTAGTTCATCTCATCAAGCTGAATTTAGAAGTCCAAAGTTTTTGAATTTTTTTTCAAAGAATTCATTTAAGATGAGGAAAAAAAAAACCACCAAATACTCGAACTCCAAACATCTTTGCACAAGTAATGTTAGGGATCTTAAAAAAAATATCATCATATGCATTATAAATATTTTTCATCTTTTAATTAGTATGTAGTATTTTATTATATTTGTAATCTAAGAGTAGATAATTTTCGTAAAGCATTTCATGATATTTTTTTCATATTCCCTCCACCCTTTCCAATTCAGTAATCGCCTTTCTTTTTTCACCAACAATGATCATGTTTACATTGTTTACATTACCATATGAGATACTAGTGATCACCCATGTGATACACGGGATTTTAGAAAGTCAATAATCACTAAAAAAAAATTTATTATTTGATTGTATTTCTTAATATTTTTATTTAGTTTGTTTATATAAATCTTACTTCACATCATTAAAAATATTTAATATTTCACATTATTAAAAAAAAATTAAAATACTGTCATACATTAATTAAATCATCACATAAATAATAACTAATTTATCTAGGAATTATTTCAGACAACCAAAAATAGAATAACAAAGGCATATTATAATTAATCAAAATGAATAATATTAATTAAAAGTAACACTATTTTGTTTAGGGTTAAGTGGTGATAAATCCAATCAAAGGATGGTATAAAGCATTAAATCCAATAGATATTTTTTGTTGATGAGAGATACACGCTTTAGGAAATAGTTTGGCAAGAAGTCCTAGAGAACATTTTATTTTCAATTTTACTCCTTGATTTTTTTTATTTGTTTGACTTTTACACCAAAAAAATTAAACACAAATAGTCAATAAGTAAGAGAATTACAAATTGATAATAGTAGCGCTTTAAAAAATAATAATAAGTGAATAAATAAAATAAAATCTCAATTAAATGACAGATTATTAGCAAAAAGAAAGAAATAAGAAAAATACAGATTGTAACAAAAAAATTTAAAAATAATATCCATTTACATAAACTCACTTTCTCACAAATGCAAAAACTCATGCAAGTACATATTTCAAATGTAAAGCAAATACTTAAAATTTTTAGGCACCAAAAAGGGATCAAAAATGGGTCAATATTGATTGTTTTTCCCACTAATTTTCTGTTCATGGTTCCTTTTGCAGGAACTTGTTTTTATATTAAAAAGATTATGGCTTAAACAAAAGACATATATAAAATTCTATCATATTTAAAATTTATATGGATAATTAATTGAAGATTTTAAAAGATAAAATATTAAGTTCAACTGGAAGACAAACTTTTAAAAAATTAAGCTGAAATATATCAGAATTCTATAATAAACTAACAAAAGATAAATATAGATCATCAAAAAAATTATCATTTTTTTGGGATATTTATATCCCAATCTTAATATTTTTTTTATTTAAATATTTTGTTATCTTTTATTTGAATTTTCATTTTACAGTTCAAATCTACATAGTTTTATATTTTTTTTTTCATCTCTATTTTTTTGTTATTCATATATATAGTAATCTTTTTATTTTAAAAATTATCTAACTCATAATCTTTTTTATTTGAATATTAATATTTTATTTAAATTTTTATCAATTCAAAATATGGGATTGTATTAAATTTAAACTTTATATGGATAATTAATTGATAATTTTAAAAGGTAAAATAATAAGTTCAACTTGAAGATAATATTTAAAAAGATTAAGCTGAAATATATGAGAATTCTATAACAAACTTATAGAAGGTAAATATAGATCGTTAAAAAATTTATTATCTTTCTAGGATTTATATCTCAATCTGAATATTTTTTATTTAAATTTTTTTTTATCTTTTATTTGAATTTTTATTTTTCTGGGATTCATATCTCAATCTAAATATTTTTTATCTTTTATTTGATTTTTTTTTTTTCAGTTCAAATCTAAATAGTTATATTTTTTTTGTATATATTTTTAGCTCTATTTTTTTTTAGTTCATATATAAATAATTATTTTTTTATTTTAAAAATTATTTAACTCGTAATATTTTTTTATTTAAATATTTTTTAATTGTTCATATATAAATAGTTAACTTTTTATTTTTTAAATTAATTTACTCGTAATATTTTTTATTTAGTTATTTTTTAATTTTTTATTTGACTCTTTATACTGTAATTGAAATTTGAATAGTTATCTTTTTATTTATTTTTTTATACTTTTATCTGTATCTCTTTATTGTTCATATCTAAATATTTGTTATTCAAATCTAAATAGTTATCATTTTATTTATATATATATATATTATTCTTTTGGCTCTTGAGATTTAGATAATTGACAAATGATTAAAAATTAAAAAAAGTATGAGGGGAGACTTGAGAGGTAGGATAGAGAACATGTAAGAGTTTAATATTAAGAGTTTGAAAATTTCTTATATTCCATTACATTTGCTTATATATAAAATATAGATATAGATATCGATGGATAAGTTGCAAAACACATTCAGGGGCTGTTTGGAAGTAGGGGTGTAAAAATGGCCCGTGACCTGTGGCTGGCCCGAAGCTCGAGATAGGCCTGGCTCTCTTGGGCCCAGGCTCGAGCCCAGCCCAAGCCCCTAGGTTAGGGCTTGGGCCATCGTTTTGAAGTCCGAATCGGCCCATGGGCCCACCCGTTTGGCCCGACCCGTGGCCGAGCCCATCAGCCCGCTTAAGGCCCACTTAGGGCTCGGCCCGCCCAAGGCCCAGTATATTTTTTAATGGAAAATAATAAAATTTTGGTAGAAAAAAATTTTTTTAAAAAAAAATGATTAGGCTCGCCCAAGGCTTTAATACCCCTGAGCTTGTGCCTGGACCTGGACTTAATTTTTTGACCCGTAGGCTGACCCAGCCTGAGCTCAGGTGAGCCGGGTCAGGCCGGGCCAGATTTACACCCTTATTTGAAAGTGAGTTTGGTGGCTTTTTTTTGACTAATAAAGATAAAATAGATTAAAATAACAAATAAGATAAAATGCCACATTCAAATTATAATTTTTTTTTTTTTTACAACCATCAAATCAATTGCACAAAAAAAAAAAAAGCCAACTAACTTTTCAAATATAATTTTTTAATCAAATTAAAATAAATAAAAAAACTAACTAAAATAGGTAACTTCTCAAATGAGTTAGTTATCATAAATTTAGGGGTTGTTTGGGGTGTCCTAAATAAAGTGTATTTTTTGTCTTTTTGAATTAAAAAGTTGAGAAAAAAAATATGAATGTTTGGGTTAACTATTTGTCTTTTTATGAAAAAAATGTGTAATAAAAAATTGTATAAATATAGTGTATAATGGAAGAAAAGTGATTGATTGTACGGCTGTCTGCGGCGGCCCAGCATGTCTAACAAAAAAATAATCAACTCCTTCGGGACAAATAACTTTTGGACAGTGATGGTCAGTCCGTGGGGCCCACCATGGGTCCCATTTTAATAATCTGAACCGTTCAATATGTACAATTCGTCGAGTTTTATATATTTGTAAAAAATTACGTTGATCGGATATCGATAGCCATATGATCAAATTAGTTTTTTTTCAACAGTTAACTATCACACCATCTGTTTTGCTTATACAAAACTGATTTGATCATATAGTTAGCGATATCCGATCAACGTGATTTTTCATGAGAATATATTAATCGAGGAGTTCTACATGTTGAACGATTCGGATTATCAAAAGGAAATCCTTCGCAGGCCCCCATGGGCCTAACATTTTTGTGACTTTACCTATAGAATTTTTTTTTCCCCCAAACAAATCAACGTAATGCCTGTCTCTATCATGAGAACAATTGCTGTCCATTTGTACTTTTGTAATATATAAAATATTTTTTAAATATTTTTTATTTGTGAATAGTAATACTTTTTTTTTGCTTTTTATATAATTTTTTTGAAAAATACTTCATATCACTAATTTAGCACCACTAATGTACCACTAATGATGTGGCATCATGTGGACCTCACTATTGATATGATAGTTTGACCTTTGTTTTGTTTTATTTTTTTTTCTTTACATTACCACCTCATTAGTGATATTTTTAGAATTTCAAATTTAGTACTCTAAATCACCACTCAATTTTTTTAGACATAATTATTCCTCCCCCGGGGGGGCCCAAATAAATAAATAAGTAAATTGCTAGTGTGATATTTTAATCAAGAAAAATGATTCAGGCCTCGAATTTGAGGCTCAAATTTGCCTCGAAATCAAATTTTTTTTTTTTTTTTCTTCTTCTTCTTCTTCTTCGCAGAACCAGAGGGGAGGGGAAGAAGAGAGAGAGGAAGGGGAGGGGAGGGGAGGGGGTCCGGATTCGCCGAAGACTCGCTGTCGCAGCTCGTCGAGCTCGCCAGCCGTCCGATCGTAGCCCGATCCAGCTCGTCGAGCTCGCCGTCCGATCGCCTCCAGCCCGCCTCCGCCTCCTCCTCCTCCTCCTCCTCCTCCTCCTCCTCCTCCCCCGGTGATTATGGCCCCCTCCAGTCCGGCCCACCGGCGGCTCCCTCTTCTTCTCCCTTCCTCTCTCTCTTCTTCCCCTCCCCTCCCCCTCTCTCTCTTCTTCCCCTTCCCTCCCCTCCTCTGGTTCTGTTCGAACGAGGAAGAAGAAAAGGAAAAAAAAAAAAAAAAAAACCCCAAAATGACGTCGTTTTGGGGGCTGCTGGGATTCGAGCCAAATTCGAGGCCTCTATCACCACTGTTTAATCAAAGGATGCAGAACAGCCATTGCCCATAACAGAAAAGAGTCCTAACAGTAATGTCATACGGCTGGTTTGTGATGTGAGTCGGTTTTTAGTTTTTTAAATTTTTAGTTCTTTTAGCTTGGTATTAAAAAATTTTGTATAGGATTATTTTTTTGACTTTTTTAATTTTTATAAAAGAAAAAATAAAAGATATGTTTGGTTTGATTTGGTTTTAGGAGAGTAGTTTTTAAAAATTATTTTAAGGAAAGAGTTTAGAAAATTTTTTAGTTTGTTTAATTATGTATTTTGAAAGTAGTTTTAGAATTTTAGAGTTTAGAATAATTTGATATTTTGTTATAATTGAGCAGATGTGTGTGAGAGAAAAAGTGATTAAGAATGAGAGAAGAAAGAAAAAAAGTGATTGATTGATAAATAAGAGAGAGAAAGTGATTTAAAAAATTGTTTTGGAAAATTTACAAACCAAACAAATTTCTTAAAAAAAGTTTCTCAAAATTACTCTACAAATCCAAACCAAATATACCCAAAATGATTATGATTTGAATGTGACATTAGTATTATTAGTTTTTTAATCTATTTTGTGGTTATTTGAGATGATCTATATAAGTATATTTTTTGACTTTTTAATTAAAAAAATAGAGAAAAAATATGTATATTTGTAATAATTTTTTAACCTTTTACAAAAAAAATATGTAATAAAATATAATAATAAATATTAAAATTACCGAATTACCCTTACCGATACATGCAGTAGACTTCACTCGGCTCTTCGTGCATTTCAATTTTTGTTTTTTAATGACAATGGTGCTGTTTGGTGTAGCTGTTAAAACAGATTATAGCTTATAGCTTAATAGATTATAGATTATGACTTTAATCAGAAGCTGTTAACCTGTTTGGTATAGCTGTTGGATTATAGATTTAAGTTGCTGAGTAGTGTTTGTTAAATAAGCTGTGAAGTAGCTTTTTCAATTAATTTTTATTTTTTATTATTCACTATTTATCTACATTTTTTATAAAAATAATAATAATATTTTATAGTCCATTTGGGTCTTTTCTATTTTTAAAAAAATAAAAAATAAAAAAATCTAAGAGTATAAGCGTGAATTAATATGTCAACAGCAGAAGCTGATAATCAGAAGTAATGGGTGAGCAGCTTCTCAGAATCAGCTTTTTTGACTTAAAATAAGCTGTTAGAATCAGAAGCTGTTTGAAATAAGTTTAACCAAACAATCCAAAATAACTTTTTAAAAGCCAGAAGCTATAAGCTGGCTCAAAAAAGCTCTACCAAACACCCCTAATGTGTGGCTTACATCATGCCACTTATTGCATTTTGGGTGGGGGGTAGACTTCACTCGGCTCTTCGTGCATTTCAATTTTTGTTTTTTAATGACCATGTGTGGCTTACATCATGCCACTTTGGGGGGGGGGGGGGGGGGCACTGAGATGTACTATTTTCTTTATTTTTATTTTTTTTAACACACGACTTTTTGTTAAACAGTATAAGGTAGCGTTTGATAGAGTTTTGTAAATGTAATTTAAGAATATGAACTGTATTTTGAGTTTGTGTATTATGAAATTATGATTTAAGTGTAGAAAATTTGTTTGATTATGGTTTTTAAATAGAGTGTTGAAATGTGTTTTGAAGATATATTTTGAATTAAGTTTTGAAAATTTGACGTGTCATGTGAAATAAGAAAATTTGTTTGGTGATGTGTTTTGGAAATAGTTTTCAAAACTTAATTCAATCAATAATTTATAATCAAACATACAACTCATATATCGATATCCGTATTTTTTATCAACAGTAATAACCAAACTATTTTTAAAATAATAAAATTAAAAATTGATTTTTTTTTCAATTAATTTTTTTTTAGTAATTTTTTTTGAATAATTTTTTTTTCAAATTATTTTTCATTTTAAAATAAATCTATGTCAATTATTTTGTGTCAATTAAATTTTCTATCAATTCATTTTTTACGCCTGTACAAATATCTTCTACAATACGTTTTATATATTTTTTTAAAATTTTGTTAAAGTCAACAAATTTTGAGAATACATATTAATAAAAATTAACATAAATACACTAAGTGTAATATTTTAAAATACAAATCATAACGTAAACCTTACAAAACATTATCAATTTTTTTCTCATTTATTACACGTTATTAATTTAGTAATTCAGTATATGGATGTAATATTATTAAAAAATTATTAATATTATAAAAAAATAATAGATAAGAAATAAAAAGTAAAAATAAAAAATAAAAAATAACCTGAACCTTCTGAATCTCAGCCTTTCTATAAAAAAAATAAAAACAACCTGAACCTTCTGAACCTTAGCTTCAGATAGTCGAAGAGCAGGAAGTCGGACCGGGACAACCGGGAGGTCAACTGGCCAATCATCCCATCTCACACCTCCCACTCAGTTTCCTATCAGATAGTCGAAGCTTCCATGTCTGATGTTTGATATAGAGAAGAAATATCAGGTTCACGCGAAATTTTCAGATACGATGGAGAAAGAAAGACATGGAAGCTTTTCAGATCAAAAGAGAAAGAAAGACGAGGGTCACGGGAAATTTTCAGAGCCGATGAAGAAGGAAGGGGAAGCTTTTCAGAGCAAAAGAGAAAAAAGACAGACACATTGAAAGCGGAGAAATGAATTACGAGATGCCAAATGGATTTTCAAACCGTAATTTGAATTAACACGCGGAATCATATTTTGAGTGTCATATCCAAACGTCAAGCGAGAATTCACCTATTGAAAGTTAATTTGAAAATACAACCAAACACAGCCTAAATTTTTTTGTTTTATAGTGATTTTTTAATTTTTGAAGGTGATGCCAAACTATTTTTTTGTCTTTTTATAATTATTTTAAGTCCGTAACCTTTTGTCAAACGAGTGCATAATATCATTATAAATAAATTTAAAATTGATATTTTAAAAGTTTTCAGCATTTTTTTTTTTTTTTTTTTTTACAGGAAAATCCTCCCTACCCTCCCGCAGGTCCAAGGCAGCGCCCCTTGCAGAGATCACCAAGGTGTCCTGTTAGCCGTTCCGAGCGAGGAGACTATAACCTGGGAACTTGCCCCGACCTCCCAAGACAAGCTCCGCTTAAGTCAGGACTCGCACAGTGGGGGAGCATTGAACCCACACCAAGTGTTGACTAGACAACTTGAGGTCCAACCTCCTAACCAATAGTGCTTCCGCCCAGGAGATTAGCCCAAGGGGAAATGGGGAGTTGAACTTGTGACCTTGGGGCTTAAACCCCAAAGCCTTACCACAATGCCACAACCCCTTGGGTTATTTTCAGCATTTTTATTTGGACAATTTTGGTGGTCAAATTGCTAGTTCTTACAGACCGACCATCTGATCAATAATGACGACAACAGTCCATGGTGGAATCTACTATTTATACTTTTAGTATTTTTTATTTTAATAATACTGAAAATCGAGAAATACTTACATTCAAAATAAATTTTAATGAGTTATTTGGTAGAGTTTATGAATAATTTATGAGATAAAAATAGTTTAATTTATGTTATTTAATTATAATGAACTAAGGGATAGTTTGAGATGTTTTAAACAAATATATTTTTTGTCTTTTTGAACTAAAAAGTTGAGGAAAAAAATATGATTATTTGGGTTAACTTTTTGACTTTATACAAAAAAATATATATTAAAAAATTATATAAATTAGTGTGTAGGAGAAGGTAGGGTAAGTAGCAATACGGCAATCGACTTGGGCAGAGGCATTTGACATAAGAAATGGTTGTCTCATTTGCGGGCATTGCATTGGACTGTGATGTTCAGCCCGTGGGGGTCAACCATAGGTCCCTTTTTACTAATCGAAACCGTTCAATGTGTAAAACTCATCGACTATTATATGTTTGAAAAAAAATCATGTTGATCAGATATCGATAGTTATCTGATCGGATTAGTTTTTTTTCAACTATTAACTATAACACCATCCATTTTTTATACAAAACTGATTTGATCATATAATTAGCGATATCTGATCAACGTAATTTTTTACAAACATATAGTACTCGACGAGTTTTACACATCAAACGGTTCAGATTATCAAAACAGGATCCGTGGTGGCTCCCCACGGACCGAACAGCAGCATGCTTTTTGTGCAATATGGCTGTACAATTTTTTCAAAAAAAATTAGCTTCACCTGTGGACGTCAGACTGAGTTTTATTATTTTTTGTATAAAATTAATTTTTTTATTATTTTTTTGGTGAATATTGATAAATTTTTAATTTTTTTTTGTAACTTTTGAACTTTTTAAATTATTTTAAAGATGCCAAATTAGGCCTTAATTTGTGGAAGTTACACCAAATACGTCCAATACGCCCAATTTCCATTAAGTTGTTTTTTCATGTTCTGTGTTCTATGTTTTTGTTTTGTTTTTTCTTCTCCTTTCTTTCCACTTCCTCGATTGACATTGATTGCATTTTTAATTTGTTTGTTTATTTTTCATTATATAGCTCTCTTTTTCATTGGCTAGTTATGTCCAGTTTTTTAGTTCATTCATATGCATAAGAACAAGAAATCAGTGGATTCTCTAAGCAAAAAGTCTATTATTGCAAAAAAAAAAACAATTAAAAAATTAAAAAATATACTAAAAGGCGATCAAGAAATTTCAAATGTGGTGTAAATTTAAGAAAATTTTCAGCATTCATAAAAAATAAAAATAAAAAAATTACAAATGTACTTATAATGATGTAATATTATATATGTCAATTTTTGATTGGTTAGACATTTAATAATATAAGGTCTCACTCCTTTGGCACCACTACAATAATTTATACTTTTGGCAATCAAATTTGGCAACTAAAAAGAATTTAATTGCCAATAATTGTACAAAAAGCGACTAAAAATTACATTGGTTTGTTGCAAGGCAACTTAAAAAATATTGGTTGGCGTTAGTTTAGGTTTTAGGCTACTAAAATTTGTTTTAGTCATGCTATACTAATTTTTGCCGACTAAATTAAAATTACTAGCCAAATAACTAGCATTATTATACTTTAAATCTTTGGCGACTACCTAATTTGGTCGGCAAATATATATTTTCGGTGACTAAAAAATATTTAGTCGCTGTATGCTAATTTTTGACGACTAAAATAAATTTAGTAGCCAAACAACTATCATAAATTTACTTTAAATCTTTGGTGACTACCTAATTTAGTAGCAAATTATTGATCTTCAGTGACCAAAAAATATTTTGTCGTTGTATACTAATTTTTGCGAACTAAAGAAATTTAGTCGTCAAAAGACTAACATAAATATTACTTTTAATCTTTGGCGACTAAAAAATTAGTCACTATACATATTTTCAGCGACTAAAAATATTTAGTTAGTAAAAGTATCAAATTTTTTGGTGCATTTTCAAATTTTCTGTCCAATTCACTAATTATGTTTAATTTTATTATTATTATTTTTTTCTCTCCATCAGTGTCTACACTACATACACCTAAACAAAAGCCTATAGTCACTTGCTCTCCCTTTTCTCACCGAATCATTCTCCCTACTAACAGTCACCGTTGCTGACCATCGCGACTCTTGCTACTGTCGGCCACCGTCGCAACTCTCCCCTTCATTCATATTCAGGTTTTTCTTTCTCTATCCCTCTCTCTCTCTCTCTCTTTCTCTGTCTCTCTTCCCTCACCACCGCGAATCTAGGGTTTGATTTTATTTTTGATGTTGTAGGATTTTAATAAAATCATTTTAGGGTTTTACTCTTTTTCTACATTTGAAGCATATATGAGCTCCAAGTTGTGTTTAATTCCACACTTTTGTTGCTCCAAGTGATAAATTCGATCATTGTGTACATTTGATGAAAGAGAAGAGCAATGGGAATCGTAACTCAAGAAGCAACTGATTAGTTCAAATCATTGATGAACCAAGATCTCGCTCTCTATATTATTTTTAAAATTTTAAATTTTTTACTTTTCTAGGGAATTCAGATAGTTGAAGAATCGCTGAAAAGGGCTTTCCAGGTTGCATTTTTCTTCTTTATGTATTTTTTCTTTTATTTACTTATTTTTTATAAATATGTTTGCTTTGTTCGATCTGTTTGTCAATAGTGGCCAATTTTGAAGTACTTCTCTTTCGCGACGTTTTATATTTTCAATTCCATGTTGATTGCTTTACTCTCTGAATTTTCTTGTGCCTTTGTAGATTTAAGTATGAATCTCTAACATTGCTAGTGGATTTAATAAGTGTTTTGTGAATCCATGTCCAATAATTCTGAACGACATATTAGTATTTCTGAATAAAATTTTGAATATATATTTTGAGTTATTGAAAAATAAAATCAAAAAGTGTTCAAAATATCAATTAATATAGCATATTTAAAGAAATTATAAATTTATAATATGAATAAATTTTCATCTTTTTAATGAGAATTTTTTTTTTTTTACTAAAAAAATAATAATTCATGTGAATTTGAAAAAAAAAAAATTAAATCAGTGATAAAATTTATAAATTTTAATAATAAAAAGTAGTGTTATTCAAGCCTAAAATTTAAACATATTTTTCAAACTCAAATATATATCAATCTATTAAAATATCTAAGACAAATCTCTTTATCATAACTATTCTTATCATCTATCAATCATTTCATTTACTCAACATTAAATCTAAAAAATAAGTATACAGATGAACTTATATATCATTATCCATAATTAAATGATTAAATTTTTTCATAAACTTGTAATTATTTTTAAAGGGGAAGTGTGATTTCCCCAAGTCAATTAAATTCAAAGCCAATGTCCCCTGCTTCAATTGCTTTTCAACTTCCACAAAAATAAAACTTTCTCCATCACCTCCAACTTCTTACAATTGCAAAACAAACCAATGGCCACCAAAGATCGAAAGCTTAACATGATCCTTCTCCCTTACTTCGTCACCAGCCACTTAATTCCCCTCGTCAATGCAGCTAGCCTATTTGCCACCCGCGGCGTCAATGCCACCATCATCACCACCCGATCCAACGCCTTCTTGTTCCAACCATCAATCCACCTCCAAATCACACTCCTCAACCTCAAATTCCCTTCATCCAAAGTCGGTTTGCCTGAAGGCATCGAGAATTTCGGCTCAATCACTTCCCCCGAAATGGCCTCTAAACTCGCCGCAGCTATTTAGCTCCTTCGTGAACTAGTGGAGCAGCTGATCACTCAACAAACTAGATTCAAACACCACCTAAAAAAAAAGGATACGTTGGTTGGAGTTGTACCAAAATGACATGTGGCTATTGGAGCACCATTATTATAATTTGACATTTTACTATTGTAGCATGCCAAATTATAACTTTAGCATTGCTAAAATGACAATGACCATTGGAGATACGCTAAGTACTACTCTCTTCGCCCCATTTTATTGGTTCGTTATTTTTTTTTATTATTATTACCAACTTACATGTCCACTTTGAAAAATCAAAGTTTTAAATTTTGAATTTTCTAAAACTATCTCTTTTAAAATAATTATAAATATATTTAAAAATAAGAATAAAAGGGTATTTTTAAAATTAATCTTTTAAAATATGAATTCAAAATATAATGATTATGTTTCATTAAGAATATAATGATTATGTTTCATTAAGAAGTTCAAAATGTCATTATGTTTCGTTAAGAATATAATGATTATGCTTCATTAAGAAGTTCAAAATTTCTAAAAGAGACTACTAATATGGAACGAAATGAGTAATAATGAAAAGCAAAAAGTCTACCATCGCAAAAAAAAAAAACAAACAAACAAACAAACAAACAAACAAACATTAAAAAGTGATTAAGAAATATGTTAGATTTAAATTGTGTGGTGTAGATTTAATGGGTGTTTTGTGAATTCACGTCGAAAATAAGAATTTGAATGAGGTATTTGATTTTTCTTAACAAAATTTTGAATATATTTCTGGGTTTGTTGTATTATTTTAAAAGATGAAATCAAAATGTGTTCAAAATATCAAACAAATAGTGCATATTTATAAAATTTATTTTTTAAAGCAGCAATGCTAGGTATCATGAAAAAATTTTCATAAAAATAATCATGAAAATTTTGTGATCCTTGAATTACACTTAAAATAAAACACAACATACTAATCAAAATAATCCAACAATCATAACTCTTCCATAATCATTTTTATGAAAAAAATTTGATAATTCCTAACTTTTCTTTTTGAAAGATGCAGTGTAATTTCCCAAAGTCTATATGAGCCACCACCCAATCAAATTGCAAAGCCAATACTTCCATTGCTCTTCAACTTCCCAAAAAAAAAAAAAAAATACTTTCTCCATCACCTCCAACTTCTTACAATCGCAAGACAAAATCCATGGCCACCGAAGATCATGATCGAAAGCTCAACATGATCTTCCTCCCCTACTTCGTCACCAGCCACTTAATTCCCCTCGTCGACACCGCCAGCCTCTTCGCCACTCGCGGCGTCAATGCCACCATCATCACCACCCCATCCAACGCCCTCTTGTTCCAACAATCAATCCATCCCCAAATCACAGTCCTCAACCTCAAATTCCCTTCATCCGAAGTCGGTTTGCCCGAAGGCATCGAGAATTTCGGCTCAATCACTTCCCCCGAAATGGCCTCCAAACTCGCCGCAGCCATTCAGCTCCTCCGACAACCGATGGAGCAGTTGATTCGCGACAGTAACCCAGATTGCATCGTCTCCGACATGTTCTACCCTTGGACCGTCGATCTCGCCGACGAGCTCAATATCCCCAGACTCCTCTTACATGCTTCCAACTGTTTCTATCACTGTGTGTTCCATAACTTGAAGCTTTACGCTCCTCACGAGAAAGTACAGTCCGAAACAGAGACTTTCGTGGTTCCTGGACTTCCCGACGAGATCGAGATGACAGGACCATCTCAAAACGAAAACAAGTTATGGACAAGTGATTGATGTGATTAAAGAGTCAGAGCTTCGAAGCTATGGAATTGTTTTCACCAGTTACTATGATCTTGAACCCAATTACGTTAACCATTACAAGAAAATCATGGGAAGGAAGTGTTGGCATGTGGGTCTACCTTCTCACTCCATTGACAGAAACAGCGGAGAAAAAAACTCCATTACAGAGCAACACAGTCGTTTGAATTGGCTCGATAAACAAAAGCCCAATTCGGTTCTCTACGTCTGTTTCGGTAGCGTGATGCGAATACCCGACACCCAACTCGCCGAAATCGCATTAGCACTGGAAGAATCGGGGCACCCGTTTGTTTGGGTGATGAGAAAGAGAGTGGAAGAAAAAGAAAGTTGGTTGCCAGAAGGGTTCGAAACGAAAACGGGTCAAAGGGGTCTGATGATAAGAGAGTGGGCCCCACACGTTTTGATCTTGGGCCACGTGGCGATCGGAGGGTTCATGACTCACTGTGGTTGGAACTCGCTTGTAGAAGGAGTCGCCGCCGGAGTGCCGTTGATTACGTGGCCGTTATTTGCCGAACAGTTTTATAACGAGAAGCTGATCAGTCGGGTCCTGAAGATTGGGGTGGAAGTCGGGTCGGAGGTATGGAATTCCGGGTTTGAGATCAAGAGTCCTGTGGTTAGGGCGGCAAACGAGCTGAGTCGAGCCGAGCTTTAATGTGTTTGGGCTTGTTTATTAAGATTTTAACAAGTTCGAGGTCGAGCTCGAGCTAAATAAAAATTTAATGAACCGAGCTCGAGCCGAGTTGACTTAGGCTCGACTCGAGCTCGAGCCTGTTCACGAACCTTAACGAGCCAAAAAATTTATAAATTCATACTTGCATGTGAGACTAAAGTTACAATTAAAACTTTGATTATACAATTATATATACAATATATATAAACATACTTAAAAAAAGTCCCTATTTTACTAAAATAATAATATCTACTACCACTATTATATAAATATACTATCTATAGTTAAGTATTATTTACATTTATATTTTTTAAATATATAAATAGCACATTTCTCTTATTTTTTATACATAATTTTATATTATTTAATATATAAATAATAAATATTAAATGAGCCAGCTAACGAGCCGAGCTTACGAGCCGAACTTTAGACTGTTTAGGCTTGTTTATTAAAAATTTAACGAGCTCGAGCTCGAGTTCGAACGGCAAAAAAATTAACGAACCGAGTTCAAACGAGCTCTTACCGAGCCGAGCTCGAGCTTGTTCATGAACGGCTCTGTTCATTTGCAGCCCTACCTGTGATGGGGAAAGATAAGATAGTGAAGGCTGTAACTTGGTTGATGGGTGGTTCTGAGGAAGTTCAGGAGATCAGACGGCGGGCGAAGGAGATTGGTGTGATGCTTCACAAGTCTGTGGAAGGTGGGTCCTCTTTCTGTGATTTGGGTGCTTTGATTGAAGAGATCAAAGCTCGAGTTTTTGGTAAGCATTCATGTTAATGAAAAAATTTTATGCTAGAATCACTGGATTATTAATGTGGTGGGATGAGATTATAGTATGGTAAGATTGGGTATGTTGGATGTAATTATTAATATAATAAAATTGGCGGTTGGGATTATTAATACAGAAATTGTCGGGCTAAGTTAGATTGAAGATATAAAACAAGTTGTGTTTGTTTGTATATTAGTATATTTATATTAGTTTGTTGGATTAGATTTATGAAATTACATAAAAATAAATAAATAAATAAAAATGGTTATTTAAAATGTGGTTTTGTTATTTTTGTAAAGTAAAAAACAAATTAGTTTTTTCACCTCTAATCCTATGTAATTTGATTTCAGTACAACCTCCTTTATTGGATTGCTAGTCCCTCTAACCCCATGGCACTATTAGGTCAAGTTTGGCAACACTAAAATAATTTATCTTTTTATCTTTTTTTCATCACATCATCTCTTTATTTTTTTATACATCTTTTTATAAAAAGATAAAAAGTACACTTATTTAAATCATCCCAAACAACCCTTTACTCTCATGACAAATTTTTAAATCAAACATAATTTTTGTGAAACTACACATTTCATTTTTGAAAACAAACAAAGGCCTAAAGGGAGATGTGCTCCTCTTCAGTTGTCCTTTTTTACTAATTGGCGGCGAAGTCAATCGGAGGTGTTGTTGAGTCATTGTGAATCCCCTTCAATAATCTAAATTATTTATATTGTAGGTTACATTAACAAGATTTACTTAAAAAAAAATTAAATTAATCAAGTAATTGTAAATGCTTTATTAATCACATTTGTTTTCAAACTATTAATGTGACTTTCCAATTTTTTTTTGGAACATCATAAAATTTAAATAACAAATAACTTACTAAATAAAAATTTTAACAACTAATTAGGGAAATTTAGTTTTTCACATAGTCAAAGTTTAACAACTAAATTACGAGCCTATATACAATATTACAACAACTTTATAACATTCGTGATTACTAATACCAAGGATAATAAAATTTTATTTCAATAGAATCTTGACTTTAAGTTAGCCAAGGTTCAATATTAGCAGCAGCTTCAAATTCAGCCTCAGTCCCTTCTTCGACATAATCTGGCATGAAACGCCAGGGCAACAAAATATATGCCATGAGTTTTGCAACACAATAAGAAAACGTAACCAACCTATCATTCTTTTTAAGAGAAAATAATCAAATCATGACAATTAAAATAATAGTAAAATTCAATAGCATGATAAATGTAACAACCATTATAATAATTTCGACAATTTTAATAGTTTAGGTGACACTCAAAATCTCACCAAAGAGATTTTCTTACTAACCATTAAGCCATGGTCACGGTTAATTTGGAAACCCCCCCTTAGTCAAATATTAAAGAATTACCAAAGATGCCCACACCCGGGATTATATACCCAAACTGTGGCATCCATGGTCTACCCCAAGGGAATGGTCTACCAGGGGTATGTAACCTCCCTGCGTGCCACCTGCACATCTACCCTTATTTCAAAACCAAATACCGATAATGGTTCAAATAAGTCCCGTGTCATCTTAGGGTTTCGCGACACAATTTACGTAAAAATTATTAAAAATCAGGGCTCACCCTGAACAACCGGTATTAACCCTCAATTGTTAACTTTGTATAAGTTGTTAATTGTTTCAGTTAGTTTTTATATTAATCACAAATAATTCCAATTTTATTCACCAATAATATTGTATCAACTCATTAAAATTCCCAACATAAAATGTTACACATGTCACACCAAAAATAAATCAATGTACAAAATTTAAATAAACAATTAACTTAAACCATGGTATAAAATAATAATGTAGATACCAAAAAGAAATAAATCATAATCACACATGCATAGATTTTTTAAGCTACAAGATTAGACTAACACAGTTTTAAATTTTAGTCCAAATAAACAATTGAAGAGATAATTTTTTATTCTTGAATCTGCCAAAATTTTCAGAATGTATATCTTACAAATAAAATTATAAATAAATTACTTATACAACTCTAAAACTCATATAAATCTATAAAATACTCAAGAAACATGTTATGGTAATTTTTCAGAAAGCATTTTCCAAAAATAATTTATAAATAATTCTTAAAAATTCTAAGAAAGTTTATAATACAGATTTATCACATTTTCTTAAATTAATTCCATACTTAAATTTATGAATCAATTCCATAATATAAAAATTTATTATGAAACTAGACTTCTCAATTTTCATTTTTTGCTTGGAACTTACCAGATTTGGTTTAATATAAAATTTTTAATGATTTTTCAAACACATGGTAAAATCTACCTATAGCTCCAGATTTGGTTTAAAATCTTTATAAATTCGTAAAAAAACTCCATAATTGTTGCAAAAATGCATGGATGAAGTAGACATCATTCTAAACAATTTTGTAGAAGAAATCATCTTCAAATGTTGAGTATAAAATTGTCTAAAAATTCGTACAAAATTTCTGACAGATTCAAGGACCAAATAAATTCTTCAATCCTCTCTATAATGGTATAAATACACATGCAAGCCTATTTCCACAATAATACCATGACTTTAAGACTATCAATATCTTCAAATATTTGATATACACATCACAGAATTTACATACATATATATATATATATATAAATTTCTATTTATAAATTAGTCATCTTGTCATATGAATAAAATTTGAAAATTTCAACAATTAAAAAAAATGAGAGGGTTGAGAGGGTTTTCTTACTTAGTTGTAGGATTGAAATGGAATAGTGAAATGGTAGGAAAATATGAAACCTTCTTAACCTCCTCCTCTTGTTAACTCACTTCTTCGCAGATTTTTCTTTTCTTAGTTTCCTTTACCTTCTTTACTCCAAGAGTAGCATGCTCATATATATAAACATGCTGACTGAGGCTTCTCTCTCTCTCTCTCTCTCTCTCTCTCTCTCTCTCTCTCTCATTATTCTTCTCACTTGGTATCTTCTCAACCTAAGAATTATGATGAGGTGAGAGTTCCTAACTTTACATGCAAATAAACATGTGGCAAAGTTGCCACCAAAAATCTGCTATATATATATATTTTTTGTATTTGTGTGAGTTGCTTAAAATTGATACATTAAAATTTTTAACTAAAGTATTTAGTAAAAATAATTATCATATTGAATCCTAATTAAAATAATTTATAAACAATAAATATTGAATACCCACAAAATTATTATTCTTAATAATGTCTTTGTTAGTGATTGAATTGGGTTAATTTAAAACTAACTTTTACACTATTATATATTTTAGATAGACTCTGAATAAAATTAATTAATTTATTTATTTATTTATTTTCTTTTAAAACTAATTAAATGCGGGTTAAATTGTCTTTTTTTTTAATTATAATTATTGTCTATTTTTTTAATAACAACTGTCATCTAATTATATAGTTATTATTAGAGAGTGTAGGAGAAGCTAATTTGAGCCCACTAAATTAATTAGGCCCAATAGTCTAAGGTTGGTGGGCCCGAATTTATCGCAAGTTCAAGATTGGCGAGCCTGGATTTATCGCCATCAAACGGGCCGAATCGTTCTAAGCCTCGAAAGGGTTCGGATCCACGAACTTAGAGACTTACTTGGGCTCGGACTCAAAAGGGTTCGGATACAGGAACCTAGAGATCCGAAGCACTTGGCTTCGAACGAATTCAGACGCAATCTAGAAGCCGCTCCATTAATGAGTCCCAGAACACTTGCGGACTCGGAGCTTTCTGGGATCTACGTACCAGAACCATGGTTGTAATGGAGTCCGAACAAAGGACCCGATCCCGAGGACGGTGAGTGGAGATAAATTCACTCTTCGGTTAAACTAGCTTATACCCGGGTCGAGGTGGCACGATCTAGGGGGTCCCTGAGACTCGACAATATTTGCGGCAGGGCATTCTCTTGAACTATCCCTGACTCTTCTGCAGCAGGACGTCCTCTGGGACTACCCTTGACCTTTTGGGATGATTGGGGATCATTGGTTAGGTGTGGCTAAGAATAAGGGTTCGCCGAGAGGTTGATCTCCTCTTCGGGATTTTTCTCATCCTCGAGAGGTCACCTCCTTGGACAAGGTGGTTAGAGAGAATATTCCCCATGTGCCTTGCACATAGACTCCATCCTACATCATGAGGTGCCTATAAGTAGCACCCACCCATAGCTTTACAAAGGATGAATTTTGAAGAGATAACTCTTGGGAAAGAACTAATTTCCCTTCTCCATTATCAACCTTGAGAGTGAAAGTGGGAGATCCATAGGAGAGCCTTGCCATTATTCTCTCTCTAGCTACTTTGCCTTCTTCTTCACCCAATCTCTTATCTCCATCATATCTTTGCTTTTGTGTTCTTAGTTGAAACTATTGAAAAATCTAAACCTCTTATCATCTTCTAGAGAATTCAAATTTTTCTTCAAGGATCTTCGAAGATCTTCGAATTTTCCAACGACGTTCTTGAACCCTTTCATACAGAGAGAATAATCTTATAAGGAGAGAATGAGTGTGAAATACAAAATAGTGTCAATCTGTTAGAGAGAGAGAGTCTGTTAGTAAGAGTAAGTTGACATTTTCACAATTTTCTTAAAATATCAATTAAGTGTTCTTCATAAAAAAAATTAAAAATATTAAGTATCTTAAAATAATTAAAGAGGGGCATTAGTGTAATTTTATAAGAATATGTTAGAGATGCTCTTAATATTTATGAGTAATAGTATAATTTTTAAAAAGTAAGGGGTCACGTAGCTCCCCTGATCCTTCATTTTTGGATCATTGGAGATGCTTTAAGTAGTAGCATGTACAAGATTTTTCATTGACAAACTACACAATGGACCATTAACCTCACGAGACCGTGGTCCTATGTGGCCACCAATTCAAAAACAAAAATACTTTGAAAAATGTGAAATGACCACATCGACAGGACACACATTACACTTAAAATTACATAAGAAAAGTAATTATTTGGTAATTTTTAATTTTGAATTTTTTTTATTTTTTTTTGAGTAAAGTGGAAGTGAATATAGATTAAAGAGAAGAGTACAAAGTTTAGGGATAAATAATCCCTGTAGCATTCATCATACATTTGGGTTGCAATACAATGAGGAAATTGGTGCAAAATGTGCAAACCATTTGATAATTGTAAACCAAAATTAGCTGGAGTATCGATGCATCTGTTGGCTTCATAGAAAGTATGCTCAATTGAGTGCACTCCCAGTTAGTTCAACAGATACCTGCAATCACATATAAGATTACCGAGATGATGAGAGTCATTGTGATCCCCAAAGATGAGTTGTACAACAAGAAGAGTATCCATTTCAACTACTAAATTTGTGAAACCATTTTCTAGGCAAAAGTTGAGGCCATCTCTTAAGCCCCATAATTCAGCACAGATGCTTGTAGCCATGCCTATATTTCTGGTGATGCCAACAACCCATCTACCAAGGTGGTCTTTAAGAATTCCCCCACAATTAGTTGGGCTTGGGTTTCCTTTTGCAGTCCCATTAGTGTTGAGTTTTAGCATGCCTGGGTCAAGTGGTTTCCAATTAATGTGGCGAGCGATTAAGGATTTTTTCCCCAAGCTGAAAGGTAATTTTGAAACATTGCTCCTCACTATTTATCAGAAGCTTCTATTTGCACACACCCTTTCTACTCTTTATACAAACTTAATGATATTTATTTTTATTACAATTTTATCCTTAAGTGAAATTTCTATTATGGACATCACACAAAATTCAAATAAACACACCTTCTCATTGCACATCCACATCCATTTCCACGTTGAAGCTGCTGAAGCTCACTTCTATACTCAGTTTGCTAAACCTCCACATTACATCCTCATCCTTTCAAACCCTTCATTGTTAGCTTACATTCATTAGTTTACACACACTCAACACCCTAATTCTTGATTCTTGGCTTTTAATTAGTTTGCACACTAAACCTCATCCTCATTCATCATTGTTATGGAAGATTTCCCTTCTGAAAATTCAGATTTTTAGAAGTAGATAAATGTTTATGGGAAAAATAGCCAAGGAAATGTGAGTTTTGCTATGTCAAAGTCTTTTCTTTTTTTTTTCGGATAACCAGGGTCAAAATACATCAATTTATTCGGTAGTCTACTGCCGAAATAATTATGTAATTTCGAAAGTCGTCATTCGAAATAATTTAAAATTTTCAACATTCAACTTCCGAATCGATAAAAATAATTCAGACAACTATATTCGAACATTATCATTTTGTTCGACACTGTACTTCCAAATGAAGTAAAAAAAAGATTCCATTTTATATTCAAATTTGTAAATTGCATACTAAATTTGCAGTTTCAAATTGCAAATCTGCCTTTATAATACCATTTCAAATTTTGTAATGTTATACAAAACATGCAGGAATATGTCTCAACTCAAGGAAGTCAGGTTTGCACAAATAGTGTGTTGGATTACACTACTCAATTCACAACTGAATAGGTTCACTCTACGAAATTATAATGATTGTGTTTTGAATTGCTCAACAAATGTAAATGTTTTATAATATTTATTTGACTTTGTAGGTATTCAAAAGTAAGGATGAATTGCTCAACTGGGTACGTGAAGTTGGAAAGAGAAATGGTTTGGTCATTGTAATCAAAACATTAGACTATGGTGGAGGGCAAAAAAAAAAAAAAACTAGGATGTATCTTGCTTGTGAGAGGAATGGCCAATATAGAGTGACAAAGAAGTTAAAACATGATGGCAACAATACATCAAGAATAACCAGTATGAAGAAGTGTGGTTGTCCTTTTGATATGAGGGCTCACGGGTTTACCACAAATGATGAATGGACATTGACCGTAGTATACGGATTGCATAACCATCCACCTGCGAAGCACCTTGAGGGACATTCATATGCGGGGAGGCTGTCAAAGGATGAGAAAACATTGTTAATAGATATGTCAAAGAGCATGGTTAAGCCAGAAGAGATCCTAATAATCTTGAAACAACGAGATGCCCTCAATGTAAGCACACTTAAAACCATTTACAATGCACGCCATCGAAACAGGAAGGTACAAAGAGCTAGAAGATCACAGATGCAACACTTATTAGGTGAATTGGCCAAGTATAATTACATTGAGCGCCATCAATGTGAAGAGTCCACGATTACTGTAACAGACTTGTTTTGGGCACATCCTACCAATTTGGACTTATTTCGGTCTTTCCCACGTATATTGATTATAGATTACACATATAAAACCAACAGATATCGTCTTCCTCTTCTTGAAATTGTGGGAATGACATTAACTGAAATGACTTTCTCAGTAGCTTTCGCATACTTACAGTCTGAGAGAGCCGATGACTATGCGTGGGTGTTAGCTACATTGCGTGATGTCATGGATGGTTTTGTTTTGCCAACGATTATTGTCACTAACAAAGAGCTAGCCTTGATGAATGCCATACAGAAGATATTCCCAAGTGGCAGACATTTATTGTGTCGTTGGCATATCAGTAAGAATGTATTGACCAAATGCAAGAAAATGTTTGAGACAAAGCAGAAATGGGAGAAGTTCAACCATAAGTGGAACTCTTTAGTGTATTCATCTTCTGAAATTCAATACGATGAGCGTCTTAGATCATTACTTAAGGAATTCAGTAGTTATCCCGATGCAGTGAACTACGTCATGGATACTTAGTTGGTTCCTTACAAGGAGAAATTTGTGGCAGCATGGACAAACACATGTATGCATTGTGGCAATATTACAACTAACCGGTAAGATTACTTTTGTTCAATAAGTTATTAATAAGTGTCATGTACTTGATTTTATTTGACTTACATTGAATTGAATAGGGCTGAGAGTGCAAATGCAAACTTACAAGACAATTAGATTCATGTCAAGTCTCATTGGAGGCATAAATTGAGAAAATACACAATCTGCTTGAGTTGCAACACACTGATATCAAGGCTTCGTTTGAGAAAAGTCTAACTGTTGTGCAACATCAATTCAAGCCTTCTCAGTTTAGGGAGCTATGGGTAATGTGTTTATTTCCGCATTAGAGTATTTGTTTGTAGAGAGTCAAAGAGCCAATTCCATTGGTATTGATGCTGAAACTTGTGGATACTTCCTTCACCACACTCATGGTTTACCTTGTGCCCATGAGATTGCTGACTACATCAGACAAAATCGTCCTATACCACTTGCTACCATACACTCACGGTGGAGACAATGTCATATCTCCATATGCAACAAAGAAGAGGAAACGGAGGTGACTTGTCATGCAAAAGTAGAGTTGTTTGTGAAAAAATTCAATGAAAGTGATAGAACCATGCAGTTGAAGCTTTTAAAGAAGTTGAAAGAGATTGTATGTCTAGGAAGCACTTTTCTTGTTGAGCCAGAGGTGAAGCCCAAAACACGTCCTCGGGGTCATAAGAAGATCAATGTTTTTACCCGTCGTGACCTGTGTGCATTTGAGTTGGTGCAATCTGGACATGATTCCTTCTCATCTAGGGACACTCAAATCACTACATTAGCTTTTACTCAGGAAACGAAGAAGAAGCGACCTGTTAAGGAAAAGGAAAAGGAAAAGGTGGACGCGAAGGGGAAGGTGTACATTACCAAAACAATAAAACCCGATGCATATGTTGATGCTTTCCCTTCTGGGTTGAAACCATATATTAAGTTTGCCAAGGATGTAGCTACAGATAGGAATTGTGGTTTCAGGGCTATAACTGCTTCAATTGGTCATACAAAAGATGATTAGGCTCAAGTTAGGCGTGATCTTTTGGGTGAGCTGCACACACACAAAGAGGAATACATTACACTCTATGGGTCCTACGAAAGGTTTGAAGAATTGACAAGCATGTTGTCATACTTTGAAGACAGTCCTGACTACTCACATTGGATGACTATGCCAGACATGGGGCAACTTGTTACATCGTGCTACAATCTTGTGTTCTACCACTTGTCATTACAACAATGTCTTACCTTTTTACCTCTTAGAATAGTGTCAGTACCTCAACTTGATAGACGTGAGATTGCCATTGGGTTTGTCAACGGAAATCATTTCATCCAGGTATAAGAGAAACTTATCATTTTATGTATGTACAAGAAGTTATGAGGTATTACCACTAACTCAATTGACATTTGGTGCAAGTTTTTTGCAGCCAGGCCATCCAGTTCCTCCAATAGCCACTAATTGGCGAAAATACCGTCACCCTTGCGCTGTCGACTGGATGATGCATATGTGGCCCACATTCAGCATTTCAAGGACATCATTCATGATACTGTAGCTACTCGAGAGACATTTGATGTTGTTGATGTCGAATGACACATGTATGCATTTGACAATGTTAGAATTATGGAAGAAATTAATAGATGTGTTTTTTGATGTTGATGTGTTCTGTGACATGGATTGAATGTTATCGACCATTGTTATCATTACATTCTAATAAGAAAATATCATTTACAATGTCATCGATCATTGTTACCATTCTATTCTAATAACAAAATATCATTTACAATGTCATCGACCATTGTTACCATTCCATTCTAATAACGAAATATCTTTTATAATGTGATTAAAAGATGTGTACAACAATGTCAGCTTATAAAAACGCCACAAAAAATTCATCAACTGACAAATAACATGTCACAAATCATCTGTATGCCTACGACTAGGCCTACAGTCGTATGTCAATGTCAAAGATAAAAAGCGACCTCCAGTACAACTAGATCCAGCAGAACTAGGTCCAGCTTCGTCAATGTGCTGACCTTCAAGAAAATGCACCATAGCCTCGATAGCTTGGTAAAGTCGATGAGGATGTCGAATCTTGTCCTCATAACCAGCCTAAATGATAGGATGTGCAATTCTCAGTACATGTGTAATACACTGCATTTGAAAAGAATATCACATTTTAGGGAACATATCAGAAAAGCAAAAGTAAGTTACAAATGCATAAAAAATGATAATATATAACATCGGCATGTTGGTTGAAATCCTAATGTTCATGCACACGTGGTCCATCAATGCGCTCAACATATAGATGTGTGATATTCTTATACCAATCCATGTAACCCGGTACGCATTTACAAGACTGACGAACTGGTGTGCTCCTCCGCTACTCAAATAACACGTGATTATCCCAACAGATCCTATCCAAGTATCTATACATGACTGTATATCATACAGATATGTTGCCTCGAGCACCACAAGTGGGAGCCAGCAGTGCATCTGGGATGGTTTGAACCCTGCCAAACTACCTCAGAACTCTATCTAGCTGATAGGGTTCGACCACGTCTAAGCACTTCAAGCATCCATAGTAGAACGCAACCGGGTTACATGGATGCCGGTCTCTGCAACTATGGTATGGATCCCAAATAACCTGTAAATGTAAAGTGTTTTTGAATTAAAGTATATAAAAGGTAAGATAAATGGAAAGTGTTAAAATCATCTCAGGACGAGTAAACTTACATCAGTTACTACCAAACTGTCAAGCTCCGCTCGAAAAGATTTCAAATGATCAATGAAGGAACCCGTCTCTCTCCTAGATGTCCAATGGTACACGTGTGGCATGTTTTCATTGTAGCCCATGTTCTAGTGAGATCGGAATGCTCAAAAGTGCTCATAAATCCACGCCTCCAGAAGTGTCATATAACCACCCATTTGCTTAACACCGGACCGACTAGCATACCCCAACTGTTTGTATATAAATGGTAATGCAGCAGCACCCCAGGCGTAAGTATGAATGGATCCCAAATCCATCAATAAGCCAAGGTAAACAACAGGAAACCTATCGCCACTCTTGTCACTAAAGAGCATACATCCCAACAGAAACAACAAATAAGCTCTAGTAGCGCACTGTATAGCGTCCTCTGGGTCTGAATCTGTGGCACTAGCAAACTGACTTCGCAACCACTCAAGCCTGACTGAATTCCCACCAGTAGTAGAAACCTCGTTATGTGCTATACGTTTAGTAATGCCCAAGCCAGAAACCAGTAGTGAAACTCCATAAAGACCCCTCACATCTGGTACGCTGACTGATCTGCCTACAATGGGAAGGCTAAGAATAGTGCCAACATCATCCAAGGTCAAGGTCAAGGTCATCTCACCAACTGTCATATGAAATGTGTTCGTCTTTGGTTGCCATCTCTCAACAAGATTGGAGATTAGAAGCTTGTTGACGAACCAATACGTGCAACGAGCTAACTGTAACAGCCCAGACCGCTCAATAATGGCTTTGAATTTGGTGTTGTTGTCTACTGACCACCATGGCCATGCAAGGATCTTCGAAGAGTGATTATGACACTTAAGGGGCCCTCGTTCCTATAAAACAAATGAATATCTCATTAGAAACTACCATATAACATTAAAAAAAAAAAAAATCATATACAAATGAATTTCACTTCTACTCAGGAATGTTTACCTCCCCGTGCCAAACAGCTGCAGCGACATGACTATTCAAACTCCACAGTATTGATGGATCAATCGGTCCACCTGGAAAAGCATGAGTAAGGTCCTCTTCCTGGACAATAAGAGAATCGGGTAAAGAGGCATCCTCCACGGCAATGTCAGGCATATCATCACTTTCAACTCGTCTTTGGCTTCAGCTCTGACTTTGACTAGCACTGGAGATATCATATTCTACCGAAACTAGATCACGACCCCGACCTCGTCCTCGCCCACACCTTCGTCTCCATTTATGGTCAACATCCAATTCACAATGTCATCTATTTGAAGCAGTTGGTGGGACACGTTGTTGACATTCAGAATCCATATTATCTGCAAAAATTAATATAGTTAATGAGTATACAATTGTAAAAAGAATATACAAAAGAGGAGGGGAAAAGAAAACACAAAACTGTTTGGAAGTTGAAAACCAAAAATATCTATTATGTTCGGAAGTCAAAAACCGGAAAACCAAATTCATTTCGGAAGTTGAATATTATTCGAATTAAACATATTCAGAAGTTGAATGTCGAAAGAATGAAAAATTTTCGAAATTCTACTCTTGAAATAAATGATAATTTTTAGAATGTTACTTCCAAACAAGTTGTTTATTTTCGAAAAACCAGTTCCGAATGAGGAACAGATTGCTCATTTCAGTGGGCTATGTGTTCATTCGTTTCAAAAATGGTAAAAACAAACCCTACATTACAAATGAAATAAGAATGAGGATTGAAACAAGTAAACTAACATAAGTTCTCCAAATGTGAAGAATTCCTTCAATGGTTTAGTGAGATTCTTCAATCCTTCAATGAGATGTCTTCAATAAGCTTTTGGGGACGAAAGGTGTGAGAGATGGACTTGTGTGAGAGACGTGTGTGAAAGATTGACGTATGTGAGAGATGCAGCTTTAATGGGTGTGTATTTGCACCATTCGGAGAGCTGGGTTTGGGGGTCTGGGTGTGTGTGTGTGTGTGTGTGTAAGGATAAATGTGGAATAAAAAGTGTGTGCAGTGAGTAAAATAATTTATGATTAATTTTTTAAGTGCGTGTAGTGAGAAGGATGTGTAAAGAGTGGAAATGGTGTGCGCAAATAAAAGCTCCCCTATTTATTACTAGACATTTTATCAAGTTTATTAAATTCCATTAATTTAACCAATGAATGATAAGTTAGGACACCGACACGGATTTGTCCTAAAAGCAAAAAAAAATAATGGATGCAGACTGTCTCAAGTCTAAAATCAGATTGGACAGTTCAATTTGGCCCGTTGTGTCTATTTTTTGGTCTCATTTTGATTATCTGAACTGTTCACATTTTAGAGTTCATCAAGTCTATTATCTCTGAAAAAAATAAAGTCAATCGGATAACAGAAACTACATATTTGGATCAATTTTTTATGAATCAATTTTCTCACTATTCATTTTTTTATACAAAATTGATCCGAATACGTAGTTTTCATTATCCAATTGATTTGATTTTTTATAAGAATGATGTACTCAACAAACCCTAATATGTAAATGGTTCAAATTACCAAAATGAGATCCAAAAGTGAGCCTAATGGGCTGGACAACACATCCAACTGGAGAAAAGCCAAATTCCAAAAGAGTAATTCTATGTGTACAGACACCAAACACAAAATGAGATACAATCCTCTCACAAGAGATGAAACTCACATATATAGATCCCACCATTAAAATCAACCCATTATAAAAGGATTATGTCCCATATTATATTTAATTTTTGTATTCTTAACATTATTATTTCTAAAAGTAATATCTCATGTAAGATAGAATCCTAACCTCATATGTCAGATCCATCATAAATGTGAAGTGGATCTTCTTTTTGTATAATAAAAAAAGTTGTACTCAATTTGATTTGTAAAGCAGTAGAAAATAAGTGGATCTTCTTTTTATATAAAAAAAAAAAACGGTGTGCTCAATTTGATTTGTAAGAGCATCTCCAACTTTGAATTAAAATTTTTATTAAATTTGAGTAAAAAAATATTTTTTTTCTCAATCTGATACCGAGTAATCCAACGATTGATTTTCATCAAATTTTCATCAAATCTATGCCGGGATAACCAGTTGGTCGACCAGGTGGTCGACCGTTTAAGCCAAAAAAAAATTTTTTTTTTTTTTGAAATTTTTTGAACCTTTTAGTGGTCGACCGATTAGTCGACCGGCCGGTCAACAGGCTGGTTGACCGGTAAGGCAAAAAAAAAATTTTTTTTTTTTTTTTTAACTGTTTGACCTTTTTTTTAGAACTGTTTGAACCTTTTGGTGGTCGATCAGTTGGTCAACCGGCTGGTCGACCAGTTGGTCTCCCCCAACGGTCATGCACAGTGTTTTGATGAAATGCGGAACATGTCCTCATTTTGGTGAAACGTTTGGTGAAATCTCAATTTGATATCAATTTGGTGAAACCGTTGGAGCATGAAAAAGTACTTTTTTTACCAAATTTTTAATTTGATGCCAAATTTAGTTCAGGGTTGGAGATGGTCTAAGCCAACAGAAAATAAGTGGCTCTTCTTTTTATATAAAAAAAAGTCGTGCTCAATTTGACTTGTAAAGCAGTAGAACTCAACCAACGACATCAACCAAGTTGTTTGATTTTGATTTTTTAAAAAAACTATTTTTTTATTTTTCATATTTTTTTATTGGGTTAATTACACTAATAGTCTCTATAGTTTGGGACTTGTGTCACTTTGATCCCTGACTTTTCAATTGTGACACATTTGACCCTGAATTTTGAATATTGTTCCAAATAAGGACAATTGAAAATATTATTAGATTTTTCAAGGGTAAAATCGTCAATTTGATAAAATATAAATTAATTTGATAAAAATAAATGTCAAAAAAATATTTTTAATTTTTTTAAAAATTATTTTTATCCACCAATGATAAAATTATGTAAAATTAATAAAAATTACATGATTAATTTTTTAAAATTAATTTTACATGATCATCATCTAAACACATAATAAAAATTAATTTGGTAAAAAAATAAAATAAGATTTATTAATTTTACATAATTTTATTTTTAGTAGGTAGAAATAATTTTTGAAAATTCAAAAATATTTGTTTGACATTTATTTTTGTCAAATTAGTTTATATTTTATCAAATTGACAATTTTACCCTTGAAAAATCTAATTATATATTCAATTGTCCTTGTTTGGAACAAGATTCAAAATTCAGGGTCAAATGTGTCACAATTGAAAAGTCAGGAACCAAAGTGACACAAGTCCCAAGCTATAGGGACTATTGGTGTAATTTGCCCTTTTTTATTTTTAATAAATTTTTTTAATATTTTAAATAATTATTTTAATTTTTAAATATACCTAACATAAATACATTTAAAAAGTATAATATTTGAAAAAAAATCTTTAAAAAATTTATTAAAAAAAATATAAAAATTCAATACATTTTTTGTATTTTTGGATATTTATTAATTTTTTAAAATATTTTTCACAAATATTTTATTATTTAGATACATCCAAGTAAGGTGCATCTAAAAAAATAAAAAAAATTATTTAAAATTTTAAAAATATTTACTAAAAACAAAAAAATACGAAAAGTAAAAAACTTTAATTTTTAAAAAATTAACTGAAACCAAACACACTAAGAGCTCGTTTGGGATGTGAATTAACTTTTTGACTTTTGATTTTTTGATTATTTTAGCTTATGATTAAAAAATCTCATTTGGGACAACTTTTTAACCTTTTTAATTTTTGTGAAAAAAAAATAAATAATTATAGATTAAATATGACTTTTTATCTTATCTAACTAAAATAACCTATTTCATCTTATATAATTATTTTAGTTCCAATGTTCTTCCCAAAAAAAAGCTCTGAATTGTTCCTGTTTTCTGAAAAGTATACACCTCTTTTGGAAGCAGAGACTAGTTGCTTGTCTAAACTTAAGCATTATTGAGCCACGATCATATGAATTAGGATCTCTTCCTTGCATTATTTTCTATTTACAAGATTATTAGGCCTAATTTTGATAATTTAAACATTTCATATTTTAAAATTTATTCAGTATATTATATCTGTAAAAAATTAAGTTAATCAGATATCAAAAAGCATGTGTTCGGCAAAATCGAACTAAAAACTATTTTTTAAAAGAATTTAATAAATAATTTTTCGAACATATGCTTTCTGATATCCGATCAACTTAATTTTTTACAAGTATGATATACTGAATAAATCTTAAAATATGAACAATTTAAATTATCAAAATTGAACCTAAAAGTAGAATCGAAAACTCCGCAAGTAAGAAATTCAAGTAAGAAGTGCAAGGAGGGATCTTGACTTGGTTCATCTACCTGCTTGGCGTATTATTACCTAGAAGTACGGAAAATAAATCATTTTGTTCTTTCACACTAATGTCACTTTAATCATGAATTTTTAATTTGAACAATTCCTCTCTTATTAAACGGAAATATTAAGATGCACATCCATTCAAAAAGTGTACACTATATGCCTCTTATAATTAAAAAATAATAATATAATCTTAATTTTTTAAATCATAACTAAAAAAAAAGAAAAAATATTATAACTAAATTAAACATAACATGAAATATAACTGAAAAATTCATGAGTTATAATTAAAATAATATCACAATTAAAGAAAAAAAATTAATTATAACTATAAAAAATAAAAATAAAAATAAAAAAACATAATTAAAAATACATATAATAACACCTTTTTAAAAGGGTGTATATTAAAATTCGGTGTTACTACATGCACCAACTAGTGTTATGCTATTATTGCTGACCCTACCTATTATACAAATTGTAAATACCCAAAACTTCTAAAACTATGTCACATCATCATACTAGTTAGTACATTAATTGGTACATATTGCATTATTCTTGTTCGAATATTACATTAAAGTGTTACATTCAGGAAAAGTACACTAAGAAGTTTTCGTTTGTTGGAGTGTTATATTTGAAAAAAATATACTGCGAAATTTTTTAAAATACCTTCTAAACGTACTTAATGTCACATCATATTCGTCATATTAAAGTGTTACATTTGAAAAACAGTAAAAAAAAAATTAATATAATATAAAATAAATCTAAAAGGATCTCATGGAATACCTTTGGAAAACAATAATCGGTGTGTTTAGCTTGAATTTTTTGAATTAAGCTTTTTAAATATTGAATTTTTTGGTTTTCGTGTTTTTTTATTTTTAGTGAATATTTTTAAAATTTTAAACTTTTTTTTACTTTTTTAAATGCACCTTACTTAGATGTATCTAAAAAGTAAAAAATTTGTAAAAAAATATTTTAAAAAATTAATAAATTCATAAAAATACAAAAAAAAAATGTATTGAATTCTCATTTTTTTTAAATATTTTTTATATTTAGTGAATTTTAAAAGGTCTTTTTCACAAAGTTTTTACTTTTTAAGTATATTTATATTAGGTATGTCTCAAAATTTTAAAAAAAAATTACTTAAAATATTAAAAAAATTAGTAAAAACAAAAAAATATGAAAAATAAAAAAGTAAAATTTTCTAAAAAATATTTTTGAAAAACTCTAATCAAGCAAAGTGATAAAACTGATGTGATCATAAGAAAAACCATAAGTTTTATGAGTATGCAAGATTCAGAGATGGGACTTTCGAGATTGTCCAAATAGTTTAAGAGGGGAAATTTTAATGAGTGATGCTACATGTACCAATTAATATATTAATTAATATATAAATATTAATTATGACATTATTATTGACCCTACTCATTATACAAATTATAAATATCAAAACGTCTTAAATTATAATAAATCGTGAATTGATTCACTAATTAATACACTAATTAGTACATATACCATTAGTCATATTGAAATACAATGCAACAAAACACAACTGATATTTTAAAAAATAATTAATGAAACACAAAATGCAACCAACTGCATCTACATACAACCAAATTAAGCTAATTACGTGCGCACACATTTTTTTTGTACCGATAGTTGTGATATTGTGTCAAAAATATTTTAACTCCATTGACAATTTGGGATAAAGTGATCTAATGATAATGGTTTACGGGAGTAATTGTTCACATTGATAATTTAAAAAATAAAGTGACACATTTCCCTTTAAAAATATTATCATTTGGTCATGGTGACAATACAAATTGAATATACAATGCCAATTTATATAATATGCAGGTGTTGGAGGCTTTCAACCATTCCGGTGTTAGTGCAACTAGGGCCTAGGAATCATGGATCCATGACACAATACAAATATAGACATGAAATGGACACACTAACACAAAATTTCAAAAAATATAAGTGAATATACAATTTTATTATATGTTAGAAAGTTTGGAAAATCTTGCCAGTTCTTTATAGTAAACAAACTCTTCCAACCATTCCCAACCCTCCAACATTCTATGGATTGATCAAATGACAAACATGGCAAAACTAACACAATTTATCATTTGTATATATCCACTGCTTCCAAATCAGTGTAATTTGTTAAACACAAAATTTAGCACATTTTTATCCAGCATTAGAAAACAACAGCTAAAGCTTGAAGTTTCCATGATATTAATGAATCCTGAAACAGTCATCACATCACCATATAGCAATACAAAGCATACCATATGACAAAACATACATCTCCATAACTGATATAGACAACCAGGTTTTTAAGCGGCCCTGAGCTATTTGGATATCAAATAGAACCATCGATCATAATTAACCACAATCTAACAAAAGATAACTATCAGTTGATAAAAACTACAGCACAAAAGCAGACACAACATTAGACAAGAGGCGGGTACTGCTTAGCCTGCTGCCTCACCCTTCTCTTGTACTCAGCAGGTTCCTGCAAATATCATGGTATGCCATTATTTGGAATATTATATTCAACATTCACAAACAATACTAAATTCAGCGGATGATATATTGGGCCTTCAAAAGAATCAATAATTTGAGATTTCAAGTGAGCAGAATACCTGAATGTAGAGCTGATAACCATCAGTTTGTGCTGGATCAGCGGGATTGGGCTGGT
The DNA here is from genome assembly GCA_036172215.1 of Camellia granthamiana. Lineage (NCBI taxonomy): Eukaryota > Viridiplantae > Streptophyta > Magnoliopsida > Ericales > Theaceae > Camellia > Camellia granthamiana. The sequence continues at coordinate 146,018,137 of CM069905.1, read as the reverse complement.
CCAGCAAATCCTGAATGCCTACTAAAATTTGTTTCACAGTAATGGCTGGTCTCCATCCCTAGAGAAAACACTAAACAAGATGAGTGACTGTGGCTTTTACTCGTAGCTATAAGCACCCAGCAGACAGATCAGTAAAAAGTAAAAAAAAGCCCAAGAGATGAGTACTTACACTGTCCTCATTGAGGATGGACAAACATACAGTTCCAGAAGGGTAGACATTTGGATGGAAGAAACCTGGAGGGAACTTGCACTTTGGAGGTTTGCTAGGGTAGTCCTCACTAAAGTGTAGTGTCAGCGGATAGAAGCCGCCGTCCCAGTCAGTCTACAACAATAAAAAGGGTTATTACTAAGATCACACTTCCTACTTAGTTCCTGTTCAATCATCTTCATGCATGACCCAAGGTGGACAATGACATATCTATCAAAGAGTTATGTTGATTACTATTACCAAATTACCACTTAAAACAGCAGTCAGCATCTAGCATCCATGAGTTCTAACTCATTCAAACTCAACAGTTCTTAACGGCTGGCTAAAGCAAAAGAAAAAGTGCAAGCTTCTAAGAATGCATTAAGCCAACAATGCAAAGCACCAATAATCAATGTTACTGCTCATGTTGTAAATATTTGGAATGACACAGACTAACAATGCAGCCAGAGTAATGTTGCCACCCTTTCAGCTTCGCACCGAAGGAAGGGGAGAAGGAACGGATCTCACCGCTACAGGTCCACCACCAATACCAACACCCTAGCAGTGATTTCAACTCTCACCACCACAACCAACTCCACGAGGAATTCTAGGGCACCAAATTAATAGACAGATCCTCTTTGGCTTCCTTTGCTATTACCGTGACTACAGCCACCACAATCAATTATAGAACTTAATTATACCAACCCAAACAGAAGAAAATTACACTTCAATGCAGCTCAATTAAATTTAACTTAAATGAACTCAGATTTCAAATCAATTCCATACCTCACATCACAGCATATCATTAGTGTCCTACAGAGGAACAAACTCCTACCTGGGCAAATTTATATTTGATATTTGGAATTTTTAAGATTAGTTATATTATATTATATCCTTTAACAAGAGCAATAATGTGCTGGTTAAAGGATTAGGTTTTTAACAAGAAAACTGCAACACCAAGAAACAATTCTAATTGGTTATGTAGAATTTGGCTCTCATGTACATCCATCAAGGCACAATTAGGGCTGCAAACGAACCGAGCCGAGCCGAGCTTTGCTGAGCTCGAGCTCGGCACAATTAGGGCTGCAAACGAACCGAACCGAGCCGAGCCGAGCTGAGCTCGAGCTCGGCTCGTTTACTTATCGGGCTCATTTACTTATCGAGCTAGTTTATTGAGTTCGAGCTCAGCTCAATAAGGAATTGGGCTCGAGCTCGGCTCAACTCGTTAATTTTAATGAAGCTCGAGCTCGGCTCGGCTCGGCTCGGCTCGGCTCGGCTCGATAAATTTTTTTTAATATTATTTATATTATTTAAAAAAAAAATATTATTTATATTATTTAATATATAAAAAAATTATTTATATTATTATTTATATATTTATATATTTTTAATATATAAATAATTTATTTATTATATAATTTAAATAAAGATAAACGAGCCAAGCTCATGCGAGCTCGAGCTCAACTCGTTTACTAAACGAGCCTAATATTCGAGCTCGAGCTCGGCTCGTTTATTAAACGAGCCGAGCCGAACTTATTCATGAACAGCTCAGTTCGTCTGCAGCCCTAGGCACAATGCAATTCCTTGACAAAGATACTCAGCATTAAATTGTGAAGAAGCCAGGGAATGTAACAAACAAAATGACCACACACATTGGCTTGTCTTACTGAGGCCACAGTTTTTCTCTAAAAATCAAAGGGAAACTCCGTATGACTGTGTTAAATGTATTGAGGCTTTCACTTGCACATAACCTGCATGTCTAGCAAATAGCTGCAGAATCACTTTTTATATCTTACGATCTCCTTACTATTTATAAAATCATTATCATTCGCAATCTGGAAATTCACGCTCATTGTCATTACCCAAAATCCTATAATAACCCATGTTACACGAACTCGGGTGTGGGTATCGGGTGCGGGTGCGGGTGCGGATGCGTATTTAGGGGTCGGATACTTCAAAATTAAAAATTGAAGATATGTGAATATGGATCCAAATTTGGAAACGGATACGGAGATACGATAAATAGTTATTTTTTAAATATAGTTATTATATAAAGATGAGTTAAATAGTTATTTTTAAATATATTTATTATTTTTATCTTATGTATTATTTTTAATTGATACATATATATATATTACCAATAAAAAAATATAACAAATAAGGAATAATAAAATATGTTAAAATAAACAATAAATAAAAATTGAATGATTTATTTTATAGATTTTATTAGATTTTTTTTATATATGATTTAATTAGATTTATTATTATATAACAAATTATATTATTTATTATATGTTAAAAACAGGAGGGGGGAGAGATAGAGAACACAAATCGACGAGAGAGAGAGAGAGAGAGAGAGAAGAAGAAGAAGAAGAAGAAGAAGAAGAAGAAGAAGAAGAAGAAGACGAGGAGGAGGAGATGATGAAGAAGAGAAGACAGAGAGAGGAGGAGATTGAGAGAGATGAAGACAAAGAGAGAAGAGGAGATCGACCCAGATGAAGACAAAGAGAAGACGACACAGAGACACAGATCGACATAGATCTTCACCCTCCTGCTACCATTGGTCCACTGTAAGTTTCTCTCAACAACCCTTCTTTCTCCTCTCATGTTAGCCGTGTCCGTGAAACCCATGTTGAATCCGACACGTATCTCACACCTGCACCCGTGTCGTGTCGTGTCGTGTAGTGTAGTGTCAACACGGGTACTCTGCCCTAAACCAGCAAGTCCATGTAACAGAGATAATAGCAAAATATTGTAAAAAATAAAATGCTTCTAGCCTCCAACAACCCAACCGACACAAATTCTCAAGCTACAAACCTCCAAAATCCAAAAACAATTCCACACACACACAGAAATAAAAGCGAAGGGAGAATTTTTATTAAAAAAAAAACCAAGACAGAAGACGCAACACTCACCAATAAAAATAAAAATAAAAACTTTGGCATTTCGTCATTGATATTGCATGAAAATACAAATATATATATATAATAAACATCTTTCTCCATGATTATTGTTGAGGGTCATCAACTTGTTTTCAGAAAAAGAATAAGCATTGCTGGTATAACTAACTTAAGTCAGAGAAAAATAGAGATTCATTTCAGAACAAGGTCATAGAGCTACAGACAAACAAGTGATTAAAAACACCACCCACTAACCAAATTTCAGAGCAGACCACAAGCTATATCTAGCATTTCATGCTAACACATTTTCGCAGAGTTGACACAATGGAGAGATACTAAGAACAGAACTAACTAATAGTTAGTCTGACAAACAGAAAGCATTATAGTGGAAATAATCCATTTGTGCAAAGGAATAACAAAAACAGAACCATGAGAATAAATTTATTTTGAGACTACAAAAGCACTTGATAGACCAGTGACTAAACTGTTATTGTGCATTCTAAGGTCCCCATGATATACGTATACCATGTAAACATGTGGCTGAGAGGTGCCGGTTGACTTCCTTTTGCAAGACATTTCCTAAATTGATCTTCTTTTATGAAAACAATAGGTTTGGAAACAAACATTAATTTTGTGTTGCACCCAGTGTTCAATAATTTATACTTGTGATATTCTATTTCACATTAATTATAAGTTAGTAAAAAACTAAGCTGCTAATAAGCCCAACAATCCAATAAAATGCATCATAATTGAATATTCAAGGATCTGGGACACTGTAACACCTCAAACAAATTCTTTACGACAGTTTTATTAATCAATAACCAATCAATGTGAATGCCACCTTCATTGAAGTGATCATAAAAGAATAAAGAGGTAACCTTTATACAGCCAAGGTAAGAAATCTGCCCCATGACAGAGAAACTGATCCACTTCAAAGCATGCATTCATGCCCATAAACAAAAAACTGCAAACTCAATCAGTCAAAATGATCCAATGAAAAACTGAATGCAATTATTCAACTCAAAAGGACGGTCCCGTTGCATATGTGCATTTTTGCAATTTCAAAAGCCTGAAATACCAACATCATCAACAACAACAAAGAACAGAACAATACTAAATACAGGAAATAACACAAGTTCAAAGCAACAATCCACTATACATATCATCGGAAAATAATGTTGGGTTTTTCAATTGAGGTAGTACAGACCCAAATTGAGACACAAATGTCCCAAGTAAATCTTATATTCCAAGTCTTTTCTTAAATTATTGTTCTCTGTACATCAATTTTCTCAGGAAAACCGAAGAAAAAAAGAGGAAAACTTACCCCAGGCTTGCCAGGGATGGTGCAATGCCATATCATCAAATTGACCGAACCATCTGCAGCAGCCTCCGGCTTGGCGACGAAACCCTAAAAAAAATAAAATTGAAAAGCATCATTCGAAATTGAAACCACTGTTTTACAAAGCAATTTCAGTGGATATATGTATAGTACATACAGGTTGAGAAACAATATATAGATAGATAGATAGATAGATTGAGAGAGAGAGAGAGAGAAGAGAAGAGAAATTGAGAGAGAGTGGAATGGAACTAACATGTGGATGATTCTTACGCCAGGCTTTTCGTTCCTCAGCAAGCCGACCACGAGCGATGCCTCCGGACATGTTAGAGAATCCTTGTGCTGCCTTCTTCTTCTTCTCCACTCTCTCTCTCTCTCTCGTCTCCAACGCTGATTTTCCAAGGAAAATTCAATTTGTACACACCTCTCAATTTTTATACTAGTTGGGGGGGGGTGAGGAAGTTCTTATTTGTAAAAAATATAAATAAATAACAAACAAATTTAGTATACACAAAATATTTGAAAATAAAAACAAAAATTATATTTGATGAGTTGTTGAAAGTAATGGCTGGTGGTGGATACATGTGGTATGTGGCGGTGGTGGTAAGATTGTAAAAAGTATGTCGTTGGAGTATTGTCATAAGTCACACATGATTAGAAAGTTATTGAAATATGATAAAAGGTTATGTAGAGTAATCGTTTAACTATGAGAGTCTACTATGAGGTGGCTAGAGCTCATTAGAAATTGACAGAGTTATTGAATGGCCAACAATAAATGGTAGCGGGAGATAATAGGAAAGGAAAAATAGAACCAACTTATTTCAGAAGCAAGTGTAAACAAGTTCTTTCTAATCAATTTTATATTTTTGAAAACATGAAAGTAAACATTAACAAACAAGACTTTAACAAGCTTACATTGATTAACAAAATTTAAAATGGTTTTATTTTTCTTTTTTGGCAGCACATAGTCTTCAAATTCGGACAACACGTCGCTAAAAAAGTGTTTCATTTACTTTTTTTTTTTTTTTTTTTTTTGGAGAACGATAGCAAAAAGATAGCATTACTTTAACTTAATTACATCAATGTCCAGAACATGTGCTGGTTGAATTACAATTCTTTCTACTTTACGAGTACCTAGGTAGTCCAAAAATCTAGCATAATATATAATATCATGAACAATAGTAGTTAGCTGCCAATCATCCTCACTGCTTTGCTTTTGTAGCATCCTCACCAATACTTGGCAGTGAGTTTGCACTGTTATCCTTTTGATGTCATGGTGTACTACCTATTTGATTACATTCAGACAGGCATACGCCTCCACCACCAATGGACTTTGAAGATGTCTCATTATCATAGCTTCATGGTAGAACTGTTGGTTGTTTTGGTCCAAGCAAATCCATCTTATCCTGGCCTTGGTATTAGACGATTTACAAGAACCATCTATGATGAACGTCCATAGATTTGTATCATTGCTTGTCCTTGAAACATCTTGCATCAGTCCCTATCCATCCCCTGTGTTGTCGACAATAGGTTCACAAAATGTTGCACAAAAGTTTGTTGAATGGCAAAGGACTGTGTGTGTAAAATGTCTTTCGCATTCTGAACGTACAAAATGTGATTTCTAACCCATCGCCATGAAGCCATTTGGTGAAAAAACCTATTGTTGCGATCTCCCAACTGCAGCCATACTTGTTTGGATGCTTGAAAATTAGTTTATTGACTAAAAATATTAGCTTTGCTATAAAAAAAAATAAAAAATAAAAAAAATGTTCAATAAATAATGTATTTTTTCCTCAAAAAATATTTTATCACTTTAAAAAATCATTATAAAAGTAAATAAAAAAAAATGCACCAGACAATTTAACTTTTGTAACATTAATTTCGTTTTTTGTAAATTTATTTTTAGCTAATAAATTAATAATAATAATAATAATAAAAGTCCACAAAATAGAATGATGACTCTCATCCAAGGTTTGATCATGTTTTCTCTTTAAAAGTAAATAAAATAAAATAAAAGATATAAAGTTGTTTTGTATATAGTTTATAAATTGATTTTTTTTACTTATTATGAAAAGATATATAAAAAAATAGAAAAATGATATGATCTAATCAATAAATTGACTTTTTTAAATATTGCCAAGAGATAACTATTTTTTTCCCCCTCTTTTGAGTGGAGTGTTAATAGAAAGATATTCAAACTCAAACACAATTGCACAACTTATGCTATCCGATTCTTGCCCTCATCATAACATAAATTGAATAATGATATATAAATAAAAATTCATATACAATTTTTTATTTAGAATTAGATGTTATAATTTTACAATAAAACATCTATTAAAATTATTTTTACTTTTACAAGTACTAGCCGTCGGGCACACGCGATGCGTGTGCAAACTCATTTGAAAACTCAATTAATAAAAATTTTAATACATCCTCATTCAATTTTGTTTTTTTTTTTTTTTAATTTATCTATTCAATTGCATAATTTTTTTTCCTAAATTTAATATGATATATATACACACATTTTCATATAGTTCTGTATTATCTGAAATAACATAAAAATACAAAGAAATTTTATTGAAAGCATACCCAAAAAAAAATTTAAACACCCCCATACAAAATTAATCAACCAAACAAACCAATTAAGAACACTAATTTTTTTTAAAAAAATAAATAAATAACACTCACAAAATTAAACAAATAAACAAACCAACTTTTTAAAAGCTGAAGTCTGCATCCAACTGCTTCACAACCTCTGCTTCTTCTGTAAGAGCTTTCTTTGTATTCATCCATTTCGCACGAACTAAAGGGTCATCAAGTGTGTTCAAATGCCCGAAGAAGAAGGAGGGGAAAAAAAAAAATCACTGCCCCAATTATCCACAACACCCGGATCGAAGTCTCCGACCTCAAAATCATCCGGCATCGTTCCGTTCTCGTCCACAATCCCGAACCTCTCTTGCGGCGACGGAGGAAGTGGTTTTGGATGGGATGTGGGTGGAATTGAAGGTAGGGTTGGATCGGAGAGGGGTTGGGGTTGGGGTTGGGTTTGGGTAGTGTTGTTGATGAGGGAGTTGAGATCGAAGGTTTTGTTCAAATTGGAGGAGAGAGAGATGGGGGAAGGGGTTTTGGAAGAGGGGAAGGGTTTGGCGAGAGTTGAAGAAGTTGAGTTGGTGAGAAACATTGGACCAGTGCTTGCCCAAGTAAAAGAAAGCGAGTTGTATCAAAATTAGACCTAAGATCTGTAGGAATGTTGATGAAATCTCGATTGTTGATGAAGTCTTTCATTCTCCAATCTCTACTTCATCAAATCTGATCTCTCTCTCTCTCTCTCTCTCTCTCTCTCTCTCTCCCGAGGTTTCAATCGTTTAAAATAAAATTCGAAGATGTTGAAACTGATTTAAAACTGCTGTGCAGTTTGGAAACGTGGGATGGTGGAATTGGTTTGTTTGAATTTATCATGTTATCCTTAGTTACAAATTGATATTAGTGTAAAAATAATATAATTATTTAAGAAGTTAGGGCCATTATAGGAAAAATAGAAAAAAATTTCTAGAGAGGCTTCAAGACACCAAAGCTCCTGTTGGCTTTTAATAATAGTATAGATCATTATCACATTATTATTGTGATAATTTTTATATAAAAATTATATTTATAAATTAATTTCTTTAAGAAAGTGTGAAGATAATGTCATTCAATTGACCATAAGTCCATTTACTTTTCCTCCATGACTAGCGAGTAAGAATTAACCCATAGATGGGAGTACTTAAAATTTGCAATCAAGCCAATGTAATTGATCAAAAAGTCCAATAACTGTATTTATTTCAAATGATTTTCAATTAAAAACAAAAAAACAAAACACAGATCTTGAGTCACCCTTTATGATATTTTCATTATAAAAAATAAAATAAAAAAATCCAATTTCGTAAAAGACAAATATTAAAACTTCAATACGTTTGGACCATTATGTTATTTATAATCTCAGAGTATTTTTAGCATTGCTCCCACACCTGTAGTGTTCGTGATCAACCTCTTCAACTATATATGGATCAAAAGGTAAGACAAGATATCAAATGAATTCAACTGTTGTTCAAAGTAAAAAATTTGAATCTAAGTGAATTAATAGATTCTATAAGACTTCTGATGCCTTAAGTAACGTTACTCGTAAAGCAAAAGAAGAGGGAGAATGGACACAATCCCACCAGCGACCGAAAAGAATTGAAAATGATAGAAGAATTTGTAAGTGAAAAAGTAATTATGTCTCAAAATCTCAAAGTAATGCTAAAGATAATGTCAAAAAAAGAAAAAAAAATCAGTTTGTTTGCAAAACCAATAGGACAACTTTATGAAAGACAAAAATAGTATAGTTGCCAATAAGAGAAGAGAATCCCCAACGAGAGAAAGAAGTCAAAGAAATTGTATATTATTGGGCGTAAGAATCAAGCTATGATATGCCCCCACACGTACGGAAATCTTTACTGCTTTTAATTCTCACCTGTCACACTCACGCCTAATTTTTAATTTACACGTCACGCCCGCACTCACATGTATGACTGTATAAAGGCTTGTTAATCCGCTAATTCACCGATGAGAAACACATTTGGAAATTCGGTGAAAAAATTATACAGATAAATTATTTATTTATTTATTTATTTATTTTGAGATTGAGATTATGATTTGAGATGGAGTTCGGGTATTGCAAAATGATTTTTTAAATCTCAACCTCAAATTATAATTTGTTTAATTTCAATTATAATACGGATGGAGTTTGAGTATTATAATCATTTTAAATTTCTTAAGTTGTATTTGAATTCCAAATTTAAAAATAAAAATAAAATATAACATAAATAGAAAATAAAATAATATATATTTAATTCACATTTTTTTTTTAATTTCCACTTAAGTAAATGATCCAAAGGGAAACGTATTGTTAGGGAAGAGAGTTTATTAGCTTGATGGAGGTCCTGGATATTCATTAGTTACGTTGGGCCTGCATGACCTCCACACTGAAATGACACCAGGCCCAGCCTGTGATGAAGTGTAACTGATTCCAAAAACAAGTGCCCTAATTTCATCTTAAGCCCAGACTATGGCAGGCCTGAGCTTCGACATTTATTCTTTTATTTTTTTAACACACTCCAACATAAAATAAAAAATTTAAAAAAAAAAACAAAAAAAATGAAGGTACACCACTTTTTTGAACTCGCTACTCAATCATAATGTATTTTTTGAACTACGTTATGATCTTAATTGGGACACGAGGTTCACATCTATCAAAATTAAACCATGGCCTTCCTTTCCCTGTCCAACAAAGAATAATTAAAATGGATTATAAGTAAAATATCATAAAGATCAATCTTAAAAAATCTAAGTAAGAAAATATAAAAACTAAGGAGGTAAATACTTGCTTTAGTCAATAGTCAGTCAATCTCTCCAGTATTACTCATTAGTGAGGAAAAAAAAATTTACTCGTTGAATTACAAATCATAATCGACCAATATGTTTGATTGTAACTGGTCACATACAATGATCGATTTTTGTTTGTGATTTAATTTCACCATTATTTTTCTTAGCAACAGTTCAATAATTAATTTTTGTATGTAATTTATTTTTATTTTTATTTTCAAAATTCAAGTAGAGAGAGGGTAGGAGTAGGTCCATTAGTGATGGAACGAAATCTTGAGGGAGGAGGGTGGGGTGGCCTATGATGAGCTCTTGTAGTGGTGCACATGATATGTTTCCACACTCTGCTTTTCATGCGTAGAGCCCAACAATTAAGAGAGATGAGAGAGAAAAAAAAGCTCTAAAAGGCATGTTGTAGTTTTTATCCAAAGAATATAAATGAATATGAATATGAATATAAATGTGATGGAAGACAAAACTAAAAAGAGGTACACCCAAAAAAAACTAAAAAGAGGCACAGTTAGATTACTAATATGTGCGGGCTTTGAGATGACAAGAGGGACACTGTGATCCGATCCAGTGGGTCCATTCATAATTTGTACCGTTTTAATTTTAACAAAATTTTTTTTATTTATTTATAATTGAATATCCGAACCAGTTTATATATACCTTCACTAATTTTAGGATTTACGCACAGCGTTCCTTCATCTTTTATATACAGCGTTCCTTCATCTTTTATATATAGATGTTGATGATAGTATTAGGGAAGACGATATAGACCATGAAAAAAAGTTTAATTATTTTAGTAGTTTTCAATTATGTTATTTTATTGTATTTATTTTAGAAAAATTAATAGTATATTTTTAAATTTATATTTATTATCAAAAAAAAAATTATCACCTATGCGAAGATATGATATTACGAAATCAATCTTTTCTTTTTATTATTATTTTGTTATAGATAATCTATGTGTAAAAAATTTAAAAGTCAACAGTTGACGGTGTAGTCCATCTCTCTAACTAGAGAGAACCTATTAGACCCAAATATGTACAAAATAATTTGTCTCTACTTTCATAAGGAACTAGATTGGTGCAGTTTGGGTTTTAAGACTCGTTACGAGTCATATTTTGATAATTTAAATTTTCATCTTAGTGTTGTTTTGGAAAGTTAGTAAAAAGTTGGTTTTTAGCTTTTTACCAAATTTTTTGACTTTTTTGGAAGTGATTTGGGAAGTTGGTAAAAAGCTGGCTTTTTACTTTTTAGTTTAATATTTATTTATGGTGTCAAATCAAATTAAAATGACCAAAATACCCTTACCCAACATAAGAGAGTTGTTTTTTTATTTATTTTTCATAGGCCCTAATTTGTAATTTTACGGCTGCGTTTTTGGCACTTGCCAAATGGCTTTTCTGGCGTTTTTGGCAGCCACGTTTTTGGACATTTTGTCCAAAAACGGGACTTTTTACCATGTTCCCAAAATGGCACTTAACAATCTTAATATATAAATTATTAATGAAAAAATCAGATTAATTTAACAGTTATAATCACATAATTTTATCATATTTATTTTTAAAAAAATAAGGGTAAATTACATTTACCTCCCCTGAGGTTTCTGACAAATACAGGGACCTCCCCTGTGGTTTGAATAATTACAGTAACCTCTCCTACTTTATCTGACAATGTCAAGATTCCCCCTGCTGTCAAAAATCACTAAACGGTGTTACTTTTTCCTTCGGAAATTACTTTATTGCCCTTTCCTTTAAAAATATTAAAAAATATTTTTGGATTGGATGATAGGTTTAGAGTGTTTGGAACAATATTTTTGGATTTATTTTTTTAAAATATTGAAAAATGTTTTTAAAAAAAATTATTTTTTTATTTTAAATATATAACTTTTATTTAAATATTTTTTTTATTTTGTAAACATTTTAAACACAATTTTACACTCAAATCGTAACCAATCACATGACTCAAAACTCAATTCAAAAATTATTTTCAAACCTCATAACAAAACACATAACTTAACACTCCACACTACTTTCAAAACTCTACATTCAAATCGTAACCAAACGCATAACAAAAAAATAAAATATTTAAAAATATATTTATAAAATAAAATAAAATATTTAAAATAAAAACTATATATTTAAAATAAAGATTAAAATTTTAATATTTAAAAAATATATTTAAAATATTAAAAAAATACAACACATAGATGTATGAAATATAATGCACATTAAAATAAATAAATAAATATTTAAAATATAAAATATTTACCCTAAAAAAATAATTTCAAAAAATTTCAAAATTTATAACCAAACAAAATTTTTCTTTTCAAAACTCATAACTCAAAATACGACTCCACACTCAAATCATGATTCTAAAAATAATTTTAAAAAATAAAATAAACTTTTTTTGAATTTTTTTTTCCTTTTAAAATAAAGTTTTTGAAAAAGTTTAGTTTTGAGTTTTGGAAAGAGTTTTGAGTTTTGAAAAAAATTTTGAATTGAGTTTTAAGTAAAAACATGTTCCGAAAAAAGATTTTTTGAGAAACATATTTGATTCTCTTTTAGAATCACAATTCCAATTAGAAATTTTCAAAAAAAATTTCAAAACTCATAGAGTGTTAACCAAATACACAATTCCAATTAGAAATTTTCAAAAATCTTTTCAAAACTCATAGAATCACAATTCCAATTAGAAATAATTTCTTGAATTAATTTTTTTAGGGTAAATATTTTATATTTTAAATATTAATTTATTTATTTTAATGTGCATTATATTTCATACATCTATGTGTTATATTTTTTTAAATATTTTAAATATATTTTTTAAATTTTAAAAAATTTTAAAGTTTTTATTTTTATTTTAAATATATAGTTTTTTTTAAATATTTTATTTTATTTTATAAATATATTTTTGAATATTTTAATTTTTCTGTTATGAGTTTGGTTACGATTTGAATGTAGAGTTTTGAAAGTAATGTGGAGTGTCAAGTTATGTATTTGGTTATAATGTTTAAAAATAATTTTTGAATTGAGTTTAGAGTTGTGTTTGGTTACTATTTGAGTGTGAAATTGTGTTTTGAGTTTAAAATATTAAAATTAAAATATTTAAAATATTTATTTTTATTTTAAATATATAGTTTTATTTTAAATATTTTATTTTATTGTATAAATATATTTTTAAATATTTTAATTTTTTTGTTATGCGTTTGGTTACGATTTGAATGTAGAGTTTTGAAAGTAGTGTGGAGTGTCAAGTTATGTATTTGGTTATGAGGTTTGAAAATAATTTTTGAATTGAGTTTTGAGTTCTGTGTTTGATTACGATTTGAGTGTGAAATTGTGTTTTGAGTTTAATATATATATATATTTAAAAAATAAAATGTTTACAAAATAAAATAAAATATTTAAATAAAAATTATATATTTAAAATAAAAAATAATTTTTTTAAAACATTTTTTAATATTTTAAAAAAATAAATCCAAAAATATTGTTCCAAACACTCCAAACCTATCCTCCAATCCAAAAACATTTTTTAATATTTTCAAGGGAAGGGCAATAAGGTAATTTTTTAAGGAAAAAGTAACACCGTTTAGTGATTTTTGACAGCAGGGGGGAATCTTGATATTGTCAGGTAAAGCAGGGGAGGTTACTGTAATTATTCAAACCACATGGGAGGTCCCTGTATTTGTCAGAAACCTCAGGAGAGGTAAATGTAATTTACCCAAAAAATAAACATTCTATTTTCAAAATCATATCTTCCACTCAACTATTCACAACATCAAAGTGGAACAGACCACAAAATCAAATTGCACCAATCCAAACAAACCGACATAAATAATATATCCTTAATAAAACCAAACCATAATATGAGGTTTAATGTATGTAATTATTGAAATGAGTGCACTGAATAGCAGAACTGCGCCTATTGGACTCCCAACCTTTTAGTTTTTGATTATTATTATTGTGGTATTAAGTGATAATTGTAGTAGTAGCAGCAAATAAAGAGGAGTGTTTGGCTTGTGGGAATGATGCAATGAAAGGGGACAGAGACATGAGGCATTGGACTCAAAAAGAATGATGGGAATAAATTGAATGGTGTGAGATATAAATAAATATATATCATACATGTAAAGAAGTTTGAGAGCTAGCATGACATGTGATGTTAAGCTCCACATGGGGTAGAAAAAAGCACAGGAAAAAAAGGGGAATAAAAGTATGCACAAGTTGCCATCCGTCTCTCAAATTTGAAAGGAAATCAAAAGCTTGTTGGTTAAATTTTATTTGTTATATAGATAGGGACGGAATCAAAATTTTAAATATTATATATATTCAACTCTAATTATATTTAATTATTTTTTTATATTCTAATTTGTAAATTGCAATGCATCAAAATATATCACTAGTCAATAAAAATAAATATAATTAAAAGATTTTTTATTTGCGTTCTATTTTTATCACTTATTTTATATTTATTTAGTCAAAGTAAATAATATTTCATTAAATTTAGTATGAAAAGTGACATTAGAATAGGTAGAATAGCTCTACAAATAATATATTGGTACTGAAAAGTTATCTTGAAAATTGAATAGAGAAGACCAATAGTTATATTTATCCCTCAAATATATATAGGTTATAGAAAACGTTGGGGGAGGCCATTCCGTCCCTGGTTATAGTTTATTGTGTTACTTATAATTTTTTTTTTTTTAATTTTAAAATTTTGTGTCATAATATTTAGTGTAATTTCAACTTACTATAACTTATGAGATATAAACCATTTTAAGTTAATTATGGAAGAGAAAAAAAGAAGAAGAACCATGCTTTTAACTTCTGTTTTATAATTTTTAACTTTTAACTTGTTATAAACCGCATAACAAGTTGAGAGAAGATTGAGTTTGATACACGTGAACACACAAAATGAAATCTTTCATTTAATTGGTTAGAATAATAGAGTCTACTGCTTTTGAATGAGATTTGAAGATTGAGTTTACTCACATATCAGGTTAATGAACAAAATCATTCCCTCGAGGGTTATCAAGTGTTGGCGGACTCTTTCTATCAATTTTTATTTTCTTTCTAATTAACGTATCATGTTATAATAAAATTTTATGAATTATATTCATAATAAAAATTAAATATAATACATAATTAATACTATAAAAAAAAATTAAAAAAGAAGAGAAATTAAAAAATATATATATATGCAAAGAACAAAAGTCTCATGCTGATGAGAAGATTTGAATTCTAGACTTCCTGATGAGATGTGAGAATTCTACTCTTTCCAACCTTTTTCACTTTGCAAAATAAAATAATTTTTTCTTTTATTTTCTTATTTCATCAGTCATGTGGGTTAGTTCAATTAGTTCCTGATTGACTAATGAGAATGTTTTGTGTTGATATTTTTACAGTAATTATAAGAGATGCATTTTGGATGGCCGAAAGCTGTAAACGTCTCGTGGCCAACTAGAAAAGTTGATTAAAGCACCACCCCCCACCCAAAAAAAAAAAGCAGTATTGAAGATTGAGTGTGCATAGCACCTTCATGTCAAAAAGAGAGAAGCCAAGGACGAAGAACAATCATCAATTGGTCACTGAGAGTAAAATTTAGCGGTTCTACAAGAATCAATTTGCTTTAAAGTTAGGAAAAATCTAAAAATACATGTCAGACAAAGGGTGGGATCTACCCTTATGTTATATCTGTGATTATTTTTATGTTTTATGTATTCCTAATACTACTCTGAAAGTTAATTTGTGCTAAAGTAAGTTATTAATTAATTTACATAATTATTTAAATAATAATCTAGAGTAAGTGTATAATACTCACATATTTCTTTCCTCGTTTTAAATTTTATGTCTACCCATATTCATAGTTGCTTGATCAATTAATCAAAAGCTTAATTTCTAATTTATTATGTAAATTAATCACAAAAGCTAGACCTGTTCAAAAAAGGAGCATTTAACTACAGGTTATAGTTCATTATCCATCATGTATCTTATTAAGAAATTATAGGTTTGGCTTCAATTTTTTTCTAATATACCAAATACATGAAATTAATTTTTAATGTGTGAACTCGTCTTTTTAACTATCTAATTACCCATGAAATGCCTTAGATTAATACCAAAAAATGTAGACAAAAAAAAATATCTAAGATCATGTAGTGATGATATTTTTATAATCTTGATAGAAATTTTATTTGAAAATAAATGACTTCAATTCAACCACATCATTTAATATAAAAACTTCATATATTATTGTGCATGTGTAGCATTAGTCTTCCTAGTCGATCCTAAGATGACGGTTGAGTTGGAGTTATAAGAGCATCGTCAATGAATTTGTTAAACCCATTATAAGTGTCAGTACATAGCAGTTAACAAACAATGCAATTTCATTTGTTTTTCAATGGGTTTGTTTGACTTGTTAGTTATGCTGTATTTGGTTTAGAGATTTGGAAAGAAATTTAGAAAGTAAAAGAGAAAAAATGTATGAAATTAGGTAAAATATAGATATATTTTATTTACATTTTACTTAATTTTTCTCTTTTCCTTTCCAAATCTCTTTTCAAAATTTTCAATCAGACACAATATTAGTGTTTTTCTCTAAAATGTTAGCCAATTGTGGAGAGGACACCAACTAGAGAGAGAGAGAGAGAGAGAGAGAGGGGGGGGGAGTGGTGTGCTGTGTTGCCGTACTAGATATATATATATATTTAAATTATGTAAATGGTTACAATACCTTCTAAAAAGAATTTAATAAATATTATTTATATATATTTGTGTGGACCTTATAATATATATTTAACACACTTTAACTATACTATGAAAGTACACTCTCGCTCTTTAAATTAACAAATAATACATAATTGAATTCTACTTTCTATATTTTTTTTGTCATATAACAAACTTTAACAATTTTTTTTAGCCATCTCATTAGAGATGCTTTAAGGTGGCTGTGTCAGCTAGTGTAGATTATTTGACAAACAAATTCTTTGTTAGACATAACAATTAAAATATAATAATTTAATTTTGACTATAAAATTTTAGATGTCATCTAATTTGTTATCTGATTATGCTTTGTTTACCAAAAATATATATATATATATACTGATTTAATAAGTCTAACATTTCATGATATATATTTATATGTTAATTAATTAATAACACATTATTATTATTATTATTATTGATATAATTGGTAATATGAAAATAGTGAAAAAGAAAAATTACACATGCTGAACAAAATATATGGAACCCTTGTTCATTGTATTGGTTGGAAAGTTTAGACAAAGAAATACCACAAAAGTAATGTTCACATCAAAGTGAGATTAATTTTTCGTATTTTGGGGGTTTGAGGTTGGCAAGTAGTTTTCAAACAAAGATAGAAAGCAATTGTGATTATTAACATTGAACAACATTAGATTGTCACAATAAAACTAAAGAAAACTAAGTGGGGTCCTCGCTGGAGGTTGTGGGGGCAAGAGAGTGGGTTTTGCATCGAAGCTAACGGTAGGATTGGGGAAACAAAACAAACAAACAAATACAATGAAAAAGAGAGTTAGGTTTGGGAAAAGGAAAACTTGATTTTAAAATAACTTTTATGTCAGCTTTCATCTCTCCATTCTCTCTCATTCTTCCTTGTGAATCAAGAAGTAGGAATAACTGCACAAAAAATGTTGGGTGAATGTGGGGGGCTGTTTGCTTAACTTGCAGTCTACCCACAACAATATTTCAAATTTACAAAAACAAAAACAAAAACAAAAACAAAAAACATTTCTGCTGCCAACCTACTGATATCATCAATTTTAATCTCAAATTGTAGAGCAATTATTTATGCTCTATTTGTCAATTTCCAAATTAACTGTTTTTTGATTAAAAAAGTTAGAAGTAAAAAATACAAAAAACATTTTCATAATCTCTGTTGATTTGTATAAAGATGATTTTACTGTACCTCTTTTGTTATGTTACCAATGGACTCCACAAATACTATAAAAGTAATATGATATTTTTTCACCAAAAAAGAAAAGGTTTGAAACGATTCACAAAATTTTCTCAATAATAAAAATTATTTTTTTTAACAATTATCAAACACATTAGCCATTTTAAATTCTAAAAAATAAAAAATAAAAAAAAGGGCTAAAAAGGTAATTGCCAAATCCCACTTCAACTTCATAAACGTATATGCATTTAAAAAAAAAAAAAAATTCACTAATTGAACTTGACTTAATTAAAGTAATTTGAGACTGACACAAAAATTTAAAACTCAAATTTAAACATAATTTAAAATTTGTTAAGTTTTTAAATTAAATTTAAATAATTTATTATTCAATTCTATTCGTTTACAACTGTGGTCATTGATGGTATTACCCCAACAATATTGACTTTTTATTATTATTCACTTTGTTTGGTTTTAATTCTCTGGATTAAATTTTTTTTTAAATGAGGTTTTTGTTTTTCGTATTTTTTTATTTTTAGTAAATATTTTTAAAATTTTAAGTAATTTTTTTAATACTTTTTAGATTCACTTTACCTAAGTGTATCTAAAAAGTAAAATATTTTTAAAAATTAATAAATACATATGAATATGAAAAATGTACTGAATTTTTATACATATTTTTTTTTGTATTTTGGATATTTAGTGAATTTTTTAAAGATTTGTTCACAAATATTATACATTTTAACTGTATTTATGTTAAATGTATCTAAATATTAAAAAAATTACTTAAAATATTTTTAAAAATTCAGTGAAAATAAAAAAAATACAAAAGATAAAAAAATTCTAATTTTTAAAAAAGTAAATTCAAAAAATTGAAATTAAATAAGGTGATTATTTTTTTGAAAATTTATGGTTTTGGAAAATAAATTCGGAAAGCTAATGTTTATAATTTTGCTAAGTTAAATGGGAACGTGACGTATTAGTTCAGGCATGACCTACTACCATAAAGTTGCGTATACTCCATGGTATAGTATGGTGCCATCAATGGATTTCTGAGTAACTGAATCATGGCTTCAAGTAGAGCCCTGTGGCTGGGTGTTGTGTAGCCGCACTTTAGGGTGCGGTGAGCGAAAGATTTAGAGTTTGAGCTGATGAATTAGTGGTAATCACTTTAAATTGTAACATAATGGTATGAACATTCTATTTTCGACATCAAAATAAAAAAAAAAATTATGACTTCAACCTTCTAATTAGTAATCCACACTAGATCATTATTTTTTATTTGGATAAATTTTAAATGCATTTTTTGAGATTTATAAAATATTAAAATATAAAATACCTCATGTGGTTTTGAAAATTACATTACACTCCTTGAAGTTTGTAATTTCAACAAATGACACATTTTATTAATAAATTATCAAGTTAATTAACAATATTTAATGATTTAAGAAATATATTTCAATTAATAATTCAAATAATTTTATTACTGTATCTGAGAATAGTTAGGAATTTCATTTTTTCAGTTAATTCTGTTAAATAAAAAATTCTAACAAATGAATATTTGTAATTCTCCAAATCACAAGAGTAATTTATGTTTTAAGCACTATTGAGTGGTTGCTAACGTCACTGATCTAGTTTTACTTTATATTTGGATTGAGGTGATAAAAAATTGCATGGTCTGGTCTATTGTTCTGGTTTGGTTTAACACTTGGGATGCAACATTTGAGTTAAGGTGATCATAAATAACAAAACTATCTGTTGAATGAGTTGTTGGGTTGTGATGATAAGAAATGATTTGTATATAAATAGTTTATTTTCAACAAACTACAAATAAAATTAATTATAGAAAATGAATTTTCAGTTAAAATTATCCCAAGTAATTGACGAAAAAAAAGGGTTGTTGAGTTTGAGTTAAATAAGTGCATATTTAGATTTGAACTACTTCACAACGGTCTCACTCGTTGCCATAAAAACCAACCAAATTAATAAATAAGCTGGGGATTGATTGAACTTATTATCATGATCAAAATTCAATTGGCTTAAACCACTTTTAACTTTTTGGAAGTGGTCCTTATTGTGTCATGTATGAGGAAAAAAAGACAGAATGATAAGTCTATTTTTCTGAGTCATTAATAGTACTTTGAATACAGAACAAGCAACTTTTCTCATGCCACCACCAAGAAACAACAACAATAACACCAGTCAGGTGTGTTTTGACAATTAGATTAAAAATCAGTTTATCAACTTTTTAATTTATTTATCATGTTATCTTTCTATATATATATATATATATTTTTTAAAAAAAAAGAAGTCAAAAAAAAATTACAAGGTTAATTTTTAATTTACTTTCCAAAATAGGCCTAAAAAACAACAACAAAAATAAAATTAAAAAAATAGGAAAATGCTATAGTATACAATCTCAAAAAGGTATATATTATATGCAAGTTATAAATATTTGTAGGTTTGATTACTATAAGGCCCCGTTTGTTTTCAGACGTAGAATGGAGTAGATTCGTAGTGAGGGGATTAAGTAAAATTATGTTTATTTTGATGATAGTTGTTGTGGTGTAAGGATTGTTACATTATTTTTTATATAAAATAATAAAACAAATAAAAAATACAAAAAAAAATTTAACATTAATGTTCACAAAAAAGGCCCAACATGTAAAAAATTAAAAACATAGAAAAAAAAATAAAACAATGATTTTTACTTAACAAAAAAATACAAAAAATTAAACATTAATGTTAAAAAAAAAATGCCCAACAAGTAAAAAATAATAAAAAAAATAATCCGACGGACTATTTTTCTAATATCACCTCCACTTCCTTCATCCTAATCCCCTTTCCAAGGTCCAACCTAATCCGGACTTCCATCTCAATCCCTTCTCCAAATCTACAAACAAACACAACATTAAATGGGTCTTACCTCTATCCCAATCTCATCACTCCCTCTATACCCCAAAACAAACGGAGCCTAAATGTCATAACTCAATCAGAGTCATAACTAAAAAAAAGAGTTGTAACCAAATACCACATAAGATATGACTAAAGAACTCTCATAACTATAATAATGACATGCCCAAAATTACAGTGAATCATAACTAACAATAAGTCAGAACGAACAATAAGTCAGAACGAAAAATTACAAATATCATAACTAAAATGCATATAGTACACACCCTAAAAATTATCATTAAATTTTCCTAACAAATCTATATATTATATAAATTAAAGAGGGTTTGTAACTCATATGTCTTGTGGGAGCTCTAATATCTCAATCTTAATTTTTTGATTTTAAAAAAAAAAAAAAAACTTCAACATTTATTGACTTATTCCATACCTACTGCTACACCATTTTCAACTTTTTCCATACACTATGGTTAGTGATGGGATTGTTAAATTATTTTTATAAAAAATTTTAAAAAAATAATTTGTATATTAAAAAAATTTAAAACAAATATAAATTCTTATTAAATCTATCTATCTATCTATCTATATATTATATAAGTAAAAAAGGCCTTCTAACCACAAGTCTTGTAGGAGTTCCAATATGTCAAACTAAAATTTTTAATTTTTTGATTTTATTAAAAAAATCCTCCATAGCTGTCATTCAAGCAAAAAATAAATAAATAAATAAAATAATATCTCTTGATTATGATTTTCAAATGGAAAGTATATCAAATATATAAAATAAAAAATAGAAAGTGTACTAATCCATTTCAAAATTCAAATTTGATGGGCACTAAAATATGAAAAGCATTCCATTAATTTAAATTTAAAATTATAATGATTTATCCTATAATATATAAGTTTTAAATAATGATCTATTCCATGATTTATCTATATATCTATAAACTATTATAATTGCAAAATATTGTCATTTCATTAAGGTTAAAAGTTGTAATTCTTTTTTCTCATTTTCTATTTATTTTGTTTAATTTTTTGTCAATACGTGTTACAATATGATTGGTCTATAAATTAATTTTATATTCTTAAAATAAAATTTCAAATTTGCATTCTTACTTAAATTATGTTACTATAATTGGAATGAGATCAATATTCATTCCTTAAATTTTGCATCCTTTATTAAATTATAAAATAAACTTTCAAATTTAAATTCCTTTTCAAATTATATTACTATAATTAGAATGAGATCAATATTCACATGTATCATAATGATGTGTTGATGTAGGCCGAAAGGTACCATATTGAGGCCGTTTAAGTTACATTTATAATATTTGAATTTTGTTTATTTGGTGGAGATGATGTGTTTTGTGCACTTATACAGATTTGGCGGGCAATACGCAAATTCAAGTAAAAAGTGGCGCAAAAGCAGATTTTCCATGCGAGTAGTGAAAAGTCCTAGCCTGCCACCTCACCGCACGTGCAGCCAAGCTCCACAGCACGTACGGCCCACCACCGCTCGAGCGGCCCATCTAGGATTGCGTACGTGAAAATTTAAGGCTTTTCTATTAGGAATAAAAAGAAAAAAAAAAGAAAGGCTGTAAAGGGATTCGAAAATATTTCAAAGAAAATGGAGAGATGGGCTAAGGTTTGAAACAAAAGAATTTGAAGCTTGAAGAATGTCTCCCATGGTGGCTTCTTCTTCCTCCACCTCTTCTCACTCTTCCATGAGTGACTAGGCGACTATTTCTAGGGTTTTGATGAAATCCTAGCCACATAAATAGTTTTTTTTTTTTTTAACTTTTTGATTATGTAAAGGTTTGAACAAATTGTATGGTGTTTAAGAAATTTCAAATATATTTTTCAATATTCTCTTCAAGTATTATTCTTTCTGTAATTGTTGAATACTTTCCATGCAATGATTTTTTGTGCTTTTATGTTCAAAATATGAGACGAGCCATACTACGAGGGACGAGTCGTGTTGTTACCTTAGTTTAGAGCGAACGACTCGTACTACTTAAAATAGTTCGTGTCTATATATTGAACATGTTAATTTTCTTGATAAATGTTTCTGTGACAACCCTCACTACTGTTTACTAATAAGACCACTGCTTACTGCTAAACTGTGACTGAACTGGATAAGTAAATGATTAGACTAACATTCCGAATTAATTGCATAAATATATTGTGTTATTTGCATTTCTATCTGTTGACTGTTAAATGTATCTGTTCATGTTTCATGCTTTAAACTGCAAATTGAAGGCCTTATTGGCGATCGAATCTGAAATTGATTAGTGCTTTGTGTTAATTAGAATTAATGTAATTTTATGGTATATTTATTTGAAATGTGATTTGGTATGATTAAATTGGTTTAAATAATGTTAAATTACATTAATTGGGTTATTTTCAATATTGCCACTTAGTGGACAACTTTAGGCTATGTATTTGATTCATTTGTTTGGCACTACCATTTCATTTCATCAGCCATTTCTAAGCAAAACCGACTAGAGAGAGAGAGAATAGGGAGATAGCTTGATTTCATCTCATTTTGGCTTGGAAACTTGGTAGAATTAAAGATAATTACAAAATTGAACTTCTACACTTGAATACAAGACCTAAGGTAGAGAATTCAACCTCTAATTGATGTATTTGTGTATTGTCTTGCATGATCCATGAGAAATTAGAGATTCTAGCCAAGAGTTAGTTCAAAATGTTGAATTGTAGCATAAATCATGCATGCGTGTTGCCATTCTTCAATTTTGAAGTTATTGTTCATGAAATTCCACATGCATGTTCTCATTGTTGCATTGGACCATGGATTTATCTTGTTTTTGAGGCAATTGAGCTCATTTGAGCAAGTAATTGAAGCTTTGAATTTGATTGAACACATACATGTTACATTTGAAGTGTTCTTGAAGTTTGGTTTGAAATTGAGTTTAATTGACTCGCCTTTGGGCCTTGATTTTACAAATTGAGTTTTGAATCATGTTATACTATGAATTTACAAGTGTTTTCCAGAAAATTGGCCTTAAATGATCGAATTTGATGCATTAAAACTTGGTTTTGAGCTTGAGGTTCAAATCTGGAATTTCCAAAGTTTGGACTCACGCTCAAGCAAAGAGATTGGCGTTCGAGCGTGGAATACGTGCTCCCAACACTTTGCATTGTTTTATAGTCCGCTCGAGCGGGGAAATGCACGCTCGAGCGTGGACCTGAGTCACACACCCGAGCGGGGGTCGAGCGCCCGTCGAGCGTGAATTTTATGCATCCAGTACTTTTACCATGTTTTGCAGTCCGCTCGAGCGAGGTAAGTGACGCTCGAGTGGGAAACCTTTATCTGCATGTCCACTCGAGCGTGACCCATGTTTTCTGAAAATTTTGAAAAGTGTTTCAAAGTGCATCTTTGCATCCTCTATCCATCCTAGGCATTCCTAGGACATGTTTAAGGCATCTTAAGGAGGATATTAATGTAGAACCACATCGAGGCAAATTAGGGATTAAGTTATTATTCTTCCCAACTGTGTAACTTAGTATGTGTTCACTCTACAACTGTGTAGGGTTGGCATCCGGAGACCCTCTAACTTATCTGTAGCCCAGAACTCTGTGAGTAACAATGTTGTAAAGATATGTTCAATAATGATTATCTCCTAAACAATTGAACTGTGCTATTTTCTGAAATGATACTGTTACCGAATGAATGATGTCCTATTTGTGAACTGTATTCGTGGCATCCATAGCAACTTACTGTTACTGTACTGTACTGTTACTGTCACAGAGATCTCTGTCGGTTCCCATGTTGGAACCACTACTGTTTACTGATACGATGGCCATCAACTGACTGTTCGGTCTGTTAAGACCTACTGTACTGCTTTGCTAATCGGATGTACCACATATAACTACTATGACTAAATAACTGTTATACTGATATAAATGATTGTTTTGAATACTTAAAGGACATTCATTCTTAACCTCTTTACGCATATGTTATTTACTGGGCTTTAGCCCACTGCTCATATATATATGTAGGTGTACAGGCACCGGACCGTTGCTAGAGGCGTCAGGTTAAGCTCCTGTTTTGTCAAAGCAAACCTTTGTGCCTCACTTTGAGGTTCCAGAACTGTTCAAGCTGAGGCTGCTTGGGGTGTTTTAGTTTTTCCCCTTGTTGTATATGTTCTGTATAGATTGAATGAGGCGGTACTGTACTGTTCTAATAGGGATTAAGTCCCTATCTTGAATGATTGTAAATATTGTGCATACTGTTTGGAACTGATTGTATATATGTTATGAAAGTCTTTTTGCATACAGACTGTCACAGCTCATTGGACATCTTTTAATTACTGTTTTGGCTTCCACCAGTCCCTGTACTCTATATTACTGTTTTACTGTTAGGCAGGCATTCGGTAAACTCAGATTACTGGCCGGTTACGGTGCTAAACCCATAGGGGCGGGTTTGGGTCATGACAGCTTCAAACTTGTAGTTGCGAAGTATTATTTAGTTTGAACCGTAATATAATTGAGTCTCAAATTGAAACATTATTTATGTAACTAGTGGTGAATTCATTACCCTAGGTTTTTCCAAAAAACCAATAATTTCAATTTTATTTATAAGTGCTAGTTTATGATTCCTCAATCTTTTTATCAAAATTAATTTAGGAATTTAATAATTAAATTAGTTTAATTTCCCATTTGTCCCTGTGTGTGGATCAATACTTGGACTTGTCATTATTTTAAGGAATTTGGTATAGTTTAGTATTTATATTTGGTGTGTGAGCTGACCCATCAAATTTTTGGCTCCATTGCCAGGGACATCTGGTGAAATTATTAATTTAAAGTTATATTCTTATTTTAATTTTTAGTTTAGGATTTTATAGTTTAGTGTTGCTAAGTGTGCAGAGTCGTTGCAAGTAAAGCTATCACCGAAGTGCAAGTGAAGCGTAACCGAGCTTTAAAAACAAACTACAACACTAAAGTGCTAAAAAATAAAGAAGCTAATACTCGCAAGCAAAGCACCAAAGTGGTAAAAAAAAAGAAAGAGCTCAATTGGAGGTTGGAGACAATAGTTTACACGTCAAGCACCCGCAAGACAAGTAAAGCGTTTTCGTTAAACCGCTGTAAGTATTTTCTCATTTGGTATTTTGCTTTCATAACTTAGTGTAAAGAGTCATAACTTAGTGCGTGTGTGTGTGTGTGAGTGGTGTATGCACGGGCATCGTTCTTGTCGCCCTGAATTGTGGAATTTAGACCTTGAACTAGAAAGGACTCTTAGGAAACTTAGAGCCTTTTCCTGTGTTCCTAGGGTTAAATATCCATATCCATATCCATATCCATGTTCCTGTGTTCCTAAATTAATTTTGATAAAAAGATTGAGGAATCATAAACTAGTAATAACTAAATTAAACTAAGAGATTAAACTAGCACTTATAAATAAAATTGGAATTTTTGCTTTTTGGAAAAAAAAACTAGGGTAATGAATTCACCACTAGTTACATAAATAAGGCTTCAATTTGAGACTCAATTATGTTATGGTTCGAACTAAATAATACTTCGCTATTACAAGCTCAAAGCATTTATCAAGAAAATTAATACGTTCAATGTATAGATACAAACCATCTCAAGTAGTACGAGTCGCTCGCTTTAAACTAGGGTAGCAACACGACTCGTCCTTCGTAGTATGGCTCGTCTCATATCTTGAACATAAAAGCACAAAAAACCATTATATGGAAAACATTCAGCAATCACAGAAAGAATAATACTTGAAGAGAATATTGGAAAATATATTTGAAATTTCTTAAACACCATACAATTTGTTCAAACATTTATATAATCAAAAGTAAAAAGAAAACCCTATTTACTTGGCTAGGGTTTCATCAAAACCCTAGAAATAGTCGCCTAGCCACTCATGGAGGAGTGGGAAGAGGTAGAGGAAGAAAAAGTCACCATGAGAGACATTCTTCAAGCTTCAAATTCTTTTGTTTCAAACCCTAGCCTCTCTTTCCCTTTTCTCTGAAATATTTTCGAACCACTTTACAGTCTCTTCTTCTTCTTCTTCTTTCTTTCTTTTTTTTTTTTAAATTTATTCCCAGTATGTGTCATAATATTATTGGTCTAAATATAATTTGTTTAAATACATGTATTCAAATTATTAATCGCTATTATTTTTTTTCTTTTTTTCTTTTAAATTTTATAAAAAAAAATTATATCCTTCTAAATTATAAGGATTTGAACAATAATTTTTTTTAATATAATTTTTTTTAACAAAAGAAAAAAAACATAACTTTTTTAGGGGTAAATTACAAATATACCTCCCGAGATTTGCTTAAAATATAGATTAGCCCCTGTAGTTTGAAAAATTACAAATGCCACCTTATTATAATTTTTTTATTTCACAGAAGTAACAGAAAAATAAAACTTATAATTGCTCTCCTATACAATAATAAAATTACCTAAATTATTAATTGAAACGTATTTTTAACATCATTAAAAACTGTTAATTGACTTAAGATTTATTAATAAAATGGGCAATTTGTTATGAAATTAGAAACCTCAGGGGTGGAATGTAATTTTCAAAACCACATGAGGCGATTCGTATTTTAATAAAACCTACCCTTTTTTGGTACTTACCAAACATGGTAGATTTTGTTAGATTTTTTTTTTTAATCTCTATTGTCAATTAAAAAAATTAAAATAAAGAATAAGGATATCTTTGGCTCAAATTGTTAAAAAGTTACTTTTGCTAAAATAAATTAGAAATAAACGTTATTTTTTTTTTATTAAAAGTGATAGGTGATAATTTATTGTTCATCTATAATTATTTTCAGATTAAATGAAAATGCCATATTAAATTTTCTTCTTAACTTTTTTTATTCAAATACTTTTATTTTGTAAGAAATTTGTTTTTATTCTATTTAATATTTTATTGTAATTTTTAAATTAAAAATAATTTCTAAAAAATCATATTTAAATTACTTATGCCATTATAAAAAGTAAATTTTTTTAATATCAACTTAGTGGTAGTTTAAAAAGTGCCAAATAAGTATATTTTTTTACTTTTTACGAAAATATGTACAGAAAAGTAGAGATGTGATGTGACTCAAAAAATATAATTAAGCATACTTTTTTACTTTTTATGAAAAGATGTGTAGAAAAGTAGAGATGTGATATGACTCAAAAAAGATTTTAAAAAATGAACTAATATGGCACTTCCCAAAAAATCCTTTATTCAATGATCCATTTCTATAAGGTGTATTTTTAAAATATTTTCAAGAAAAATTCTATTGAAAATCTAAGTATATTGCTTTTTCTTTTGTTCGTTAATATTAAACTTTTAATTAATTTTATTTATTATTTAAAAAGTAAATTAGCAAATAATTTATATGTTTATATATATTTTTGTTTTAGTTGCTCAGGTTATTTGGTGTTTTTGTCCAAGTTCACTCAAATTTAATTTGAATTTTTAAATTTCTGCATAGGTCCTTACTTAATTAAAAATTATATTGTTCAATCTTTAAAAAAACTTTAAGCTCGACTCAAATTAGTTGGGTTGAGCTTACCTAAGTTTGTAATTTTAGCAAAGGAGGTTGAAAGTTACATGATTAAACTTGTGACAAATTAAAAAATAATAAATAAATTGTGATAAAATTGTGAGACTTAAATTATAAATTTCAATCTTCTTTGTTTTCATAATTTGCATACAAAAATTTAACTATTTATATTATTTTATATAAAAATATATTACTAATTTTTTTACATGTCGTGCATAGCACGAGTTACCACTAATATGGGTTGTTTTGGCAATCCAGTTAAAAGCCAGCTTTTAGCTTTTAATTTATTTTGGATCACATCATTTCTCACATTTTTATCTACAAAAAGACAAAATAGTCACAAAAAAAAAAATTTCAAAAAACCAACTTCATAAAACACTCTTTTATATATATATATATAATAAGATCTGAGCTTTTGGCATTTAATTTTTGAAATAATGCATTCAAAAGTTATCAGGAAATTCAATTTTGGCACGTTTCTAATATGAGTTGAGTACCATACCAAAGTGTTTTAAAATGAGAAATTTGGCTATAAACCCCTCTTATCTTTCTTTTATTATTAAAAGGATTAAGAAAAAAAATTATACTTTTAAAACTCCCTCATAATTATAAAGTCTTGTATAAAGGACAAAACGTATTATTTAAATATTTTATCAGACTATTATACCCTCAACTAAATCTTCCCTAATCACCATCTCAATCTCTCAAGTTTCGTCTGATACAACTATTGCTTATACATAGACGATGATGCCATTGCTAGGGTTTCAAAGGAGATCTGGTCGCAGTGACCAGATCTGGTAGCAAATGCCTCCATAAAAACGATAAGAAGATCAAAATAGCAAAAGTTCATCTTCAATCAATGGCTTCGTTGTTTGCACCTAAGGAATAAGCTCTGTATTTCAAAATCTGAAAAAATCATCACTCATAACTTTCTCTTCAGATGATTGTGACGATGAGCAACACCAATTGACAATGGAGATGGTGGAGGTATGAGAGATAATATGCAGATATGGTGAAGATTTGTGGGAGAGAGCTCTGTGTGTGCGTGCGTGCGTGCTTGTGTGTGTGTGTGTGTGTGAGAGAGAGAGAGAGAGAGAAAGAGAGAGAAGACACAATAATGATAGAAGACGCAATAACGATTGAATTACTCTGATTCACATAGAATCAAGTAAATTTTTTTTTTTATTTGTTAATAGATCTTAGAGTAAAATTTGACCATGGTTCATTCATTTAGTATGTATTTTATTTTTTGTAACAGTAAAATTTTACTCTGGTTACAAATATGTTGATTTGCTTAACAATATAAAATTTTACTTTGAATCATAGTAAATTTTACTCTGATTCAGAGTAATTTACTCTGAATCAGAGTAAAGTTTACTATGATTCAAAGTAAAATTTTACTCGAGTTAAAAACATGTTGATTTGCTTAACGATATAAAATTTTACTTTCAATCATAGTAAACTTTACTCCGATTCAGAATAAAATTTTACTCTGAATCATAGTAAAGTTTACTATCATTCAAAGTAAAATTTTAATTTGAAATATACTGTGAGGATGACTTAATAGAAGAGTTGATAGATATGAAGGTAATATAGTAAAAGAAACAAGTTTTAAAATATTAGGAGTTTTTGAAAGTACCTATATAATTCTTGTCCTTTTGAAAGACAAATTAGACAGTGAGTGGTCTATCACCAAGTCCCCTTTTTAAATTTTTTGGTAAAACGTGTTAAATAATTAGAAAATACATTTTGATTACTTAGAGAAATCATTTGAAGAAATTAAATCCTCGTTTGGCTACAAATTTTTGACTAAAAAAACACAAAAAGACAAAATTGACTACATAAATTAACAAGATAAAATGTCACATCAAAATCATAATCATTATACTTTTTCTCTCACAAAAGTCAAAAAAACCAAAAAAAACCAAACCAAACGAGGCTAAAAAAGTCAAACTAAAAAAGTCTCAATATAAAAAAAGTCAACTAAAAAAATCAATATCAAATAAAGGTTAAATCAAAACTTCCATGAAATTCTGCATAAAATATAGGGATATTTACCAATAAATCCTATTTGACAAACAATTTACCGATTGGTCCTAAGATTATTTCTATTGTTCTGATTAGTTCTATTAGTGGGGAAATATCTTACCAGTTGATCTTATTTCCTTTGTTTGGTAACATTGAGTGGTCAAATATATCCTTCATTGTGTGTGTCACGTGACATACATCATTCCAAGGCAAAAAGCATAAAAAGCCTTAGTGTACTTTGTTGATGTGTGGCACTCACTGATCACCCTCATAAAGAGCCTTAGTGTACTTTGTTGATGTGTGGCACCCACCGATCACCCTCAATGTGACACGTGCCGAACACAAATTTCGGAAACAGACAAACATGAGGTTGTCCACACCACACCATCACCTATTCAAGCATTCAGAAAAATATGCAGTGGTATTTACGTCATTGAGCAATAGAAAGGACCAAATAGATCAAAAGAAAAAAAGTTGGGACTAAATGGAGCACAATCTCAACATTTAGGATTTATTGGTAACTTTCCCTAAAATATATACATGATAACCTCGTGAAATTTTCACTTGCTGATTTTTAAGAGATTTGCAACAAATATACATGCATATATATATATATATACATTTAATTTTTATATGTAAAATATCTTGTTAGATAGAGGATTGCAAATGAACCGAGTTATTCATGAACAAGCTCAGCTCTACTTGGCTTGGTTCGTTTAGAAAACGAGCCGAACTCTAGTTATAGCGATCCCGGTCTTTCCCCATTTGGTTGTTGTATTCCAGACTTAGGTTCCGTGAAGTTGATGTTGTATATATCTTATTTCCATCCTTCAATACTTTGTATTTGAGTTATAGGATGTTTTGGGCAGATTGTTACAGGTTGGTAGTGAGTTTGAACTAAATGTTGCTGCCCAGAATTTTGGTCCTTCGCTCGAGCGAGACTTTTGTCGCTCGAGCGAGCTCTTTGTTTTTGATCCTTCGCTCAAGCCAGGGTTTGTTCGCTCGAGCGAGAGTTGAGTTTTGTATCTAGTGACTCGAGCGAGAAGTTCTTCGCTCGAGCTTGCGTCTGCGTCTGGTTCTGGACCTGAAGGTTGCATTTCTTGGCTCGAGCGAGCCTTCCTTCGCTCGAGCGAACCAGGTGTATGTTTTGAGTTTTTTCGCTCGAGCGAGCATTCTGTCGTTCGAGCGTGCTTCTGGGTTGCAGACCTGAAGCTTCGAATTGTTGGCTCGAGCAAGACTTTCTTCGCTCGAGCGAGGGTTCTTTGTGTCTAGTCGCTCGAGCGACCAATCCTTCGCTCGAGCGAGCCTGTGTTATATCAGCAGACAGCAGCGGGATTACACTTCACTTTTTCATCTCTTTTGTTTTGTAAACCCTAGATCCGAGCTCCCTCTCTCTCTACACACCTTCTCTCTAGGTATTCATCTCCTATTAGTGAGTTCTTACCCTAAGTCCTTTGTAAGAAAGTTAGAGGGTGGCTTGGGCTTCGTTTTAATCTAAAAAATCTTTGATTTGGAGCACTTTGGATTTTGGTCATCTACTCCTTGGAGCTTCTATTTTCGAGGTAGGGATACCCTACTCCATCTTATGAGCTTTGTCTTTGATTTTGGTCATTTTGATTAGTTGGTGATGTTTGGTAATTTTTGAAAAAGTTGGGGTTATTGTGTAATTTATAAAAGAGGGGTTTTCAAGTATTAAAACTCATGTGTATGTGAGATTGTGAAAAGAATGAAATTTGTATTGTAGATTGGTGAAATCAAACCTTAGGGTTGATATTGAGAAAATGGAGAAAAGCCCTAATTGTTGTGATAAATTAATTTGTATAATTAATTTTGGGAAAATGTGGAATTAAGTTGAAATTCATGAAATTGAGGAAGTATGAGATTAAATGGTGTAGTTGGATAATTTAATTACACACCTGTGGAATTGTTGATATTTTATCTGTTGATAAATTTATTATCTGTTTAGAAATAACTGCTTGGGCTATCGGTGGAGGATAGTTGTGATTGTTGTAGACATTGTATGTTGATTAGGGAAAACTGAAACTAATTATATTGAATATGACAATTGAATTAATACAGCAAATACGTGTATTGATTGGTTATTGTATATGACAAGTGTTGAATACATTGTATATGCATACTGTTTGGGAGAAGATAGGGGATGTACTCTATGGTTTGAGGGGAAATAGGGGATGGACTCTCAAACCTGTTTGGGAGGAGATAGGGGATGAACTCCATTAGTACAGCAAATATGTGTACTTATTGAATTATGGAAGTGTTTCATTTTGAGTTGTTATCTCATTTGAAATGGAAGTGTTTTAATATGAGCCTTGGTCTCATCTGAATTGTTGATATTGGAGGTAATTTTAATATGAGATGTAATCTCACTTAATTGTCTGGCCAAATTCTGAGCCATGTTTAAGAAATGATTCGGATAGGTAAAAGAACGAGAAATGTAACATGGACACGATTGTCATGGAACTGTATTGTGACATAATTTGACTTATAATTGTTAACCACCTATCAAATGCTATTGTTTTAGTCATTGCTTATAGTTGGTTTAGTATATCTCTACTGGGCTTTGGCTCACCCTATATGGGACATCATTTTCAGGTTCAGGTGATATGCCACCTCCAAGGACATAGCTTGGGAGGTTCTGGGAGTTGAAGGCTCTTTTTGGTTGTTTACCTTTTTGTATATTACATGTAATTTCAAGCAAAGGGCTTAATGTGTATGAGTTAGTACTCCTTTTTGTAACCAAGTGTTGGCTTGGAAAGTTATAAGCCCGTAGGGCATTTACTTTTATTGTTAACATGTAATACTTTTGTAATGAACACTCTGATGAATAGAAATGTACTTTATTCTCTTATGACTATGCATGTCAAGAATGATGGGTTTTATGTATTATTTTTTAGGGCGTTACACTAGCTCGAACTCGAATATTAGGCTCGTTTAGTAAATGAGTCGAGCTTGAGTTTGCATAAGCTTGACTCGCCAAGCTCAGTTCAGTTATCATTATTTAAATTATATAATAAATATATTATTTATATATTAAATAATTTAAATAATATATTAAAATATATATTGAAAAATATAAATAATATTTTTTATTTAAATAATATAAAATAATATTAAAAAAAATTATCGAGCCGAGCCGAGTCGAGCTTGAGTTTCATTAATATTTACAAGCTGAGCTGAGCTCGAGCCCAATTCATTATCGAGCTAAGCTCGAGCTCGATAAGTAAGCGAGTCAAGCTCAAACTCAGTAAAGCTCGACTCGATTCGTTTACAGCCTTAGTTAGATAGCAAATAATTTTAGTACTAAAATTTGATCATTAACATTAGTAGCTGTGTGTGTAGAAATACTTCTATGATCCTTCTTTATGAGACTTTTCAATCAAATTCCAATGGCCAAATGTCTAATCGTTCGAACAACAATGATTGAAACCTCATTTTTTTTATGGAGATTCTGACAATCTCTTTTAGATCTCAATCATTGATGGTGTAGGCCTCACATATACATGAGTGGGTCTCACACATACATCAATGATTAAGATCCAAAGGAAGTTATAGGAGTCCAAAAAAATAGGTCCCAAACATTTTTTCCGTTTAAAAGGGCAATACAATTGACAGCCAAATACAGGGACCATGATTTGGAAAAGTTATTTCATGATTTTGGAGAATGGCATTGGAAATGTTATGATTGGTAAAAATGGTAGAACTTATGTGGTGTTTTGGAAAATTTGTAAAAAGCTGGCTTTTGACTTTTTGAGCAAAAAAAGTTAGCTTTTTGAGTAGTGACTTGGATAAAAAAACTAATGCTCTGCTTGGTTGTGATTTGTAAACGTGTTTCTACACGTGCGTTTGAGTATGATATTTGGTTGTTGTTTTGGAATCAATTTTCACGAGCTCTGCAGAGAGCTCTGTGCATCAGCCGCAAAATTTTGCCCAGGGGAAGACCGCTCGGACGTCCTTAGGGATTTCCACCCGAATGTCCTCCGCTATATAGATTTTTTATTTTTTTTTTGATTTATATAATTGGGAAAAATATTTTCTAATTTTTTTTTAATTTTTAATGTGCTTTGAAATAATTTTGAGTTGTATGTTTAGTTATGAGTTGTAAATTTTTGTATCACATATCAAATATCACATCAACAATTCCACACTCAAATCAAACCTCTTTTCAAAAACTATTTTCAAAACTCTTTACCAAACAAATTTTCTATACTCAAATCATAATTCTACAATACACAAACTCAAAATACAACTCATACTCTCAAATCACATTTACAAAACACAACCAAACGCAAGTTAATTTTTTTGACTAAAAAAGCTAAAAGTTAATTTTTTACTAGCTTGCCAAAGCAAGTATTGGGATATTGGAAAACAACAGAAGACTTGACATTTGATGATTGGTAACGGTAAGTAGGGGTGTACACGGTCCGGATTGGTTCGGTTTTGAGTAAATCCAAGAACCGAACCGATCCTAACGGTTCTGTGATTTTGAGAACCAGACCAGACCGTTACACTTATAAAACCGAACCAGAACCAAACCGAAAAAACGGTTCGGTTTCGGTTTGGTTTACGGTTCCAAAAATTTCTATTTACAAAAATAAATCATTAATATTAGCAAAATAATTACTCAAATTAATTACATTTAACTCATGATAAAGACTAATAATATTAAGGCATTACTTAATATTACATATCTATATCATCCTAATATCATTAAAATTATAAAAAATCAATTAATAAAAATAAAACTTGATATTATATATATGTATATATATATCTCTTAAAATTCGGTCCGGTTCGGTTCGAACCGCGGTTTTTTCATAAAATCCATTAACCGAACCGTTTTTACGGTTCTCAAATTTCTTAATCCGAAACCAAACCAATTCTTAATAGAACCGAACCAAACCGTATGATTCGGTCTGGTTCGGTCCGGATTACCGGTTTGAACGGATTTTTTGAACGGCCCTAACGGTAAGGACAAGTGATGCCCCTAAATGAGTCAATAATTTTTAAAAACAAAAAAAAGCAAGAAAACGTGATCTCTAATTTTCGTCTTTAGTATTATTTTTTTTATAAATATTTTACATATTTAAATTAATTTCATTTAAAAAGTAAACTAATTTTACTAAAACATAATTTATTTAAATCAAAATAAATTTTATTTAAAAAGTAAACTAATTTTACTAAAACATAATTTATTTAAATCAAAATAAATTTTAAATTTAAAAACCAAACAAGATTTGATGTTGGAATTGACAAGCTAATAAGTTGAGATGAGCTGGCTTTTAGTACTCAAATCTAATCTCAAAAGATGATTACCCCTCCTCCAATACCTCTTCTAGATAGAAAATAAAAAAAAAGAGAGGAAGTGATTGACTGCCACAAATTCTGTAAAACAAAAAAAAAAACAAAAAAAGTTGGGAACCATCCATCCATCTGGGTGTAGAGAGGGAGAGTCTTGACTGATGAGAGTGAGTGAAGGGTGGTGGGGGATATAGGCTTGGGTCCACAAAAGATAATTATTATAATGAAGTCTTAAAAAAGGCCATGTGAGTGTAGGAGACCACCAGCCTGAATCCGGATCACCCGTAGCACTCCCCTGTAGCAGTCCCCTGTAGCCCCCAAAACGACGTCGTTTTGGGGGCGGATTTTCAAAAAAAAAAAACGCAGAAGAGGGAGGGAGGAAGGAGAAGGAGAAGGAGAAGGAGAGGAGGAGGGGGGAGGAGGAGGAAGGGAAGGTGCGACCTCGCCGTCCTCGTCCCTCGCCGCCGTTGCTGCCGCCGTCGCAATCGCCGTCGCAGGTCGTAGCTCCACCGCAGCAGCCGTCGCAGGTCGTAGCTCCACCGCAGCAGCTCCCCCTCTCCGCCTCCTCCTCCTCCTCCTCCTCCCCCAATATTTATGGCCCCCTCCAGTTCAGTCCGGCCCTCCTCCCTCCTTCCTCCCTCTCCCTCTTCCTCTTCCTCTCCTTCCTCCCTCGCCTCTGCAATTTTTTTTTTTGAAATTTCACCCCCAAAACGACGTCGTTTTGGGGGCGACAGGGACGGCTACAGGAAAAGGGCGACCGACGATCCGTTCCCCACCAGCCTGGCTATGTCAAAATATGTGGGTCTCTCTCCCTTCTCTCTCTCTGTTTCCAACTTCTCCAAACCCCAACAGTCCTTTTCTTTACTCTGATGGAGGCTCCCTCCCCTCCCCTCCCCTTCCCTTCCCTCTCCCAAACCTTTGCTTCCATCTTAACTCTCCTTAAAACATTTCTTACACTCCTCTCTCTCTCTCTCTCTCTCTCTCTCTCTCGGCATAGTTTGGGAAGTTGATTTTGGTGGGTTAGGGGCTAAAATAGTCACAAAAAACAAAATAAGCTATTTTAGCCACAAAAAATAAAACATCAAATCCAACCCATAATCATTATACTCCTCTCTCACAAAAAAAGTCAAAAAAGTCAAAAAGTCAAAAAACTCTTCCCAAACTAGACTTTTTAGCCCCAGGCTAAAATAGTCAAAAAGTCAAAAAACCAACCCACTTCCCAAACAGAGGCTATATATACTTGTTGAGTGTGATAATGGATTGTTTATGATTCGCGTTGTAATTTATGTTTACGATTTATGTAATAAATAAATTATTTTTATAATCCTAAAATTAGGGAGTGGTGCTTTTAATTTATAACATTAATAAATAACAAAAAAATAAAAAATAACAAAAATTGCACATTATTTGATTTTGAGCAAATTTTTCTAAGTTGATAACTTCTCTTCCTATCTTATACATATATATATATATATATATTTTTAAAACAAAATTCTCAAATTCAAATAATTTTGTACTTATTTTCTAAACTTATGTTTCATGAAGTTGTTAAATAACTTGAGTTTAAAAAATAAGTTTAAAAGTACTTAAACTTAATTTTTTTATTTTAATTTCACTGTTACACTCGGTTTAAAAAAGCCTAATCACTTTGCCTACAACAAACGTTAAAGATGGTGACAGAGAACATGTTTTGCGTTTGAGGGAAATTAAAAAGCCTAATCACTTTGCCTACAACAAGCCTTAAATAGTGATAGAGAACTATATGTTTTGAGTCTGAGGGAAAACATAATTGGAGGCTTAAAAAAATAATAAAATATTATAACTAATCCCATCCTAAGCCTTGTATGGTTGCGTCAATGCATTAATATATATATATATATTTTGGTGAGGGTTATGGTGAACTTTTTATTAGATAAGTTTAACTTATCTAATGATTAGTTTCAAGCTAACAGAGGGTTATGGTGAACTCTCATGTAACAGTCATATTAGCCTCTAGGTAACCACTAAAATAGACCAGGGGATCACTCTAGACACCACCACAACCACCAACTATGCACACATAGCACCAACCTTTTCCTTCAACTCAAGAACTTTTTTTTTTTTTTTGGGAAAATTACACTGATATGTGTCAGTGAAAATTTATTTATAAATAGATAAAAAATATTATAAATATTAATAATTAATGCTATAATTTTTTTTATTAATTTGTGATTTTTTTCACTTGACACCACTGGTAATTATCTTTTTTTTAGGGGGTTTAATATAAATTTAAAATACATTACATATGGGTCCATTCAGAGACGACAAATAAAAAGTGAAAAAATCAGTGAAGACTTTAAATAATAACACAGATATAGATTTGTTATCATCAAAGAGCACTTTATAGGAAAAATAAAGCTTAAATATTAGTAAGTGGTTTAGCATATGGTGGATGACTACGTACATAGTAGTAGACCCCCAACTCATCTATTGGTGTACCGTACGTAGTATGTACTGTAGTAGCATAACACCCAACACATCTCTCTTATTCATATCAATAATTAATTTTAAATTTACATATTTTAAAAATTTTAGCCCTGATTTAGTTATCATTTTAGAGTTTAAAAAAAATATATATATATATATATAAAATGACAAAATAAATTTAATAAGCTAATAAGATAAAATATCACGTTCAATTCATAATCATTATACTTTTTCTCTTATAAAAATTAAAAAAATCAAAAAATCAAAACCAAACGAGATTAAAAAAATCTCAACATAACAAAATTGGCTATATTAATCAATACCAAACAAAGCTTTATATAATTTAATAGTTGGGAGTCAAAAAATATAACACTAAAAATAAGGGGTTGTTTAGGATATTCTAAATAAGCGTATTTTTTGACTTTTTATGAAATATGGGTTGGATTTAAAGTGATGTGGTAGAGAGATGATATGACTTAAATAAAATAACGACTTTTTAAATTTTTAACTTTTTTAGGAGATTCCAAACTTAGCCTAAATCTTACTCTTGCCGCTGATATTGATGCACAATCAGTTACGGATCTATTACTCGCGCACAACGTTGAGCACCACCATTTTAATGACATCATTCATGATTACAGGTACCTCCTAGGTCAGCTAGAGATTATTCAAGTTGATCGCACCTTTGAAGGGAACAAATGCGTAGGCCTTCTTGCGTATGAAGGCTCCAGCAGTAACTTAGGCCTCACTATCTATCAATCTATTTCCAAATTGTATTTCTGTTCAGTTTATGGAGACGCCAGGGGCTCTTTATACTCTCGAACTAAGGCCTTGTTTGGGATCTTTTAAAAAAATCAAAAAGTCAAAAAGTTACTCAAAAAGTTAAAAAGTTAACACTATTCACCAAAAGTCAACAATTACGGCTGCACAACTCCCAATTTAAATTTTCCTCTAAAAATCAATTTTCACAATTTTTTATTACACATTTTTCTATAAAAGTCAAAAAGTTAACCCAAACATCCATATTTTCAACCTCAATTTTTTAGTCAAAAAAGACAAAAAGTGCACTTATTTAGTCTTCCTAAACAAGGCCTAAATTTGTAACCCCTTCATTTTAATGCATTTTCTTTTACAAAAAGGAAGAAGAAGAAATAAAAGTCAATATTAGGTATAATATTTTAGTATTTAAACCTTATGATACTAAGGCCAAGTTTGGCATTCTCCAAAAAATTCAAAAAGTCACTATCCTATTTAAGTCACATTATCTTATTTAAGTCACATCACCTCTCTAACATATCACTTCAAACCCAACCCAAATCCAATCCATATTTCATAAAAAGTCACAAAATACACTTATTTTTCCCAAACTTGGCCTTAAAGGATAAACTCAGCATGACATTAGTGGTGTTTACCTTCTTTAATTAGATTGGGAACTTTTTTTATTTTTCATAGTTGCTCGCCCAAATCAAAATCATAATTTGAATTACTTTTTTATAGCAATTCCAATCGTACTCTTTATTTTACCTATCTATATATACAAATTATTTAAAGAGCTTCTCAAGATTTTTTAAATATAGTTAGTCTTAAATTTTTTTAATTAAAATAACTATTGTAATAGTTAACATGTTGGCCTTTCTGATGTACCTAAAAAAAATAGCTAACATGTTGGAGAGTAAAATGTGATAATATTTGCTATAATAGCTAACAAATCTTATTTAAAAAGTCGATGTTCTTAAATTTTGTTCCAATATAGTTATTTTTATATTATAAATAAATTCTTATTGATTGAAAGAAAACTGAACTTACTACATTATAAAAAAATTATGGGTATGTTTGGTTTGGTTTTGAAATAGTAGTTTTTAAAAATTGTTTGGGGGAGAGAGTTTAGAAATTTTTTTAATTTGTT
Source organism: Camellia granthamiana (assembly GCA_036172215.1). Taxonomy (NCBI): domain Eukaryota; kingdom Viridiplantae; phylum Streptophyta; class Magnoliopsida; order Ericales; family Theaceae; genus Camellia; species Camellia granthamiana. Next base: position 145,978,212 of record CM069905.1, on the reverse strand, counting down.
TGGTTGTTATTTTGAAAGTAGTTTTGAAATTTGAGAGTTTGGAATGATTTGATATTTTGTTATAATTGAGTAGATGTGTGTGAGAGAAAAAGTGATTAATAGCCTCCGTTTGGCAAGAACTTTTTTGGGCTTTTTTGGCTATTTTAGCCACAAAAGACAAAATAGGCTTTTTTAGCCACAAAAAACAAAACATCACATCTAACCCATAATCATTACACTCCTCTCTCACAAAAAAAGTCAAAAAAGCCAAAAAGTCCTTCCCAAACCAAACTTTTAAGCCCAGGCTAAAAAAGCCAAAAAGCCAAAAAACCAACCCACTTCCCAAACGGAGGCTAAGAATGAGAGATGAGAGAGAAAACAAATGATTGATTGATGTATAAAAGAGAGAAAGTGATTTTAGAAATTGTTTTGAAAAAATTATAAACCAAACAAGTTTTTTAGAATTTTTTTTTCCAAAATCACTCTACAAAGCCAAACCAAATATATCCTATATGTATACATATATTTTAAAAATGATTTAGTATACATAATTAGGTTAAAAAAAAAAATTTGAAAATTCATTTTCGTTCCACATCTTGATGAGGAAAGTAGAAAAAAATCCCCACGAGACAGTGCAGGACAGAAGAAATACCGTTCTCAACAAAAAGGTAAATTATACTTTGTATTTTTACACTTTGCACTAAATTTCATTTTAATCTCTACATATAAAATTATGATAATCAATTCCCTACACTTCTAATCAAATCTCACTTTGGTTCTTACACATAAAATCATGATAGTCAACCCCCTACATTTTTTATTAAATCTCACTTTAATCCCTACATAAGTGTCAATATCCTTTTTCTATTATTTCATTTTTAAATCTTTAAAATCCAGTCATATAACAAAAATGTGATTATGAAATGAGGGTAAGAAAAAAAAATCATTCATGTTTTTCACCAATATACTTTATCCTACATGTCAAGCACGTAGAGTTATATAATACAATATATATATATGTTTGTATACTAAAAATTGAAACTAATAGGCAAGAAAATAGAATTTTTGAAATAAAAAAATACGATAAAGAAATTAAAGAGAAAGTAAGATGAATAGACAGAAGATTGTGTGACTGTAAAAAATAGAGTTTTGTGATTCCAATTATGTAAAGCCATAGTTTATCTTCTTAATCGTTCACAATATGCGTTTTGTTTTAACCTAATACAATAATAATTTGATATAAAATTTGGGACAAAGTGTGTATTAGTGAAAAATGTAGAATTTTTTCTCTTATCCTCATGTCCTAGTCACATTCTTGTCACATAACTAGATTCTGTTAAAGATCTAAACAATTGAGTAACAGAAAAAGGACATTTGTGTAGGGACTAAAGTGAGATTTGATCAAAAGTACAAGAGGTTGACTGTCACAATTTCATGTATAGTGACCAAAATGAGATTTGACAGAAAAATGTAAGAGGTTGACTGTAATGATTTCATATGTAGAGGCGAAAATAAAATTTGGTGCAAAGTGTAGGGGTGCAAAGTGTAATTTACCCCAACAAAAACATTGACCTGTGGTGCATTTTATAACCAATTTTATTGGATTAATTAAGTGGTAAAAATTTAATAATAAAATTTTAAATTTTAAATTTGTGGCATTATAAGGAATGATTTGGAGTTTGCTTATTTAGTGATTTTTTATTTTATTTTATAAAAAGTATATAAAAAAATAGAGAAATAATATGATAATTTGTAGCAAATAAACAAATTGTTTATTTAGTTTGTCTCCAAACCAAGCCTTAGGGGTTGTTTGAAGATGATTTAAATAAATGTACTTATTTGAGTCAAATTACTTCTTTATTTTTTTACATTTTTTTTTTGTTGTAAAAAATCAAATAAGACACTAAATAAGGTGATTCTACTTACATTACTATTTAACTTCTTTATACTACTAAAAAAAATGTAATTCTCATTACACTCTCGATGTATTACCAAAATTAACCATAAATTAACTATTTCATTTCTTTACACCATTAATTTTGGTAATACGGTGCTAAATAACTTACATTATTATGGTGTTATGCTGCCGAAAAAAATAGATATCTTCAGCATTTTGTTGCTATACATTTACAGAGACACTTTCTTCAAAACAATAATTTTTTAATTTGTGGTGGGCCTGTTCGGTAATACAACGCCAATTAATTTGAATTATTCTAGTGTCATGTTATTGGACAATATTTTTTTCCCCAGCATTATGTTGTCGTCCAGTTAGATGATAACAAGAAATTAATTTGGGTCACTTGTGAAGTGCATGTTCAGTGATACATTGTTATACAAATGTGATTACTCTAATGTCATATTGCCAAACTACAATAGAGTTGTCTAGGGCCTTGTCGCTGTATATGAAAAGATTTATTTTTCCCTTGAAGCATTCATAAAAAAATTCATAAATCAATCACGCATCCATAAAATCATACATAAAGAGTATCCATAAAATTATTCATAAAAAATCAAGTGTACAAATATTCATAAAGTATCCATAAAATCAGTCATTATTTGTATCCATCAATCAAACATATTATCACAATTTGTCTTAGTAATTTATAAGTAATTTTTTTCGCCTTAATAGAAATAGATATCCACACTTTTTAGAACTTGTCAACCTCAGTCTTTCCTCCTTAATCTTCATGTTGTTTTTATAGTAACCGCTTCTTTTACAAGCAAGTGTAAGTCTTGGTTTTCTGCCATTACCTTCTGCATCTAATGTCTCTATAACAATGACAAATCCAATCTTCTTCTCAACGTCAGAAGCTCATTTTAATTAATACTTCACGACTACTAAAAAACTAAACATAATAAATACATTTACACGTTAAATTATTAATAAAACTCAATACAAATTAAAAATAAGAAAAAATCGTATTTATAAAAAAAACTTAACAAACCTTGTCTGTAATGAATTCATGACTAGAGTTCATTAATATTGCAGTATTTGCGTTGTTGCAATGAGTATAAGTATAATTCTTCCAGGTAAAAAAATAAAAAAAACAAAAAAATGAAACTGAAAATACATGGAAATGAGAAGCCGAACAAATTAAAAAAAAAAAAAAATCGGTTTGGAGTTACTGGGAATGTATCTTTTATTCGGTAGTTGGTTACAAGACTTATATTTTTTGTTCGACAATGTGATGCCGGACTATTTTATTTTGTTAGATTTCAACTACCGAACGAAAGTCGAACACCAGTCTAGAAAAACGAAACAAAAACCTACCAAATAAATAAAAAAACTAACTATTTTCACTTTTTTTTTATGGTTTTTTATCATCATTTCTTCATCCATTACTTTCTTTACTAATCAAAATACTATGATTCTCACTTTTTGAAAAGAAATGTGTAATAGAAAAGAAAAATTAAGAAAGAAAAAAGAGGAGTAAGGATTAAAGGTAATTTCACATATGGATAAAATTGGGAAAAAAAAAAAACTCATATAAAAAGTATAAAGAAATAAAGTAGTGGTGTGAGTAAAATCAACCATTCCAAATAACTTCTAAAAAGTTACTAAAAGCTTGCACAACTATTAATTTTAAAGCCCTAAAAGAAAAATACTTGAGACTCCTATTTTTTAGAGACCCCATAAGTTTTTTTGGATCTCCACCATTAATATATGTGTGAGATCCATTAATGTATGTGTGAAATTTATACTATCAATAGTGAAGATCTAAAAAGAGTTATGAGGATCTTAAAAAAAAAGATTTCAATCATTGTTGGTCCTAAAAATAGTCTAGGTGTACACAGTACCTGATAAACTCATATATTTAAAAATAAAAATAAAATTGATTTGTATAAATCAATTACTACATTAAAGTGGAACAGCACTGCCCAATGTCATCCAGTCTTCCATCTGTAACAAAATCAATTATATAAATCAGATATATGGGTGTGGTTGGGATGTGAATTGAGTTTGGTGGTGTTTGGCAAGAACTTTTTTGGGTTTTTTTGATTATTTTAGCCACAAAAGACAAAATAGGCTTTTTTAACCACAAAAAACAAAACATCACATCCAACCCATAATCATTACACTCCTCTCTCACAAAAAAAGTCAAAAAAATCAAAAAGCCAAAAAGCCCTTCCCAAACCAAACTTTTAAGCCCAGGCTAAAATAACCAAAAAAGCTAAAAAGCCAAAAAGCCAACCCACTTCCCAAACGGAGGCTTTGTAATTTTTTAGTTTTTTTTAGTTTGGAATTAAAAAATTTTGATTGGGATAAATTTTTTGATTTTTGATTTTTGTAAGAGAAAAAATGAAATGGTTATAGTTTAGATGTGACGTTTTATCTTATTAATTTTTTAACATATTTTATCTTTTTATGATTAAAATAATTAAAAAAAAAAAAAATTTAGCATGCCAAAGAAAGGCTTAGGCTCTGTTTGGTAAGCCTATCAAATTATAGTTCTACCAATTGATTTGAGTGTGGTGTTTGTTTGGAGCTTTCAAATCATAATTCTAAACCCATTTCTTAAAACTCAATTCAAAGCATAATCATTACTTTTCAAAACTCATAACCAAACACATAATTCAAAACTCTTTTCAAAACTTAATTCAAATCAATATTTTAATTTTTTAAATATTTTAAATATTTAAATATTTTAAAAATATTTTAATTTTGTTAAGATTTTGAATATTTTAATATTTAAATATGTTACGATTTTTTTAATTTTTAATTTTTTTGAATATGTTTAAATATTTTAATTTTTAACTATTACAATTTTAATTTTTTAAATTTTAAAATATTTTATAAAAATAAATTCAAACTCTATTTTATAAAAATATTTTTAAATATTTTAATTTTTTTGTTATGTATTTGGTTACGATTTGAGTGTAGAGTTGTGAAAGTAATATAAAATTTCGAGTTATGTGTTTGGTTATGAGTTTTAAAAATAATTTCTTAATCGAGTTTTTTTTATGTGTTTGGTTACGATTTGAGTGTTGAGTTGTTTTTAAATTTAAAATATTAAAATTTTAAATTATTTAAATTTATTGAATATTTAAATTATTTAAATTTTTACGATTCAAATTTTTTGAATATTTATTTTAATTTTTTACTTATTAAATTTTTTAGATTATTTAAATTATTTAAATATTTATGATTTAAATTTTTTGAATATTTATTTTGAAAAAAAATTATTTCCTTTGTAATATTTTCAATTAAAAATTTGATTAATGTTATTTTCTATTAATAATAAATTTTTTTAGTTGAATTTTAAAATGAGTTTGGTTATAAGTGTTGATCAGAATTTTCAATAGTGTGAAAGTAGTGTATTTTGTTATGAGTTATAACAATTTGAATTAAGTTTTGAAAGCTCTTTCTAAAACCCATAACCAAACAAATTTTTTTACTTCACATACCAAATCAAACTTTCAAAACTCAATTCCATATACAATTCAACACTCTATTAAAAAATCATAACCAAACAAATTTTCTACACTCAAATCATAATTCCACAATTCATAAACTCAAAATACAACTCATACTCTTAAATCATATTTAAAAAACTCTACCAAACACAACCTTAATCTTTTTCTATGGAATGAGAAATTCACATCTTACGAGATTGGTCTGATTTTATGATAATTTTGGTGCAAACTTTTCGCACCCAATAACTTCTCGGATGTTAATAGCGTGCGATTTGCGATTCTTGATCACGTGGCTTTGCGCTGTGTTTCATACCATTTTCTACCTTATTCCACGGCGCCTATATACGGGGAAATTATAAAATGTTTTTGAAATATTACGTATTTTTTAATTAATTATTATTTAATATATTATTTAATATTTCTTAATTATTAAATTTTATTTAATATATTATTTTATATTTCTTAATTATTAAATTTTATCTATTTATTTTTTTATCAATCATAATATCATAAAATATCACATATTTATATTTTAAAATTATTAAATAATTAAAATTACTAAATAATTACCTTTATATGCCAATACCAATGCAATACATACGTGGAAATGTTGCGATGGGGGCAATTTCGTAATCCCCCAAACGAGTGAGCTGTGTTGTGAACCAGAAAAGGCAAAAGGGTAAATCGGGGAAAGAGTGACCCCAAAGTTTCCATCTCACCACCACCAGTCACCACTACTCCTAACCCTCTGTATCTATGGTGCTGTTTGGTGTAGCTGTTAAAACAGATTATAACTTATAACTTAACAGATTATAGATTATGACTTTAATCAGAAGCTGTTAACCTGTTTGGTATAGCTGTTGGATTATAGATTTAAGTTGCTGAGTAGTGTTTGTTAAATAAGCTGTGAAGTAGCTTTTTCAATTAATTTTTATTTTTTATTATTCACTATTTATCTACATTTTTCATAAAAAATAATAATAATATTTTATAGTCCATTTGGGACTTTTCTATTTTTAAAAAAATAAAAAATAAAAAAATCTAAGAGTATAACCGTGAATTAATATGTCCACAGCAGAAGCTGATAATCAGAAGCAAGGGGTGAGCAGCTTCTCAGAATCAGCTTTTTTGACTTAAAATAAGCTGTTAGAATCAGAAGCTGTTTGAAATAAGTTTAACCAAACAGTCCAAAATAACTTTTTAAAAGCCAGAAGCCATAAGCTGGCTCAAATAAGCCCTATGTATGTATGTGTGGCATCGGTATCGTGTTATTTGCAGTGAATACCAAGGAAAATGATAGTGGTTGTTGTTGGCCTTGCACACGCGCGCGCGCGCGCGCGCGCACACACACACACACCAAGGAAAATGATAGTGGTTGTTGTTGGCCTTGCGCACACACACACACACTCTCTCTCTCTCTCTCTCTCTACACTACTACTGTCCCTCTATTCCCTCAACTACCCTTTTCTCTCTCTATAATTCCTCTCCCTTTCTCTCTCTACATCGTCTGAAACTCTCTCTCTGTCTCTCTCTCTCTCTCATTTCCTTTCCTTTCCTGTTACTGCATCGCTTTCCCTCACCTGAAAATTCCTATAATTCTCTGTAAAAATTGGTCTCTCTCTCACTAACTAACTGTTTCCACATTATCTCTCTCTCTCTCTGTCGCCATAACTGTTGTTTCTTCCTTGTGCTTCTCTTCCCATGGAAGCCTCCGCGACGGAGGATTGCTGCGTAAAAGTCGCTGTTCACATCCGGCCACTCATCAACGATGAGAGGCTTCAAGGTTGTGCAGATTGTGTCACTGTCGTCTCTGGAAAGCCTCAGGTACTCTCTCTCTCTCTCTCTCTCTCTCGCAAATGTCAATGTGATTGTCAGAGTTTTAGAGCTTCTGTGTGTGCTTGTTCTTAATTTACTTTTTAGGATCGTCATTTCTGTGAGAAAGGAAAAAAAGAAAAAGAAATAAGAAAAAAAGCGACGAGTTGTTCGAGATCTAGATCTCCTAGATGCTTGCTTGAGTTTTACGATTTTGTTTTCTTTTATTGACAAATCCTGGATTCATGCATGTTTGACTCAAAACTAGTAGTGTTCTCATTATTTATTTATTTATTTATTATTATTAGTATTATTATTTTTTTAAATCTGAATTTTAACCATTTTCCGATGCTTCTGTGATTGAGCTGCCAAAAGTTTCAGCTTAATTCTGTTAAATTGAAGAGGTTCTAGCCACTTTTTATTTTATCTTATTTTTAAAACAGTGCCAATTTTACAATTTTTGACTTTTCTATTCTATTATATATATTTATATTTATATGTCGGTGTCTCTGTAGTGGTCTTTAGGTAAATAAAAAAAAAAAAGCATCAACTGGTTTATAGATTACCTTTTGTAATTTGCTGTGCTGAATTTATCAGTTCAGGGTTTTGACTGATTAGGCCAAACGGGGTCATTAGTTTAAGGAAAGAACGTTGTGTATCTCTCCGACATTGAACCCGTAGGTTGTGTCTTTTATGTTCTTTGCGTAATTTGGATCAGATTTGCAATTTTTTTATTGTTCTATCTTGTTTTGTATTTGGCAATAACAAGCAAACATGCCATATTATGATAGTTTCTGGCAATGTTATTCCTCTTTATAAGTGTAATTTACAGCTACTTTATTCATTTTTGGGGCGGTACATTACTGTCTTCAGCTTTGGTTCTTGCTTTTTGTATTTATTTAGTTTATTTTTATAACTGGCTGTCCGGCCAGCTTGCGCATATTTCATTGATCTCGGACCTCATTTCATTGATCTCGGACTTGAAGTTAATAACCGGGCAAACCCTTCGGGTGACTTCAACTTGAGATCTCTTATTTTTATTGGTTTTATATAACTGCTCTGTTATGCAATGTTCTCCTTTAACTTTGATACCTGGGAGCAATTTATATTTTATATTGCCATGTCAGCTTGCACTAGTTACGGAGTCAAAGGGCTTGCAATTGGTCAGGAAACTTAAACCATTGAAAAATAATTAGAAGGTTCGAATTTAAACTGTAGTATGCTGCTTTCAAACTTGCCTAGTAATACTAACACATGTGAAAGCTGATTAGAAGACTATTATGTACACAATTTTTCGTAGTTTCATGTCTTGTTATACATAAGATGAGCTAGTTTTCTTTACCAAATACCTATTCGAAGTCCTTAGTATTATGGTTATTTGTTTACTTTGCATACCTTGTATAAAGTGATGAACTCCTGTTGACCAGAAATAAATATAAATAAGAACTATGTAACAAGTAGCAATAGAAACAACAATAGTGGGAAAGCAACAATAATGACAACTAAATAGATTGAAGAAACCAAAACTATGTTTTCAACTTCTCCATTGTAGACATCGTACAAGTATTATTGCTTCTTACATAATTAATATAATACTCAGTCGACTTGCCATTATCTACTTATATATTTTTGTGAGGCAATCATATGACCTTTTTGGGTTAATGTTGCTTGTTACTATATTGCAGGTGCAAATTGGCACACATTCGTTTACTTTCGATCATGTCTATGGGAGTACTGGTTCTCCCCCATCTGCCATGTTTGAAGAGTGTGTTGCTCCACTTGTTGACGGTTTGTTCCAGGGATATAATGCTACTGTTCTTGCTTATGGTCAGGTAAAGGCTGTTATTATTTATGTGGAAGTGTTTTTTTTGCCCTCTGTATTGCAGCTCAATTTCCTCACAATTTGTAAAAGTTGACCTTTTAATGTGCTGCAGACGGGTTCAGGGAAAACATATACAATGGGTACTAGCTTCAAAGATGGTAGCCAAACCGGATTGATTCCTGAAGTTATGAATGCTTTGTTCAGCAAGATTGAAGCTTTAAAGCATCAAACTGAATTCCAATTGCATGTTTCCTTCATTGAGGTTGATTTGTTTATTCTTCTTGTTTTTGCATGTGTATACATACCAAACATATTCCTTGATTCATGTACTACGGTACTCTTGGCATATTACTTGCAGCTATTGGTATTTTGGTTGAAAAATCATGTTGTTATTAAAGAAAAGTAATAATAATTGTACTAGTAGTAATAGTACTTTGTGTTGCTGTATTTGTTCACCAAACTTCACTGCCTTGAGATCTGCTGTTCAATTTCCCATAGCAAGTGCGTAACTGGATTTTTTTTATGTGAAGATCCTAAAAGAAGAAGTACGAGACTTGCTGGATCACACGGCTGTGAATAAATCAGAAACTACAAATGGGCATGTGGGAAAAGTAACTGTTCCTGGGAAACCACCAATTCAAATTCGTGAGACATCAAATGGTGTTATTACATTGGCAGGATCTACTGAAGTCAGTGTGAGAACGCTAAAAGAAATGGCTTGCTACCTGGAGCAAGGATCTTTGAACAGGGCGACAGGGAGTACAAACATGAATAATCAATCAAGGTCAACCTCACATTTCTATATTTCATTTTATATTACCTCATAGAAAGATAGGTTCTGTGAGGATGTTGTTTTTCATTATCTAGGTATATGAAGAAGTAGCCATTGTATTTTAAAGTTCTAGTCTTTAAACTTGGAGAATTAGAGAATTTGTACAGTTGTCTATTGCACTGATTCAAATTTCGAAGTTACGTTTTACGTGTCATGTGCTCATTGGTTGATGATCTTGGCCTCCCTTGAGTGTCAATGAACTGGCTGGGTGTGGTGGAATAATCATTTACCAATGGGTTCTTATCTGATAGTAGAGTTTTTAAGGGTGCCCTCACGCTTATATGCTTAATATTACTTTAGTACTTAGGCGATGTGGGACTTCGCTTCACAATCTGCTGTTAAATTTTCAGTAGTTACAAGTGGCTAAAATTATTGCTTTTATCATTTGTTTGTTTGTTTGTTTGTTTATGCAGTCGTTCACATGCCATCTTCACCATCACATTAGAGCAAATGCGGAAGTTCAATCCAGCTTTTCCTGGTGATAGCAATCTTAACGACAGTATGAGTGAAGAATATCTATGTGCCAAATTGCATTTAGTGGATCTTGCAGGATCTGAGCGAGCCAAAAGAACTGGTTCTGATGGTCTGCGCTTTAAGGAAGGTGAGGAATTTGTTTGCCAGTTTTTGCATTTAAAGGCACTTTTGGTCATAAAAGAGTTATGTAATGTGCTATTGCTTTGAACAGGAGTTCACATCAACAAGGGCCTTCTAGCGCTCGGTAATGTTATCAGCGCACTTGGTGATGAAAAGAAGCGGAAGGAAGGTGTCCATGTTCCATATCGAGACAGTAAACTTACTAGGCTTTTGCAGGTTCCACACACTCTCTTTAATGATTTCATTATTTTAATTTTCTTTCTGATTTGCTTAGAAGATTTTCAGTCTCCACTAGAGTGAATTTTTTCCCTCAATGCCCTTTTATAAAATTTTTGTTGATATATAGAAAATATTTGACCTTTTAGTAGAAACCAAAGGGGGCAACAACTTATTATCCAGTATGATTAAAGAGATAAATATTACTAATTAAACTGTTAATAACAAATTGTGTCCTTGTTGGTTTGTTGAGTGACTAAACCTTTTGGTGTACACCTCTTCAGCCATATATGTCTCACAGCATGTGAAGGCATCGTCCTTTTAAATTACAACTTTGTGTCTTTGACATAACCATTATCCTTTTTAGCATATCTAAAATGATGCAACTAAACACCACTCATCAAGAAAACCACAAAGCTAAATAATTCACTACTTAAAATGTCAAATGTCATGGGATGGAGTATGTTCAAGATTAATAGGTGGTGTTTAATTAATTGAAGTAGAGATGGAAATCACCAAACAAAGTTGAATTCACATAATATGGTTGCCATGGATCACTTTGCTAGGATTTTATGCTAGCTATGAAAATTAGATTATTAAACATTCTAATAAGCACAATAACAGTAGGATTTCACAATGAATCACTTCATAGAATAAACATAAAATTGCATGTCTGGTACCATGGAGCTTATCTTTCTGTATACCTTGAGGCTGATTAAGGCAGGTTCTTGAGATGGATTCATCAGTTTCACCAGATAACTGTTGAATATATCTTGTTTTGAAACTTGGTTGCGGAAATTGATGTGATTGTAGTAACCCCAAGGGGTTGGCCTGGTGGCAAGGCCTTGGGTCTTGGGGGTGTGCTCTGTCCAAGGTTTAGGGATCAAAACCTTTTAGGTGCTAATAATTCCTTGGGGTCGTCTGACTAGGGAAAAACCCTTGAATTAACCGTGGTGCACTTGCGGGAAACTCCTTATTGAGGGCCTATGCACCCTGGGGATTAGTCGGGCTTTGATCCGGACACCCAGTGCCAATCCCAAAAAAAAAAAAAAAATTGACTTGATTGTTGTAAGAATTGGTCATTATTAATGAAGAGGGTGTAACTGTGCCTAAATGGCTTTGGATCAGTTGTTCCTTAGTCTTCTTCTTCTTATCTGTTAGTCTGTTTGTTTGCTTGTTTATTTTTAAAATTTGTCTAAGTTTTGGCATTTTGGCAGGATTCCCTTGGTGGTAACAGCAGAACTGTCATGATAGGTAAGTTTTTCATTTTGTTTCTTTGAACTTGAATCTGCTTTTGTGCAGCATGAGATGTTAACCATGGCAATAGTATAAAGCTGTCCCACTTATGCATCATTTGTTTGTTGCTTCCCTAGTTTTCTTTATAAAACATTCTTGTGTTTCAAATTTCTTTTTGTTTCTAAATGTTGTCCTGACTTCGTAAATTCTTGTTTGAACATAGTAGAACTATCTTCATGCTAAGATGTTAATTAATTAGTTTTTTGATGGATGACTTAATCAGAGTGTTTAAAGTGAGAAGTTAATGTCATGATGGAGTTTCTAAGCTGCATATTTATTTACATCTAATTTTTGTGTTCTATATGTCCTATGGTCTTTCCCAAGTTGCTCCTCTCTGTAGTTGACCACATTTTCTGCTCTTTTCCTTCACTCAACTACTCTCTCAGATGGGGTCTTTCTGGAACACAGTTGAATTTTCTTTAGTATATTTCCTGACAGGTTACAAAGTAAGCATGCATGTTTAGCAGTCTTTGACATTGTTCACACACAAGTAAGGTTCTGAAAAGCGGTTGCGGTCGCCGTAACGGTGGCGGTGGCACGGTTGCGGTTGCGGGGTGTAAAGGTCGTAGCGTAATGGTTGCGGTAACCGGAACCGTGAATTTTTTTATTTTTCGCACAATTTGAAAAAAATTCACCGATATGCATATTTTTTTTCCATGATCATATTTATTGGGTTTAAAATAAATATTGATCAATTTTTGTAAATTTTTAGGTATGATCCAATATATTTCATATTTTTAAATCACTATAAACTGAGTGTTTTACATTTTATTTTAATAATTAATGACTTTAAATTATACAAAAAATCAATCAATTACTAATTATTATATATAAGAAAAACAATAATAAAAGTAAGAGAACAAATAAGAGCCTAAATATATATATACATATTTTAACCAAGCCAAAATATATAATGACCATACTTATTATTATTATTATTATTATCAAACAATATATAGATAGACACACACAAACAAAATGATTGAGTGATAGTAGCTAAATAGAATAGCTTAGGTCTTACAGTTTCAACAAATCAATAACATGTTCTTCATCTTCCCTTATCTCTCTCTCTCTTTCTCTATCTCTTGCTCCTCCATCTTCTTTCTTTATCTTCCCTCTTCTCCCATTTTTAGCTCTTTTTCGTATGTTTTTTTCGAAAGAAGCAGTTCGGAACCGTTACGTAATGGTGCGTAACAGGCCGTTACGGCTGTTACAGCACCGTTACGACCGCTACGGCAACCGCTACGGCCGACACACCTGTGAATCTCAATTACACTGCAAAAGCGGCCGCTTTTTAAAACCTTGCACACAAGTAATCAATACCTCCAATTTTTAGTATTCAAACCTTCTGGCATTTTCTTTTGTTTTTCTGGTCCTCATGTGCACTCACTCAGATGCATTTTGCATCTGGTTAAAACCAGGGTAATTCGGTTGTGCAAATGTATAATTGCATATTGTGAGATGTGATACTTGAGATAACCTGTTTGTCTTGTGTCTTTTGTGTTTCTTATGCACTTCAATTAATATTTTTTCTTTTCTTAGAATTATTAAATACATAATGATGTTATGACTAATACCTGGAAGTTTTTTATTTTTAGTTTTTTTAATTGGCTTTTATGATGCTTATTAAATTACTTATTTTCCAGCCTGCATTAGTCCTGCTGATATAAATGCTGAGGAAACTCTCAACACGCTAAAGTATGCAAATCGTGCTCGCAACATCCAGAATAAGCCTGTTGTAAGTTTTATGAACCCCCTACGTTTCCTTTTTCCTTTTTACCGCATTCAGGTAGAGTTTCTTTGCCTTGCATTGTAGAGAGTTGTTTAACCAAGGATTTTGTTAATGGTTGAGCAGGTCAACAGAGATCCATTATCCAATGAGATGTTGAAGATGCGCCAACAATTGGAATTCTTGCAGGCAGAACTTTGTGCACGCGGGGGAGGAGCTTCATCTGATGAAATACAGGTACTTCTATTATTTGAACCTATGTCTTTGTTGATTGCTATATTAAATTCTCGGTCATTCTTAATTTTGTTCCCCTGTGGAGGGAGTTTGTATTGGATTATTTACAAAGCAAAAGCTAGTAGTGATTCTTTTTTCTCTTTAGGTTCTAAAGGAAAGGATTGCATGGCTTGAGGCTACTAATGAGGATCTTTGTCGAGAACTTCATGAATATCGCAGCAGACGTGCTGTAACAGAGCAATGTGAAACAGATGTGCATGTGATATATCTGGACTTATAATATACTTTATTTCTTATTCTTTTTTTTTTTTTACATACATATATATTTTGAAATGGATTTTTTAAAAATAAGTGTGGATTAAGTGTATTAGTTTGAATGTTTGAACCCTGTCATACTCACACATGAAAATTTATTGTTAAGGTTGCCGACACCTGTTCTGTGAGAAGTGAAGGGCTTAAGAGGGGTCTGCAAATTATTGATTCATCTGATTATCAAATGGGTGAAAATATGATGGGTATGATACCTCTGCTTTAGAACTTGGATAAGAATTCAGATTCTCAATTAATAACTTGAGCTCTAACTAGGTGTTGCATTTCAATACTGAGAAGGCTGACCAGACTGAGTTGTGTTTGTTTATGAAATTATTTGTTCTAAAGCATATTTCCATTTACTTTTCTTTCCTCGTTCTATGAGAAATAATTTCCTTCATTTTATTTATTCTTTTATTTAGGTTACCGATGCCATTTTTTGCAGGTGATTCTGGGGAAATTGATGAGGAAGCAGCAAAAGAGTGGGAGCATACACTTCTGCAAAATTCTATGGATAAAGAGTTGAATGAGTTAAATAGACGTTTAGAGCAGAAAGAGGTACGGTTTTGGTTTCAAAAGCATGGGGATTCAGTAACCATTGTTTATCTTAGACATTTCAAAATCTTGTTTTGCAATTAAATCATGCTTATTATAAATCTAAAACAGAATTACTGGAACATGCTTTATGTTGAAATTATGAAATCAACACATTGGTGTTACTTTGCTTCCTGTATAGTTTGAGAATGAACAATTTTGTATCAGCACACCAGCAGTCGTACACATCATATTTGTGTTTATTGATTCAAGAATATTTCCATTATACCCATGGGTGGTGTAATGTTTTTGGTGTTTCTTATATTTAAAATATGCTGTTTTATTGCATTATTCTGTGCATTCTTGAATGTGACTTCTGCACATTGGTCTTCTTTCTTCTAAGATTCATTTTTGCATTTAATGTCTCTGCAGTCGGAGATGAAACTTTTTGGAGGATCTGACGCAGTGGCCCTTAAACAACACTTTGGAAAGAAAATCGTGGAACTTGAGGATGAGAAAAGAACTGTTCAGGTTAATACAAGCTTCTTGTATGTATCCTTGAGTCTTCATGACCTTGAAAGTTGATGTTCACTTTTTCAGTTGTTTTATCTATGCAGCAAGAAAGGGATCGTTTGTTGGCTGAAGTTGAAAATCTCGCTGCTAATAATGATGGACAAACACAGAAATTTCAAGATATTCATACCCATAAATTAAAAGCACTTGAGGCACAGGTGATAATTTTAGCTAAGATGCTATTATTTTTAGATTAAAAGTATCTTCCTTATGATAATTTATTCTAATAAAAATTTACCCACATTTATACACATCAGATTCAGGATCTTAAGAAGAAACAAGAGAACCAGGTTCAGCTTTTAAAGCAGAAGCAGAAGAGTGATGAAGCAGCAAAACGGTTGCAAGAAGAAATTCAATTCATCAAGGCCCAAAAGGTTGGATTATGTTTTGTTTGATCACCTTTGTATTCTTTTTTTTAATTTTTATTTTTAGTGTATGCTGCTAATTTTTTCTGAGGTTGTAGGTTCAACTGCAACAAAAGATAAAACAAGAGGCAGAACAATTTCGACATTGGAAAGCCTCTCGAGAGAAGGAACTGCTGCAGGTACATTTTTTCAATTATTCAGTTATTTATTTATTCCTATAATTGGATTGGGAATGTTGTGCCACCAACTTTGTAGAACCATTTAAAAGTTTCCTCCTGCAAAATTGCAGAAAAATACCAAAATAGTTGAGCCAACAAAAGGGAGGCTGCGCTTTGTAAAATTAATTTTACATAGACTCCTTTTTGACATTAAACTCAACTTTTTATTTAGCAACATCTTTTACGGAGAAGTGTTGTGGACTAGGACTTCTTGGTGGTGATGTTTATTGCATTTGGTAGACGTCACATATTCCATTTCAATCATGACACTTCTACATGCTATATTGAGAATACTTTTCAATTTAACAAATTAGTCATTGTTGATTGTTACCTCTTTATAATGGTTAGCTTACCACTACACTGTACATCAGTTTTTCTTTCTATATCTTATTTTATATTATTGGGATCATATAACAGTAGTGGTCATATTATCGAGAGAAGTTTCTAAACATAATAGTTGGAAAATATTGTTTGGGCATCGATCTAGTTTTGTGAAGCTCGCTCAATGAGAATCTTAATAGCACCAAAGGGAATTGATTTATATGCACTTATGAAATAATGGCAGCTTATTTCTTTATGCGACTAAAACAGACTCATGTGAGATACCTGAGTTACCTTTGAACCAACACATAGACAAGGATACATGACATGCTGGCACGACGAGTTTTAATAGCAGGTTATTTCTTTATGCTACTAAAACAGACTCAGGTGAGATACCCAAGTTATCTTTGAACTAAGTAACACAGACATGGTGATTTTCAAAAAATGCTAGACGCGATACTCTTGAGACGCACTAAAAATATTTTATTTATAAATTTATTATATGTTAAATATATAAATAATTTATTTCAAGGTAATGAAAAAAAGCAACATATAACACTAATTAAAATGTAAAAATCATATATTGCATAACTCAAACATTAAGATATCATTCACCTAATGATTGCATTCTAAATAATGCAAAAGAATTGTAGAACATTGAAATATAGATGTATATATCTTTCAGTGTTTCAAAAAACATATTAGAGTGCACAAGTTGCATCTTGAAGAATTCATAACATTGTTACTATAAAGAGATTCATCATATAGGTCGTGTTCGGAAAGTACAAGAAGTGTCGCCTAAGTGTTTGAGAAGTATATGTAAAATGTTCAATATCATGAATTTAAAATTTTAATTAAGATGCGTTGAAAAAGTGTTGGATACATTTTTCGCAGTGTCCGCAGAGTGTCGTGTTTGACACAACATGACTCTTCTATAGAAGTGTCCACGCTTCTTAGTCTTTGAACAAATTTGCAGTTCATTCAATTGTAAATTTGATTGAATGAGTTATCCTATTCACATTTTGAACTTTTATGTGTTGATTTTGTATTTGTTTTTGTAGTTGAGGAAGGAGGGGAGGAGGAATGAGTATGAAAGGCATAAATTGCAAGCTCTAAATCAGCGTCAGAAACTGGTGAGAATTTCTTTTTGATTTTATATTTATTCCTTTGCCTTCGTTTGTGAAGCACACTCTAAAATTACTGTAACCCCTATCAGTTTCTTTGGGCCATAAGCCTCTGAAATGCTCATCCTGTCAAAATATGATTTTCTTAGCTACACTACATATGAGAATTTATGGAAATTACTTGGTCAGAAGCATTGTCACTTGTAAACTTGCTTGGTCTGGTTTATTGTCCTTTTGAGAGCATTCCTTTGTAGAGTACACTTACCAAGCGTTCTTGAAACTGCCAACAAAACTAAGGATGCTTCACTTTCAGGAGTTAAAAACAAATGAAATGACGGTGCCTGTTTTCTTTCCTGATTGTACAAGCCCTGATCTGTATGAAATGCTTTGATGTTGGGTACCTCCTTTATTTTGGAGTAGATGAAACAATAAATTTTCCCAAATTAGATAACATAAAGCAATATGTTCTTTTATAGAGTTGACATCTATTTTGTGAATACTAACACCTAGAACAAAACTAGAGATTCAGAAGCATTATTGTCTCTGTTCATTCTGAGAAAAAAATGTTTCAGGTGCTTCAAAGAAAAACGGAAGAGGCTGCAATGGCCACAAAGAGGCTAAAAGAGTTGCTAGAAGCACGCAAGTCTGCATCCCGCGACAACTCCGGTATGTATTTTCATTTGAACATAATGCTGAACTACTTGTTTGGAACCCCCGTTTTTTGTAAACCTTTTCTTGAGCAATGCATTAGAAGTAGTTTTGTTTTTTGGGTACTTTTCAAACAACAGAGCTACGTGCTTCATCAAAAACAAGGGGGTGGTGATGTGATGTGCCCGTCCCTTCTATTTTCTTGTTTTCTGATAATAGATTTTTTTTTCTTTCCCAGTAGTTACCAATGGAAATGGAGTAAATGGCCAGGTAAGCAGCTATGCTTCCTCTTGTTGCAAGTTGTTGATCATGTTGCATACTTGATTCCAAAACAAGTTTAACCTAAGTTTGTTCTCAGAGCAATGATAAATCCTTACAACGTTGGCTTGATCACGAGCTTGAAGTCATGGTGAATGTTCATGAAGTTCGCTATGAATATGAGAAGCAAAGCCAAGTGTATGTATTCTGTTCAAACTTGTTTTAGTCTGTAAGTTTTGCATGAGCTAGTTTGTAATTTCTAAATAATTGTTCTACTATCTCCAGACGAGCTGCCCTTGCAGAGGAGTTAGCTGTGTTGAAACAGGTTGATGAATTTGCTGCAAAGGGACTTAGCCCTCCTAGACGAAAAAATGGTTTTGCCAGGTGAGCCTTGTTTTCATGTATATTTCATTTCATGCATAAACACTTTTGTTATATTTATAACCATTTCTGTTACTGGTTTCTCATTTGTTCAGGGTGTCCTCCATGTCACCAAATGCCAGAATGGCGAGAATATCTTCTCTTGAGAACATGCTTAGCATTTCATCAAATTCACTTGTAGCAATGGCTTCACAACTTTCTGAAGCAGAAGAACGGGACCGTGCCTTCAGTAATCGTGGACGGTGGAACCAGTTGCGTTCAATGGGAGATGCAAAGAGCTTACTTCAGTATATGTTCAATTCTCTTGCAGATGCAAGGTGTTTCCTTTAATCTACTGATGCTCTGAATAATTTCATTTTCATTTCTTCTTACGTGTCTTGTTCAGATTTGGTGGGGGTACAGAAAGTTTCTGCTTTTGGTGAATCCTGTGAGAAATGATGGTTGCCAATTACACGAAGGATACGTTTTGTCAAAAGAAAATAAAAAGTAGAAGAATGAAAGAAAGATGATTACACCATATAGCGCCTTCATGCACTTAATTTGGAGTTAACCTTGTAGTGAGATGGGTTTGGTTTTGAGTGCCCAGTTTGTGGATCGGGGTTTCAGGTATCCTATTTAAAATTCACCAAAGCTGAAAACATTTGGAATTTTTATTGTGTCTATGTAGAGGTAGGGACACATATATACACTCGAACAAGTGTATACTTTTTATGTTATAGCCTTATAGGCCTCAAAGTACAATTACGCTCACTATCTTTGAAAAAATCATCGACTTCCATCCTAATACATTTACTCTTGCTTTACTCTTAAAAGGTTTGCAGTTGTAGTTGTGGTGACTCTGCAAGTTGGCTTTGAGATATGAATACTTACACTTGTCCTGGGTCAGTAAAAATAGGTAGCACAATAGCTACGTTGTGTTAATGTCCCCCATCTTAGATCCATAACATCACTATTTTTGTTGGATCCACTAAAAACCTCTCATATAATCAGTGGGTGAAGCAGTTTATTCCCACCTGTTGATTTAGGGCTGGAATCAGAAGGGACATCCAGATGTAGGGGAAGGGATTTAGAAAGTTGTAAGCATGCCTGCAAACTCCATTGAATCATATTATAAGATAGGCAGGCAGTCATTTTTCTTACAAAACATAAAAAATGCTTGGATCTTTTAAAACTAAATACAAGTCTGTTCAACTTAATTTTCATGTCATCAAATTTGCCATATGTTTTAAGCTGACCAGAAAAAGGTGGCCTAGTTAATTCTAATTAGTCCTTTTGTCATATGCAATGGTCAATTTGAAGTGGTAGATTAAAATTTTCTTCTAAACTATGGTAGTTCGGAAAAGTTTCCTTGGTATGGACAAATTGCAAAGTATCAGTGTTCTGCTGCAACAGGTGCCAAATGTGGGAGAAAGAAATTGAAATTAAAGAGATGAAAGAACAACTGAAAGAACTTGTAGGCCTGCTACGACAGAGTGAATCACGAAGAAAGGAAGTTGAGAAGGAGCTAAAACTGAGTGAACAAGCAGTCGCGATTGCATTGGCTACTTCAGCTTCGGTGAGATTACTTCTTGTCTCTATATTTTCTGTTAATGCGTCGTATAACTATCTAATACTCATTCAGATCATGTAGTACAAAACAGTTGAGCCGTATCAAGGCTAGAATACTATAAATTTGAATTTGGAGATTGAACATTCAATCTTAAGTTCATATGGGCAACCTCTACAGCTTCAGATTTTCCCACCTTAAAGTATTATATGTAATGGAGGTCTACAGGTTTCGAACTGTTGTATGCATTTTCGTGTTCTTAAATAGGATGCTGAGAACCTCTCTCTCTCTATGTTTTCTTTTAACTTTCAAGAATGTCGAACAGGGGAACTCTCACAATTCACTGAAACACTTTGCCGATGACATGAGTGCTCCGTTGTCTCCGATGTCTGTTCCGGCACAGAAACAGCTCAAATACACAGCAGGCATTGCTAATGGCTCAGTCAGAGAGTCAGCAGCGTTCATGGATCAGACACGAAAGGTTAATTTCCTTCTCATGTTTGCTCAATATTGGTTACCTAATTCCTCTCTTTGGCTTGAATAATATGTTGTGAGATCTCCTGTGGGTGCAGATGGTGCCAATGGGGCAGTTGTCAATGAAGAAATTAGCGGTTGTAGGGCAAGCTGGGAAGCTATGGAGGTGGAAGAGAAGTCATCACCAGTGGCTGTTGCAATTCAAATGGAAGTGGCAGAAACCTTGGAAACTCTCGGAGTGGATTAGGCACAGTGACGAAACAATCATGAGGGCAAGGCCTCGGCCACAGGCTCTACCAGATGTGATGTATCACAATCATTAGCTAATAGTTTCTCCTGTATATCCATATTTGACCCAGACACGGCCCCAACACGATACAGTGAAGAACATAGAAGTAATTACAGGTGAATCTCATTAACTTTATTGAATTAGTCTTCCTTGTGAACAGTTAATTTATATTGTTGACATGTCCAAGGACCAATGTTTTATCTGCTAAGAAGCCAACATCTATGCTGATGCAGGCAAATCTCTAAATTATAGATAATTAGCAACAACTTGGTTTTATTCAGTAATATCAAAAATTATTACCAACATAAGTAAGTTTAGAATGTGAAATTATGATGTGTTAAATTAGCTTGTTAAGAGGTAGCCAATTGAAACATCTATGTTCTGATTGGATAACCAAGTCAACTTGTAGCTAGTTCACCATGAAACTAATGTGTCTTCTCTGTTTTTTTTTGTTTTTTTTATTTTTTATTTTTACTATGAATACAGTTTTGTGAATCGATGACATGGGGGGATTGTCTGCCAGTTAGAGCCTGTCTTGGATGAACTGGATTTTGGGTAAAGTAGGTGTATTGGAATTCTAGGTCTGTGGGTTACTACATCGGGAGCATCTTGTAAAGCAGTTTGATGCTATCGATGGGTCACCGGAGAGTAGTCTCAAGGAATCTGCCAGCAAGTCACGGGTGGTGCAAATAGCAGCAATACACGGTGAGGAAAGGAGATGAAGCTTGTGCTGGTGGTCTCATCTCCACTGCTCTCAGTATACATTTCTGCCAATAACAGTTACTTCAATGGAAGAAATACTTTCATCAGCCCATAGTTTGTGTATTGAAAGGTTTTTCAAATTGTTTCCTTTTTGAAAATTTTTATCTTTCTTTTTTTGCCACTTTGGCTATTTTTTTATTTTATTTTTTTTTTTCTGGTGTGTTTATATATAATGATTTTGTTAAAAGCATTGAACCCTACAGCAATTTTCACCGCGACAAAATGTTAAATGGTTTGCGGATGGATGCCTATTGTTCTTATTTTTGTGTGTAATCATCACATTGGCTATAATGAAAGAGGTAGTAGTACTCTCTAGATACTATGTATGTGGTTGTACATGGTTAGTTCAACAAGGTTCCAAGAAAACAATACACATGAAATTGGGAAGTTCACAATTTGGTGGGTTAATACTTATCCAATTCCTTGAGAATTGCTAAACAGGGGAGCAAAACCTTTGCATAGTGCGGAGCAACGTGTGCCGGTAATTATTGCATAAATAACTCTCAAATTGCATTTGCATATATCTCTCAAATGAAAAATACTATAGATCCTAATTATTGCATACTATAAATCTTCTATCAAATGGAAAAAATTTAATATCCCTGACATTACCCTCTCGAATTGCATATAAAACTCCAAAACGTAATATTAGTATAGATGGAAGGAAACCCAACTTCCAAAACTACTTGCAATATATTTCCCTGTTATCCCAAAAAAAAAAAAAAAACAAAAAACATTACTTGCACGGTAGTGTTTGTTGTTGTAGGTTATTAGAGACGCCATGTTTATGCTCATCTATATCAACCAACCAGTGGTGAAATTTCCCCTGGTTAACAAAACAATCCAAAAAGTAAATGTAGGCTGGAGCACTCGCAACAACGCACAATAAAAAATAAAACTGAATCGAACTAGAGATTGAAAAATAGGCAAAAATAGTAAACTCCCAACACCCATCAAAATAACATAGCCATTATTCTTAAAGAATATACTGACAATCAACAGTCACCATCTCATCATTGAACTCGAAACATGTTTAGATCGTTAAAAGCTTATATGAGATTAACTCATTAAGCCAAGACCCTGTAAAACAGGACCAAAGACGCTATTATCGTGGCAATACAATCCAAAACATAGTTTGAAAGCCATTACAGAAGCAAAATAATTGCTCATGTTTTTCTATGGTAAAGATTTAAACACTGCATGGGTACATGATTCTCAGATACAAGGGAACATATTTTTACTAATCACTCCTCTAAATCTGATGCATGATAAGTTTTGCTGGTAAATGACCAAGACCGCGGGACTCATAGAAAGAGCTGGAATCAAAAGCTACAAGATAGGCAGTCCAATGCAATACAAGTATGATTGTGCACACTGTATCCACATATCACGTGCATCATGAACCAGAGCTAGTGTCCTGTTCAAGTACCTGACATGGTCAGATTTTGCCACACCAGTATGCATAATGTTCCTCTTTGCGATGATTACTAACTAGACCCCCACATTGTAAACATACAAAGCTACTTCCATCTGAGAAGGCGTCGAGCACAATTTGATTCCGACCAGTCTCTGCCAGGATAGAAGTTCGATGAGCATTGTGTTCAATAGATTCACTCACCGTGTCATGTTCAGACTCTGCAGACTTCAAAGGCAGGGCTTCGGCAATTGCACACTCGGCAAATAAAGAAGCCAACTCATCAGCAGCAGCACTTGCTTGCAACTTGTTTCTGTACAGCTCACGTGTACGGTTTAGGACTTGAAATACAGCCTCATCTCCGCCTTTGGTTTTCATTGCCATCACCACCTATTACCAGAAGAAATTAGTACACAGATATGTAGTGTGTTCCAACTTTCTTTCCGTTTTCTTTTTTTCCCCCCATTTTCTATTATTAAATGTATTGTATTCTAACTCATTGAAAATGTAATTTTACCATTTTTTTAGTACTTTGACATGTTGGATACCTTACCAAAAAAAAATAAAAAATAAGACTCATGTGTAGATCCTAATAGGTGGACTTATTGTCCAATAAGTCTTATGATAATTAATAGCGTTTTTCATTAAACACTATTAAAAAAGTCACTAATTGTTAATTTTCAGCGACAGTTTAAAAATTTTGTCACAAAAAATGTCACTAATTATAAGTTTTAGTGATAGTTAAAAAAAATCATCTTTTAGTCACTAATTTTTAACTTTTAGCGACAGTCTGAAAAATTTGTCATAGAAAAACATTACTAATTGCAAGTTTGAGTGACAATTTATAAAAACCGTGACAAAAAAAGTGGCCAATTGTCAATTTTGAGCAACATAAGCAAAAAAACGTCACAAAAAAATTATTTTTAATGGCGATTTTATTAAAACTTATTTTTAATAGGATTGGATGGGAATTAAGTCTAACTATTAGGACCTATTAGTAGTTTACCCCAAAAAATATTTATAATGCGAAGTACTTAATTCTTCAAAGAAATAGCAAAACATAAGACAGGGAGATGAATGGTGAGTCAGTTTAATCTGGTGATTCAATTCTTTCCCTAGTGGCTACCATCAAATACACATCAGATCGGGAGATGCATGGAAGACAGCCTTCAAGACGAAAGATGGCCTCTATGAGTGGCTCGTCATGCCATTTGGCTTACAAATGCCCCTAGTACCTTCATGTGCCTTATGACACAGGTATTGCAATCTTTTATTGGTCAATTTCTAGTCGTTCAATTCGATGATATCCTAATATATCGCAAGACCAAGAAAGAACACATCTTTCATCTTCAGCAAACTATGAGGATTCTCCGCCAAGAGAAGCTCCACATAAACCTAAAAGTGTTATTTTATAAGTCCAAGTGTTGTATTTTTGGGCTTTGTTGTCTCATCTAAAGGAGTGGAGGTTGACCCAAGTAAAGTTAAAGCTATTCTAGAGTGGCCGATCCCTTGTTCCTTACGTGATGTAGTTTTTGCTGGCAACTTTTTACAGTCACTTTATTAAGAATTTCAGCAAGGTAATGGCACATATCACAAATTGTATGAAGGAAGGACAATTTGTTTGGACCAAATTAGCAACTAAACCTTTTGAAGAAATAAAGAAAAGGATGACGGACGCTCCTATTCTATATCTTCCAGACTTCTCAACGGTGTTTGAAGTGGCCTGTGATGCATCGAATGTCAGAATTGGAAGTGTGCTTTAGTCAAGAAGGGCACCCTGTTGCTTATTCTAGGGAAAAGCTCAATGAAGCTAAGCAAAAGCACACCACTTCACCATTAGCGTCACTATCTTCTTTTTAAAGAGTTTGTATTGTATTCGGACCATAAAGCACTCAAATACATCAACTCCCAAAAGAACCTAAACCATTGACATAGCAAGTGTGTTTCATTTCTGCAAAATTTTTACTTTTGTTTCCGTTATCAAACATAAGGCCAGTGTTGAGAATAAGGCAGTTGGTGCACTTAGCCGGGTCCGGGTGTTTTATGTTCTTTCCTCTATGGCTATACAAGTTGTGGGTTTCAATTTGCTCAGAAAAGACTATCATTCTTGCAAGGATTACGGCAATATACATGCTCATTTATTGGCTGGACGACAGAGAAAATGTGAAGATGTTTCCTTGCATGACAGTTACTTCTTCAAGGAAACTCAACTTTGCTTACCCAACACATCTATCCATGAACACACAAGTGAATTGGGAATTGCATTCCAGAGGGACAGTAGGTCATTTTGGAAGAGATTAAGACAATTGCAATGGTTGAAAATTATTTTTATTGGTCAAAGCTGAAGTGGGATGGAGCCATGGCTGTTCCCAATGCCGAACTTGCCAACTTTCAAAGGTAAGAAAGAAGAATACAAGTTTACAAACCCCACTACCAGTGCCCGACAAGCCATGGCAGGATTGAAATATGGATTTTGTCCTCGGATTGCCAAAAACCTTTCGAGGACATGACTCTATTATTGTTACAAACATTTTCTAAAATGGAGCACTTCATTCCTTGTTCAAAGACTTCAAATGTTGTCCACATTGCCAAGTTCTTCAAAGTTGTTAGACTTCCAGGGTTGCCTATGACTATTGCCTCAATGTGAGTTTTGTGAGTTACTTTTGGCGCATGCTATAGAAATTGTTGAATACAAAGCTACAATTTTCTTCTACTTTTCACCCACAAACCGATGGCCAAACAGAGATTGTTAACTGCAGTTTGGGTAATTTGCTTCTCTGCCTTATTGGTGATCATATTACTAGTTGGGATCAAATACTTCCTATGGCTGAATTTGCATATAAGAATTCTTTAAACAGATCTACAAGTCTTAGCCCCTTTGAGGTTGTGACAGGATTACTTCCTAGGAAACCAATTGATTTGGTTCTTTTAGGTCAAGGCTACTCCTAGTGCTGAAGCCTTTAGCAAGCATATCCATGATACACATGATGATGTTCAACGGAAGATTGCACTAAGCAATGAAAGCTATAAAAGGTACGCTGATCTGAGAAGAAGTTTTGCTGAGTTTGACAAAGGAGACATGGTTATAGTTTGAGTCAAGCTAGAATGGTATCCTAAAGGCAGGGGTGGAACCAGAATTTTATCCTAAGGGGTGCCGCCACAAAGAGACGGCAGAAGAGAGGCTATGATTGACCCTGTTGGTGGTAAAGATAGGCTTTTTTGAGTTTCATTAATTTGAGAGAGAGAGAGAGAGAGATTCATCTAGTTTAGGGATGGCTAGTGTGATGTTGAATTTGGATTAAAGAAAGGTTATGTATTGTTTCAGTAATGCTATGTCTATAGAATTAAAAAAAAAAAATTTACAAAAAATTTAATGTGGTTGGTTTAGATTCATTATGACTGTATGGTGGAGAAACCTAAACCTAGAATGAATATGAACCAAACATTGATTTTTTGTGAACTTTTTAGCACCAATGATGTAATTTTAAAAACCCCCCAAACAGTCACAGTTTACTGTTACCACCATTGTTCATAACCCAAAATAGTTCTCGTTCTTTGTATTCCCACCTTCCTTTGCCAAGTCAATTGTTGTCATACATCAGTG
This sequence comes from Camellia granthamiana, assembly GCA_036172215.1. NCBI lineage: Eukaryota > Viridiplantae > Streptophyta > Magnoliopsida > Ericales > Theaceae > Camellia > Camellia granthamiana. Next base: position 145,951,463 of record CM069905.1, on the reverse strand, counting down.
GTGCACTCTATTTGTCAGATGCCAAATTCGCAAATCACAACACCAGTTTTTCTATCTTTGTCTTTTGTGTGCACTTGGGGGGAGGGGCAACAACCAAAGGGGACTTGCTCTTAACCTTGAGGAGTGTGAATAAAACTACATGCTGCCGTAGAAATTTATTGCTTTGCCTACAGGCAACAAGATTGATCTCAGATATTTTTAAAATCCCTCCACAACTTTTCTTGTTACATTGCTCAATTTCTAGCTTTGTTTTCAAGAGACTTCCCCATCTCTCCCCCATTAAGAATTTTCCTCAATAGAAAAAAAGTTCTTTTTTAAACTACATATTAGAGAACTTCTATAATTTAAATAAAAATAAAAATAAAATAAAAAAAACTTCAAACAAACTTATGATTGTCAGTTCTATTTTTCATTTACATCTTTGTGTTGGCAATGGAAAATACTTTCTTCTAATTTATAATGGAAACCGAAATACCCTACTTTACACACCAAATTACTTATGGTAGGTGACTGAAGAAAATAAAATTCATATAGAAATGGTGTTGTGCCAGAAGAAGGAAACCATTTAAACACTTCTAATAGTCTTCTCTAAACTCCATGTCAACATTATTTCATACCAAGAAACTTCATGATCAGTTACTTTAACATTAATATCTAATATCATAATAATCCGATCATTTTTGTTTTGATTGTTTACATAAAATCCCATAACAAGATAAGCCTACATGGCAAATTCTATTTCTAGGATTCCTCTAATTATTCTTTTCCATTCGTATCTATTTAAAATTTCAATTTCAGTAAAAAACCCTCTGTTCATACATCTTCCGTTGCTAGATCATCTACATAATTTGATAAAGAATGAGTCAATAAAAGGAGAAATTTAAAATGCTCGTCACGAAGGCGTGCTACGACCAATAGGATTAGGAGAAAAAAAAGAGGGGATTCATGGAACAGGTATTCTACCTCCAATAGCTTTAGAATTAAATGGCTATAATTCAAGACTTATTGCCAGTGAGTGAGTTACAACAATATTTTGATCATTGATATTACTGAAAACAGGAAGAGGATTGATTCTAATCCAATGAACTGTGCTATTAGATGCATCAAAAGGCCCCTTAGAAGTCAAATGGAACACAATGTTGATGGTCTTTCCCTTTGGCACACAGGTTAGTTACATATTGGTGGCTTTTGAGGATAATACAGTATCTATCTGGAATTGGGGAGCATGCTGTGCCTTATGACACAGCATGCTCCCATGTCCGTATCTATCCTACTACTGAACGGTTTTGACGTCTCCATTAATTATAATCATATGGAATTCATCAACACTTAGGCCTATCTTGGCAACTAGCTAAAATAGCTAAAAAGCTACCACCAAAAAGTCAACTCATCTATCTACTTTTTGCACGTCCTCTCGTAAAAAAGTAAGAGACCAACTAAAATAGTTACTTCTCAAAACAATTCTTAATCTCATAGATGTGTACTTAGGCCCCGTTTGGGAAGTGGCTAAATTAGCCAATTAGCCAAAAAGTTACCTTTTTAGCCAAAAAGCCAACAACCCATACCAAAAAATCAAATATTCTCTTTTCTCTCTACTTTTTGCACAGCTTTTCGTAATTAGCCAAAAAGTCATCCCAAACATACAAGTTTTTTTTACCTACCTTTTTAGCCAATTAGTCAAAAAGTTACTAAATTAGCATGTTCCCAAACGAGGCCTTAGTCATATCGTTAAATTGCACATTACATTGCATATCATATAATAAAATGCATTTGGGGAAAACTTTTGTAACTATGAAAGGGGCAAGTTAATATATTTTGTCTTCACATGAAAAATAGTGCATAGCAAAACAGGATTCATGTAACCTAACAACAGCAAACCATTAAGAGAAGACATTTTCAAATTGAATTTAGTAGTCAATTGATTCTCTCAACAAGTCTAAAAGAATGATAATCTAAACTACATAATTTCTAAGTTGAAGCAATGGAAAAAAATAATAATAATAAAAAAAAAAAGTGAATTGAACCTTATTACCATACCTAATCAAACAAAGTGAATTGAAGAAAAATAAAAACGATACAGAGAACAAACTACGAACTGAATTCATAGAAAAAATTAAAAATTTGTACCGCTTGAAGAGCCTGTGAAGGCTTGCCCTGATCGATGAGCTGGCGAGCCAATGTGAGCAAACCTCTCACGGATTCGACTTGGTCGGAAATTGACGTCATCTCCTGCGGCGGCGCCACCGTCGCCGTCGCCGCCTCGGCCTCCATCATGTCAGCGTCCCTACTGTCCATGGCGTCATCTAGCATTTCACCGCCTAGGTTTCCTTTTCATATATATAGATATAGATATACACAAAAAATATCTCTATTGCATTATACGGATTTACATATGGATTTTTTGTGTGTATGTGTTGACAATCATGATTGATCATAGGAATGAAATCAAATCACCTGGATGTTTCTAGCGATTTCTACTGCAATACACCGTTCTTCGCTGTCCGCATCTCATACATTACCAACTCCACGTATTCTTGTTTTGTAAATCATCACTTGCCCTTTTGGGGATGGAACATTCTGATTTGAGAACCCAAATAGCTTTGGGCCTTGTTCCGTACTTTTGGGCTGGATTGGTCTTTAGTGGGCTGGATTTATACTCTCTCATTTTTACTTGGGCCGTGAAATAAACTAAGCCAATGTTGTTATTATTTAAGTAAGTTAAGAAAGATTGCTAAGTTTTCAAATTAAATTTGAAAAATCTGTTACTAATTCGATAAGTTTGTATTAAATTGTAAAAATCAAGTTGCTCAAGCTCTACTTGATTAGAACTCATTTGAGATGAATTTGAAATGTTAACAAGCCAAGCTTGAATACGTTTTGAAACCCGTTAAGTTTTGAATTCAAATTTAAACAAATTTACTTAACTCATTTACTGTCCTAATTTCTATTAATACATTGGTTTGGACATTTTAGCCCAAAGGTCACGAAATTTTTTTGATAAATAAAAAATTTCCATTTTAACCCAAAAAATAAAAATCATTCACCTTGTTTGGTTTTGATTGATTTTCTAAAAATTAAATTTTTTGTTTTTAGTGAATTTTTTAATATTTTAGGTAAATTTTTTACTTTCTAGATGCACGTGACTTAGATGTATCTAAAAAATAAATATTTGTGAAAAAATATTTAAAAAATTCAATAAATACACAAGAATACGAAAATGTATCGAATTTCTATATATATATATATTTTGTAGTTGATGAATTTTTTAAATATTTTTACCATAAATATAATACTTTTTAAGTATATCTACATTAAGTGCATCTAAAAGATAAAAAAATTTCTTAAAATATTAAAATTTTTAATTAAAAATAAAAAATAAAAAATCAAATTTTTTAAAAAATTGGCTCAATTTTCTTAAACCAAATAAGGTTAGTTGTCTTCGATTTCATCTGGTCAACAACTACTATTTGTTGTGATTATTGCTGTTGTATGCTAAAATATGAAGGTAAGAGATTCATAACTTCTTATGTTGATTCATCAAATTACTTTGTTAACAAAACCAAGAGAGGAAGAATATGATTGATGACCCATGACTGAATTCAAATGTTTTACTTTTGATGAATCACCATAAACTCTTTCTAGGGCCCGAGGAAGCATCTAATACCAAGGAATTCCAAGAAGTTTGACTTAAAGGTATGCACCTTACACTAATACCAACAATATGCACCAAAAAAATTCAAAGGTCAAGAACAAATAGTCTCGTCAGATTGAATTTACATGGCAATAACCAAAAAAAACACAAATTATTTTTTGATGTGAATCTTATGTTTGTTTGCTGTGAAAATAACAAATAATTCATTTGTGATTATGTTTGTGTTCTTAAGTATAGGGATAGTTCAAAATAAATTATGTCTAATTAAATACTCGACATATTTTTTTAATATTAAAATAATATAATCACAAATAATACTATACGTACCGATTAATATACTAACTAGTATACTAACAGATGATATGACATAATCATAATGTTAGAAATTTAGATATTTGTAATTTGTATAATAAATAGGGTCAATAATAATGACATAACACTAATTGATAGACTAATGTATACATTAATTAATATATATAGTACCACCGCATAACCACTCGTGTATTTTGTATTGTTGTCCATTCCATCGAATTTCACAGCCATGTTTACTGATCTCGAAAGCTGTAAGTCCAAGGATTTGAATTACCTTTTTTAAAAAAAATATAAAAAAGAAAAGAATTTAGCCTTCCCAAGCATGCAGGTCGGGCAAGTGTGATAGGAATACGATGCCAAACTTGAGGACCATTTATTCCTACTTTTTGACCATATATAAAGACACAAACAAAAGCAAATTGGAAACAGGATTCACGTATCACCAAAATTCTTTATTAAAATTCTTTATGTTTTATATGAATTTTTATATAGCATGGTGACTCTTCCTATTTATTAAATATTATGAGTTTTATATATATATACACATGATATCAACACACTTGATAAATTATATTTCTCTTGAAAAAAACCTCATCTGAAATCCATTGATTTATTCATTGAAGATATGTCTCATTTTTTCATGTTTTCTTGTTCTATTTTTTTATTTATTTATCATATGATCAAATCAAAGAAGTGTAATTGTGTAACAGAGAGGAATGCAAACCATGTAATAGATAAAAGATTTAGGCCATACGGAGAAGAAAAAAATAAAGATAGAAAATTCATACTAATGATCCAAGAAATACTAACGCTGTGTTTGGTTAGAAAATTTGAAAAGAGATTTGCAAAGAGAAGAGAAAAGGTAGGTGAAATGAGAATAAAATATACTTACATTTCATCTAGTTTTACACACCTTTTTCCTTTCCATTTTCAAATCTTTCTCCAAATCCCCTAACCAAATACAGCATAATTACATACATAAAATTTATAATTTTATAAAATTGTGCAACACTTGAAAACACACAAACAAGAAGAAGTACATAAAAGCAATTATGTTATAAAATACTGCTTCCATTTTTTTGTTTTTGTTTTTTTTAAAAATTCTCTCAACTACTTCGTAAAATCATAACATACTGCACAACCATTAATTTATGTATAAATAAAGTTTAAACTGGCAACGCTAAGGACAGCAAGCAAAGAACCATCATTGTTACTTAAAAATTAAAAAGCATAGGAAGGAGTGGCTTTGGCTAGTCATATGGTGATGGCATATCATCATCAACTCCACCACCCTCTTTTGACTTCTCATCCCAAAAATATATATATATATATATATATATGAAAAAAGTCATCCCTATGTAGACCACCATCTCTGGATTCCCATACTATTATTTTCAAATCCAACAATGATTCCAAGTTCCTAACTTCCCTCCCTCCATCTCCATCATCAACAACAAAAACCAATTCATATGTAAATCTCCATCATCAACAACAAAAACCAATTCATATTTATATACATACCCACACAACCAGGCAACACCTCCTCCCATCATCTTTCATTCATACCAGCCCTCCACCCACCACCAATACATATATATAACTCTCATCAATAACTATTTTTTACTAAAAGTTTCTAAAATTGTCAATTTCAATCGTATCATACACGACACGTCACTTATAATATTATTACAAATCCACAAAGTTCTATGAGTGCGTTCTAACATAATACACATATAATGCATACAAATTGAGTGGGAATCCTCACAAGATAATCATCTTGAAATTATAGTGTTTATTTATTAATTAATTGGATTAATTTAATTGATCACTACTTCATATTTATATCCAAAAGGTTAGCTAATCAATCTTTAGTTAAATATAAAAATTAATAATTTTCCCTTTACTATGTTGTTTATTTATTCTCCATTATGCAACATTTTTAAAAATTAATTGGTTGGTTGACTTCTACCTTTGGCTAGATTATGATAACATGAATACAATTTTTTTCATATTGTAAAGATTAATAAAAATTTTGTGTATCACCACTGTAACTCAATAATTTTATATCTATTAGCAATAACCCAAAAAAAAAAAGAAAAGAAAAGAAAAAAGTCACAGCACCAACAATTCAAAATCACTCTCACTACATGTTCTCTTCAAATCAAACTTGTTTTCTCTATTTGCATACAGAATTTAAATAAGTTTTCAAAACGGGTAAGGGTGAAAAAAAAAAAAAAAAAAAAAAAAAAAAGAGTAAACAAATGGACCCGACCCGTCTAGTGATTTGTCTAGCCAGCTGGCGTACCAGGCCTCAGCGTTGACCATTGGCTCCACCTGCTGCATAATCATCTCACCTTGTCTTTTTCTCTGCCACTGACGGCTGTGATTAGGTTTGTTCCCACTTTTCTTTTTGAATTTTGTTTTAGGCCGTTGGATGATGTGATGATGATGATGGAAGAAATTTAAGAAGACTCGAGTACGATAGCTGGGGTAGCCTCCGTGGCAGTGTGAGAGTGGTTGTGCTCGCCTTCGTATGTGACGATCAGCATCGTTGAATCGTCTAATGCTCTCTCCACGTGTTTCCGTGCTGGGCAACCTCTTACGCTGCTACACTTGTAATAACCCCTGATCATCAAAGACCAAACCAAACCAAACCAAACAACAAAATTTTTTAAAAAATTGATACAGCAAAAATTTTGATCATCTGTCAATTTTCATAGGAGAGTCTCTCGTCTGTGATAAAATAATAATTTATTTATAATTTTATTTATTTTAATTTTCATAACATACACACAAACCAAAATATTAGAAAAGTATTTATAGAACAATCGCAATCCTTTCTTTTCATTTATTTCCATACTAAGATTTTACATATTTTTATAAAACTACTTGAAATCTCATACAATAAATTTCTACGGTCAAAAAGTCCATAAAATCAAACAGTCGTAACATCATGTGTGATTGCTTGTCATCGTTTCAATTTCTTAACTCGTAAAAATATGACTAATTTTTAAGTGTGCAATATATACTTATGTAAGTTGTCATAAATATATATAAATTATTTTATAAAATTACATAATTTTTTATAAATATATATAATTTATAAAAATTTAAGAAATTATAATTTAAATATCTTTATGAAAACTTAGTCATTTTTGTGGAATAACTTATATATATTTATGAAATGAAAAATTACGTCGTACACCCAAATACTTCCCATTAAAGATTCGATTCCATGTTTTTTTTTTCTTTTCTTTTCTTACCGTTGATCCAACTAAAAACTATTTTCATAGGTAAAAACTAGTTTCAGTGCGCCAATAGAATTACCCCAGTTTCACTTGCAGTACTACCACATGATATGCTCAAAAAGAAAAACAGAGGGATCACACACCTTGGATGTGGGGAACCTTTGATGGGCTTTTGACCATACTTTCTCCAGGAGTAATCATCCGGTGGTATGTCGGCCAACTTCACACTTATTGCCGGCACTCTCACCACTCTCTTCACCTTCAATTTCCTAATCAAATTCATAAAAAAAAAAAAAAAAAAAAAAAAACCTCAATAAAATCCATAAAATACAATAATTATAACAACAATTAACTATTTGATGATGTGAATAATGAACCCTACCTTTTCTTAGAACAGTGGCATCGCCCAGAGGAGGCACCGCACTTGGCGACCGCATCGTCCATCGAACTGCACTTCCTCTTGGACAGCGGCGGCCGACCAGCCGACGACGGGTTCGTAATCTGAAACGCCGACGACATCGAATGCTGCAGGCTGTCGGTGTCTCCCGTCAGAGACGACATGAACGAATTCGGCGGCGACGCCGCGAAATTGATCGTCTTCGCTAACTCCTTCCGATCAATAGATCCGTTTTTCACTTGGTGATTGTGAGGAAGAGGAGGCAATCTCTGAATCGGCTTCGGACAGTAAACTCTAGGAACCGAACCCTGCTTTTCCTCCACCGACTCTGTTTCATGGGTCCTCTGTTGCTGTTGGTGAGGAGTCACAGGGCCTCTTCTGAAGCGAGCGTGACCGGTTCGAGTTCGATCGAGAAACGAAATGAACTTCTTGAACTTGTTCACGGCGACATCTGCAACGGCTCTGTAATCCATTTCAGAGTCGTTCGAGGATTGTTGTTGCCGTTGTTGTTGTTGTTGTTGGGTTTGGTGAGAGAGCATTCGAATGAGCTTCTCAACGCTTTGAAGCCCGGCGGTCGCAGCCTCTTGTGCCGCATTCTCTTCCATTTTTGACCCAAAACTGTCGTCTCTGTAACTTATTAGCTCAACCGCCATGTCTGCAACAACATTCAATATTACCACTAGATTTGATACAACTAGATATAAATAGAGAAAAGATGTTGATGAGGAAGCAGGAGGAGTTGAATCTTTAAAGGAAGAGAGAGAAGATGATAAGAGAGAGAGAGAGGCGAGTCAAATGAAAGCTATTTAATTTATTATTTTTGTTACTATTTTAAGCTTACTGAAATAGTTGTGTTTGAAAATTTTGTTAATTTTTTTTAAAAATTAATTTGATGATGATAAAAAAATAAAAAATAAAAAAATATTTTATATTATTAATTATTTAAATTTATTTTATCTTTTAATAAATTATTTTATCTCAATCTTTTCCCCAAATACTCCATTCCATTTCACAAGCAAATGTAAGACAACGGATGATGAGATGTCGCTTCTGTCCCTCTGCAGTCAAACTCTATAGCAAATAGAATGATTCCACATGGCCTAATTAGGATGGGAAAAGAGGTGGAGCATTTGACCTAAAACTCTAATGGTGGTACCGGATAACGGGTAAGCCAGTAATAATTATAATAAAGGAAAGAGAGATAGAGGTGGAAAAAAAAGTCAAAAGGTGGTAATGAGCCGTTGGATTGAAATAGGGGTGAGAGCCTGAGAGGGTGGGTTTAGGTTGGAGCCAGTGAGGTAGAGTTGACCTTTTAACAGCTCTAAATGCAAAAGTCCAAATTGGGGATGTGGGTCCCTCATTGCATCATCTTTACCGGAAACCGGGAACATTTTGAATTGCAAAACCCAACAAAAGTCGCATGGAATTCTTTGCTTCCTGACGCTTGTCGAGAAAGAAGACGACGAGTCGACGACTTTCTTTTTTTTTTCTTTTTCCTAATTCCGGAAGGTGCTGGGTGGGGTGGGTGTACTTTATCAGGTAGTCTGTATTTGTAATTTTTATTTTTGTTAATTATTTTAATATAAGATAAACTAGCTTATCACCCGTGTTATGTACGAGATAATTATAGATATTTATATTTGTTTTAATTTTTTTTAATATATAAATTATGTTTTTAAAGATTTTTTATAAAAATAATTTAATAATCTTATCACTAATCATAGTGTACAGAAGAAATTAAAAAGGCTACTGCAGCAACTATGCACAGGCTATATCTATAATTATTTGTATGAGGAGATTTTAAATGTTAATCAGGGATTTTGACCAAATCAATAAATGCAGGCATATGGATTGGAAAAAGTTAATAAATGTTGATAAGGGAATTTTGACCAAATCAATAAATGTTGAGGTTTTTTTTTTTTTAAATAAAAAATTTAGAAAATTAAAATTGAGAAATTGGAGCTCCCACAAGGCTTGGGGTTTAGAAACCCCATTTTCCTTAATATATTTACAATCTATCTATATATTAAAGAAAATGGTCTTTTAAAACCCAAGGCTTGTGGAACCTCCAACATGTCAATCCTAATTTCTTGATTTTTTAATATTTTTTTTAAAAAAAATTGACTTGGTGATTGGTGATTGGTTCAAAGATTGTAATAATTACACTATTGATTACAATAAATTCAAAGATTGTAATAATTACACTATTGATTACAATAAACACTTAATTTATAATAATTACACTTATTAAATGAATAACGCAATAAATGAAATCCTAATTTCCTTACTTTTTGCATCCCCAAGAGACCCATGTAATTATTGTGTAAATGCCTCTTAAATAAATAAATAAACACTTATTAAATTCTTTCAAACTCCTCGGTCAAACCCCATGTATTTAATTTATATATTATGTAATTATTGTGTAAATGCCTCTTAAATAAATAAATAAACACTTATTAAATTATTTTAAACTCCTCGGTCAAACCCCATATATTTAATTTATATATTTAATTTATATATTAAAAAAAATGAAAACAAATATAAATATCTATAATTATCCCGTGCATAGCACGGGTGATAGGCTAGTTATCTATATATGTGAATTGCGATTTTTAAATGTCTTTTTTTTTTTTTTTTTTAAATGTCTTCTTTTTTTTCCTTTTTTATATTATATTAAAGTTTAATGTTTTGATAATAATCATATGTGTTGGACTTTTCAAGGAATTAAATGTTTTCTTTTTTTCATTATATTATATTAAAGTTTAATATTTTGATAATAATCATATGTGCTGGACTTTTCAAGAAATTTTTTTTATGCTTGTTCTTAATGCATTAAAGTGTTATTATAAGGGATAATAATCATATATGTTGGGACTTTTCAAGGAATTCATATGTGTTGGATTTCAAAGAATTTTTTTTATACTTGTTCTTAATGCATTAAAGTGTTATTATGAGGGTAAGACTTGGGGTTGGGAGAAGTTAATAAATGCTAAGTTTTTTTTTTTTTTTTTAAAAATCAAAAAATCAAAAAATTTAGATTGGGAGATTGGAGTTCTCACAAGGCTTGGGGTTAAAAACCCCCTTTTACTTAATATATAGTATAGATTACAAATGCATCTTGAGATTTGTTTAAATTATATTTTATGTGATTTTAAAAATTACAATATGTCTTTTAAGGTTTTTAATTTCATAATAAATATGTTTTTTTATTAATAAATCATAAAATTAATTAACAATTTTTAATAATGTTAAAATTTTATTTCAATTAATAATTCAAATAATTTTATTATTGTACAGGTGAACAGTTAGAAATTTTATTTTTTCAATTAAGCAAATCTATTTATCCTTTAATATATTACACTAACAACAAACTTGTAGGGCTTGTTTGGTTTGAGTTTCGGAGATGAATTTTAGAAAACAATTTCTCAAAAATTGTTTGGTTTGAGTTTTTCTTAAAAAATTTCCAAAATCACTTTCTCTTTCTTATACATCAATCAATCACTTTCTCTCTCTCTCTCTCTCTCTCTCTCTCTCTCACATTCTCAATCACTTTTTCTCTCACACACATTTACTCAATTTTTCCAAAATATCAAATTATCCCAAACTCCCACAAAAAATTTCTCTCTCAAAATATACAACCAAACAAACCAAAAAAATTTCTAAAACAATTCTCTCAAATTTTTTTCAAAAACAACTCTCCCAAAAATAAACCAAACAAAACTCTTCGTGGAGTGAAAATTTTATATTTTTTAATTTGTCGTATATATATAAATTTTAAAAAATAATTTCTATTATAATAAAAATAGTTTAATAAATTTAAATAAATTATTAAAAAAATGTTAAATTTTGTTAAAGACTATTATATTTTATATTGATTAGATAAATTGTTCTATTAAATATATTTGATATAGGAATATTAACCGAGTTAACGTTAGATTGAAGGAAACTACATAAAAAGATTATGTGTTAATTCAACCCAACCCAAAATTATTGATTAATATAGTCATTATAAACCTGACCCTAAAAAAATTACAACCTTCAAATTAATCCATTATACATTGACTATTATTATTATTATTTTGGAGTGCTTTTAAATGAATTTGCTATTTTTAATATTAATTTTAATTTGGACCATTATCAAAATTCAATTGAAAATAATTTTTACCCTTTTAACAAATGTTTAAGTGTAAACTCTAAAACACACACACACATTTTTTTATTGTTCATTTTTTTAAAATAAATGTTTTGAAAAAAAATAAAAATAGGCAGAATGTTAAAAATAAATTATTTCAAAAAATATTGTTTAGTTCAAAAAAAATTTTTGATTAAAGAAAATTAAAATGAACCAAAATAATAATCTTGTAACATTTGCACTTAAAAGAATTAATGTTAAGATAATTAATAATAATAGGTGATTTATTTGTTAAATTGAAATATGTGATTTATTTATTTATTTTATAAATAAAATATAAGTATAATTTAATTTGGCTGTAGAAAAGGAAAAAAAAAGTGACAAATTCATAATATTTTCAAACTCAAATATATTTTTTGAGTTTTTTATTTTTCATTTTTTTTTAAATCTTTAGTAAATTCAATTTGAAAATAAAATTAATTTTAAATTAATCCATGAATAGTGACTTTACAAATTTCATTTAATTATATTGCTTCCAAAGACTAATATGGAAAGATTTTCAAATTTGTATTTTAAATTTTGAAAAGATTAATATGGAATCCATTGATAATGACTTTATAAATTTTCTTTAATTATATTGTTTCCAAAGACTAATATGGAAAGATTTTGAAAATTATATTTTAAATTTTGAAAAGATTAATATGGAGTCCATTAATAATGACTTTATAATTTTTTCTTTTATTATATTGTTTCTAAAGACAAATATGGAAATATTTTTAAAATTATATTTTAAATTTTGAAAAGATTAATATGGAATCCATTAATAATGACTTTATAAATTTTTCTTTAATTATATTGTTTCCAAAGACTAATATGGAAAAAATTTTAAAATTATATTTTAAATTTTGAAAAGATTAATATGGAATCCATTAATAATGGCTTTACAAATTTCCTTTAATTATATTGCTTCAAAAGACTAATATGGAAAGATTTTTAAATTCTAAAAAAATTAATATGGAAAGATTTAGGTGTAGAGTTTCCTTTTCCAAATTAAGAATTATTTGCAAATAATAAAAAACATTATTTTCAAATAATATTACATTGCAACTATGGCAGTACATTTGAAGAAAAAAAATTTATAATAACAATTATCATATCTAAAGTAATACTTTTAGAGAGTTTAAAATTTACACTTAAATTTATATAAATCTAATTTTGGACAATCATTGCAAGACATAAAATTTTAAAAAATACATATATCTTAGAAAGTAAAAACATTTATCTCTTAGTTTTTAATTTATTTAAAATAATTTTGTCTTATAAAATATATGTTACAACAAATACTTTGACACAAATTCTTAAATATATACATATATATATATATATATATATAACTGAATCTATATTCAACACATGCAAAATTAAATCATTTTAAAATTTTTTTTTGGGAATTGTATAATCTTAAATATAAAAAAAAATTACTTTGACTTATTAATTTTACATCATTTTGATTGATTTTTAAAATTTGTTAGATTATGTTCTGCCGCTCATGTATAACTTGCTGCTAGTAAATAAATTTAAGACATTTAAAATTTTCTATGAACACGGATTCAACCTCAAATAAAAAAAATAAAAAATTAGTAGCATGTTATAATAAGAACAATTAAAATACTTATTGTTAAAAAAAATATGGACACAATTTATTTTATTTTATTTTTAATATGAATATGGAGGTATCTTCTTTACATGCTTAATCGTCACAAACCCTCGATCATATTTCTCCAAAAAAAACTTAGAAACAATCAAAAACTTTTTTAATAGAGTATTTTAACCAATAGAAAATATTTTAATAGAGAACATACTTTGCTAATAGAAATTTATTAAATGATAAATGATTTTGGAGGTGATCTACATTTTAGATTTGTTGATGCGGCCCTCTCTCTCCACCCTACAGCTATCACCTTCTCCTTAACTATACCACACTTAGCCATGAATTCTAAAGAAAAAATTGGGACATAATCAATTAGAAAATAATAAAAATGTCACGTCTTAAAATTTGGACAATTAAATATTAAATTACGATAAAATCTGAATCAATATTTCATCATCCAAATCTTAAAGGTGAAACAAAATCTAAATGTTTTCGTCTTAATTTGGTTAAGTAAATTTCAATGCTCAAAAAAAATTATAAGGGATAAAAAATAAAAATAAAACGCCAACCAAATCATCCATTACAAATTCATAACTATCCAATACTTTCAATATTAAAGTAGTAACAAATAATCAAAACAATTTAAATAATGTAAAGTTAGAAAATAACCCACAATGCCAAATTACCATAATACTAAGGTCATAAATAAATAAATAACCTAATATCAATCCTAAACTCTAGAAAACAAAAGAAGTTTGAGAGACATGTCCTACAACTATAGTTATTTCTTGTTACCACCGTAGTCCCAACTAATCTTGCAAAAGAAGTTTGGCTGCGCTCAAACAAAAACACTAGAGATGCCAAGAGACAAAACGGGTTAGTATACAAGTATACTAGTATGAGTACAAGATTTGACACCCACCTGTCCACTAGATACAAACAAAAGTACATTTAATTCTTGTTATGGGACAAGACAAGTAGTTCCATTCGCACCAAGACGAATAGGTAGTTTCCCGAGATACGGTGACATTTAGTTTCTTGCTTGTACACAATTAAATATAAATTGAGTATAAAAAATAAAAATAAAAATAAAAATAAAATATGATGGGTCAATCCTGCATAAAAGTTAGTAAGTGAAAATTTGGTTTATAAGGCTTATTTTGGGCCAACTTTGAGCCCAAAATTGAGTGGGCCCCGAACGTCTTTTGGGGCGGGTCCGAAGAGGTGACGTGCTCCTTGCTGCGTGGCAAATCACACGGTGAAGATGATTCGTTAAAACCATTTATGAGTGAATGGGAAGTTGACGTCGTTTTCGGGTTCGAGGAATGGACATTTAAAGATTTAAATATGGGTTTCCTTTTAATGGGTTGTCCCACATTGAAATTTTAAGAGAGCTTTTTTGTGTGTATAAGCTCTAGACTACAACACTTGGGTTGGGCCCCAAGGGCCACCCTAAGTTTGTTGAGGGGAGGTGTTATGGACAAAGTGAATCTTGTGAAGATCATTGTATCCTGGGAGATAGACACCACTTATCCGTAAGCATCATAGCGGGGCAAACCTGTCTTAAAGACAGAGTGTCACACACTCGACTTGGTCTTTTATTTTTCATTTGGTTTGACAAAATAATTTTTGTAAGTTTTTATTTTATTTTGTTTGATTTAGTTTCAATTTATTTTATTTACACAGAAGATTGTTCCAACAATGTTAGGATATATTCGAATTATTCTGTTTACAGAATTTTTCGTTTGTTCCCTTTTCTCTTTCTTGTTCTTACAAAAAAAATTATTTTCTGTGGATTTACAAAATAATATTCTGGTTGAAAAAACAAATAGTGATTATGTACTATTTGACAGATAGTAGTAATATACTGTCTATTTTCTTTGACAACTAGTAGTAATATACTAGTGTCATTAACAATTCAGAATATTTATTTGTAGAATTTTGTTAGAAATTAATTTTGGTTTTTAGAAATTATTTTCTGAGTGTTCATTAATTAAAATTCTGTTTTAGTGTTTTAATTATTGAAGTATTATAGAAATTTAATTTTCTATGTGGAATTAATTTGGTTAAATAAAATTTTATTTTATTTTCAAATTAATTGAAAAATAAAAGTTACATTTCTTGTTTCTTTTATTTTTACAGAATTTAATTCTGTGAATTTGGTTTAATTTTCTGTGTAGTATAAATTCTAATTATAATTTTATTTTATAATTTAGAATTCATGGCTACTGAAACTAATGCCCACACAAGTACTAGTGTGGTGGCTGCAATTGCGCCAACCCTCCCTCCTGTTGTGACAGTATCGGTAAATCACGGTGAGAAGCCAGAGAAGTTCTCTGGAACTGATTTTTAAAGATGGCAACAGAAAATGTTGTTCTATCTTACAACTCTGAACCTGGCTCATTTTCTCCGTGAGGATGCTCCTATTTTGAAAGAGGATGAAACCGACCGGCAAGTGGTTGCTGCGGTCGATGCTAGGAAACATGTTGATTTCCTTTGCTGAAACTACATCTTGAACGGACTTGACAACTCATTATACAACGTCTACAGTCTTATCAAGACAGCAAAATGATCTTTGGGAGTCGTTGGAGAAAAAGTACAAAACGGAAGATGCCAGTTCAAAGAAATTTGTGGTTGGCAAATTCCTAGATTTTGTGATGGTTGATTCTAAGACTATGATAAGCCAAGTTCAAGATCTCCAACTTATTCTGCATGACGTTCACGCAGAGGGCATGTCTCTCAGTGAATCCTTCCAAGTTGCAGCTTGTAGACGTCCCCGAACGTCCCGAGAGAATCCCGTTTTGTTCATTGGGCTTACTATAGTTCGGACTCAAATGTCATGGCTCCAGATCTAATCCCGCAAAGTGCAATGCAAGACCGATAAATCACCAAAGAGTCCAAATCCGGCAAATCGTTTTGAAAAACAGATTTTTAGAAAGAAGTGCCAAACATGAACTGCTTTGCCAGATACAGAGTCGCCACCTAAATATTTTGTTTTGGGGGAATTTAGAAAATCCTGACTCGTGCCTAAGGCCACGTGTCCGTCATCACCAAAGTTGCCTCGGTTCGGGAACTTGGGTACGATTGGGGAAGGTCATTTCATGAGCACCCCCGCTCGCCCGATCGAAGATCGGCCACTACTAAGCATGATATCGAGTTTTTGAAAACACATGTGCTCTTATTCCGGTTTATTAGCCTAGAATTACTATGTGATGCGCACAGCATACAAGTATAGACTGGATTGCCTAAGTTGGAACAAAGCATCGTATATCCGTTTGTTTTGAAAATGAATTGAAGTTTGCTACTCGCAAGTAGGCTAAAACACGGGTTTCGACGAATTATTCCAACTCAAGCAACCCAACCTTTACCCACAGGCATTCAGGCAGTTATATCACATAAGCACATAGCCTCATGATAAACATGCTATCATGGCAGTCACTCACACGCATGCAAGGATGCTAAAGCATAAACACTTACCGAGTACTCCGAGCCAAAGAAAGAAACTAATTAGAAAACATGCATGAATCCTAACTATGTTGAGATGCCTAATGCAACACATGCAAAAATACAACTATAATAGGCTCGGCTATTCTAAGATGGCATATGAGATGCAACAATCGATACATGTATTCAACTTGGAATTGAAATACAATGCAGTTAGCATGATGCGCCGAGCCCGGTGCATGCAATACAGATGAATGAATCCAAACATGCGAACATATGGATGCTAATTAAAACATGCCCTAAAACTAACCATCATAAACTGGTAAATAAAAGAGAGAAAGACGTGGGGTTGGAAGACATACATCACACGCACGCACACTTATTACAACATTGCCCTCCTCGGAGGGTCCGAATAAATAATACACAACCGAATGAATAACGAATTACAGCTAATTATTACACAACCCTAATTAATTAACAAATTAACCAAAATAAATAAGCTAGCATGCAAAACATATGAAATGGACTGCCTTAGCTCGGTCTTGAATGATAAGGAATGCATGCATGCTCGAGTCGCCTCGTCGGGAAATCCATCGCGATGCCCCGATTTGCCTCTGTTTGCAACTGGTCCCAGAACCCTATACAAAGCTCTAGAAGGCTGCTGACCAGTTTTTGCTGCTGGTTTCCGGTTTGCTGCAACAGAGAGAGAGAAAGGGGCATAGCAAAATATTTTCAACACATGTGTGCATGACTACTCCCCCCCATCACTGCACAAGCTCCAGGGAGTGTAGTCCTCGATCCTCGTGCCACCAATCACGCATCTCAATGCATGATGGCCGAGGAGTCAGATTGCACGACTCAATGTAAAATGAATGCACATATAAACACAACAAGGCCTAAACTCCATCATGGGTAATCCGAAGTGTCGGCAACCGAGAATCGAGGCACGTTTCGTCACTCGAAGTACGAAACGTCCCTCGTTTCCCGTGTTTGGGCTAAACCCTACTCCAAACACAATGCAATACACATGGCATACATGAATGCAACTCTAACATGCAACCTGAACATAATGCCACTAAATGGTGCAAACATGCAAATGATGATATGTAAACATGCTACTAGCATACGCAATGCTATGAAATAATCAATGGCATACTCAATGTACATGAAAACTATATGGCATACGCAATGCACATACGAAGATGGACATGCACGAAGACATGAACAAGGCATACACAATGCGACGATCAAGCATGCGACAACATGGATATGGCATACATAATGCAAGATGGACTTAAACTAAAATGAATGGGCCTCAGCCATACTCAAATCAGTGGCCAAACATGATGAAATTAAGGCAACAACACTTATGCAAACATGCACAATGCCAGGGACCAAACCTAAGGCACCAAATGCAACTCTCCCAAACCATGGCAAGGGATGAAATATGGCATACAATCACATATTTTCCAACTTTGAAATGACATGCAAGATGGACCTGAATCATGTAAACACCTCACACAATGCATGCTAGATGGCCCGGATACCGAAACTAGCGAAGTGCATTACACTAGAGGTACACAAAGCAATGCTCAAATGATCCAACCAGCCCCAAACAGTCCCTATGCAGGTCTAAGACAGTGGGAAAATGATCTAAAATGATGGCTCAAAATGCACAGGAATGAAGCTCATGCAATGGTCTATAAATGAGGCATACAGCCCTCAAATGCATTTAAGGAGTGGAAAACATGGGGACATGGCATATATGTAAGCTCTGAAATGTGATGCACAATGGCCCCAAAACATGGAAACAACTCAACATAAGCATGCAATATGTTCCAAAACTCAAAGCTGGACAAGGGTATTGAACTACAACCATGCATAGCAAGCATCATTCGACCATGAGGCATAAAAAAAGAGCTAAGGCAATCCAAAACATGCACAAAATCAGTTTAAAGCATGGCCAAAAAGTGCTAGAATCAAAGGCCAAAATAGCATGCAATGTAAGCTAGTAAAGAGGATTTGCACTACAAGCATGTGAGGCAATTAAGAGGCCACCAAACCAGCAAAATTCAGAGGTGTGACATGTCAAATAAGGCCCAAAAACCCACTGAAACATGGTCTATGCATGCAAGAATGATAGGCTCCTTTGATAGGCTATAAAGAGGGTTGTTCTACACATGCAAGATGGACACCCAATATGGCAAAATGGGCTCTGGACAGAGCCTATGTAGGTTCTAAAACTCACCAAAAATGGCCTGAAACAAGGCTTGGAAGCATGCAAATAAGGGCTCTTTTGTTAGGCCAAATATGCTAGTAAACAAGACAAGGGGTGAGAGGGTCACCCCTCTCTGATTTTGGTGCTCAAAACAGCATGCTAGCCACTGAAAATCCACTGGATTTCAGTGGCTAAAAGACCAAACAAAGGTCAATGCAAAGGCCCTAAGGCATGGCTCAAGATAAGATTAAATGAAGCATGCAAAGGGGGTAGATGACTCCCAACAGAAAAATAGTCTTAAACAAACATGTTAAGGACCTCAAAATAAGACTTTTTTTAGTTTATGACAAGGCCCAAATATGCTTGTAAGTATGGCTAAAAGATGAAGCAAAATAAAGACCAAAAGAGGAAATAGGGTGTTACCCTTGAAGCTCAAGCACTCCAGCAGTTTCTGGACCAAAACAGCAACTCCTTAGCCTCTGAAAACAAGCTCCAAGGTGCTTAGGTTGATGTTGGAGGTGTTAGGCCAAGAGATGGTATGCAATAGGCCAAGAACAAGGGACTTTTGGAGCTAAAATGTAGAGATAGAGAGAGAAATGTATGTATAAGCCTTAGACCAAAATTCTGAACCTTTGCTAATGAGGGAGAGGGTCTCTCTTATAGCCAAAGAGGTCCAAAGCTTCTCCAAGAAGCTAAAAAACAAGTGTGAAGATCCTCCATACACGTGTATGGAGGATCTCTTCTGTGCCTTCCAACTGGCACAGCTGGCACACACTCACAGAGACAGAACTGAGGGAAGTTGGCCGACTAGTTCAGGTGGTCGGCCGGCCACTTCCCCTGGTCAGCCAACCAGTTCAAAAGGGTTAAGGTGGTTGGCAGCCTCCCAGGGTGGTCTCCAAGCTGAAAGCAAGCTAGTGGTATGGTGGAGACCAGTCAAATGTGGCTCAAAAATCAAGGAGACCAGCTTCTTGACAAGAAAACCAGCCGGCGGGAGAGAAGGTGGTCTCCAAGAGAAAAGGTGGTCTCCCACCCTTGTACTACCTTCCAAACAATGAAAATAGGGTCCATGCCAAAAATGAACCAAGACGGATGCAAAATGAGGGTTCGGGGGCCAAAACGCGCAGCTGGATGCCCCGAAAACTGACTGTTAAGCATCGAAAGTGGCGCGCGACCACGAAGGTGGTCTCCCGGGCCACAGTGTCCCTCTAGAGAGAGGAAACAAGGTGTGTGCCAAAAACCGGAGCAAACGAAGAAAGTTAAGTGATCCCGAACCGAGGCGCACAGCCGACGGCTCCAAAAACCGAAACTGGTCTCCAAACGGGAACAGTGGCCTACGACCACGAAAAGTAGCCTCCGGCCACTGAGGGATGGTCTATGAGACCTTTTCTCCCTTCGGGAAGAGAAAACAGAACCTGGTTCGCAAACCGAGGTAAAGCACAAAAAGAGTTCCGAGGCCCGGAGGCAAGACTCTCAGCCGAGACTTTGTAACCTTAGAACGAGCACAACATGCGCAATCACCGAGCGCTCAATCGATGACATCTGAGTCTTAAGGTCGGTCAAAAATGAGGTGTCTACACAACCTTAATTGAGAAATTACCACAAAACTGGAAGGAATTTAAGAACTACCTCAAACACAAGCGCAAAGAAATGTCTTTGGAAGAATTAATTGTGCGTTTGAAGATTGAAGAGGGCAACTGCAATTCTGAAAAGCAGGCTGGTAAGCATCCTATGGAGTCTAAGGCAAATATGGTGGAACATGCTCCAAAAGCCAAGAAACAAAAGTCTTCTAGAGAAAGTTTATCACAAGGTTCTAAAGGAGGGGAAAATAAAAAGTACAAGTTTAATGGCAAATGTTACATCTGTGACAAAGAGGGACATCGGGCCAAATATTGCCGTAGCAAAGACAAAAACAAAAGAAGAATAAGCAAGAAGCCTGCTCAAGCCCATATGACCAAAGTGGACAATATTTCGAATGGTGTAAATGACATCAATCTTTCTGCAGTTGTTCCCAAGGCAAATCTTGTCGGAAATCCTAAAGAATGGTGAGTGGACACTGGTGCTACTCGCCATATCTGTGCCGACAAAAAGATGTTCATCTTATTCTACAGTGGACAATGGTGAACAACTTTTTATAGGCAACTCCTCAACTTCCAAAGTTGTAGGACAAGGAAAGATTGTACTTAAGATGACATCTAGAAAGGAAGTCACTGTCAACAATGTGCTGCATGTATCGGACATTCGCAAGAATCTTGTTTCCGGATCTTTGTTGAGTAAGAATGGGTTTAGGCTAGTGTTTGAGAGTGATAAATTTATACTTACTAAAAATAAGATGTATGTAGGAAAATGTTACATGTCTGATGGCCATTTCAAGATGAATGTAATGACTGTTGTACCCTCAGTTATTAATAAAAATACATCTTCTTCTTACTTGAGTCTTCAAATTTATGGCATGGTAGACTAGGACATGTTAGTTATGGATCTTTGCGTAGATTAATTAATATGGAATGTTTACCTAAATTTGATATTGATTCAAATTATAAAAGTGAAATTTGCGTTGAGGCAAAATTATCCAAAACTCCTTTTCATTCAATTGAAAGAAGTACGGAACCACTTGAATTAATTCATAGTGACATTTGTGTTTTTAAATCGATTCAAACTAGAAGTGGGAAAAAATATTTTATCACTTTCATAGACGACTATACTAGATATAGTTATATTTATTTAATTCGAACCAAGGATAAAGTTTTGGAAACTTTCATTCAATATAAGAATAAAGTTGAAAATCAACTTGGTAAGAAAATCAAAAAACTAAGAAGTGATAGAGGTGATGAATATGAATCATCTTTTGGTGAGTTTTGTAAAGAATATGAAATAATTCATCAAACCATCGCTCCTTACTCACCTCAGCAAAATGGAATTGCTGAAAGGTAAAATAGGACTTTAAAAGAAATGATGAATGTCATGTTAATAAGTTTTGGATTACCTCAGAATTTGTGGGGGGAAGCAATACTTTCTGCTAATTATATACTTAATAAAGTACCCCGAAAGAAAGTGAATCAAACACCTTATAAAATGTGGCATGGAAGAGTACCATCCTACAAATACTTAAAAGTGTGGGGGTGTTTGACTAAAGTGGCTATTCCTAATCCTAAAAAGGCTAAGATAGGTCCTAAAATCATTGATTGTATTTTCATCGGTTATGCTAAGAATAGTAGTGCATATCGGTTTTTGATTCATAAATCAGAACATTTCGAAATGCATGTAAATACTATTATTGAATCTCGGAATGCATTTTTCTTTGAACATGTATTTCCAAATAAGACTGGACAAGAGACCAGTACTAATAAAAGATCTTTTGATGCTATTACTAGTAATGATCAAGAACATTATCAAGAGCAAGAGTTAGATCAAAATGAGGAAGAGGAACCTAGGCGTAGTAAACGTGCTAGAACCTCAAAATCTTTTGGTCCAGATTTTCTAACATATTTGTTAGAAAATGAGCCTTTAACTTTTAAAGAGGCTATGTCCAGTCCTGAAGCTCCTTTATGGAAAGAAGCTGTCAATAGTGAAGTTGAATCCATCTTGCAAAATCACACTTGGGAATTAGTGGACTTACCACCAGGTTGTAAACCTTTTGGATATAAGTGGATTTTCAAAAGGAAAATGAAAGCGGATGGATCAATTAACAAATACAAGGCAAGACTTATGGTCAAAGGGTATAGACAAAAAGGTCTTGATTACTTTGACACATACTCATCAGTTACTAGAATAACATCCATTAGAATGTTAATTGCTATTGCGTCTTTGTATAATCTAGAAATTCATCAAATGGATGTGAAAATCGCTTTCTTAAATGGTGAGTTAGATGAAGAAATTTACATGGAACAACCAGAAGGTTTTTTTGTTCCAGGAAAAGAAAAGAAAGTGTAAATTGGTTAAATCATTATATGGTTTAAAACAAGCGCCAAAGCAATGACATGAGAAATTTGACAAGGCAATGATGTTAAATGGATTTAAAATTAATGAGTGTGACAAATATGTTTATATTAAAAACACAGACAAAGATTATGTCATTGTATGTCTTTATGTAGATGATATGCTCATCATAGGTAGTGATAATGATATGATTAAAACTACCAAGAAAATGTTGAATAAACATTTTGACATGAAGGACATGGGCATTGCTGATGTAATTCTTGGTATGAAAATTACCAAAACATCAGAAGGATATGATTTGTCACAATCTCATTACATTGACAAAAATACTTGACAAATTCAGCAAAGATGATGATCATCTTGCTAGAACACCTGTAGATGTTAATTTGTTTCTATCTAAGAATGTACAGAAAAGTATTTCTCAATTAGAGTATACCTAAATTATTGGAAGCTTAATGTACTTGATGAATTGCACTCGCCCATATATAGTTTATGCAGTAAGTAAATTAGTAGATATACGAGTAATCCGGGAGTAGAACATTGGAAAGCAATCATAAGGGTTCTGAGATATCTCCGATTGACTCGTAACATTGGGCTTAATTGTACTAGATATCCGACAGTACTTGAAGGATACTGTGATGCAAATTGGATATCGGATACTAGAGACTCAAAGTCCACCAGTAGGTATGTCTTTACTCTGGGTGGGGCGGCTGTATCTTGGAAATCTTCCAAACAGACTTGTATTGCTAGGTCTACTATGGAATTAGAATTCATAGCTTTAGACAAAGCAGGGGAAGAGGCAGAATGGCTTCGCCACTTCCTTGAAGATATTCTAATGTGGCCAAAACCGGTGCCTGCTATATGCATACATTGTGATAGTCAATCTGCAATAGGTAGAGTACAGAGTCATATGTATAACGGTAAGTCACGACACATTCGTCATCAACATAACACCGTGAAACAACTACTCTCTAATGGAATTATTTCTATTGAATATGTGAAGTCAAAAGACAACATAGTGGATCCACTAACCAAAGGGTTAGCAAGAGAGTTAGTTGAGAATTCATCGAGGGGAATGAGATTAAAGCCTATTAAATAAGAGTTACCACAACGGCAACCCAACCTAGTTGACTGAAGATCCCAAGATCTAGGTTCAAAGGGACAACCGAGTTGTGAATGACTCAGAAGGATCACTGGGGAGTCCAACTTCTACCCATTTCTAGGATGAAATAAGTGATGACTGCAGCGTTTTAAGTTAAGTAGAATTTTTAATGATTCTTATATCTAGGTAAACTTAGTGGAGTATGGCAAGATACTCTTCATAAGAATGACCTATGTGAGTATGAACTGGGCCGGTTCTATGAGATTTATGAAGGGCTACAATTCTCCAGAGCACTCATGAAAGACCAGGTTGTTCAGGGCCAAAATGAACACAATAGTGAGAACTAAACTGTGTCTGGGGATATACTGTGTGAGTTCTATTGTCTTGGTTTACACAAACGGCTGAACAGTTTAAGATATCATGTTCACTGGTTAGCTAGTAAATCCGATAGTGTCTCACAAGGGAAGGTTCAAAGCCAAAAGCTACCTATCCTTTGCAGAATATTTTCAATTTCTGTACTCTCTATAATTAGATCATGTTGTTGCATTTTCTCTCCGTTAAATTCTATTCATGTGGGGGATTGTTGGAAAATTTGGTTTATAAGGCTTATTTTAGGCCAACTTTGAGCCCAAAATTGAGTGGGTCCTGAATGTCTTTTGGGGCGGGTCCGACGAGGTGACGTGTTCCTTGCCGCGTGACAAGTCACACGGTGAAGACGGTTCGTCAAAACCATTTATGAGTGAATAAGAAGTTGATGTCGTTTTCGGGTTCGAGGAATGGACATTTAAAGATTTAAATGTGAGTTTCATTTTAATGGGTTGTCTCACATTGAAACTTTAAGAGAGCTTTTTTGTGTATATAAGCTCTAGACTACAACACTTGGGTTAGGCCCCAAGGGGCACCCCAAGTTTGTAGAAGGGAGGAGTTATGGACAAAGTGAATCTTGGCCCAAACCACCACACACGCGTGTGCCACTACCGCCGTTCGTCCGGCCGTGCCAAGCGCGGGTGTGGGTCAGGTCGGTTCTAATATTAATTTTTTGGACAAAATTCATTTGAATTTTTTCCAAAATTCTTGCGGGAAAATTTAATTTTCTGAACCGAAATAAATTTAATTTTTGAATTTAATTTTTTCTGTCCATTTGATAGCTCTCCAGTCCAAATTCCAGCAGTTAAAATTGTTTCAAATAGTGTTGCAAACTGCCTAGCAATTACAGGCAGTTACAAGTTGCAAACTGTCATGTATCTGTTCAAACTGCCACTGCATCT
Source organism: Camellia granthamiana (assembly GCA_036172215.1). NCBI lineage: Eukaryota > Viridiplantae > Streptophyta > Magnoliopsida > Ericales > Theaceae > Camellia > Camellia granthamiana. The sequence continues at coordinate 145,926,103 of CM069905.1, read as the reverse complement.
GTTTGAAATTCAAAAATGAATTTGTCTAGTTTTTTTCACACCTGTTCATTTCTTTTTAGCACCTGTTCTGGTCAGTTTGGATTGCCTATAAATTCAGACCATTTCCAGCAGTCTTGGGTATCGAAAATCAGTATGAAAAAATTCCTTTTGCTGTCCAACCTTGCTCTTTTGGTGTATTATTCTTTATTCTAGTTTTAGAGAAAATTAAAGAGAGTATGGAACACAAAGTTCTAGTTCGCCGGACAAATTTGTTTGGTGTACTACTACAAATTTGTGAAGATCATTGTATCTTAGGAGATAGACGCCACTTATCCGTAAGCACCGTAGTGGAGTGAATCTGTCTTAAGGACAGAGTGTCACACACTCGACTTGGTCTTTTATTTTTCATTTGGTTCGACAAAATAAATTCTGTAAGTTTTTATTTTATTTTTTTTGATTTAGTTTCAATTTATTTTATTTACATAGAAGATTGTTCCAACAGTCAGACCCACCATTCTACAAAAAAATAAAGTTAGTATAATTTAATCATAAATAAATTACTGAAAAAGTAAGAAAACTTGAAATGCACCGTTTCTTAAGTAAAAAAAGAAATGCACCGTTTCATTCTTAAATCATTTGAATTGACCAAAACTTAAAAAAACAAAAGTTGTTCAAAATCAAATTTCCTAAAAGGTAACGTGAAATAATTTAGTAAAAACTGAATAGGTTGAGAGAAAAATTTGATAGAAGAATCTAGACAGAAATCGACCCAAAACCTGAAACTGAAAACGTAAAGAAACTGCCATAAGATGATTTTTTTTGAAAAAAGTTCAAACGAAAAGTGTTCAGATTAAAGTTTTGCTTTAGTTTATGCAAAATTAATGAAAATGAGCTCGTTTCATGGGTTAAAACAGCATCTAAAATCTGCATTGCTAAAATGAATAAAAACTATTGTAATCAAGATCACCCGATTACAAGTTCTAATTGATCTTTTTAGTAAAAAATTAAAATACAAAAATTGTCTAGAATTATGTATACATGCCTCTACCCAAATTTCGTAATTTATCGAGATCGTTTACTATTTTTTGAGATGTACAAATCAAAACAATTCAAACTATACCAATAAGTTCATATTTAATTCTTTGTACCTTAACTCCACCATTTCGGCCCTTCACTTCCGTTCTACACATATATCTCGTGTGCCTCCTGTATACCTAATACCGCTCCGAAGCCAAACCTGCACAGGGATATCATCCCGAGTTTGACTCACACTCCCTGAACGATTAGCATATACATACGTGCGTAAATCAAAGCACTCACATATTCCTGAAAACGAGGCAACAATATATATATACACAACCCCTCATCTACTTATGAGAACAAACATAACAAAGTCAAGCCTAAGGTATTCAAATAAATCTCATAATCCTCATCTTTTTTTTAAAAAGGAAATTGACCTATAAATCCCAAAATATGGAATTGTAATCAAATCAGTCTCATATTTAATTTTGTAGACACGAATGTCCCATTATTTGGGGATTCACGTTTTTACCATTTTATGTGTTGTATTTGTTTTCTAATATTTTGTTTCCATAATTTAGGTGTTTGTAATGTTTGGCAAAAGCGTACTATAGGCTTTTGTGGGTTTAGTAGTTTATGTTGGGTGACCCACGCCATTTTGCAAAGCCACTTTTTGAAGCCTCACATTTCGATCATCTCAAAAACTTTGAGCCCTCAAACCTAAAGTGTGAACCTCCAAAACTGAGGATCCTGGCTAGATACCACGATTTGGTGAGTCCGGCGGTTAGGGTTTCACATCAGAATACAATTTTGTTAGGCATTCGGATTGCCGATCTAGGGTTTTTGAATGGAATTCTGTTGAAATTGGTATGCGATTGTTGTGGGTGTGTGTATGTGAAATTATTGTTTCCTAAATCAGCAGTGCATTTTGTAGTCATTGTCTGCTGCGTATATGGCGTAATCGAATCCCACATTTCACATTGGAATAGAATCGTTTACGTGTGATTGATATACATTAGGAAATCCCCAAATCCCATAAAATCTAAGACATGAAACATACCCATGTATTGTTGTGGTTAGTTTTGTTATGCTTGGTGAGCTTGATACGTTTGGATATTTATTGATATTTTGGTTTGGCGGTAGAGGTTGTAACAATCGTTACAACATACGCTGGGTTTTTACCGATTCCAAGTCCGATGACGACTCCGGAAACAGTACACTAGGCTGATATGGAACATTGTGTGTTTGAGTCATGTCTTTTATTTTTTAATTTTTTGTGGTTATCTTAGTTTTCGCTGGGTTTTGTTTAGCATCTTAATTGAAGTCACCTTGATGATACGTTTTCTATCATCGTAAAGTCACGTATGTTAAGTTTTGGGAGCCCGACGCAACGCGTCTATGATTTATGTTTGAAACATTGAAACTGTAATTCGTTTTTTGTGTGTTGATGACCTACAAAGTGTGCATTACAGTTATGGTGTGGATTTTTGATTTCTACAATCAACTTTGTTTGTGTTTTTTTGATGGTGTTATGAATGGTCACTTGATGTGGTGTTGTGAATCTGATTGTGTGACATGACTTAAACGTGGCTGATGTCGGAACATTATGTCTTTCATACAGATTTTCGCAAACATTATCAGCCAACCTACTAAACGTGAAATCAGCATGAACCATAATGGCAACGTTTTGACCCAGTACAAACACAACAACATGATGTTGTTTGCCATTTCCTGCACCGGAATAGAACAAAAAATGGAGATTAAATATGAAAATTCACATTCGTTGATACCGCATTTTACGTACATTACTTCACAATGTGGGGTGAAACGTCACATCGTGACACAAGTGTTTACATACTGCTGACAACATGAACACATGTCAACGTTTACTCCTCCAAACTAAACCCAATGCCAAAATGCATAAAAAAAACAATAATTACCTTCGCCTCAATCCCAGAACCTGGCACCACGGACTACAACTCTGAAGCAGTGTGTTGAATACACCACCAAACAGACGTGCACACCTTGCCCCACCCATTCCCACGTAGCCTTCAAATACTCAAGAACCTTGTCACCCCCCACTCCCAAAAAAAAAAAAAAAAAAAAATCTGCCTATACATGATCTTCCCATATCGTTCACACCCAATCAACGTAATCAATAGAATTCAAGCAATCCCTTCCAAAAGCGTTTCTAGCGACAACATAAAAGAGTATATTAGTCACAAAATCCATTCCATGATAACAGAATGGGATCCTTCAGAATATATTATAAAAAAAACAGGACCTTCACGTGTATAAATTTAAAATGAGGACTTGTTAGACTATAACTCTCCTAAATGGGAGTTTCCAATAATTTTCTCTTTTTTTTATACACTTATTCTCACCAGCACTCAAATAAAACAAAAATTCATGGAGTCATGGTGAAATATTCGAAATTTATCTATGGGTTCCTAATTTATTTTAATTTCATATATCCATAAGTGTGATTACATTCATAAAATAAATATATATAAAAACCCTAAACCTTGCATACAAAACCAACCAAAATAATTAAAATCAATACATCATCTTTATATAAATACAATATCAAACCAATATCAAATAAATAAAAATAAATAAATAATAATAACAAAATAAACATAAATCAAAGAAAGTAAATTTTACACTCATAATTATTTTTTGAAAATAAAAAAAAATACTTAAAAAATTAATAAAACTATCAAAACAAAACTCTAATGCTTTCTTTCTTTTTCTCCACCTCTCTCGCAGTCTCTCTTTCTCTCTCTCGGTTTTCTCAATTTCTTTGCTGATCCTTTTTGTGTTGTTTTTTCTTTTTATTTTTTTTAGCAGCACTCTTATAACCTAACTTACTATTATATTATATTTTATTATATAAATACATCATATATAATATGATATATAAGATCAATATATTTATATATATATATAACACCTTATATATACATAAAATATAAATATATATAAATATTCATATTAATTATATATAATTAAATATCACATTAAATTCTCATGTAATCACGCAATTAATAAAGTCAAAAATAAAATAAAGTAATAATAACGATAATAAATAATGACTTATAGAAAAAATTAGGGTCACAAAAAATTAACTAACCTTTAATATCTTTAGCAAAAGAGTTTAAAATTGTTGCGGTGATCTATTATATGAAATAATATTTTGAGCGATAAGCAAGTTTTATATAATGTAAAAAAAATATTCGTGATTGTGTAGGTAGCGTTTGGTAACGTTTATGTTTTTTGTTTATGTTTACAAATATTTTATAAATTAGTTTTTATTTATTTTTAGAAATACATAAATAATAAACACGTTTGATTTGGACAAAATGTTTAAATTTTTTTGAAAACATAAACTAAAAAACATGTTTGTTAAGGCCTAAAATTTTTATTTTTTTTTAATTTTTGACAATGGGATTATAGACATTGTAATAAGCATCCATAATAACCATATTAATACAATACCAACCATAGATAAATTTAATAACCATATTAGTAATGCTCATACCAACTTACAAACCATAATAGTAATATCTCAATTTTTCCACAAACAATAAAAAAAATCTTCCCCCTAAATATTATCCTTTTAGTTTTTTTTGTTTTGTTTTTTGGAATCATCTAAAACCCACCATTCACAACATCTTCATAGATGGATAGATAGATAGATACAAAGAGAAAGAACAAAGTTAGAGAGAGAAGTGACCATGGCTACATGTAACAAGGCATCAACTGTAGCTGGGTTTGTGCTCTCATCATCATCATCATCAAGTAATGCTTTGACATCAAGCTCTTCTTCTAGGACTAGTGTAGCATTTCCTCTTAAGAACAACAACAACAATGGCAGTGTTTCAAGAAGGATGATGGTTGTGCGTGCATCCGCAGAGGGGAGAACACAGAGAAGAAAGAGGAAACAGAGAGAGAAGTGAGGGGAGAAAGAGAAGAGAGAGAGAGAAGAGAGGGGAGAGAGAGAGAGAGAAAAGAGAGACTGACCTGATTTGCTGAAGTTTTAGTCAACATGAAGTAGAGGAAGATGATAAGATTTAGCTACAACTTTTATTTTACCGTTGGGAGAAAATAAATTGAATTTGGGTGCTCCGAAGATTTGAACCGTAGTCATTATGCCAACAACTAAGTTACTGTAGCTCTGCTACAGTGACTTCCGCTACAGTGCCAAATTTATAAACCAATGAAAACACCTTCTTTCAGTTTATATTTTTTGGGTCAAATTTATAAACTGAGAACTAGTATTATAAATAAAAAATTTACCAAACAAGTTTTTAGCACATCTTTTTTAATTTTTATAAATATAAACTGAAAACTGAAAACAAAATGGTTACCAAACAGACTCATAACAGTTAGGGTTTTGTGTAAAACGAATAGATTGGAGAAAAAAGAGAAGGAATAATGAATTTTAATCTCTCCTTTTGAATTTTTGTAAGGGATAATAGGTTTGGACAAATCAAGAAAGATTTTCTTTTAACTTTCATTTTGAAAAACCTAAATCATTGAATAATTAATATTTTTTATAATTATTACATTAATATATTAGTCAAATAGCATTTTTAAAATTATTTTTTATTCAAAAATTTAATTGGAAGTTTTGGAGTTCCCATATCCTCACAAGAAGTCACTTTACTATAATATAGTACAGATTAGTTTCATGAAAATATAATAAATTTTATAATTTTGATATAATTAGATTAATCTTTCTTTTGAATAAAGGATAAATTAGAACTAGTAGTACAGATGACGTAAAGACACAAAAATAAAATATGTAAAATATACCATAGAAGATATTGTAATATCAAATTTTCATTTAATTAACTAACAAATTATTGATGAAAAGATAATTCGATATTTTAAAAATGATTTATGGATTTATATCTGAGAAGAGAATATACAGATTAATTTTGAAAGGTTGCATTAGGGGGGTGATGAATCTCGGGATTGGGGAGTGTGTTGTGCCAATACGGAGCTATGACGGTCCATTGGACCTTATCTCGAGTCTATATTATTGATTTGAATTGTTTATATTATAAGATTCATCAAATAAATCATTTATGAAAAAAATCAAATTAATTGAATATTGTAATTCAAAATAATATCACATTTATTAAAAAAAAAAATAATGATTAGAATAATTTTGATAATGTATTTTAAAATAATTAGGACTTAATTATACGATTACAAATATATTGACTTGATTTTTATATAAATAATAAATTTAACAAATCTTATAATGTAAATAATTCAAATCAACGATATAACCCGAGACAAAACCCAATGGATCGTGGGAGCACCGTGCTATGCACAACATCTAGAAAACCCTTTGTTAAAAAAAATATATATATATAAAATATAAAAATAAAATAAAATAAAAAATCGATAAAACCCTGCATAAAAGGAAAGATTATTGGTTGGTTTTCGAATATTGATTGACATGAGGTGTTCAATTGCTCCTTTTGACTTTATTTAAAAATTTAAAATTTAAAAAATTGCTCTTTTGACAACACTTATATAAATCTTTTTTGTTTAAAAAAAAATTCCGTCTTTAGTGATAATTTTAAATTTATGTTAAAAATTTTTACTTTTCAAATTTATTTAGTTTAATAAAAGTTTAAGTAATATATATATTTTTAAATTCGTTAAATATGAAGAGAAAAAAAAGTCAACAAAAAATTTGTAAATCCAACTTAAATCTAAATATAATTGTGGGGATGTATTTTCTGAATACCAACACGTGGCCGAGGTGACACCGAAGTGTCAGCCGAGGTGCCACGTGTCGTGGTAGTTACGCCGAGGTTATCTCAGAGTTGCCGAGGTTATCTGCGAGAATACAGGAGTCCGGGGTTACCGTCGAAGATATCGGAATCCGAGATGATCAGATAAGGGGCAAGAGTCCTAGAATGAAGAAAGACTTCAAGATGGATAATGATAGTATTCTTAGGGAGTCTATCCTTATCTCTTGTAGAGTCCAGAGTAAGTACTGAATGAGAGTCCATAGAAGTGAGACTTCTAGTGGGACTAGGACAGAGAAAGACTATAAAAGAAGGGCACCCCCGGCAGGTCTAAGGTACGCAATTTTGAGTCTTGAGCAGTAATTTAAATACTTGTATTATCTCTGAAAGATACTGACTTGATCGTCGGAGTGACCCCGGGTGGAAGAACCACCGCCGGAGCCTTTTCTTTCTGTGCAGATTGCAGGGTGCCATCTATTCTGCCTGTGTTCTACAGCTGATTCACTAAGGAGGGCAGTGTGATCGGAAATTCACTCACACAATAATTATATTGGAGGTTTATTAGTATTCTTAATTGATATTTTAAAAGAGAGAAATGCTACATGCTCATAATTTTATATTTACAAATTAACTCATGATATGGTTAAAGAGTTGGCCCCTATATAATTGAGTGTGTGACAATTAAAAAATTAGTATTTATCATATCACATTATTGTAAGTCAAATTATAAAATTTTTTTAGACTTTTAAAAGATGACACGTGAGTGATATTTTGTGATTAATGTAAAGTATGGGTGCAATTCGAGTAGCTTTCAATCAAGTTTGAGAGGGTGATGCATAAGTTATCCTGAGAGTTGTCTAAACTCATCAAGGCCCGCCTTTCAATCCCAATTTGTTTGCGAAGTTGGATCTTAGGCCTCGTTTGGGGAGTGGCTATTTTAGTCAAAAAGTCAAAAAGCTACTAAAAGCTATCACATCACCTCTCTACTTTTCTGTACATCTTTTCGTAAAAAGCCAAAAAATTACTAAAATAGCTTGTTCCCAAACGAGGCCTTAGTATAACAAATTGAAGTCGTATTAGGTTTGAGTTCTCCAAATTACATGAAAATTTTAGTGTTGTTATTATTATTATTATTTATTGCATGTGAGCTAATTAATATATATATTTTTAAAGTTAGATAATATTAAAATTTCTTAGGATAAATTTATTAATAATTTCAAAATAAATAATTTATATAAGGGGATTTTTTTTTAGGGTCCTTGGTTGTTGGCTTTTTGACTTTCGAAAGTTAGTATTGTAATTTTAGGCATGCCAGTAAAGATTAATCAGTCCTTACAGAAGATTAATTGCCAACCAATTATCAGACGATTGTATTTTAGTTCTTTCAGCCTCAATGAAGAAAACTTTTACTGATGGTTTGTTTACGAGAATTTAGTAAACAACAATTAAATGAAGAACACTTGCAGCATTTCATTAAGTAAAAATGAAAAACTTACAATGATCTGACTCAGCCTCATAGAGGTTTACAGTAACAAGCTATTCGAAACTACTCCTATGAATGAAGTGCAATACAGGAATTTGAAGTACAAAAATGTAAAGAACTATAAAAACTGGAAGTAAAATAAAGTAGATAAAAACTGGTTTCTGGATCTGAGTTTGGATCCTCCTTTCTGGGGCTTTCTCTGCTATTTATACTTCTCAATGATAACCGTCGAAATGAGCTCCTAACCGTCGAAATATCCCTCCATGATCACTGATCATGCTCTCTCACAGTCAGCTTCACTACGCCATGTTTGCAGTTAGGCTTCCCTCCTGATTTTGAATTTGAACCTCATGAATAACCGTTAAACCACGTCACCTTATATCCCTCGATCATTCCAGTGCTACGCAAACCCATTATTACCAGTATGGGTTGACACGTGTCTGGCTATGGTTGGCAATTTATATTACATTTCCAAATTGCCCTTCTCATGCCATGTGTTGAACTGTGATTGGCTTATACAATTTATACAGCCAACATTACTCCCCGCACTAATATACTCAATACTTGGTGATATTAGTGGATTAAAACACTTCATCCATGTCCTAGGACGTGCATGGGTTTCACATCTTCTTAGAACTGCAACCGACTGCATTAAATTCTTGAACATTTCCCACTATCTGAGCATTCAAAAAGATTGATACAGCTCGCATAGCTAAACAAACTTTCTTTGACATAGATCGAGCATACGAGGAGTTGTTAGATAATGATGTTCGCCCTCGAAAGAATTTTCATGCATTTATTAGCCACACCTATCCATTTCCATATATTCAAGTTATGGAAGTTTTTGCAAACTATCGACCTTTGGATTACGAACCTATTGTTTATAATTCTTTAGTCCAAAACTTTGCAAACATGGATATTGGAAGCTCTTCTTCTGACCCAAAACCTTCTGCATGGGATGAGGCTGCAGCTTCTTTGTCTTCTTCTAAGGCTTCTGGCTAGGGAAGCTGGCCAGAACCTAATGAATCCAAGCTAAAAGAGCGAATTAATCATCACTTCGTCGAATTCGCTGATCTTCTATCTTTCATTTCTTTCGCTCGGAGCTTGGTGGTTTACCCATATGTATCCATCGATTGCCGACGCAGTTTGGAAGATAACTTACTTATAGCATGGTACACATCCTCCATGCCTACGAAAATAGTGCAAGCCACTCGTCGTCCAGAGGAAGCGCAAGGGTATACCTCGTCATTCTTAACCTAGAGGGCAAAATTTTGCTCTTCTGACTGGCTTGATTGCGTAAACAACCCCCAATTCCTAGGGGTGAGCATGGTCCGGATTGGACCGGATTGGGGTAAAATCATAACCAATCCGTTATCTACGGTTCCTGAAAAATTGGAACCAATCCAATCCATTTAAATCATGGAACCAATCCGAACCAATCCATTTAAATACAGATTAGATCGGTTTAGGACCACGGATTCACATAATTAAATAACAAAAATATATATATAACACTTTAATTTCATAAAAATATAAATATAACGTTATATTAGTTCCACAATAGCAACATGTTTTTCTATAATGGCGATATACTATTCTAGAATTTAAATAACCATAAGAAAAACTGGTTTCACCATAAGTATTTAGACCATTACAAATTAAAACTAAAAACTAACAAACAAAAATAATAAAAGAAAATATTATACGGTTTTAGATTTGAGTTTAGATTTTATATAGAATAAGAAAAGATACTATGGGGGAAGATGTATAATAAAAATATAGACTATTTGTATACGGTCCGAATCGGTTCCAATCCGGAACCGTGGGGTTCAATCCGGAACCAATCCGTGGACTACGGATTTTTAATTCTTTAATCCGGAACCGAACCATGGATTCAAAAAATCAATCCAAACCTATCGGATTGGACTGGACTGGATTGGATTACGGATTTTACGGATTCATTGCTCAGCCCTATTGTAGACACCCCATTTTTGACCGACCTTAAGACTCAGACGTCACCGATTGAGTGCTTGGTGATGTTGCATATCGTGCTCGTCTAGAGGTTTCAGAGTCTCGGCCGTGAGCCCTGCCTCCGGACTTCCGAGCTTTTCTGTGCCTTGCCTCGGTTTGCGAACCAGGCTTGGTTTTCTCTGTTTCTCTTCCCAAAGGGAGGGAGAGGTCTCGTAGACCATCTCTCAGTGGCCGTGGGCTACATTTCGTGGTCGTAGGCCATTTTTCCCATTTCGGAGCCCGGTTCCCGGTTTTCGGAGCCGTCAGGCCGAGTGCCTCGGTTCGGGACCGCCTAACCGCCTTCGTTTGCTCCAGTTTTTGGCATGCATCTTATTTCCTCCCTTTCGAGGGATACTGTGGTCCGAGAGACCAACTTCGTGGTCGAACACCACTCCCGGTGCCTAACGGTCAGTTTTCGGGGCCTCGGACTGCGCGTCTCGGTCCCCGAACCTTCATTTTGCATCGGTTTTCGTTCATTTTTGGCAGGGACCTCTGTTTCCTCATCAGGAAGGTCGTAGAAGGGTGGGAGGCCAGTAATTGTTCCAACAACCAGTTATATTCCATCATCGCCCCCCCGACGCCCGTTTTTCTCACTTCAAAGCCAATGTTGACCACCCTTGGGCCATTTTCTTCACCCCTAACCCTCATATTTATGATGTACACATCTGGGAGGCCACCAATATTTGGTGGCCGGCCAGTAATTCATTTTGAACCTTTTGAACCCCCTTTGAGAAGTGGGTTGTTCTCTCTCCTGGTTCACAGTTGCCAATTTTTGACCACAGGGTTGTGTTGAGAACACATAGGAGGCCACCAATCTGTGGTGGCTGACCACTAATTTGACTTGGCCCTTTTGACCCTTGGCCGGCCGGCCATGGAGAGGGCCGGCCGGCCACCTGCAACCTCAATACCTGGCCGGCCAGCTTCCTTACACCTGGCACATCACAGAAATGCATTTTGTTTCCCCTCAGATTCTGTATCCGGGGAGGCAACTTTTGGAGGGAAACTTGGAGTGATTTCCCTCCCTTTTTTCCCCCTCTTTCTCCCCCCTCTTTGGCCTATATAACCAGCACCCCAAGTCTGGTTTTAGGGTTGAAAAAAAAACTTGCTTTAAGCTTGCATTACACCCCCTCCCTCTTCTTCTCTTCCAAACACTTAAACCTCCTAAGTCCTACACCCTTTCCTTCACCACCACCTAGCACTACACCACCACTCCATTCCAGCAGCTAGGAGGGTCTTCTCAGAGGCTAGGAAGCACCCTTTCTCAGTCCAAAAGGCAGCAAAGGATTGGTCTTCAAAGGTGAGTAACAATTCCCTCTTTTCTAGCTCATTTTGGTATCATTTCTTAGCCCTTCTTGCTTGTACATTTGAGCTCCGGCCATAACTGAAAGTAGTGTTTTTTTTTAGCTCTATTTCATGTTTCATGAAGGGCCTCTCACTGTTTGAGGCCACCATTTTGCACTTGCTTCATTACCCCTTTTGTATCCCCCTTTCTTGCATAGCATTTTTGGCCTATTTTTAAACTGTTTTGAGGCATGTTGTAAACTGTAAATAGGCTTATTTTGAGCCCTTCTTCAACATTTTTGAAGGGCTCATCACTATTTAGGGCCTCCATTTGTCACTTGTCTCTTTGCCCCTCTCTTGGCCTCATTTTTGCATGATTTATTAGCCCCCTGTGCTTCTGTTTTTGGACTTTGGTCCGAACTGAAAATGGCCTTATTTTGACCCCCTCTTCATGTTTCATTAAGGGTCTTTGGCTGTTTGAGGCACCCTTTGTATGCTTTGTGTTATAGCCTTCTTTTGGCCTTATTTTGCATAGTATTTTGAGCATGCTTGTGCACTGTTTTGGGTCTGGCTATCAACTGTAAAATGCTATATTTTGGGCCCCTCTTCAACATTGTTGAAGGGCCCTCTTGTGTTTGAAGTCAGCAGCTGCCACTTGCTTAATTACCCCTCCTTTTGCCCATTTTTGTATGCTAGCTTAGCCCTATTTATGCTCACTGTTTGGCCTTGCTTAAAACTGGAAATATGCTTTTTTTGGGGCTGCCTTGCTTCTGTCTTCACACTTCATGTTCAAATAATGCATGCATTGCATAGTTATAGGTCATTCGGTATGCCTAATTTCATGTTTCGGGATTCGTTCCATGCATCGGGTGCTTTTGTCACGTTTCGGGGCTGTTTTGCATCTCATTTTGCTACTGAAATTTGCATGTTTGCATATCATATTCCATGCTTTGCCATGTCTTGTTAGAGTGGCATTTTGGTGCCTTAGGGTCGGTCTTCGGTTTGCGTGCACGTGTGCACGCATTTCGAGTTGTCTCATTTTCATCTTATGGCCTCTTATGTGAGTGTGGCTGAGGTCCACTCGTGTTGGTGTAAGTCCATTATGCATTGTGTATGCCATCCCATTTCATAGCATTGTGTATGCTAGGTTGTATATTAGTGCATTGTGTATGCCATGTTACCTCGTGCATCGTGTATGCCATTTCATAACATTGTGCATGTTAGGTTGTATCTTAGTTTGCATTCATGCATGTCATGCATATTGCATTGTGCTTGGGATAGGAGTTAGCCCAAGCACGGGAAATGAGGGGCGTTTCGTACTCCGAGTGACGGAATGTGTCTCAATTCCCCAGTCACCGACACTCCGGATTACCCATGATGGAGTTAGGTTTTGTTAAGTTTTCATGTGCATTCATTCCATATCGAGTTGTGCAATTCGATTCCTCGGCCATCATGCATCGAGATGCGTGATTGGTGGCACGAGGATCGAGGCATGCATACATTTGTGAAAATACATTGCTATGCCCCTTTCCTGCTCTCTGTTGCAGCAAAATCAAGAATCAGCAGTCTTCCGAGGCTCGGCGCGCTTTCCAAAAAAACCATTGCGAAACAGAGGCTAATTGGGGCATCGCAGTGGATTTCCGCGCGAAGGCAACCCGGACATGCATCATTCATCATCCGGAGCGGAATCAAGGCAGTCCCTGGCTTGCATGCCAGGTTATTTTTTTCTTAGTTAATTTGGTAATTAATTAGGATTTTTGTACATATTTGGACTGTATTATTTATTCGGACTGTACTATTCATTTGAGACTGTATTATTCTTTCGGACCCTCTACGCGAGGGCATAATTGTAATAAGTGTGCGTGCGTGTGATGTATGTCTTCCAACCCCAAGTCTTTCTCCCTTTTATTTATCCGCTTATGATGGTTAGATTAGGGCATATTTCAATTAGCATACAGTATGATAGCACATTTGCATTCATTCATCTGTTTTGCATGCACCGGGCTCGGCGCATCATACTAACTGCATTTGTATTTCAATTCCAAGTTGAATACATGTTAGCTGTAGCATTCCATATGCCATGTTTAGAATAGCCGAGCCTACTATAGTTTGCATTTTTGCATGCGTTGCATTAGGCATTTCTGTATACTTAGGATCATGCATGATTTCTAATGTAGTTTCTGTTTTGGCTTGGAGTACTCGGTGAGTTTTTATGCTTTAGCATCCTTGCATGCGTGTGAGTGACTGCCATGATAGCATGCTTACCATGAGGCTAACTGCTTATGTGATATAACTGCCTGAATGCCTGTGGGTGAAGGTTGGGTTATTTGGATTGGAACAATTCATCAAATGTTTGTTTTAAGCCCACTAGATAGTGGCAAAACCATTGTTTTCTAAGCCCACCCGAGGGTGGCAAATCCACGTCTTAGCCTACCTGCGGGTAGCACCATCAAACCATTTTCAAACAAACAAACATGAAATGTTTTGTTCCAATTCAGGCGACTCAGTCTATACTTGTATGCTGTGCACATCACATAGTAACCTAGGCTAATAACCGGAATAAGAACATACAATGTTTTCAAAAAAATAGATATCATGGTTAGTAGAGGCCGGTCTCTGACCGGGCGAGCGGGGGTGCTCACGAAGTGACCTTCCCCAATCGTACCCAAGTTCCCGAGCCGAGGCAACTTTGGTGATGACGGACACGTGGCCTTAGGCAAACGAGTCAGGGTTTCCTAAATTTCCCAAAAATAAAATATTTAGGTGGCGACTCTGTATCTGGCAAAGCAGTCCATGTTTGGCATTTCTTTTCAAAAAATCTGTTTTCTCAAAATGACTTGCCGGATTTGGACTCTTTGGTTCAAGATTAAGAACCGTGACATTTGAGTCCTTGAACTGTAGTAGACCCGCGAGCGAACGGAACGGGGGGAGTCGCACCCTCCCGGGGCGTTCGGGGACGTCTACACCTACCAATTCCCTTCTTCTTTTGAGATGGATCCTCTTGCACCTCCTCTTCTGCAAAACCCTCACTGATGGAAGAACTGAGACTTACACTCTTTAAGAATCAGTTTCTTCCTTCCTATAAACCTCCAGCTCTCCCTACTATCTTTGAGCGATATCAAGCTCAGCTTCTACTTGCGGCCTTCACTCACTTGCCTTTCAATGTTCTTGAGGGTGATGTTCCTCTTAAGAACTTTCGATGGGCTTGTGACGTTATGACCCGGGGTCATGTCCTCAACCCCATTGTCCAAGCAGAGCTTTAGATATTTTTGGATCAATTCCCACTGCTTATTCATTGTCATCAAACTTCTTTGGCTACTACTCAATCTTTGGACAAAATCTCACCCCGTCGAATTCACACCCAGTATGAAGCAGAGAACCTTATCAATGAATATAATGATTTCAAGAATAAAGACTCTGCATACTAGGATGACTTAGATATGGATGAGATAGAACAAGGATTGAAGGAAATAGAGTTCAAAATAAAAGCTAAACAACTTTTTTATCAAATAAGAGCATATTAGCTTCAGCAACCTAGCTTAGAGAAGATAGAAGACAGAATAAAGAAGGAACAGAGATTTATTGACCACAGTTAGAACAAATTCCATGACCTTGTCATTTTCTTTATTCCTTACTTTTATGAAATTGAATATGTAGCCAAAAAGGCTTTCTGATGTAATTACTTTCATCTTAATAAAGCTAGGCTTTTCTTTCTTTATTTAGCATAGTCAGATTTCATTCTATTTATCCAAAACAAACAAAATCAGAGCTTCGAATTCACCAATTTTGTCATTTGAAACCTGATTTAAATATATCCAATGGAATACTGGAGACCTAATTTGAACTTCACCAACATATGGAGAGTAATTGACAACCTTTGCCTTAGGTCTTCTTTTCCCAATCATATGGTTAACACAATCAAACAGTTTCGAATCAACTGTTTTTGCTTCGAACAAACAGTCTACATTTTCCAAAGTATGGAAACTTCCTTTAAGGATTGCACTGTTTTATTCTAAAAAAGTGATTCCCTTTGTGTTCTTCACTACTCAACCAAATATTGGTTTTATGTCACTTCGAAGTCTAGAACAAACAAATTCTAACTGCAGAGTATTTCAAACTTTACTTCGAAGGATTTTACTTTCAACAAGAAACCTAAAAACAAGTCTTCAATCCTCTTGAAGTAAACAAATACTTGGGCACTCCTGTACTCTTAGGTGTGAAATGTGCTTTGAAGTCAACTTCCTGCTTTCGAAGCTTTAGCTGAATGTTTGCCATCTGATTTTGGCGCCAAAGCTTGGCTTCGATGCCAAACACTTGATTTCGAAGCCAATATTAATATTTGAGATACGTTTCCCTTCCAAATTATCAACATTGAGATAAACTTTTCGTATCCGTACCTTCAGTACTTCTTTATGAGTTCTACCGATTTAAAACGATTAGGTATTTTTTGGACAGAAAGGTTTAAAAACCTTTTTATTTCGTGCTTCTAATTCACTTGTTCGCCCAACACACAAACCCTTCATCTCTATTGACTTCTCCTTTCCCTTACCCTCTTTCTCAACTTCATCTTCTGAAAAACTCCTGTCAATGGCTTCTTCCTCCTTGAAAATACCAGTCGCAGAGCGTGTGAGTCCATTCGTAGCCTTAAAAATGATCATTGCTAAAGAGTGTGAGAAATACAAGGCTGGTAAGAAAAGTGCTATCGACGGGCACATCTTCATTCCCCGTCGCCATGAACAACAAGAGTACGTGCTTGGACCTATTTTTAAGGAGATCCCTACTGAGCTTCCAGCTCTGTATCCGCGTTTGGAGGATCATTGCCTCCTTTATGAAGGCGGTCTTAATTGGGGAAGCTGAAGGATGCACCAAATCCATCGTTGTTGGCCCACAATAAAACCAGAGTGGGAGGAATGGTATGATCGGGTTGTCCCTACTAGGACACTGGATCTTCAGGAGCTTTGCCTCTTCGACGCCCTTCAATTGTCCAGGTTCACCATTTCAAAAGACCCATTTTTAATACCTGCTGCTCTTTGTTTTTGGAATTCTACTTTCAATTTCTTCCAATTTAGATGTGGGATGATGGCTCCTACTATCCTTGACATTTGCCATCTGTTAGGATTATCCCCTATTGGTACCCCCATCGGTCCAGACTATCCTGACCTTAAAACCCCTTTTTCTCTCTCCCCTTTGAACTTATCCTATAGTGACTTTGTCAATGTTGAGAACAAAAGAAAAAGCCCTGTGACTAATAGAGAATTTTTCTCTTTTTTATTGTATTGGCTTTGCAAATTCCTCTTCTGTATTTCTTCTCAGAGGATCATGCCTAAGTTTGCCCCTCTTGCCAAAGCCTTTGTTTTACAAAGAAATGTGGCCTTAGCTCCATATGTTTTGGGTCATGTTTATAGAGCTTGTTCCCTCTTTTGTGAAAAACCCATGGATGCCAATCAAGGAGGGCCATTTTGGATACTCCAACTCTGGCTTTTTGCATACTTCACTGATTTGCAGTCTAAATGCTTAAAGTTCTTGGTGCCAAACCTTACCACTTATGGTATGAAGTTAGCCAATGTTTCACTTTATCTTTCCAACTTCTCCTCCTACTTTTCTTTTTTTCACCAACTCTCAGCTTCCCCTTCTTCTCACACCTTCCGCCCCTTCGAAGCTACCAATATTGGCCCAGCCTGGTTGAGGACCTTTTTGAGTGATAGATCCTACTTTACGCCTCAGCACAAAAATATGTGGGCTTCTATTTTGATCCCTAGGGAACTATTCATTGGTATTATGAACCCCAGAGCTTATAAGTGCATCTCTGAGCCCTATTATCCTGCTCAGTTTGCTAAGCAATTTGGACTCTCACAGGGGGTCCCTATCCCTCTCTGCAGTCAGTCCAATTTAAACCTTGCCAGCAGAGATTTGAAGGTTCCAAGATCCAGATTGGAAGAAGCAGCTTCCAAATTTATCCAAGATCTAATTGATTTTGAGTACCCATCCTTCATACCTCAAAGCAATACACTGAAAAGGTACCAGAACTGGTGAATGGCCAATATGGAGGTGCACTTGGCCATTTCTTCCCAAGATTTATTAATGGTACTAGACGTGCTTCAAACCAAGTCTAAAGGGACTGGAGTTGTTACTTCCTCCACTGCTCATGCTACCCCAATTCCTACCCCGGCTACTACAAAGTCTGCTTTTGCTGCCTCACCTCTTCCTAGAGTTACTTGAGCTGTTTCAAAGAAAAGTATGCACTGCTGCTTCTTCTTTTTTTTTCTCTTTTTTATGATACTTTTTCCTTTTGTTTATAGTTCCTTCTTTGGTGCAGATGGCGCAGGTGCCTCACAAGGAGACTCTCCTCAAAGAACTCAAGCTTTAAATCTCCTTAAGAGCAAGCAGAAGCAACAAAGGAAAAGAAAGATTTTGCTTGATCCTGAAGAAAAGGTACCTGAGGCTCACATGGAGAGGAAACAGAAAAAGAGCAAGAGACACCATTAAAAAGAAAGAAGAAAATGACCGTCTCTCTTTTTGATTTTACTGGGGACCCCATTCACGAAGCATCCGTTAAAGCAGTGGAAGCGAAACACTTTAAAGAAATCATTGTGTTCTAGAGGGCTGAGAAGAGGAGACAACAGCAAATGCTTAGGAATGAAGCTGCTGTTGCTAATGAACTCCAAAGAAAAACTGCAAGGAAACAACAAACTGCTGAACATTATACCCTTCACAGCTCTCCAAGCATTGCTACCACTTCAGAAACTAGTAATTTCCTTTTGTGTCTCTAATTTTCTTTCTCAAGTTCTTGATACTGAAACTTAACATTGCTTCATATTTCTTCTTTTGCAGCAACAACTACTCTGCCTTCTCCTTCAATAAGGACTCATTCAGTTTCATCTAAAGTTGAAAGACTATCAAAAGCAATGCCTCGAAATGTGGAGCCCATTCAAGCAATACTCCCACTCCCTGGTTCTACACTTTTCATACATTTTTTGAGGCAAAGCATTCCTATATCCTTATCCTTTGGCTTAACTCCATATCTTCCTCTTCTATCCTTTAACTCAGCCCAATTTATTCTCTTTTCAAACCTTGCTGCTCCTTCCCCTCTTGAGGAAATCCCAGTTATTACTTCATCTCCAGTGATAGCTAATTCCCTTAGAGAAAACACTGGTAGCTTACCAGTTCCTTGTCTACTATCCCTATCTAGCTTCAGTCCCTCTTCTCTTGACCTACTAGTAGCCAAGACTATGGAAACTGTTAGGGATACTTCATCTTCCTCTCCTATCCCTATGCAGCCATCTTTTCCTTCTACCAGAGCCCTTTCTGCACCAACCATGTCAACGGAAGAGGTGGACATTTTCGAAGTTAGACTAGCTAGCCTTTTTGACATGCCTTCTACCATTCTAACAGCTAGCAATGAAACTGAGCCACTGGTTCTGGCTAATTCTCTCTTGAAAATTTTTAAGAGCTCTTCCACCACCAATAGGACTTCCTCGCATTCACTGGATTTGGATAGCTGTTTGGAGTTGTTGACATTGTTCTCGAGGATCCCCTTTGAAGCCTTGCAAAGACCTATTATCAAGAATGGTTTCCTCCAGTGCTGCAAGGTTATTGAGCAATCTAGCATGGCTATTTCAAGTCATTTATCTCAGGCAGCAGCTACCATTGACTTTTATATCAACATCTGTCATGTTGCCAAAGCTGCAGAGGAGAAATTGTTGAGAGACCAGAAATTTGTTTCCTAGATACATGTTGAAGTGTCTGAATTGAAAAAACAACATTCCTTTGTCTTCCAATTTCGAGCCCAACTTTTGGAGAAGAAAGCTCAACTAGAAGAAGAGTTATCAGCAGTCAACCTGGTTTTGGATCAAACTGCCACCAAGCTGCAAATTACCAACCAATGATTGGCTGATCGGAAGCAGGAGATGACTACGACCATTCAGTTGTTCCTATCTCTTAAGAGTAGAGAATCAATTGTAAAGAAACAACTGAAACATTGTACTAACTTTTGGGCCAATCGATGGTTGCATATATTTAACTCCTTATGAAATAAAATCTTTATTTATTTATTTTTTTGAGTGTTTTGATGCTTATTTTGTTTAGCACTTATTATACTCCTTGTGTTTCCCACACAGTTGAATAATAAGGCTTCAAATACCTGCCATTAATTTTTTTAGAGTGTACATATTCATTCAAATTTCTGAAATGATATGCTCCCTAAGGCAAGACTCTATGAATTTGATATGGTCTTTCCCAATTAGGTGACCATTTGCCAAACTTATTGTTTTTAATCCCTATTGGGAGTATTGTCTTCCATATCAAATCACCTTCATCAAAGCTAATGTGCTTGACTTTTTTATTATAGTTTTTGGCTGCTTTCTTCTTTTGGAAAAGAATGCTATTTAATGCCAAAATTCTAGCTTCATCCACATTCTCTAATTCCAAGCACATACTCTGATGGTACGCTCAGGAACTAACTGATCCTGATATCTCACCCTCAAGCACTTGATGTTAATTTCTACAGGTAACACTGCATCATGCCCATATACTAAGGCATAAGGAGTAACTCCTATACTTGATCTTTGAGAAGTCCTATAAGCCCATAATACATCAAATAGTAAGTTATGCCAATCTCTAGGATTGTCTTCCATAATTTTTTGTATTCCTTTTTCAATGATTTATTGGATAATTCTGCCTGACTATTTGCTTGTGCATAATAGGGGGTAAAATTAACAAGGCTAATTCTAAATTCTGTTACAAAAGATTTTACCATCTTCCCATCAAATACAGTCCCATTATCAACAGTTATGGGCTGTGGGCTGCCAAATCTGTGGATCAGATTTTTAATGAATCCAATAACTTTAGCCTGGTCTACAGCCTTATATGATTTAGCTTCGACCCACTTAGTGAAGTAATCTGTGGCCATTAAGATGAAACAATGATGCTTCAAAGACGGTGGATGTATTTTTCCAATCATATCCATAGCACATCCTCTAAATGGCCAAGGCTTCACAATCGCATGTAAATCAGTTATTGTTCCAATAATAACCCATCTACTCCCCTTTTGTAAAGAGCATTACCACATACTATGTATTGCATAGATTGTAATTTGTTTTTTCTGCTGGCTTTCGAAGATGAGCCAGTTAGGTACCACATTATTGGATACCTCCAATCTTGTTCTTGTAAGTCATTATGATTGACTTCTAACACCACATTCCTTTTAGTTAAGGGTGGTATTACCTTTTGATATGTTGTTTGGCTTATGTTTATTTGAGTGTTATCCCTTATCTTGAAATTTGAAGCTTTCTGAGCCACATCATTGGCTTTGTTATTCATGAATCTTAGGACATAAGTCACATTTGCTATCTGGAATTGAGAAAGCAAATGTAATGCAACAATATAGTATGGCAACATGCTTGTACTTTGACATTTGAAAATTCCTTTCATTTGGTTAACCACCAATTAAGAATCCCCAAATATATCAACTGCATGAGCTTGTAACCCAATAAGTATTTCCAGTCCCATTATTAAAGCTTCATATTTAGCTTGATTATTGGAATAAGTAATTTCATCCACTCTGAAACCATGTGTAGTTTCTACCCCCTGTGGTGACTTAATCACCACACCAATTCTAGTTAGACCGTTGGCTTTTGATCCATCAAACCACATTTGCCATAGTTCAATATTAACCATACCAAGATCCATTATCTTTTGGCTTTCTGTCTAACATGGATGATTTGCCAAGAAATTAGTTAAAACTTGTCCTTTTACTGCTTTTTGGGGGACATATTCTAGATGAAATTATGATAAAGCTAGTATCCATTTGCCAATTCTTCTTCTCAACATAGGTTTAAACAATATATACTTAACCAAATCTGTGGTTGCAATTACCAAGACAATTGTAGGCAAAAGATAGTATCTTAGTTTCATTGCAGTAAAATACAATGCAAGACACAGCTTTTCTACAGCTGAATATTTTCATTCACAAGAATTTAAGAACCTACTAAGGTAATAAACTGCTTACTCTTTACCTTCTTCATTGTTTTGGGCTAAGAAAACTCCTAGTGAATCTTCTGCTGCAGCAATGTACAACTTTAAGGGCTTATCACTCTTTGGTGGCATCAGTACCAGAGGCTTGGCCAAGTAGGTTTTGATTCTTTCGAAAGCTGTTTGATGCTCTGCTGTCCACACAAACTCTTCTTCATCTTTCAACCTTAATAAGGAAGAAAATACTTTAGTTTTCCCTGCAGTGTTAGAAATAAATCTTCGAAGAAAATAAACCTGTCCAAGGAATTTTTGTACTTCTTTCTTACTTGATAGAGGGTTGGCTTCAATGATGGCTTTGGTTTTATTTTGATCAATTTATATTCCTTTCCTGTGCACTATATAGCCCAAGAAGTTTTCAGCTGATACACCAAAAACACATTTGAGAGGATTAAGCTTCAACTTGAACTTTCTCATTCTTTCGAAAGCTACTTCTAAGTGAAACAAATGTTCCTCTATGGATTGGGATTTCACTATAATATCATCAATGTAACACTCTAAATATCCTCTAATGAGATCATGAAAGATAGTGTTCATAGCCCTTTGATATGTAGCCCTAGCATTCTTCAGGCCAAACGTCATTTTAACCCATTCGAAGGTGCCAATGTTCCCAGGACATCTGAATGCTGTTTTATGAACATCCTCTTCTGCAATGCAGATTTGGTTATAACCAGAGTGTCTATCCATCATTGATAAAATCTTGTGCCCTGCTGAACTATCCACCAATAAATCGACTATAGGCATGGGGTACTCATCTTTTGGAGTTGCTAAATTCAGGTTTCTAAAATCGATGCATATTGTAGACACCCCAATTTTGACCGGTCGTAAGAGTTAGGCACTTGATTCCGAGCACTCGATGATGACGATTACATTGAGTTAGTGGTTTAAATTCTTAATAAAAGAATCTGAGTTCCAGCTCTAAACAATTCCAACCTGCTATACCCACTGTATTTCTACCCTGGAATTTCAGTATTGCACCTTGTATCAACCTGTATTGAACCTGAAAGTAAGAGATAGTGGAAATACACTGAAGTCTGGCCAGACCTCAACAATCCGGCCGGAGACCAACATCCGACCGGACCTCTTAACTTTTCAAGCAGTTTCAGTAGTGTTCTGCCAACTGCCCAATTCTGTAGATATTTGTGTCAAACTTGTTCGAGACCTATAAATACAGGGCTGAAACTGATGTAAGAGGGGTTAGAGATTACTATCATCAATGAGAGATATTAGTTACAAAGATCAAATATAGAAATATCCAAGAGAAATATCAAAGAAATGGGTGAACTACACAACAGTTGAGTTCATCTTTGTTCTTCCATAGCCTTGAAGCTTTCATATCATCCATACATACCATTCAAGAGCTTGAACTTGAACTTGATTTGAAAATTGAAAATCATAATCAAACTTGAGGGTACTTTGGAATCAAGTTTGATTTACAATAAGAACACCTTCTCTACAAGAGGTAAAGCTTTCTTGCTTTTATTTCAATCTTTGTTCATCTTTTTCTTGCGTTTTCATATTATTTTTGGACTATTTTAAGGGCTGAAACTTGTGATTAAAGACTACCCAAAGGTGAAAGGGTTAATCCCCCTTGCTTGAACCTTACTCCTAACTTAAATCCTTGTGTTTCCCACTTGTTTTCGCCAATTTTTGCCACTGTTTTGGGGTTGTTCTTCAATATCTAAGCTATGTAATTTGAAGTTGTACAAATTGAGGGGTTAGCCACCCTTCCTTAAACTTGTTTATTAGCTGTAATCTTTTCATAGTTGTTCACTTTTGTTAGCTTAATTCCAGCACTATTTTATGTTATTTAGGGGCTGTTTAATTTATTTCAATAAGTTTGTTTTACATATTACGTTTGTGCTATAATAACCAATTAATCAACTTTGCATAATCATCTCTGCAATCTCCCTCCATTCTGTGATTATTTTGATTAAAAAGTTATGAAAAATTAAGGTTGTTATTCAAGTATAAGAAAGAAATTTTTCCATACTTAATGGTTTAATCTTTTCGGAGGTTCATTACCAAAGGCATACATCTTTCTTATACTAAAGCCAATCTTTTATTTTTTATTTCTTTTTGTCACCTGGGTGTTTACTTTTAAGGGACTAATGGACCCTTGGAAATCACCAAAGAAAGTGTCATTATCACTTATTATCATGTTTGGATTTCAAGTCATTATCGCTCACTTTGGGTTTTTTTAAGTCATTATCACTCTTCTGAGTTTGACTAGTTCTTGTTGCGCATCTTGGGTTTGACTTGAAATCTTTAACTTGTAAATAAGTTTGACTCTTCCTTTGTAATTTCTCCTGAAGAAAATAAGGTTTATTTCCTCAGGTTAAGTCGACACTTGTTTTCCTTTATTGTATTTCAGATTTAGTGGATGTAAATATCACCGTGGACTTAATAGATTAAAGAAAAGGAAAGGTAATATAAAAAAGGCTAATAAAATTGAGTTTCAAATGAATCAACCGACATAAAGAACCAACATGATTGATTGAATTCGATCGGACGTTATACTGAGTTTATTGTGTCAAGGCTTGTCTTACATCAATTCATGATGTTTTGATGAATCTTGAAGCGTCTTCACGGCCAAATTTTATGCCGGAGTCTATTGTGTCAAGGTTTGTCTTACATCAATTCATAATAATTTGATGAACCTTGAAACGTCTCTACTTCCCTTCTTGAATTCACTTCATGATAGGAGGGAGGGGTGGTTATTATGCATTGCATTTATTGATCTTTGTCCTACTATGTCCAAAATCATCATGCAAATCAACTTGCAACCATTGATGGTTTGGGAACCGAGTTCGCTCATCTCTTGAGTGTTTTCTATGATAGAAAAGGGTAAAAGAGACAAACATGACTAGGAATACCATGTCTGCACTGTTTCACCTCAGGCACAAAAAAATAGATTTCCGCAAAGAAAACAAGGTATGATTGGATTTATTTAGGGCTCGACTAAGTCTCGTTTTGGGTCGGCAAGGCTCTAATAAATTGCAAATAATACACTTTTGGTTGAAAGCAATGATAAGGTGAAACATAACAAGTCTCAGCAAGGCAGACAGAGTAATTCCTGAGGAGCATCGCGCAATCATTACATATTATTTGTTGTAATAAATTAGACAGCCCCTTTTAATTATTATTATTCATTCAGATTTGTAATAATTATTTATTCAGACACTTGGACATTCGGACCCTCCTTCGTGAGGACAAATATGTAATAAGTTGTATGTCTTCCAACCCTCATTCTTTCTTTCTTTTATTTATCTGCTTATGATGGTTAGCATAGGGACATCATATTTTCAAATTAGCATTTCCATGACTTGCATTCATTCGTTTTGCATGCATAAAGTTCGGCTTATCCTATTATTCAAATGTCAAATTCAAACTCTTTATTTGAATACGTGCGCTATCACATACCTTGAATTGACTCGCATGCCATGCCAGTAGCCGAGCTTTTTAGCACATTGTATGTGTTGCATTAGTCATGTTGCATTAATTAGGATCATACATTTTTTCTAACTATTTGCTTTCTTTTGACTCGCCTTCGGACATAAGGTAAGCATTTTTGCTTTAGCATATTGCGTGAATGTGATTGCTGCCATATCAAACATATTACCATGAGGCTAAATGCTTACTTGATATACCTGTTTGAATACCTGTGGATGAAGGCTATTCATTGAAATTGGGATACTTTGATTAAATGTATATATGTATGAGATCACTTTTTCAAGTGGTACATATTCAAAACACTTTTTCAAAACAAACATAAAATTAAACGTTCCAACTTCTAGTGAAATTAGTCTATACTTGTATGTTAAAAATAAAATAAGAACATATACTGTACATAAAAATCACATCATAATTAGTAGAGGCCGATCTTTGATCAAGTGAGTGGGGTGCTCATTATTAACCTTCCCCTCTCATACCTAAGTTTTCGAACCAAGACACTTTGGTAACGACAGACTAATGGCCTTTGGCACGAGTCACGAAATTTCTTAAATTTCCCAATAAATATTTAGGTGACGACTCTGATATCTGGCAAAGCAGTCCATTTTTTACATTTGATTCAAAACATCAATTTTCCAAAAGCAATTGCCAGATTTGGACTCTTTTTGTGTTTCCACTGTTTCATTACACTTGTGAAATCAAATTCAGGACCAACACAAGTGGAGTCCAAACTGTAAGGGTTATTCATTCTTCCAAAAGGGGGCGTAAAAAGCCAAGCTACACATACCCTCATTTTACTATTCTTTTTAACTACAAGCACAATATTGGATAGCCATTCAACATATCTGGCTGTTCTAATAAAGCCTGTCTTAAGGAGCCTAAGAATTTCCTCCTTGACCTTTTGAATCCCTTCAGGACTCATCCTTCTTGGTTTTTGCTTGTATGGCTCGAAATTAGGCTTCATAGGGAGCTTATGTTCTACTAATGATTTATCCAATCCTGGTAGCTCATTATAAGACCATGCAAAATAATCTTTATATCTCTTTAAGACCATCAACAACTGGTCCCTGTCAAGAGCACTTAACCAAGCACTGATGTAGGTTGGTTGCTGTGTAGAACCTTCCCCTAAATTAACCTCTTCCAAAGGGTCTTGTATCTGAGAACTCACTAATGCTTCTTTTTTTATTTCTTCTGTCTTCGAAACAATTTCTTTGCTTTGTTCTGCTCCCATTTTCTTTGATTCAACATCTTTGCGCTCCTCCTCATAGACAAAGTCTGTCCATAAGGCTTCTTCCTCCTATATTTCCTGGACTTTTGTTTCGATGTCCAATGCACAATATTTATCAAAGGTCAAAGGTCTGACCTGTTGTTGTTTATGCTTACAGCCAACTACCATGGCTTCATTTTCTTATTCCTGAACCTTTTGGACTATTGTTTTTAAGTCCAATGCTGTGAATTTGATTAAAGCCAAAGGTCTGGCTTCTTAGGTTTCATCTTCTTGCCTACAACCGAGCATCATTATCATCTTTGACGACGAATTCTTCATTAGCACTCTCTTGTACCAAGTGCTTCAGGTGTGCTACTTCCTCAACAGCCGTCACTTCGGCTGAACCATAAGGTTTTCTCAATATACTGAGTGGTGTTACTCTTTCAGTATACAACTTGGCCTTCGCAAAATCAGCATAAGCGACAAAGGGTTGAGGGTCTGCATTGATCTCCTCTGTCTCTCCATTGCACAAGGCCATCATTATCTTCTAATGTAGAAAGGAAGGCACACATTTGTTGGTGTGAATCCAATCCCTACCAAGTAGAGCATTATACTTACCATTGCTGTCAATAACAAAAAATGCAGTCATGGAATCTCTGGTTCCTACACTCAGGTTGATGGACAACATACCCTGAGCCATCTGTTTATCTCCAGCAAAACCAGCAATGGTTGTGCTGGTTGGGATTAATCTGGGGTTCCTTTTCCCTAATTTCTTTAAAGAAGATTTCGGAAGTAGGTTCGTCGCTGCTCCATTATCCACTAATACCGTATTCATCTGTATCCCATCGAAAAAAGCCTTGATATACAAGGGCTTGACATGCTGTGTCATGGATGTTGTAGGATACTCAAAAGGATATGAGAGATTAATACTCATCTTTTCCTCACTCTCGTCCTTAGCTTCCATTGGTGTGGCCACTTTGGATTCATCTTGAACCATACTAACCTGTGATTCTTCACTAGAAACTGGAATATGGTCAATCTCCTGATCTTCTTGGTTTCCATCTTCAGCGTGGAACTCCTGTGGCAGTATGTGCACCATGTTTACTGATACTGGAGAAAATGAGCCAAACTAAACCTGTGGCACCACTTGTTGCTTTTCTAAACTAACTTGTTCAGTTACTTCGAAAGTATCTTCCATGCTGCACTCTGGCATTTCAGTATTGGTGACTTCCTTCGAGTGTTCCACACCTGCTGGTTTTTTGACCAAAAAAGTCTGTTCAGCCATAAAGGTTTCAAACATTTCATCTTCAGCCATTTCTTTACTTTGGCTTACATGTACTTCTCCTTCTGTCTCAGTGTCGCTTTCCATCAAGGCCTTTTCAAGACCTGCTAAGGTGGATTTTTCCTTAGCTTTCAATTCAGTGTAAACTGTAGCCAACTGTTCTCTGCTGACACTTCTTTTGTTTTGACGAGCCAATTTTGGGCCTTCTTTTCCTTTTACTTGGCCTTTTGATTGAGCCAATGAAGAACTTTCTCCACTTTCTTTCTGGTCCCTCTGGTACTGGGTATACCTTCGTTGGATCTTCCTTCTTTGAGACCTGGAGATCACTTGAACCATATCTGGTTCCTTTGTTTTTGGGTGTTTTAGCAATGCCCAATTGTTTGGAACTATCAGGGGAGGTTTAATCATTCTACCTTGGTCTCCAAAAGCATTTTTCTGGGTAAGTATTTCCTTAGGTTTATTCTGCATGACAAACTAATCTGGAACCCCAGGTACCTATGAACTTACTAGTTCAGTTGTTGAATTAGCTCATTCTGTCCTCGAAGCTAGCTTTAAAGCTGCCTGTGGAGGTCACTGCTTGACCCTGATTCCTTGTCTTGAGCCTTATTCAGGCCTTCTGTCAGGGTGATTACCTTGTATCTTGTTTGAAGTTGATCTTAAGGGCCAATCTTTGGCTCTGGTTCCATGACTTAATCCCACATCGAGCCCCATCTTAGGATAACTGCCTTCTATCCTACAATAATTGGGTGGCCTGACCTCATGCATAGGTCTCTTACCCTTAGAATGTGCTTTAGTAGCTGATGGTTCAGCCAAGAATGACTGTTGTCTGGAACCAGTTGGGTATGGCCTCTTGTTGTAGGCACTGGTTGGTTTAGGGCGCCTCTACACATCTTTGTAGTGTTATTTCCCATCTATTGGGAGGCCTTTCAACCATTTATAATTTAATCTACATCTGGGACACATCCTTTGTATGACAGCCGCCTCGAGAAAATCACCATCCAATGCCTCTTCACTAGAGTCCTCCTTTTGATCCGCAAAGTTCTGTCTATTTGCTGGTGAACTTCTGATATCTTTCTTAACAGCAGCCTAGTTAGCAACGTGCATCTGCACATTTACCTTCTCCAATTCTTTCAGGGATAGGTTTTGGAATTCAGGCATTCCAACATTGGCTGCAGCTTCGCCAATCTCTGGGAATGGGTTAGTGTTAATGCCCATAGCCTTTTCTGCTTTGGGTGGGAACTTTAAACTCCCATTTCGAATCTGTTCTTGGATCCTATCCAGAAAAACAATACAGTTTTTAGTTGAATGAGACCAAGAATTGTGCCATTTACAATACATCTTTCCTTTAAGTTCCTTTAGAGAAAGAATTTTAACCCCCTTTGGTAGCTTTAGGAAATTCGCAGTAAGCAAATGATAAAAAATGTCATCTGCCTTTGTTAAATCAGAAGAATATTTCCTATGAAGGTCTTTCTTTTTAAACTACTGGTCGATTGTAGTATCCTTATAAATTAATGCCTCACAGGTTATAGGCTCTTTCCCTACGATCTCTGCTGCATCAATCTCGTAGTTAGGGTCTCTATAATAAGTCTTATATGATGCATTACTTTGATCATGTTCTTCCTCAAGTAATGATTCATATTTAGACACTTTATAGGTTAATTCTACTAAATCTCGAAACTCAATTGAGTCAAACTTCTTTCGAAGCCTAAACTCTAGACCATTTTGAGCCAATCTCACAAATTCAGGCTCTGGTAGAACGACCCTACACTTGTTTTGTGCTCTCTTAAATCTGGCAATAAATTGAGCAGCCTTTTCATCAGTCCTTTGACTCAACCTTGCCAAGTCTGCCATAGAGACCTCTGGCTCTGTTTGGAAGAATTAGGCATGAAATACCTCCTCCATTTGCTGCCAGGTTTGGATAGAGCCAAGTGTAAGATTAATATACCATACAAAAGCTGCCCCAATTAGAGAATTTGGAAAAAAAATCTTAACTTCATGTAATCATTATTAGTAAATTCAGCACATTGGGCTGCGAACCTAGTAAGGTGTTCTACTGTTGACTGGTTTCCATTCCCATAAAAGAGAGTAAAGTCTAGTATTCTAAACCCTCTTGGGTATTTATGCACCCTATTCACCAATTCTAGATATGGTTTCCTATACACAAGAGTTTGAACCCTCCGAGCCATAGGTCCACACAATTCTCTGACAATATCAGCAATTTGGTCCCTAAGAACCATATTTTGTACTTGTTGGACTACCACTGGAGAAACAAACACAGGATTTGGTGGAAAACCTTGTACCTAAGGTCCTCTTGGTCCATAGAGAGGTATATTTAGGACTAGTTGTCCCTGTGGTGCTGGCTGCTGTTGAGGGTATAGTTGACCTCTCTGAGCCTGTCCTGCGAAAGGACCTGTGAAAGGTGCTGTAATAGGAGGAACATGTGTTGTTTCTCTTCCAGCCGCAAGAAACCCTTCCAACCCCCCAGGTAGGAATTCAAACAAAGGATTAGTGAATCCCCTTGTGCCAGGTATGGCTTCGAACATGGGATTTGGATATATTCTCATGTCATTTTCTTGTGCTGGCCCAGATCCACCAATTTGCATGGCTTCATTGTTAAGTAATGAGGCATTTTGATTTACCATAGGCCTCGAAAGAGGCTCATACCAAAACTGAGGTGATGGTCTTTCATAATTTTGATTACTAGTTTGACCATTAGTATGTCCATTACTTTGCATAGGTTGTTTATCCCTAGCCAATCTTTGCTGAGGGACACTTGAAATCTCCTCTGTCTGCCTTGTATTAGTTGGTTGATGGGTATTCATCCGATCCATAAAGGATATTGCCTATTTTTCTATTATGTTCATCAACTGCTGTCCCATGGCATCTACTAGGCCTCCCTACGGATTCATTGGTTGAGTAGATGGAATAGTGGATGGTCCAATTCCATGGTCTCGTCCACTATTCTGGACACGCAGTGCATGTTCTGCATTACTGGTCCGTTCGACCATAGGTTCTGATGAGATAGGTGCTTCCATAGGATGTGTTATCACATTATCCTCTGGATCATGTACCTCTCCCTCTCCTTCCACACCTTCTTCTAGGCGTTCATTTTCTCCTTGTCTTCTACATCTAGCCATTTCAATTAGTCCCACTGGGCATGTCAAAAATATATGTTGGTTTTTTGACTTTCGAAGGTTAGTATTGTAATTTTAAGTGTGCCAGTAATGATCAATCAGTCCTTACAAAAGATTAATTGCCAACCAATTATCAGACGATTGTATTTTAATTCTTTCAGTCTCAATAAAGAGGACTTTTACTGGTGGCTTGTTTAGGAGAATTTAGTAAATAATAATTAAATGAAGAACACTTGCAGCATTTCATTAAGTAAAAATGAAAAACTTACAGTGACCTGACTCAACCTCGTAGAGGTTTACAGCAACAAGCTATTCGAAACTACTCCTATGAATGAAGTGCGATACAGGAATTTGAAGTACAGAAATGTAAAGAACTGTAAAAACTGGAAGTAAAATAAAGTAGATAAAAACTGATTTCTGGATCTGAGTCTGGATCCTTCTTTCTGGGGCCTTCTCTGCTATTTATACTTCTCAATGATAACCGTCGAAATAGGCTCCTAACCGTCAAAATATTCCTCTATGATCGCTGATCATGTTCTCTCATAGTCAGCTCCGCTACGCTATGTTTGCAGTTAGGCTTCCTTCCTGATTTTGAATTTGAATCTTGTGAATAATCGTTAAGCCACGTCACCTTATATCCCTCGATCATTCCAGTGCTACGCAAACCCATTATTACCAGTATGGGTTGACATGTGTCTGGCTATGGTTGGCAATTTATATTACATTCCCAAATTGCTCTTCTCATGCCACGTGTTGAACTGTGATTGGCTTATACAATTTATACATCCAACACTGGTATTAAAATTTTATAGCATAAAAGGACATCCAATATTTTAATAATGTTTAAGGTCCCTCAATATTGATCTAGAGAAAATTCGATTTAAAGAATTTCTCTGGACTTCCCAGAAAACCTTTTCCCAGAAAATTTCTCTCTAGAAAAATTCTGAGAAGGTTAGAGAATTTCTCTGGATTCCAGTCTAGAGATTTTCTCTGGATTTTCAGAGAATTTCTCTAGTTTTTGCAAGAATTTCTCTGTGTTTAAACCAAAAAAGTTCTCTACCTTCTCAGTCACGATGTGCAATACACAAAATTGATCACCTAAATAAGTAACAACAACAACCAATATACATATATATATATATATAGAGAGAGAGAGAGAGAGTGAGAGGAGAATTTCTCTGGGTTTAAACCAAAGAAATCCAGAGAATTCTCTGACTTTGTTCATAAATTTCTCTGGCTTTGTTAATAGAGAATTAAAATTTCTCTAGGTTTTCAAATTTTCTTTGTGTTTTGACCAAATTTTATGTGTTTATAAATTTCTTTGCAAATATGGCTAGAGAAATTTTACTGACCACTTTTCACAAGTACAACAACAAACACCTTCAGTGCATAATCAAACAAACTGGGAATATACAAATCTCATTGTCAATTTCTTTGACAAGTTGGAATATACAAATCTAAAAAACAACCAAGTTGATACATATATGTGTGTGTGTGTGTGTGAACATAACCAACAACAAATAAATACCCAATTAAAAGAAACCACAACACTGTTTGGTTGATGAAAAATGGAGTACACAGACAACCTACCTCCCACAGATCTGATGCGAATGGACAACTTATTCTTCCTTCATAGGTTGTGCTTCGTCCATTTATACGCTGTGCTTTGTCATTATCGCCTCATGATCGAACACCAGCCTTTCACGCCCGTCAAGCCCATCGCAGGGAAGAGCTGGTTATTGGCAAGACAAATCGATAGAGAAAGAAAGAGAAAACTCCGGTTCATAGACGAACACGATGAGCTCGAAGTCGCTGAGCGCAAACAAGAGGTTTATCAAATCGATCTTTCAAGCAAAAGGTTCATCGGAGGCGGCAACGAAGAGGTAGCGTCGGCGAAAGAATCAGCAACAAAGATGAGAGAGGGATAAAAAGAGGAGAAAGAACCAGTGGCGAAGATGAGAGTGTAGAGAAGATAGAGAGAGGAGAAAATGAGAGAGAACCAGCGATAAAGATGAGAGAGAGAGAGAGAGAGAGAGAGAGTGAGAATAAGAATAGGTGAGACATATGAGATGGGTGAGGGACCTTAGCCATTACAAAATAATATTATGGATCTCTCCCATTACTAAAAATGTGAGAAGGACCTTAGACTAATTTTCCCTTTATATAATGAGAAAGATGAAGAGGAAAGATATGATAATGGATGAATATGTCATTATAGTGCTTGTTGGACAATTTTAATATCTTTTATTTATTAATTTATTTATTTTGTTCATGAATCTTCTTTTGTCTAGTTCATGAATCTCATTTTGTTTGGTGAATGAAGATTCATTGTTTTTTGGTGACTTTTTGTCTTGTTCATGAATGAAGATTAATTGGAAGTTCATGGACTTGGTGATGAGTTAATATTTGGAGACTCTCCCTTGTCTCTAGTTTAAGGGTCATTATTATTTTTTGGTGTAAATTGTAAGGTCCTAGTGGCCTATAAATAGTTCCTCTCATCTACTCTTTTATACACCAACTATTGTTTATACTTGAGAGATTACTAGCTAAAGAATGGTGTTTTTTCTTGGTAGAGCTTTGGATTCACCACCTTGTGTAGAGTTGACCTGAACCATACGATAAGTGATCGGACTGTTGTATCTTAGAGGGGACAAGTCATTATTTAGTGACTGCTACATTGGTATTTGGGTTATTCCTACCGCAGTGGGCTTGGTCTCCTTAAAGAAAACGAGATATCCGTGCCTCAGCTTGATCTATTTATTTCTCATTTCCTTTGCGTTATTTATCAATAAAATATAATTTTTCTGGTATTTTCACTAATAATTTTAAGGAGATCAAATATGGAACAAGTACCAGAAAAAAACAATGATGGAATTGGAGATCTTAACAAGTCTTTCAAGTTCAAAGGAATTCATTTTAAGAGGTGGAAAGGAAAAATTCTTTTTTACCTTAGCCTATTGAAAGTTGCATATGTTCTTACCGAGAAGAATCCAAACAAAATCCCAACCGAGGAGATGAATGATGAAGACTACGAGGAACATGAAGCAAAAATGGCTTTGTGTAGTACAGATGAGTATAAATGTCATTTTTATCTCTTAAATTTCCTTACTAATTAATTTTATGATTATTAGTATGACACCACTTACACTTTGTCTTCTATTAATTTTTGGTATGCTCGCTTGTGTCATATTAACAGTAAATATGTGGGAATCATGAGTAGTTTAGGATTAATTCCTAAAGTGACAAATTTTTTTTGAGAATTGTGAAGTTTGCAGTAAAGCAAAAATTACCAAGAGGCTTCATAAAAATGTTGAGAAAACTACCGAATTGCTAGAATTATTTCATATTGATTTGTGTGAGTTTGAAGGAATTTTAACTCGTGGTGGTAACCGATATTTTATCACTTTTATTGATGATTTTTCAAAATATACAAACGTATATTTATTAAAAAATAAAAGTGATACTTTTGAGAAATTTTAAGAATTCCTTCCTGAAGTGGAAAATCAATTCGGTAAGAAGATTAAGAGAATTAGAAGTAATAGAAGCAGGGAGTATGAATCTCTTGGATTCAACTCTTTGGTTCAGTTATTGGGAATTATTCATGAGACTACTCCACCATATTCACCTTCATCTAATGGCGTAGCTGAAAGAAAAAATAGAATATTAATTGACTTGACGAATGCTATGCTTATTGATTCAGGTGCTCCCTTAAATCTTTGGGGCGAGGCTATTTTGACAACTTGCCACGTAATAAATAGAGTGCCACACAAAAATACTAAAATTGTACCTTATGAGTTGTGGCGGGGGGCATAAACCAAATCTAGGTTATTTGAGGGTTTGGGGTTGTTTAGCCTTGGTGAGGCTTGCAGAGACTATTTTGACAGCTTACCATGTGATAAATAGAGTGCCACAAAAAAATACTAAAATTGTACCTTATGAGTTGTGGCAGGGGCATAAACAAATCTAGGTTATTTAATGGTTTGGGGTTGTTTAGTCTTTGTGAGGCTTGCAAATCCTAAACGACCTAAATTAGGTGAACGAGTTACCACCTGTACTTTTCTTGGGCATTCGTTGCATAGTACAACTTATAGATTTTTTGATATGGAAAATAATATTATTTTTGAAACAGGTGATGTTATTTTTCTTAAAAATAAATTTCCTTTCAAATCCAGAAATAGTAGGAGTCAAATAATTTCTAAAAATATTTTATCCATACCTAGCTCTTCTACTCCATCTCAAGTTTTTCAAGAACAAGAACATTCTCAAATCCAATCAAGGAGGAGTAAAAGAGCTAGAGTTGAAAAAGATTTTGGCCTTGACTATTATCTTTACAATGTGGAAGAAATTCTTTTTACGGTGCAAGAAGCTTTATCATCACCTGATGCTATTTTCTGGAGAGAAGCTGTAAATGATGAGATAGATTCACTACTTTAAAATAAAACATGGAAATTAGTGGATTTACCTCTAGATTGTAAAACTATTGGGTGTAAATGAGTCCTTCGTAAAAAAATTGAAACCGGATGGAACTATAGATAAATATAAAGCGAGGCTTGTTACTAAAGATTTTAAGCAACAAGTTGATCTTGATTTCTTTGATATTTTTTTTCCGGTTACTAGAGTTACATCTATTAGACTGTTGATAGCAGTGGCTGCAATTTATGATTTAAAACAACATTTTTAAATAGAGATCTAGATGAGGAGATTTACATGGACTAACCCGAAGGCTTTGTGGAGCTTGGCCAAGAAAGCAAGGTGTGTAAGCTAACTAAATCCCTTTATTGTTTAAAACAAGCTTCTAAACAATAGCATGGGAAATTTGATTCCTGCATACTTGAGAATGGCCATAAAACTAATGAATGTGACAAGTGCATATATTATAAAACTTGTGAGAATGCACATATGATTATTAGTCTATATGTGGATGATCTACTTATCTTTGGCTCTAATTTGCATATTATAAATGAGACTAAAAATATGTTTAATAGTCACTTTGATATGAAAGATCTTGGTGAAGCCAATTTTATTTTGGGAATTAAAATTACCAAGACTAATGATGGCATTTTTCTTAATCAATCGCATTATGTTGAGAAAATTTTAAAGAAATATAGTTTTCTAGACTGTAAACATGTTGCTACTCCTTTTGATACAAGCATACATATATCTGTTGTAACAAATGAAAAAGAAGTGATTAATCAAAAGGAATATGCTAGCATGATTGGTAGTTTGAGATATGCTACTAACTGTACTAGACCTAACATTGCATATACTGTTGGAGTACTTAGCAAGTTTACTAGAAAGCCAAGTCGATACCATTGGCTAGTCATAGGAAGAATTATGAGATATTTATGTGTACCAAAAATTATGATTTGTTTTATAAAAAGTATCCTGTGGTACTCAAGGGATACAGTGATGTCAATTGGACCACTTTTTCAGATGATTCTCTCTCTACCTCGGATTTTATTTTTACCTTGGGTGGTGGCGCTATATGTTGTAAGTCTAAAAAACAAAATATAATTGCTAATTCTACAATGGAAGCTGAGCTTATAACGTTAGCTTCAGCATGTGAGGAAGCGAATTGGTTGAGAGATTTGTTACATGAAATCCCTCTTTGGGAAAAACCAATTCCGCTTGTGTTAATTCGTTGTGATAGCACTGCTGCTATTGGAAGAGTAAATAACCATTTTTATAATGGTAAATCTAGACCTATTCGAAGGAAACATAGTAATGTGAGATCCTATTTAAGTAATGGCATCATAACTGTGAATTATGTAAAATTTTGTGATAATCTTGCGGATCCGTTAACCAAGGCCTTGGCGAGAGATAGGGTCTGGAATACATCGAGAGGGATGAGTTTGAAGTCTATAAAATCATAAATCATGTATGAGGACACCCAACTTGGGGACCAGAGATCTTATAACTAGGTTCAATGGAAAGAACAAATTATATAATGGTTGTAAAAAATGCACTCATTAATATTTTGTTATCCATCCCTATGATGTAAGTGCATTTGTTTTGTAATGTTGGAGGGTTGAGTTTTTATACTTTTAATGAAATTCTATAGCTCTTATTGAGTTGGGTGTATAAATTACAAGAACATCCTTGATAGATTTCACCTATGTGAGCATAAAAATGGGGCTGCTTTCTATGAGAATAAGGCTTATTCTCAAATATGCTCATGAAAATTGGGATAGGCACGAGGCCGTAATGTGCTAGCTATTAAAAGCTCATGTCAACACCTAGATTATTATGTATGAGCAGTAATATTTTATTTCCCTTAAATAGTCATAGTTCAAGTCTGAGACCACTACGGAATCTAGAGTAGAGGTTGCTGTTTCACTAATGAAGGTTCAATGCAGGGCACACCTTCATGATGCATACTGTCTATCTGTGGTTGGTAATCTCTCTTGTCCTTGTTGATATTAAAATGAGTGGGGGATTGTTGAACCATTTTAATATCTTTTATTTATTTATTTATTTTGTTCATAAATCTTCTTTTGTCTAGTTCATGAATCTCATTTTATTTGGTGAATGGAGATTCATTGTTTTTTGGTGACCTTTTGTCTTGTTCATGAGTTGAGATTAATTGGAAGTTTATGAACTTGGTGATGAGTTAATATTTGGAGACTCTCCCTTGTCTCTAGTTTAATGATCATTATTATTTTTTGGTATAAATTGTAAGGTCTTAATGGCCTATAAATAGTTCCTCTCATCTAATATTTTTTACACTAACTATTATTTATACTTGAGATATTACTAGTCAAAAAATGATATTTTTTTTCTAGATGGAGTTTTGGGTTCACCATCTTGTGAGAGTTGGCCTGAACCATACGACAAGTGGTCGGGCTGTTGTATCCTGGAGGAGACAAGTCATAGTTTAGTGATTGTGCATCGATATCTGGGTTCTTTCTATCGTAATGGGCTTGATCTCCTTAAAGAAAACGAGATATCTGTGCCTCAGCCTAATTTATTTGTATCTCATTTTTTTTTACATTATTTATCAATAAAATATAAGTTTTCTGGTATTTTCACCAATAGTGGTCTTTGCTCTTTTTTGTGTAAAAAAATAAAAATGTAAAATTTCTATTGTGTTATATATATACATATTACAGTCATAAAGCACCTATTCTTAGGAATCCTAAGAAGATTGTATTGCTTAAAGGACTAAGGATGCCATAAACTCTTATAGTATGATGAATCAAGAGAAACCATTCAAAGATTTAAAAAGAATGCTTGGGTAAATGTTCAATTTCAACAATTTTATAATGGTAGCAACAACATTGTTTAAAGGATCTAAAGTCAGAAGTCTAGCACTAAAAACCAAAACAATTGAACAAAGAAAAAGCTATTTGCAATAAAGCCAATGAAACAGCCCACCCAAAAAGAGAAGGATGTAATCATACAGTCCACAATTGTCTTTTAATAATTTACCTATTTAAATTAGAAGATTAGTGGGAGGATTGTGTTTGCATGTTATATAAATTAATCAATTTTATAATTTTTTTTTACAAATATCATGTAATAAGTAAATTTTAAATTTTGAAACATAATCACTTTAATAATATGATAAGTGTTATATTAATAAAAAAAAATATTATGAAATTTATTAATTTATATAATATTACCTCATTGTTGTATGATCAGTGAAATAGAAAATAAAACGAATTCCCTTATCTCAAAACCTTCCCAATTTTAAGATAATATGTTTATTGAAGAGAGCATAGCTAAAGGAATTAAAGTCAAACCTATACTTTGAATAGATACAGTTATGACCATAGTATCAAAAAGAAATTTAAGAAGAGCTTGTTTTTCTATTTTATGTTATTATTTTGTAGAAAATACAGAAAATTTGTTTTATAAATTGTTTATGAAAACTATTTTCAGTATTTTTTTTTTTAACAAACAATATACTTTTTGGAAAATATAAAAAAATATCATTTATGAACTTTTATTATTATTATTTTCTTAAACAACCTACTTGTTAGAAAATACAAAAACTACTTTCACAAAAATATGAAAATGATGGGGTTTTTCATTTTATTTTTTATTTTTATATAGAAATTCATAAAAAAAAATGATGTTACAATGATATTTTTTAAATTATAAGACAAAATGATAATTGTTTTAGTTTAAAATGAAAGTAACACAAAAGGTCATGTTATTTTGTATACGAACTATGTACAAAATTTATTTTTATGTAACATTACCCTTTCAAGGCCCTAGCCCAATAGCTAATGGGCTTGCTCACCCATTCTAACCTTTCAAGGCCCTAACCCAATGGATATGCATTTCATTTTGTGATGATTTGTTTGGACTCAAAAAGAATTTTCATTTGGGCTCCATTGCCTGGGCTTAGAAATATCCAAGTATGTAAAAGGCCTTCCATACAAGTGGATTTGAAGAGTTGTCCACTAAACGAATGAGCTTTTGGTCCATAATGGTGTTCCAAGGGTGAATAAAACTACCCCTTGATTATTTTTTTATTTTTATTTGAAAAAAGAAGAAGCCCTAATTACTTTATACTCCTTAAAAAAATTTAATTTTGAGTGTCACTTTGTCCCTTTCCATCACGGTCAATACGGATAATTAAAAAAAAAATTTGTTATCACTAACAAGGAATGCCTATGTTTGTTTTAATTTATATAATTAAGTCGAACATAATTGACAATACATTTTTTCAATTAATAAATATTATAAAAAATTATATTAAATTGAATAATTAATTATGTAGGAAAATCTAACACACACGCATGCGCACACCAAAAAAAAAAAAGAAATACGAAAGTCCAAAAATACGTATTGGCAAGCCATTGTCAACAACCACGCTACCAACGTAAGAAATGAGTGGATAATTGAGAAAAATAAATAA
Source organism: Camellia granthamiana (assembly GCA_036172215.1). Lineage (NCBI taxonomy): Eukaryota > Viridiplantae > Streptophyta > Magnoliopsida > Ericales > Theaceae > Camellia > Camellia granthamiana. Next base: position 145,886,591 of record CM069905.1, on the reverse strand, counting down.
CTTAAGAAACAGTCTTTTTTTGGTATTAGACCTATTATTCGTAGATTTAATTATTTTTAAATTTTTATTATTTTTCAATTGTTGGGTTAATAGAATTGTGTTAGTGGTAGTAAATTTATAAGTCAAGTTGATATAATTTTAGTGATAATTATAATATTTTTACCAATTAAAAAAAACTTTAAAGAAAAATAAGATGGATAGTAGGGTAGGCAAACAACGTAGTCATACACCGGCTTAGAAGATGGGCAACCTCACTTGACTTGTGCATACAGACTAGACAAAGCAAATCATGGTAGAGAAGAGAGATTGCATTCACACTTTGTATTTGTATCACTCATTTTCTCTCTCTTATCGTTTGTTTCGTCAAAAGAGTTAGCTGTTTGTAAGTAACTGGTAAAACAAGGACCCACCACATTCATCTTCATCCTCTCAATTCCGTGTGTGATTACACTAACTTTTTCCCACCAGTTGGGAATCTCTACAAATAACTGATCAATTCTAATCATTTTTTTTTTTTTTTTTTTTGCTAGTTAAAATATTAAAAAAATATTTTTATTTTACTTAATTCTTTTTTATTTATATAATCTTAACTCTATTTTTTATTTTATTTATCTGTATGCACAAACTGTTTAAAAAATCTTTTAAGGTTCTTAAGATGTAACTAGTTTTGAGATTTTTTTGTTAATATAGTTATATCTAGCCCATTAGGTTTCATTTGGGAAGCTAAGTTTGGGGGGTTTTTTGACTATTTTAGACACAAAAAATAAAATAAGTTTTTTAGTCTAATAAGACAAAATATCATATTTAACCCATAATCATTACATTCTTCTTCTCACAAAAAAACCAAAAGTCATTCCCAAACGAGACTTTTTAACTCCAGACTAAACTAGCTAAAAAATTCAAAAAGCCAAAAAACTAACCAACTTCTCAAACGAACCCATAAGAATAATTAAACATCTTGATGCTCACTATAATATCTAATCAACAATGATTCATCCCCCCTTTTCCCATCACCCCCTTTGACCCCCTCTCTCTCTCATTGTTGCTTTTTCTTTTTCTTTTTCTTTTTTTTTCTGCTCCTCCAATCACTCCCTGACACATGGCAAAGGGGGTGAGGGGGTGACCCCCAAAAGGGGGTCTCAAGTATTATTCAATATCTAATATGTCTAGTTTAAAAAGTCTCATTGGAGGTGCTCTAGGTAGCTCTTTTAAGAGTTTTCAAAAGTTGGAAAAAAATGAAATTAAACCTACAATATTAAAAACAGAATTGATCATATGAAAGGAAATAAAACACTATTTACATGAATATCTTTGCTAAAGATGAAAACAAAAATAACAAAGCTTAAACAATCAGAATTTATGTCTAGAACATTGCCTCAAAAGTTAATGTATTATTTCAACTCTTACATGTTGGGGCCACACTTAGAATAAATTTAAATCATGCATATAATATGTTTGAATAAATTTTTAAATAGGCAGCATTGTTAGAAAAAAAAAAATGTAACGAATATCTTAACGTATTTGTTAACTACAATTATAATACCTATACATTTTTATGACACATTTTTATGAAGAATGTATAATTATTTAAAATATATTAATAAATATATTTAAAACAATCATTAATAAAATTTATTATGAATGAAAGGGACTAATATGGGTTTTGCAAACATACCAATGATGGGAAGTAAATTGATTTGTATTCTGACTTTTTTTTTTTTTTGGTGAAAGTATTCTAACTTTTTGGTTCTGAACTTAATTACAAAAGGACAAGAGACTTAATCAATGTCCATCCAAGAAGAACTAACAAACCTACCACAGACCATCCATACCCTAATCTTAACCGTTCATCTTCGTTTCATCAACAACCAACTAGTTAACGTTACATCCCAAGAAGTGGGTGGGTCGCCATATTGGTCAGTAGATAATCCCAAAGGTGCCAAAGTTCAATACCGACGTCAGAATTCAATAACAATAAGTGACCCAAGTGGAGTGGTCTGGGCCCACCCCAAAAAATTTTAAGCAGAAACACAATAACGTAAGGTGATGTTTGTTTAGACAGATTGAATTAGGTCAGATTAGTATTTTTATAATTAATAATTTTAGGATTACGAATCTTTTTGAATTGCGTATTATATTCTGTGTTTGGATTGTGTTAAAATTATAAGGAGGGATTAATAGTTCAGAACTTAGTTCTTTAATTTATATTCCACCCCTTTCTATGGGATTGAATATTCATCATATGTGGGCAGGGACGAAACCAGGATTTTATTACCAGAGGGGCCGGGAAAAAAAAAAATCACCAAATACACAAACACACATGTATGTACAATATGATATATAAATTATATATACATAGAAAAAAAAAATTAAATACCATAGAAGCAATATCTTATAGGATGAAGAAATTTTTTTTAGTGCAAAATAGAAAAAGAAGGCAAGATGGAAGAATAATAAGATATGAATTTTCTTATACTAGGAAGCCATTTTATGTATAAAATGATATATATATTTTTAAAGTATTATGACAAATAGTATATTTCATAGAAACAGGGGAGCCATGGCCCCCCATAGTCTTCTCCTAGTTCTATCCCTGTATGTGGGATACTATATCTGAATGGATTATTAGTCCATACTTCAATTATTTAACTAAATATCAATACTATATCTGATTGAATAATTTTATTAGACTATTAGTCTAATTTCAAACTTATACCCACCCAGACAAACATAGTCTAAGTGCTTTGTTTGTCTAATCACAAAAATATTTTTTATTCATATTTAACAGTTTATTTTATTAGAGTATTTACTTTCATTTTTTGTGTGTGGATAAAGAGATGTTACTTTTATTATTTTTATGTGATACATTTATTGTATGTTGAAGATATATAAAACACGAGGCTCTCTTCTGTGCGGTGTTTTAAATGAAAATTTAAGCTGTTTAATGATCAAACCACTACTGCTACAATTACAGAAGCGGGTTCCTAATATATATATATATATATGTTTTTTTAATTTATAAATAAATATACTATAAGAAACTCCAAGTTGAGAAGTGAAGAAGTGATGGAGATCATTAGAACTGTGAAACAGAGAGATTTACATGTGCACCCATATCCAAAATCCAATTCAAAGTTGAGAGTGGCCCAAATCAAAGACTTTGGATGGTTGTGATCTATGTAGATTGTGGAGATCTCTCTCTCTCTCTCTCTCTCTCTCTCTAGTTATATGGTCATTGTACAACTGTTCTTTATGTCCAGTTCCTGTTAATTGGGTATGGGGCCCATATACAACCAATGCATGTTCCCTGTTGCTTCTTTAGCATGGAAGCTTCCCTTTTCTTTTCCTTTATTACTTTTTTGGGTAACTTATTTTGAATTTTCTAAAAATTAGCCAATATTTTTTAAATTTTAAGTAATTTTTTTATTTTTTTAGATGTACTTTACTTAGATGTATCTAAATAGTAAAATATTTGTGAAAAAATATTTTAAAAAATTTACAAATACACAAAAATATGAAAATGTACTATTGGGAAATGATTTGTCCCCCTAATCCCCCTAATGCCCAAAACGACGTCATTTTGGGCATTTTTTTTTTTTTTTTTTTTGCCTTGTTCTGATTTTTTTGGGGGATTAGGGGCCCCCAATTTCGGGAGATGTAGCACAGCCCTGTACTATTTTTTGATATTTAGTATATTTTTTAAATATTATTTTTACAAATATTATACTTTTTAAGTGTGTTTATGTTAGGCGTGTCTAAAAATTAAAAAAACTACTTAAAATATTAAAAAAATTCATTAAAAATATTTTTAAAAAAAAATAAAAAAAAAATTTAAAAACTATTTCCTAAAAACTAAAACCAAACAAACGAACATTAGAAGTGGGGAAATTAAAGTTGCTTAGGCCAAGTTTGGGTACTTTGAAATAATCCAAAAAGTCAAAAAGTTACTCAAAAAGTTAAAAAGTTAACACTATTCACCAAAAGTCAACTATTACGGCTGCACAACTCCCAATTCAAATTTTCCTCTAAAAATCAATTTTCACAATTTTTTATTACACATTTTTTCATAAAAAGTCAAAAAGTTAATCCAAACATCCATATTTTCAACCTCAATTTTTTTGTCCAAAAAGACAAAAAGTGCACTTATTTAGTCTTCCCAAACAAGGCCTAACCACTACTAAACTCTTGTAAGTGGGACCCTTTTTGTACTTGGTAGGATACTTCTTTTTTTTTCTTTTTTCTTTTTTTATAGTTATTTTTTTTAATTGATATACTTTTATGACAAAATAATATGATAATGGTATTTTAAAAACGGCATTGATTGGGGGCTCGAATGGGGGAGCCCCGAATCCCCCGAATTCCCACTTTAAGTAAAAAAAAAAAAAAAAAAAAAAAAGAAAACAAAAAAAAAAAGAAAACAGTTTTCCAAAAAAGGAAATTAGGGGGATTAGGGGGAGGAAAATTAGGGGGATTTTTCATTTTCCTTTTAAAAATAGGTTTGGTCAATGAGTGTATTACAACCATAGTGGTGTGTGTGTAAATTTAAATGTATAATTAAAATAAAATAATTCAGAAAATAATTATATAAATTAAATTTCGAATTAAATACTTACAGAAATTAAAGTCGAGACTTGTGTTGGATACAATCTCTTTAAAGTAGATTTCGCCCTCGCTTCGGTGCTTCGATTTTTAACCGGCGTCTACTTCCCAAGATGCAACAACTGATACTTGAATTTGCAGCACTACAAAATCAAGTCTGACGAACCAAAACTCTGTTGTGACTCTTTCTTTTTCTTTCTAAAATAAAATGCAGAACAGATGTAGAAACAAGAGGACGAAAAGAGAAAGATGAAATAAGAAAAGCTCTTCAAAAATTCGATGGGAATGAATGATGGATAGCCAACTATTTATAGAAGGAATGGTGGTTATTCGAACAGGTACCAACAAAAAAAACCTGTTCGGAACAGGAACAGATCTGTTCAAAATAGAAACAGAAACAAATTTGTTTAGGTAGAAATTGCACCTGTTCGGGTGGACTTTCTGAACCTGTTTGGATGTGGACCTTATGAACCTATTCGGATGTGTTTGGGTGAAGAAAAAAAAACTGGACCAATTTATTTTGAATTTTGAAACCAAAATTAAAAATAAATAAATAAATTACCAAAGTTTTTGGCCCAAAAAGATAAGTATTTGGTAGGACAAGCCCAACCAACCTCACACCTATGCCGAGGCCTAGCCCAACCCGTTTGACCAACCGGACGGACGGTGAGGCGGTGCGCGCGTGTGGTTTTTTGTTTTTGGTCCAATAAGTCTAATCCACTTTATCCAAAACCTCACTCTTCCACAAACTTGGGTATCCCTTGGGGCCCATCCAAAGTATCACAAGTTAAGGTATATAAACTCACACAAATCCATAAGCCTTTCCAATGTGGGACAAGCACATTTCACAAATGTGTAGGAAACCCACCTAAAGCCATTTTCACGAACCCGAAAACGCGCGTTGAATTCTCATTCATCCGGAAATGGTTTTGCGCAACCAAATACACGGTTTTATTCACTATGCGGCATTAAACATGAATCCAATGAAAAAAGTTAAAAATAACACTTGGGTCCCACCTTAATTAACGCTCAAAGTTAGCAAAAAAATAAGATTTTGCAAAACCATTTTCCAACAATTCCCCACATGAATGAAATTCACGAGAATGGACATGTAACAAGATTTAGACAAAGAAATAGTATATTAAGAAGATATACCACATCGAGATAGGTAGCTTTTGGCTTTGAACCTCTTCTAGTGAAAGCCTATCGGACTACCTGGCTAACCAATGGACCCGATGCCTTGAACTGTTCAGCTATTTGTGTAAGCTAAAACAATATACTACATATAGTGTATTCACAGACACAGTTTGGTTTTTGCAGTTGTGTTCATTTTGGCTTTGAACAACACTTGGTAATTCATGAGTGCTCTAGAGAATTTAGCCTTCTTAATTCTTACAGAACCGGTCTAGTTCACACTCATATAGGTGACTTCTTATTAAGAGTATCCTGTTATATCCCACTTGGATATCCAAGTTATAAGAATCATTAAAAGTAAAGCTTATCCTACTAACGCTGCATATCACTCTTCTAATCATAGAAATGGGTAGGAGTAAATTTCCTTAGTGATACGTGAAGTCATCCATAATTTAGTTGTCCATTTGAATAGAGCTGTGCATAATACCGACATAACAGCCAACATCGTACCGAACCACACCGAATCGCTCCAAATCGCACCAAACCGCGCAAAATTTCAACTCTGGCGGGCGGGTTAGGCAGGTGGAAGGCCCACCACTGACGACTCGACGCAGGTGGCGGGTGGAATTTCCCAAGCCGCAGGTCAAACCGACCAGACCCGCATATGTTAAAAAAAAAAAAAAAACCTGTTATGTTTATACTCTCACACACACACAGAATAATTTCTTCATCAAACCTAATTGACACATTTCAATTTCGTTTCATTAATTCATATTCACAGTCTTTCCTCACCGCTGATGGCAATATTTCATCGCCGCTGCTACAACATTTCATCAATTTGAACACATCGTCGCTGCCTCTGTGCCGATCGGCTCACCGCCGACAGCCTTTCGTCTCATTCCCTTGCCAATCTGTTAGCCTCTCCTTTCCTCACCATCGCTGCTGTGCCGATCGTTACCACCACCACCACTGTTAGTCTCTCTCTCGCTCTTTCTCTCTAATAGTCTCTTTCGCTGCTCTCTCTCTCTCTCTGATGTATATGCTCTACATATATATATATATAACATCAATGGCTTGGTGTCTATGGCTTGGTGTATATACATATAATATACATATTCTATGCTCTCTCTTTGTTCTAAACTTGGTGTCTATGGCTTGTTTTTTTGATTTTGGAACCTTAGATCTATTGTTTTATTTACACTGAAAGCAACACAAACAATGATCTTGTGAAGTTAAAACATTGAAAATAAATTAAAATTATATAAATACATTAGACTCAAGAAGTCGAGTCAATTTTAGTTTACATGAATATGTGGGCCTTAGGTGTTCATTTGTTATCACATCTTGTTTACTTGAACATGGAAATGTTAAACACTGACTTGCTTAGAAGCCATAGATGAGCTACTCTTATGGGCTTCACTTTTGTACAAATTTATCACATTAAGGATTTTATATAAATAATATGCAAGAGAATGGTCACAGGAATCTACTTATTATTTATTTATTTACTTATATTTATCATTGATAACATTTATAATTGATAATTTTTATTTATTGATAATTTGTATCTAAAATAATATGCAAGAGAATGGGCTTCACTTTTATTTATCATTGTTAATTTTTATTTATTTATTTATCATTCATATAATTTTAATTATATTTTTTATAAACCGCCAATCCGCCTAAACCGCCAAGGCAAATCCATCATTATTTGCCAACCGAACCACCGGTTTTTTATAAGAAAATGGCAAATTCTAATGACATTTTTATCAATCTGCCAACCGCCATACGGTTTCTATTTTTCTCCTAAACCGCACCGACCCACACCGCGCACACCCTTACCTTTGAACCTAGATCTTGGGATCTCCAGTCAACTAGATTGGGTTGCCATTATGGCGACTTTTAAGTAATAGGCTTTAATCTCATTCCCCTCGATAACTGGTACACTTGCTCTTTGGCTAGCCCTTTAGCCAATGGATCTGCAATATTCTCTCTTGACTTTACATATTCTATGGAAATTATTATATGTGAGAGTAAATGTCTAACGGTATTATGTTTTCGACAAATGTTTCGAGACTTACCGTTATACATATGATTCTGTGCCTATCCTATTACTGCTTCACTATCACAGTGAATGCATATATCTGGCACAAGTTTAGGCCACATTGGAATGTCTTCTAAAAATTACGAAGCCATTCCACTTCTTCTCCTATTTTATCTAATGCGATAAACTCAGATTCCATTGTCGACCTATGCATGTCTGCTTGGAGGATTTCCAAGAGACTGCATCACCTCACAGGGTAAAGACGTATCCACTAGTGGATTTTGAATCTTTAGTATCCGATATCAAATTTGCATCGTTGTACCTCTCGAGTACTGCTGGATATTTGGTATAATGTAAGCTATAATTCTGGGTATGCCTTAGATACCTAAGTACCCTAATTATCGTTTTCCAATGATCGGACCCTAGATTACTTGTATACCTACTCAATTTGCTTATAACATAGGCTGTATCTGGCCTAGTGCAATTCATTAAGTATATCAAGCTTCCGATTATCCGAGAGTACTCTAATTGATATGTCTGCACCCGTATTTTTTGACAAATGAAGACTAATGTCAACAGGTGTTTTAGCAGGACGGTCGTGATGCTTTCCAAATTTCTCCAGAATCTTCTCAACATAGTGAGACTGAGATGAAGCATATCCTTCACATGTTCTAGTAATTTTTATTCCTAAAATTATGTTTACTACTTCCAAATCTTTCATATCAAACTTTTTGTTTAACATTTTCTTTGTGAATTTAATCATGTCATTATTGCTTTAAATAATGAGCATGTCATCCACATAAAGACAAACCATGAGATAGCATTTGTCTATGCTTTTAACATAGACACATTCGTTACATTCGTTTATCTTAAAATCATCCGAAAGTATAGCGTGATCAAATTTTTCATGCCATTGTTTCGGAGCTTGTTTTAATCTATGAAGGGATTTGACAAGTTTACAAACATTTTTCTCTTGGCCGGGAATTTGAAACCCTTTCGGTTGTTCCATATAGATTTCTTCATCTATCTTGCTATTCAAAAAGGCTGTTTTAACATCCATTTGATGTATTTCCAGATTTTACAAAGTTGTAATCGCAATCAACATGCGAATAGATGTTATTCGTGTCACTGGTGAATAAATGTCAAAATAATCAAAGCTTTCCTTCAGCTTGTTTCCCTTAACAACAAGCCTAGTCTTGTATTTATCTATTGAATCATCTGCTTTCATTTTTCTCTTGAATATCCACTTATATTCAAGAGGTTTACACCCTGGTAGAAGATTCACCAGTTCCCAAGTATGATTTTGCAGTATTGATTCAATTTTACTATTCACAGCCTCTCTCCACAATGGAGCTTCAGGACTTGACATTGTTTCCTTGAAGTTTTGAGGCTCATTTTCTAACAGGTATGTCAGAAAATATGTACCAAATGATTTAGAGATCCTGGCCCTCTTGCTACGTCTAGGTTCATCTGCTTCATTATCATTGTGGTCTTCACTGCTACCCATAGCAGTATCAAAAGTTCTTTTATTTGAACTTGTCTCTTCTGTTTCCTTACATGGAAAAATGTGTTCAAAAAACGATACATTCCTTGACTCAATAATAGTGTTTACATGCATATCAGGA
>CM069905.1:145484760-145876989 GCA_036172215.1 Camellia granthamiana | reverse complement strand
ATGCATATCAGGATTTTCAGATCTATGAACTAAAAATCTATATGCACTTCTATTATTTGCATAACCAATGAACACTAGGACTAGGGACTGCCACCTTAGCCAAACACCCACACACTTTGAGGTAATTGTAGGTAGGTCGATGACCTTTCCATACTTCATATGGTGTTTGATTGATTTGCTTGTGGGGTATCCTGTTAAGGATAAAATTAGCAGGCAAAATCGTCTCCCCCCATAAGTTCTAAGATAACCCTGAACTAATCAACATTGCATTCATCATCTCTTTAAGAGTTCGATTCTTGCTCTCAGCAACTCCATTTGACTGAGGAGAATAGGGTGCAATGGTTTGGTGAATAATATCATGTTCAGAACAAAATTCTTTAAATGATGCATCATACTCATCACCTCTGTGACTCCTCACTATCTTAATTGTTTTGCCAAGTTAATTTTCAACCTCAAGTTTATATTGCTTAAAAGCTTCTAAGGCTTCATCTTTACTTCTTAATAAGTAAACATAGCAATATCGAGTGCAATCATCAATAAGAGTAATAAAATACTTCTTATCTCCTCTAGTTTGAACAAATTTTAAATCACAGATATCTGTGTGAATTAAACTTAGAGGTTCAGTACTTCTTTCTATTTTATTAAATGATGCCTTAGTGAGTTTTACCTCAACACAAATCTCACATTTATGATTATAATCAAACTCTAAGTTTGGTAAGCATTCTAAAATAACAAGTCTACGCAAAGAATTAAAATTAATATGTCCTAGTCTACTATGCCATAAAAAAGAAGATTCAGCAATATAAACAGAAGATGTGCTCTTATTATTAATAGCCAAATTTGGTACATTAGTACTCACATTGAGCTGAAAAAGCCCATTACTCATATAACCTCGCCCCACATACATGTCACTCTTGGAGAGTACAACCTTGTCAGATTCAAAGACTAATTTAAACCCATTCTTGATCAACAATGACCTAAAAATCAAATTTTTGCGAATTTCTGGCACATGGAGTACATTATTGAGCATGAGTTCTTTTCCTGAGGTCATTTTCAGCACGATCTTTCCTGTCTTTCCACAGTTGAAGTGAAGGAGTTTCCCATAAAAAGTTGTCCCCTACTTTCCACCACTTTGTAGGTTGTGAACATCTTCTTATTTGCACAGATATGGCGGGTTGCTTCAGTATCCACCCACCACTCCTTGGGATTGGCCACCAAATTTGCTTCAGAGACTACTATAGCAAGATTGATGTCTACCACTCCATCAGAAAGATAAAAATCCTCGGCTATGTTGGCTTGTGCTAGCTTTTTGCTTGAACTCCCTTCGTCCTTGCGAACGTGACAATCCTTAGTGTGATGTTCATTTTTGCCGCACACAAAACACTTGCCTTTAAGCCTCTTGTTGAACCCGTTGTTGATATCTTTGTTGGTCTTACTAGTGGATCCTTGTTTGGGACCATTGCCATCATGCTTCCGCTTTTTATTATTGAACTTTGACCTATGTTCATGTTTCACAACATTTGCTTTAGCCTGCATGACATGGTTTCTTGACTTTTTGTCAGAACCACGGTTGTCCTCCTCAATTCTGAGCCGCACTATCAGTTCCTCTAATTTCATCTCCATGCGCTTATATTTTAGATAATTTTTGAATTCTTTCCAAGATGGTGACAATTTTTCAATAATTGCTGCTGTAGACGCGCCCCGAGGACTTTGCTACTACAGTTCGGACTCAAATGTCACAGTTCTGAATCTAATCCCGCAAAGTGCAATGCGAGACCGATAAATCACCAAAGAGTCCAAATCCGGCAAATCATTTTGGAAAACTAATTTTTAAGAAAGAAGTGCCAAACATAGACTGCTTTGCCAGATACAGAGTCGCTACCTAAATATTTTGTTTTAGGGGAATTTAGGAAACCCTGACTCGTGCCTAAGGCCACGTGTCCGTCATCACCAAAGTTACCTCAGCTCGGGAACTTGGGTACGATTAGGGAAGGTCATCTATGAGCACCCCCGCTCGCTCGATCAAAGATCGGCCACTACTAAACATGATATCTTATTTTTGAAAACATATGCGTTCTTATTTCGGTTATTAGCTAGAATTTACTATGTGATGCGCACAACACACAAGTATAGACTAGATCGCTTAAGTTGGAACAAAACATCTCATGTTTGTTTTGAAAATGGTTTGAAGGTGCTACTCGCAATTAGGCTAAGACGTGGATTTGCCACCCTCAAGTGGGCTTAGAAAACATGATTTTTGCCACTCCGCAAAGTGGGCTTAAAACACACATTTCGATGGATTGTTCAAATTCAAGTAATCCAACCTTCACCCACAGGCATTCAGGCAGTTATATCACATAAGCAGTTAGCCTCATAGCAAGCATGCGGTCATGTTAACACTCACACTCATGCAAGATGTTAAAGCATAAAAGCTTACCTAGTACTCCGAGCCAAAACAATAGCTAGTTAGTAATCAATGCATGATCCTAGCTATGTTAAGATGACTAATGCAACACATTCAAATTGTAACTAGAAATAGGCTCGGCTATTCTAAGATGGCATATGAGATACAACTTGATAACATGTATTCAACTTGGTATTGAAATACAATGCGGTTAGTATGATGCGTCGAGCCCGGTGCATGCAATACAAATGAATGATGCAAACATGCGAGCATAAGGATGCTAATTGAAACATGATCTGAAACTAACCATTGAAAGCAGGTAAGTAAAAGGGAGAAAGACGTGGGGTTGGAAGACATTCACACACTCACGCACACTTATTACAAAATTGGCCCTCTCGACGAAGGGTCTGAAATAATACAAATTGACTAATTAACTAACTAGCTAGCTAATTAATTATTACACAACACTTAACTAATTAAACAAATTAATTAAGCTACTAAAGCGGTAAAGAGGCTTCGGAAAGAGGGACAAATGTATGCATGCTCGGCTCCGCTCGGAAATCAATCGCCATGCTCATGCTGTCTCTGTTTACACTGCTCTGCACCTCTGAAAACTGTACAAGTCTCAAGTATGCTTCTGAATCACCTGCCAGGTGCTGTGAGAGGCCATCGGCCAAGTGGAAAGGCCATCGGCCAAGGGGAACTGGTCATCGACCAATAATGGGGATACCGGCCACCAATGTTTAGTCGATCGGCACTGAAGATGGTCGGCCGGCCATATCTTCCTGCAGAATGCTGTTTTGCTGTAGCAGAGGACAAACAGAGCATAGCAATGCATTTTCAAGGCAATGTGTGCACAAACACCCTCCCTATCATGTCATGAACTCAAGGGAGTGTTGTGCTTGACCCTCGGGCCATCAATCACGCATGACGATGCATGATGGCCAAAGGAGCCAAGTGTGCGAATTAATGTGGAATGAATACAACAAAACACATGAATGCCTAAAACTCTATCATGTTAGATCAAGAGTGTCGGCAACCAAGGATCGAGACACGTTTCGTCACTTCAAGTACGAACGTTCCTCGTTCCTCGTGTTTGGTTTGATATCCCAAACCAAACACAATGCAATGCATGCAACCAAGTATAATGCAACGTGGAAGTGCAATGCTATGAGATCTAAGCATGCCAAATGCAATAGGGCTCAAATATGCACACAAGGCTAAGGTAACAAGCATGCCAAATGCAATGCAACCTAACATACAATGTAACAAAATGCGAGCTAGCAAGCATGCAAAATGCAACCCAAGCATATGGTGCGATATGCATGCAACAACTATACCAACAACAAGCATGCAACAACATGTAATGCGATAAGCATGCAATCAACACACAAACCACATGATCTATGGATTTATACTGAAAATGGATAGGCCTCAGCTATACCAAAAACAGTGACCAAAGTGATGAATTAAGGCACCGAAAGGGCAAAACACACATGTACACACATTGATCCATAAACTATGCAACAATGCACAATCCTCAAACATGAGAGAGATGTGATAAACATGAGAATGTGACAATGCAATAAGCTCTGAAATCATGCAAGGAGTGGTGCCAAACCACTCAAACAAGTCGGGCAAAGTATGCAAGAAGGCTCAAAGCTTAAGGTTTACCAAGGGACTCACACTATGGCCATATCAACCAAGCCCCAAAGGGCCAAGGTGACCCAAAACAGTCCCAAGGCAGACCAAAATGAAGCTAAAACATGTATGGAACAAGGCCAAAACATGCTAGAAAGGTGAGCACGAAACAAGACGCATACAAGGCCAAAAGGGGGAATTGCACTACACCTATTACAACCGAACATGGCATGACTTAGGCCAATAAAATCAGAGTTATGACATGTTAGAATGAGCCCAAAAACCCACTTAGATGGCATCCCAAATGCCTAAGCATGGTGGCATGCATAATGATGCACTCTCAAGGCATAAGTCACTAACTCTTCAAAGCTTTGAAAGGATGGCAAATCCAAGTATATAAGCATGAAATATGGACTGAAATACCATATGAGATGATGCCAAATCATGAAAAAGGTCCAAGTAGTGCATGCTAATGGCTTGGACCCTCAAAGCTAACAAGCTAAAATGCATGGTGGCTATACAAAGCATTGCACATATGATCCAAACAACACCAAACAGAGCTCAAACATAGTAAAACATGACTAAGAGTTCCTTTGGGTTGAGCCAAAATAGACAAGCATGATGGTCCAAATGCATGGTGCATGTCAAGGCAAATAAGAGGATTACAAGACAAGTGTGTAGTGCATGTAAGAGACCAACAAACCAACTTAAAATAGAGGTATATCTTGCCAAGATAACACCAAATACTTGCTGAAATGGGGGCAAAACACACTATGCAAACATGCTACTAATGTGAGCCAATAACACAAGCATATGAGACATAAAGAGAGAGGGGTGCCCCTCTCTTATTCAAGACTCCAAAACCACTTCTCCACCACTAAAAATCCTCTGGATTTTAGTGGTGGGAAGGTCAAAATAAGATGGTCCCAAAGCTCAAAAGTAAAGGCACAAAACAAGGCCAAACAAGGCCTAAAAGGGGGTAGACAACCCCCAACCAAAAAGTGACCTTAAGAAACTATAACAAGCATACAAAATCAGAACTTTTTGTAATTTAGAGTCAAGCTTGAAACAATATAGAAGTATGTGTAAAAGTTTAAGCAAGAATGGGGTATCTAAAGTTTAGAATCTCAACTTTAAAGAACAACTTCAAGAACACAAGACCAGCAACTCTCTCTGATCAAAACCAGCTCAAGAACATTAAAACCAACCTCCTAGTACCTCAGCACACAAGGATGGTGTAACTCTAGGTGTCTATGTGCAATAGTAAGAACAAAACACCCTTTTGAACTCAAACCCACACACAAATGTAGAGAGGGAGATATAGAGAGAGATATATATATATATAACTTGTATATCAGATTTCTAGAACCGCTGGAAAGGGAGAAGAGGCTCTCCTTTTATAGAAATCCAATTTTGCAAAGCTTCTTAGAGAAGCTAAGCAAGGCTCAAATCCCTCTATACACGTGTATGGAGGGGGTAATTGTGGATGCCAGCTGCACCAGTTGGCACAAAATATCTGCATAAAGCAGATGAACAGGGTTTGGCTACCAAAAATAGCCGATCAACCAACATAAGTGCCGGCCGACCAAATAAAGTGCCGATTGGCCAATACTTTTGGCCGATGGAAAAAGAACAGGGCCGATGGCCTCAAGCCTTGGCTGGTGGGTTGAGGGTATGGCAAACAAGCCACCCTCTTCCCTTAGAAGCAAAAACACAAGTGTTTGGTCCACAACCAAACACAAAACAGACAAGTTGAGAGATCTTAAGGCAAGGCGCGCGGCCGAAACCTCCGGGAACTCAAAACGAACACGAACATGGATGATCATCGAGTGTTCAAACGATGATGTCCAAGTCTTGAGGGCGGTCAAAAATGGGGTGTCTACAGCTGCTACTTGGAAAGATTCACTGAGAACCATCCATTCCCCATGTATGTCATGAAGAATTAATTGGAGATCTTGAACCTAGCTAATAACCGTCTTAGAATCCATCATTTTAAAGTCCAAAAAACGACCGACAACAAATTTCTTTGTACCGGCATCCTCTGTCTAATATTTATGATCTAGAGATTCCCACAGTTCTTTAGTAGTACTTTTGACACTATACACATTGTAGAGTATATTGTCCAATCCATTGAGGATATAATTCTGACACAGAAACTCACCATGTTTCCATGCATCGACTGCAGCAACCACTTGCCGGTCAGTTTCTCCTTCGTTCATTGTCGGTGCTTTTTCATTGGTGCCAGTCAGTTTCTACTTCGTTCAGTGCCGGTGTTTTTTTATAGGTAAAACGAGCCAAATTCAATGTTGTAAGATAAAACATCATCTTTTGTTGCCATCTTTTAAAATCATTTCCATTGAATTTTTCTGGCTTCTCTCCATGATATACCAGTACTGCCGCAGTCATCACTGGTACAATAGATGTGGGGGTCAGAGTAATAACAATCTCAGTACTGTTTATTTTAGTTGTAATAATTCTGACGAAATAATAATACACCAATCACAAATTATACAAAAAAGAATTTATACACAAAATATACAGAATAATATTTTGTAATAAAATTTCAATGATAAACAATATATTACTACTATGTTATCAAAGAAATCATTAAACAGTATATTACTACTATTTAAGAAATTAAACAGTATATGACTACTATTTAATTTCCTGAAACAAAATATTTGTCTGTCTAACACATAAATAAAAATTCAAAAAATAAAATTTACTTTAAGATTGTTACAACCACAGTGGTGTGTATGTGTGTGTGAAAATTTAAATGTATAATTAAAATAAAGAAAAAAATAAAATAATTCAGAAAAATAGTTATATAAATTAAATTCCGAATTAAACGCTTACAGAAATTAAAGTTGAGGCTTGTGTCAGACACAATCTCCTTAAAGTAGATTTCGCCATCGCTCCGGTACTTTGAATTTTAACCGGTGTCTACTTCCCAAGATGCAACGACTAAAACTTGAATTTGCAGCACTACAAAATCAAGTCTAGCGAACCAAAACCCTGTTGTGGCTCTTTCTTTTTCTTCTTAAAATAAAATGCAGAACAGATGTAGAAACAAAAGAACGAAAACAGAAAGACAAAAGAAGAAAAGCGCTCCAAAAATTCGATGGGAATAAATACCGGATGGCCAACTACTTATAGGAGGAATGGTGGCTATTCGAATAGGTACCAACAAAAAAACCTGTTCGAAACAAGAACAGATCTGTTCAGAAAAAAAACAGATCTGTTCGGATGGAAATTGCACCTGTTTGGGTGGACTTTCTGAACCTGTTTAGATGTGTTTGGGTAAAGAAAAAAAAAAACTAGACTAATTTATTTTGAATTTTGAAACCAAAATTAAAAATAAAAAAATAAATTACAAAAGTTTTTGGCCCAAAAAAATAAGTATTAGGCCGGACAAACCCAACCCTTGCACCCGCCCGGACGAACGGTGGTGGTGCTCGCGTATGGTTTTTTTTTTTTTGGATCCAATGGGTCTACCTCACTTTACCCACAACCTCAGCATTCCACAAACTTAGGTACCTCTTGAGGCCCATCTCAAGTATCCTAAGCTAAGGTATATAAATCCACACAAATCCATAAGTATTTCTAATGTGGGATAAGCACATTTCACAAATGTGTAGCAAACCCATCTAAAGTCATTTCCACGAACCCGAAACGCACGTTGAATTCTCATTCATTCGGAAATGGTTTTGAACAACAAAATACACGGTTTTATTCACTACGCAACATTAACACATGAACCCAATAAAAAACGTTAAAAATAACGCTTGGATCCCACCTTAATTAATGCTCAAAATTAGCAAAAAATAAAGACTTTGCAAAGCCATTTTCCAACAGAATGAGCTAAGAGTATTGGTTAACAATGTTTAAATTAATTGTATATTGCATGTTGTAAGGACTCTTATGCATTATGTACAAGTATTTCAAACCTTTTATCAAGTATCCTAAGAATACTCATTAGTAAAACTCTTTAAAAATATAAATAATTTGGATTTTTCTTTTATTTTAAATTAAGAAAATCAAAATGTATCACTTCTATTTTACATTTGATTTCTTTTACCCTTTGCATTTTTGCATGTGCTAGTTATTGAATTTGAAGCTTTGCCATTCTCTTCATTTGAGTTCCAACTAACCTTCTTGATATACCAAAATCATAAAAGGGTAAATTACAAATACACTTCCGATATTTGTTTAAAATACGAATTGTCTTCTGTGATTTAAAAAATTACAAATATATTTCTGTCAGAATTTTTTATTTAACAGAATTAATTGAAAATATGAAATTTCTAACTGTTTACAAATACAATAATAAAATTATCTGAATAATTAATTGAAATAAAATTTTAACATTATTAAAAACTGTTAATTAACTTGATGATTTATTAATAAAAAAATCTATTTGTTATGAAATTATAAATTTTAAGAAACATAATATAATTTTTAAAATCATAAGAGATAATTTATAATTTAAGTAAACAAAAAAGGCTGCGACCCCCTTTGAAAACAACCCCCACGACCCCCTCTAAATTTTGATTGGTCAAAACTGTTTTTTTTTTTTTTTTTTTTTTTTCTTTCCCCCCACTCACCAACCCCCACGTGTGTGTGGGGGTGGAGGGGGTCGCAGCCTGAGGGGTTCCCAATCGGCGCTGTTAAGTAAATCTCAGAAGATGTAAGTATAATTTATCCAATAATCAAAAATTTCCAAATATGCATCAAAGCTTACAAAATTAAACCCATAAATAGTCAACATGTCCTTACTAAAAGAGTGATTAACCTTTCCAGACCTCTCTATTCCATACACGAAAGCACATTGCATGGTGGTGTTTTCGAAAGCAATGATGGCCCGGACCACCACCCCCACCACCATTCCCACCCCCCCCCCCCCCCCCCCCCCCCCAAAACATGATTGGCCAATTTTCCAAAACATGATTGGCCAATTTTCCACCACGTGTGTGGGGTGATGGGGTAGTAATTAGAGGTAGTCTCAATCATGATCCTTTGGAAAGTTAGTAAAAAATTAATTTTTTGATTTTTTTTTTTTTGTGATTTTTTAACTGTTTTGTGATTTTTTTGACTTTTTGTGTTTAAAAAAATTAATTTTTTTGTGTAAAAAAACTAACAAGCCCAAAAAAACTACTTTTTTTTTTACCAAAGTTCTCGAAACACAATGCTTGTTTCTATTTTTTAAAAAACACTTTTCAGAAAATTCTACTTTCTTATTTTCCGTATTTTTTTGTTTTTACTAAATTTTTTTAATATTTTAAGCATTTTTTTTACTTTTTAGACACATCTAACATAAATACACCTAAAAAGTAAAAAAATTGTAAAAAAAAATTTTAAAAATTCACCAAATACCAAAAATACAATAATTCAGTACATATTTTGTATTTTTATGTATTTATTAATTTTTTAAAATATTTTTTCATAATTTTTTTACTTTTTAGATGCATCTAAGTAAGGTGCATCTAAAAAAGTAAAAAAAAAAATGTTTAAAATTTTAAAAATATTCACTAAAAATACAAAAATACGAAAATTAAAAAATCCAATTTTCAAAAAACTTAATCCAGAAAACTCAAACCAAACACATAGAATTCTTCATATATTGTACCCAAAAAAAAGAATTTTCACATGCTTTGAAATTGTTGGTCCACGTCACATCCACTTAGCCAATGAAAAATCAAGGCTTGACAACTAACAAATTAAATTTATGAACAATTATTTTGTTCACCTATCTAAGAATTCATTGTTTTCAATTTTTTATGTTCCCTAACTCAATTCACTCGTAGTTGTAAGTGAATGAAAAGAAGAAGAATTTTGAAAAAGCATATTTATTGATTAGTTAAATAATTGTGATAGAGACCTTCACATATATATGGATGATGTTTGGAAAGTGAGTTTTTATGTAGATTTTATTAGATGTAGGATATTATTGAATAAAAAAAATTTTGTGTTTGGGAAGATAGTTGGATTTTTTTCTGGTTGGATGTGATGTTTGTGAGAGAAAAAGTGAAATGATTATGGGGTTGGATGTGATATTTTGTTTGGATGTGTTTTTTTTGATTTTGCAAAATTTTTGTCTTTTAGTGGAAAAAATAAGAAAAAACCCAACTCGTTTTCTTCTCAAATTTTCACTCTTCACAATTTTCACTCTCATCCCAATCACTTATAATGTGAGGCCTACACACACATCAAAGGCCAAAATTAAATTGGGGATTATTAAACCCCCCAAAAAAGGGTGTCCCAAATATTTTTGTTAGTTAAAACAACGAAGTCAGTTCAATTTTTTTTTTTAGATGGGAGCAATCTCAACTGAGCGCATTTAAAACCAAAAATTATATGGTTGGAAACGGGTCACTGTTGTGTTTCGGCACAGCAACCACTATTGTGTATCTATATGGACTTAGGTCTTGTTTGGGAAGACTAAATAAATGCACTTTTTGTTTTTTTGACTAAAAAATTGAGGTTGAAAATATGGATGTTTGGGTTAACTTTTTGACTTTTTATGGAAAAATGTGTAATAAAAAATTGTGAAAATTGGTTTTTAGTGGAAAATTTGAATTGGGAGTTGTGCAGCCGTAATTGTTGACTTTTGGTAAATAGTGTTAACTTTTTAACTTTTTGAGTAACTTTTTAGCTTTTTGGATTATTTGGGAGTACCCAAACAAGGCCTTATTTCGGAATTTATTTTGATAATTTAAATCGCTCACTTTTTATAATACATTGAATAGAATATACTTATAAAAAATTAAATTAATCGGATATCGTTATAAATAAATAACAAATGTGATTTGAAATACAAAATTGAATATAAATGTAAGTCGATGAAAACGTTAACGATGTCCGATCAATTTGATTTCTTACAAGTATATTCTAATCAATGTAATCTAAAAAGTGAATGGTTTAAATTATCAAAACGGGCTCTGAAATAAACCTATATGAACGCACAAACTGTTGTGTCGAAAGCACAACATCCATCCCCATTACTTATATTGTTTTAACCAATAAAATATAATGATATTTTCTACGTGCACATTAAAAAATCCAATACAAATTCTCTCATAAATTTTAAGTGAGAGTTGTATCCGATTTTATAATAAATTATGTGCACATTCAATATTCACTTGAGTGTATAAAATTGTATTTGAACTTTCAAACTTATAAAATTGTATTTGAACTTTCAAACTTTCATTTTTACAAGTAATCGGCCTTAACGTGGCCAGCTTTGCTTCTTATCTTAAGTTACTAAAAAAATATCTTCTCCTCGTGGACTGGATCCATGGAAGAGTATCTTTCCATTTGATTATTTGTATCTAAGTTTGAAAACTGACCCACCAAAATAAATTTTAATTTTTTAACGTGGATGTGTGTGATGTAATCTATAAAGTCCAAAAATAAATAAATAAATAAATAAATCATATATATATATATGAACCTTGTTTAATTGGGGTTTGGGGGTCGTTATCAAATCCCATCACCCATCCCCACTTTGTCCCATATAAATCAATGGATTCAAACAGATTCATATTGATTCCATCCGACGGTCCACCTCTCAGTTTTTGTTTCAGAGTTTTTATGTGTTGTTTGTTTGGCCAATAATTTTATGTTTTCAAATTCTTTAATTTTTTTGCCGTTTTGTTCTGGAGCAACTACCAATCAAAGTATTTGATCAAAATTAGTTATAAATATATGAGATGTAGATATTTTTTTAATAAAAAAACACTTAAAAAATTACAACTCCCAAAGATTTCCACGTGCTTTCACTTATTATAGTTTCTCCTGTAACTAATAGATTATTCTTTAAAATTTATGTGTGGTTTGAAATTTACAAGTAATTCAATAATTAAAAAATGTGTTGAATTAAAAAAAGACAAAAATTTATGAACAGAGAAGACCAAAACATTTTAAGATAAGTTTTTTTATTTTTTTTTAACTTTTGTGAAAAAAAAGATGAAATAATTATGATTTGGAGGTAACATTTTATTTTATTGACTTTTTAATCTATTTTGTCTCTTTATAGCTAAAATAACAAACAAACAAACAAAAAACTTATGCCAAATATAGCTTAAAGATTATTCTTCACTCTATTTTAAATCTAAAATTTAGTGGGATTAAATTAATTCTTTGTATGTATAAAGCCAGGTTTTAAATTCTAAGCCTTAAACATTGTTTGGATAGAGTAGAGTAAAGGGAGAGAAATTGAAGGAGGGAATGTAATTGGAAAAATTATACTTCAGTGCAAATTTTAAAAAATATTTTAAATTAGTGATAAATTTTATTAAATTAATTATTAAAATTTTAGATTTTTTCATAAACTTATAAATATTTTGTAAAGACACTGATTTGCAATTTTCTAAAGTAATTTGAAACAGAAGACTCGGCAACGTTAATACGCTTTGTTAATAGGATGACACTAGTTTGACTTGACAACCTAGTTTATAAAAGTTAAACAACACGTTGCTTGTTAACTCAGTTAAAGACATTATTCAGTACTGTACAGGATCAGAAATTAAGTCCCAAATTAAGGCCTCGTTTTCTGCACATCTAAAAGTTGTCACATCACTTCTCTATTTTTCTGCACATCTTTTCGTAAAAAGTCAAAAAATTACTAAAATAGTCTGTTCCCAAACGAGGCCTAAGTACGGACTTAAGTGCTGGGGTCGCTCCTTTAAGGTGACTATGAATGACTAAAGGAACATGAGTTAACGCCTAGAGGAAGTGGGCCAACAGTGGGCTGAAGCAGGTCCGACCCGCCAATGGTCCAAATGGTCTCCACGAAGGAAATTGCCCAAGTGAAGTTGCAGAGGGAACATATGCAGCGGAAAAGTTGCTGAAGCACTTTGTCTCAGCACCGCCATTCCTAATATCTTCGATTTCACCGCCATTCGAAGTTGCTGAGGAAAAGAAAAAAGCCGACACAACTAAGTTGCGAAGACAACACTTGCAATGGCCAAGTTGCGGAGGCACTTCGTTCTAGCGCCGCTATTTCAAATAACGTCGGTGCTGCCGCCATTCCAAGTAATGTCAGTACCACAGCCATCTGGAGTTGTTGAGGGAAGAAGAAAACTGAAGCAACTAAGTTGTAGAGACAGTGCTTGCAGCACTCAAGTTGCGGAGGCATTTTGTTAGCGTCGCCATCTCTAATATTGTCGGTCCTACCATTTGAACTTGCCGTAAGAAATCGTTTCCGCAGCAACTAAGTTGCAGAGGGAATATCCTACCAAGGTGATGCTAGCCTTTGAGAGAGGCTTCTCTCTGCAAATAGAGGCTAATGCTTTGCGTTTATAACAGGCCCCAAGGCATTACTAGTCTAGAGTTGATAGCAGGCCCCAAAGTTCATTAACTTGGCGCTAATAGCAGGCCTTAAGACTTACTGGTTGGAGCTAATAGTAGGCCCAAAAATACCAATTTACTGCGGCAATTCCACGAAGATGGGAGCAGGGTAGCTCGAGTGTAAGGGACTCCATTTCCATTACCCAAGTCATGAATCTACCTTAGTCGCACAGGCAGGACTAAGGAAGCCCCCTTGGGCTTGGTACTAAGGCACAACATAGCTGATAGCAGGCTTGGTTGTGCCCTTCGCCTTGGGAAGCTAGGAAGTTTGTGGTTAGGTGGCTAAGGGTGGAGGCTTCGCTAAGGTGAGTACAAACATAGTCAATAGCAGACTAATGACGTCTTGAGAATGCATGCACTGGCCAAGTAGAACTGAGAAAGTAAGTGCAACAGTAAGGTTTACTGCTACAAGTGCACTTGCTGAGGTTCGAGCTGAAAAGGCAATTGCAACGGCAAACACTCCCGCTGCAACTGCACTTGTTGAGGCTCAAAAGGGAATTGCAACGCCAAACACTCCTGTCATAACTACACTTGCTAAGGCTCAAAAAAGGTAGTTGCAGAGGCAAACAGATAGTACACAGTATATGCAGAGGGACATGTGGCACCTTCAGCTTTGTAGCTCAAGGCAGAATATTTCATGTGATCATTTAGGACACATGTCCTCTCTCTATTTGGTCACTTGGTGTCCTCTTGGTACCAAGGAAAAGCCTATAAATAGGACCCATTTCCCAAGGTTCAAGAAGAGGAATTTTGGAGATTTGGGGGAGATGTTGCCCATTTGTGCACTGCCATACATTCCTTCTTGAGTTACTTGCTTCACCTTCACCCAGCTACACACTCTCCAACTCCCAGACAGTTGCTGTTGCTCATTCTCCAGCCACTTCCACCATTGTTAGACCATTAGCATAGTTTTGCTTCTCTAATCACCTTCCTAACCTCGAACCCCCCTCTAAATACTATACACAAAAAAAATTATCCCTTCATAATTTTCAAAATACATTTTGAAAATGTTTAGAACCTAATAAAATCCTTACAATTTCATCTTTAATGATATAAAATGATAGATGTTAACTTTTAATTTGTTACATACTCAATTATATGGGGCTCTATTTTCTTGTCACATTATTAGATGTGTAATTGGAACTGATAAAATAAGGGATATAGCAAAACTTCTATATTTCTTGAGAATAATACTATATATACTAATTAGTATACTAACTAGTATACCAATTGATGATGTGTCATAATTTAAAGGGTGCCGCTACGTAGTTTGAAATGTGATGGCTCGAGAGGCCCGAATTTAGTTTTGTACTCAAGTTGCTACTACTGTGCAATACACCTAGACTTTTTATTTGAAAAACAAAAAAAAACAAAAAAAAAAAAAAAAAAAAAAAAGAAGAAAAAAAAGAAAAAAGAAAAAGAAAGAATAGAACAGAGAGAGAGAGAAGAGCACCACGTCTTTGTAAAACCTAGCGGAACCGTCCATTGTGGCTGCTGTTTGCTCTGTCCATTGTGGATGTCGTGGCTGTTAGCTACTGTTAAAACTGGTACTATTATCAAACTAATTAAGATGATTGTGAAAACTAGAGCTAACCCCCCCTCCAAAAAAATTAGCACATTGAGCTGTGGCCACTGCGTAAGATTTCTCATTTGTCCATGACCATGATAGTCGATACTCTTACTTGAGCCTTTGTTCATATTTATTCTGTACTATTATTATAAAAAAAAAGCACCAGTTTGTTTGTTAATTGCTCAATCTTTCACAAATTTAAAGCTATAAATGTGTCTGGTAGCTATTACCAAACATGTTTCTACTATGGCGAACTGATTCGAAAATGGTGAACTGATTCCAATTTTTTTTTTAACTGAAAACAACTTTATTAGGAAACATCAAACAATTAAGTGTTCAAATTTTCAAAACAAAGGGGTTCAAGAATTGTGCTTGGTACCTATTAAAGGGGTTCAAGAATTGTTCTTTTTTTCATCACAAGTTACATATATAGACTATTTTGTTATGCACAGATCAATGAATTGATTCCAAATTTTTTTTTTTTTAAATGAAAACAACTTTGTTAAGAAACATCAAACAGTTAAGTGTTCAAATTTTCAAAACAAAGGGGTTCAAATTTTCACAGGCCGTTGTTTGTCCTCCGTCGTTGTTCGTCTTGTTTCGTCGTCGTTCGTCCTTCGTCGTCGTCCGTCATTGTTTGTTCGTCCTCCTACCGCGACCAGAGAGTGATAGGAAGGTTTACCAAAGATGAGAAGGATGAGAGAGATCTGTGGAATGAGAGAGATGAGTAGAGAGAGGTGAGAGTGTTTCAATCATTTTTTTCATTCGAGAATATAGTAGAAGAGAGGAGGAGAGGAAAGCCAAAGAGATAGAGAGGAGAGAGAAAACATATTTTCGAGCCACTCGAGCCAAAGACTTTCGAGCTACGAAGCATTTTCCTAATTTAAAATATTTTTGGTATTTGTAATTTGTATAATGAGTAATAATGTCATAACTAATATTAATACACTAGTCAATGCACTAATTGGTACATGTAGCACTACTGATTTTTTTGAATACATACAACTTGTTTAGTTGTGTTTTTTAAAAGGGGTACTTACCAATCAGTCCTATTAACTAGACTTATTTACCAACAGGTCCTAACTAATAAATTTAACACTATAAAAATAAGAAATTGATAAATTTGTCACTATAAATTTATTCATAAAAACAAAGAGACTGATAAATTTATCACTATAAATTTATTCATAAAAATAAAAGACTGATAAATTTATCTTTATCACTTAATAAATTTATCAATAGGACTTAATGGGTAATAAGTCTCAAAAGTAGGACCTATTGGTAGTTTACCCTTTTTAAAAATTATTTTTCTGATTTTTGTATTTTTACTATTTTTTCATATTTTGATCAAAATTTATAATATATGTATTTTTTTTAAAGTCAGAATTAAAAACATCTTTTCAAACCAAACTAGAAATAAGTTGTAATATTTTTACATTTAAATTTGGACTTAAAATATTCCAATCAAGTGAATCTCAACACGAAACCATTTACTATGAAAGGGATGTTCCAGTATGAAAGGGATGCACTGAATCTTACACTTATTAATTGCTTTTAGATTTTTGTAATAATATCTTGATGTCAGCCCCACCTCAACATTAGTTGTGTTTACTTCTTTTTTTTATTTTTTTATTTAAGATTTAGAGTTTGTTTGAAGGCTATATAAGTATACTTTTTTTTTTTTTTTTAATTTTTTTTAGGTCGTACTATATTTTTATTTTTTTATACATCTTTTTATAAAAAGTTAAAAAGTGTATTTATTTAAATGATTCTAAACAATCCTGTGTGATGAGTCAAGAAAATAATTGATTAATAATTAAATATTCTTTAATTATTAATTAATAATCTTTTTAACATATCAGTAGATCTATAAAATGGATTTAAAAAATAAACTTGTATATTATTTTTTAATTAAACAGAATAACAACATTGCCTTGTAATTATTTCCATGTGCCTATTTTTATTTTTATTTCTTTTTCTTTTTCTTTTTCTTGCACACTAGTAGAATAATTAATTCAAATTTTTTATAAAAAAAAACTCATATAGGAAAGTGGTTTTGTTTTCAAAATGTAACAAAACATAATTTCTCATTCCTCTAAAAAGAGAGTTTTATTCAAAAATTGTATTGACTCAATTTAAAATTGAGGGATTTATGTATAAATCTTAATAGGTAGAATTATTTATGGGCAAACTATAAATAGGTCCCAATAGTTGGACTTAATTCTTATCAAGTCCTATTGAAAATAAGTATTGATAAAATTGTCGCTAAAAATAATTTTTTTGTGACAATTTTTTGTATATGTCGCTAAAAATTGACAATTTGTGACTTTTTTTGTCATAATTTTTATAAATTGTCGCTAAAATTTATAATTAGTGACCTTTTTATGATAAATTTTTCCAATAGGACCTATTAAATAATAAGTCTACTTATTAGAACCTATATGTAAGTACCCTTAGATTTATTATTCAATAAGTCCTATAAAAATTAATGGCACTTTTTATTAAATACTATTAAAAAAAAAGTCACTAATTGCTAATTTTCAGCGACAGTTTAAAAATTGTCACAAAAAAATATCACTAAATTATAAGTTTTAGCAACGATATAAAAAAATTGTTACAAAAAAAACGTTACTAATTTTTAACTTTCAGCAACAGTTTGAAAAATTCGTCACAAAAAAATTCAATAATTGTAAGTTTTAGCGACATACAAAAAATTGTTACAAAACATTATTTTTTGCGATGATTTTATTAGGACTTATTCTCAATAGAACTTGATGAGAATTGAATCCAATTATTAAGATCTATTGATAGTTAATTTACCCTTAAAATTGTGAATCATACTGTTTTGGATTAATTTTATTGAGAAAAAAGAAACTTATCATATAGAGTGTGTATTGTGTTTGAAATTCAAGTAAACATTTGTAATGCTCAATAGTACAAATAAAGTCACTCTATAATACACATAATATATCTTATGCAAGTTATGATTTAAATTAATGTTAGTTACAAACAATTGCAATATTTATTTAAAGATTATTGTGGTGATATGACCAACAAATTATTAAATCAAAGTTAGGTAAACTTAAACTTATTATCGTGTTTCATTATGTTACAAAGAGAAGTTAAATATGAGTTATTGGGATGATTTGGGTTACAACTAAAATGGTCTACTATTATGCTTTATGCCTTAAAAATGGTGTTAATTACAACAAAATATAACTATAATCAATAACTCAAATTCACTTGTTTAAAAAAAAAATCATTTTGTTAAAATTTAATAATCAAAATTAAAATGCATAAAATATGTATTTTTTTGGAAGAATGTTTATATTAGAATTTCCGTTGAGATTTTTGTTTTTAATGGCGACTTCATCTAATGACCAGTAAAGTTTTACGATTAGGTCTAACACCAATAAAGTGTCCTACTTTATTTGTTTATTTATTTATTGGGTGCAATGATGGCCTGTTTGATAGGATTTATTTCCAATTTATTTCAATTTTTAACTTAATTTAAGTTATTTTGATGTATTTAGTTCAGCTTAACAATGCAGCTTATAACTTTTTGTAAGTCAAAAACTAACTTATTCTTTGAGTGGGGGAGGAGAAGCTTAATTTATAAGTCAAAAATCAGCTTATGTTCACAGTTATAAGGTATAAATTATTAAACTATAAGTTATAATCACTTTCCCATAATTCTACCAAATGGGGCCAATATTAAAGGAACATAATTGTTCATTGACCCCAAGATGCATTGTTGGCCTAAAAACGCAATAAGCCTTATTTTTATTTTTATTATATATTTTTAAAATTTCTTGTTGATTAAGTTTTATATTATGGAATTTAAGCGACGTGGAAAGTCTAATGATAATAACTTATCTTGGTATGCGGTGTGAATTCGGATAATTTAAATTCAATTTGTCTTGATATTGCTCCGGTTTTACTTGGTAAAGTCTGGTTATACATTAATTTTTATAATTATAATATTTAAAATTATTAATTAAAAAACTTAAAATGTTGTAGTTTTGATAATTAAACTTGTCTGATTAAATAATTTTCACACAACTATTTACTGTTGTGCAAAAAAGATAAGACTATTTTGTATTTAAAAGTTTTCAAATAAACTAAAAAATATTACATATTCCAGCTTATGAAAATCTTTTTTTTTTTTTTGTCAAATAAGTTGAAAAGTAAAATAAATGATCACTTAAATTACACTAACATCATTTGAAACTTGAAAAAAAAATATTAAATTTCTTTAATATTTTAATTCATATAACCAGGGACGGAACTAGGATTTGATTACCGGAGGGGCCAAAAGAAAAAAAAAAAATTTTTATCATATACACAAAACATACATGTATGTATATATGATATATAAATTATATATACATTAAAAAAAAAAACTAAATACCATAGAAACAATTTCAAATAGGACGAATACGTTTTTTTCAATGTAAAATAGAAATAAAATTCAAAATGGAAGAAAAATAACATATTTTTTATACTGGAGGCATTTTATATATAAAATAATATGTATATATATATTTAAAGTTCTATGGCAAACAATAATGTTCACAGAAACAGGGGGGCCATGGCCTCCCATAGTCTTCTCCTAGTTCCGTCCCTGCATATAACATTTATAAGTCAGTCATATGGATTAAAAAAAATAACATTGTCATCATACTTTTTATATTGAAATGTTTATTTTATCTTATTTATTTTTTTTGTTTTTATATCATCTGTATTTATTTCGATCATTGCGTTTATTAAAAGGAATGTTGATACAATTATATTAAAATTATGAGAATTGTTCTGTTTGGTAGGGGTTTTGAAATTTAATTCTACCCCATAATTTGAGTGTATTGTTTGGTTATAGTTTTAGAAAATTAATTCCACACCTATTTTTCAAAACAATCACTTTTAATATAATATATCACATCACTCAATTCAAACTCTTTTTAAAACTCATAACCAAACAAATTTTCCATATTCAAATCATAATTCCAAAACTCACAAATTCAAAATACAACTCTATTCTCAAATCGTAATTCTAAAACTCTATCAAACGCAACCGTTATACTTTCTTGGATCTTTTGTAATTAAAAATAAAAAATAAAAATAGCCATCATCCTTACATTGACCAAATTGCAAACTAATATGTTGGAATTTGAGATGTAAAAAACATTTTGAGACATTTACATGACTAATTAATTGAAAACAGAATAATATATTTTTATTTTATTTTTTTATTACACTAAAAAAATATATTATATTGTTTTAATTAATAAAAATCGTACTTCATTCACATGATCGCCATACTTATCATTGCAATTTTTTATTCATTCACATGCGTAAGGCCAAGCGAATTCTCATTGGTCTCCTATTGCTATACGAAACCAATAGAAACATGCATCGTGGCGCATCCACATCCGTTACATTTACCATAAATAATCTCGCCCAATCATGAAAAAAAATACATAAATAAATTTTAAACAACAAATAAAGAAAACACCTTCTTCGTCTTTTTTTTAACAATTAAAAAAAAAAAAGGGGAAGTAAACTACCAATAAATCTCAAATAACAATCTTATAAATTGTTTGGTCCTTTTTTTATTTTTTATTTTTTTATAGATCTGAAAGTCACATTCTAATGTGAATTACATAAATGATCAAGTATAAGTTGAGAGACAAATGTGAATTTTCTCATAATGTTGAAATTATTAAACGTAATATTTCAAAAAAACTAATTAGTATATTTTTTTCAAACATTAACACTCTAATATTAACACTAAAATAAAAAAATTCTTAATGTACTTTTTTTAAATATAATAACGTAATATTAAAAAAAAACTCCTTAGTTTACTTTTTTCAAGTATAATACTCCAATCAATGTACCACACACAAACTCCTTTATGTACTCTTTTCAAACGTAACACTTAATGTAACATACTAAAAAATTTCTTATTATATTCTTTCCAAATGTAACACTCCAATCAATATAACACACTAAAATTTTATAGTATATTTTTTTCAAACGTAACACTCCAATGTAATATACTAAAAAACTCTTTAGTATACTTTTCTTAAACATAACAACGTAATATTTCAAAAAAAAAATATTCTTAGTGTATTTTTTTTTTCCAAACGTAACACTACAATTAATGTAACACAAAAACTCCTTAATATATATTTTTTCAAATGTAACACTTTAGTGTAACATTCCAATCTAACACCAGAAAATCACACCAACAGAAATTTAGATTTTCACTCTCGACAATCAACACCTTAGCTACCAATCCCCTCCAAAAAGAATATTCTACACCTCACATTTCATTCTCATTCCCAAAACAAATTAGAAAATTTAAAAAATGAATTTAAAAATAGCATTCACTTAAATTCAAATGGCACCAAATCAAATAAATATAACTTTTCAAACAAAAGAAAAAAAAAATAGTTCATAAAAAAATTCTTAAAACTAAATAGATTAACATTTTCCTATATAAGATTTATGAATAAATTTCAAATAAAAAAAGTCATACACGATGAGAGGCAACATTGATGGCTCAAACATCACACTTGATAGGAGAACATCTAACCTCTAATAACTGACCCAATCCTTATGTTACAAAAACACAATTTTAATGTATTCTAGTATTAAGTTAAAATTATTTAAGTTAAAAATGACATTAATGTTGAGTGAAATAAAAATGAGAAAGCAAATTTCAGTTCTCATGATTCTAATATTGAACTCATCAACAGGTTATATAGTTAACAAGTTTGAAAATGATTGTTCATTTTTCGTAAGTGCGGGAAAAGTTAAATTTGGATTTACAGAAATTTTAAAGGAAATTAGAATGTGTTTTCAGACCAGGGCAGACCCCCTGTTCCCCAATTTTAAACAAAATTTAGGATTTCAATTAAGGGTGTGTATCATATCATATTATTTTATAATTATTTTAATATTAGTTTAATTCATTTATTTTCATATTATTGTATAGTGTTATTTTGATTCTTGTCTAATTGATATTTAATGTAAAAACTTTCATTTTTAGTTAAAAATAACTTGGCAACTGCATTGCAAGATTAAAATTCTTTCCACAAGTTAAATTTTATAAATTTATTTCTACTAAAAGAAATTATTCATAAAATGTTTGATTTCAACTCAATTACATTTTTCTAATTAAAAAAACCATACCTTATTACTATATATTTTTTTACTAGATTGACTCTAAAATATGTAATAAAAAATACATATCTTAAATGGAAAAGAAGAAGAAGAAGAAGAAGAAGAAGAAGAAGAAGAAGAAGAAGATATTAGCCTTAAATTATTACTTTATATATGTATATATATTGTTCAATTAGTTAGAGTTAAATAAAAGATTAAAAAAATGTCATATCATCCCTTAGTAAACATTAAAATATATAATTAATAATTTATGTTATTGAGTCATGTCATATTGGGATTCATGTCGAAAAATGATCAAACCTAACTTGTTTTTATATATTGCTTGAGTTGTGTTGAAAATTCTCATTCTTACTCCCAAATAATTTTAGCTCTTATAGCATTGGTAAGCTAAAAAATAAAAATTTGATTAAACTAATCGAAGTTCAAATATTATATATATTGTTATCTAAATTTTGTTAAATCGTAAAGCAATAGAACTAAATTTTTATCATTTTCGTTTCATCTTTTTTTTTTTTTTTTTTTTTGTGTATGTGGATAATGATATATTAAGGGCCCAATTAAAAAAATTCACCTTATGCACCCTAGCAACTCCTCTCCATGCCTCTCTTATAGGCTCAATTTAGGACCCACATTGATGATCCGAACCACCTATCTGGTAAGTTTCATAATAAAAGTTATTCATGCAAAAAAAAATGAGTTTCAAATCAGAAAATTATAAACTTAGGAAAAAATAATATTTTGTTTTATAAAATGAATGACAAATGTTATTGTAAATTTAGACCATTTATTTTATAAAAATAAAATATTTTTTGTTTTTGTGTTTATAATTTTTTGATGAAACTAATTTTTTTTACATAAATAATCTGTATTACAAAACTTACGAAATAGATAATTTGAATTATCGATGCGAGTTCGAATTGGGAGTATGAAGTGGTATGAAAATATGAAAGTATAAAGGGGAGCCTATCCCTAACTTAGACCCCATGATTTCATCATTTGGAATGGATAATAATGATAAAATAATTCCTCATTACTTACTCAAGTTGAATTTACTTTTCCAAACTAAGCAATAACCCACTTCTAATTTTAATATCACATTTTAGAAAATAGACTCATAATATTCATTTCATCATATATAATTCTTAACTAAATTAAATTCCTAAATGGCATTGATCCAATTATGTCAATGAGATTCTCATTATTATTTTTAATTTATGTCAATCAAATATAATTTTAATGTTTGTTTATTATTGTATATGGACCCTTGTTAGTATATTTTTTAAGAAAATAATTTCACTTACTTCTTTTTGTTAGAGAAAATTGATGATAAATCTAATCTAAAAAGGGTGTAAGATATTAGGTTCGGTGAATATTTTTTGTCTGTAAGAAGTCCATACTTTGTGAAATAGTCTGGTGAAAAGTCCTACAAGACAGTTTGTTTTCAATTTTATCCCTTGACTTTATTTTATATGTTTCACTTTTCGTTGACTATCTATTCAAATTTTTTGTCTACCTGTTTAAATTTTTTCCTTTATCTATTCAATTTTTTCCCCTATTTGTTCAAATTTTCCCATAAATTTTATTTATCTGTTCAATTTTTTCCTTAAATTCTATTTATTTGTTCAATTTTATATATATTTGTTTAATTTTTTCATAAATTCTATCAATTTGTTTAATTTTTTCGTAAATTCTATCTATCTGTTCAATTTTTTACTATCTGTTGAAATTCTATGTCAACTTTTTTGTTTTTTTGTTGTAATCATCATCATAAACATCAATTTTTTTCTCATCTATTTAATAAAGTTGTCACAAATCTTCAATTTTCTCTATATTTGTTGGTATCTCTCTCACTCGTCATCTCCTTATCTGTTTGAGGCTCATATTTGTGTTTAGATCAGAGAAAAAAGAGTCTTCCCACCATGGCTGCAACAACAATTGCCCCCCTAAAAGAGGGCCTACAATGTTGCCCCGCCATTGAAATAGACAAAAATTCTCTATCATTTGAACGAACTCAAAAGAGATATTATCATCATAGCCTCTTATATGTATTTATATAGCTATCTATCTATATCATCATCATTAGTAAATCCAATGATCAACGGCAAATCTCTCAAACTCATGGACTTCTATAACAGTCTAGGCAAGATATTACCGGCGTGATGTACAAGCTCATACAGATTAATAATCGAGCAACCTTGACGAGCCTCATTCTTAAATTTTAGCTTTTTTAATTTATCAATCGCTCACATAGCTACCAAATATCAAATCAAACGCACACAAAACCAATTAGAAATCGATATTTGATTGCAAAATCGCCATTGAACACAAAACATAAAATGAAAGTTGTGGATCAAACAGAGATCGTTACAGAGCTCGTAACATTTGTGAAGGGAAATACGAGAAGTGTGAAGGTCAGAGAGTATCTAAGTTGAGTAGTTGAGGGCTTCTCTAAGATTGTTGGAGTCTTGGAAACAAATCGATCAAAATTAAGGTTTAGAAATGGACATTATGAAGGGGTGTGAATGGTTACCAGAGCGTGATTCCGTCAGAAATCATTCACTGTCGCCACCCCAACCACAACGGCGATTATCGCTGTTTCCGATACTCCAGCCACAAGTGTAATCGTAGCTTCTCACCTATCGATAATCTCCACGTTGGGGGCACCAACACCACCATACATACACACACATATTAATTAACATATGTAGTACCACTGAACAAATAATTATTCAATTGTTTAAGAATTTCAATTTAGTAGTTTGTCCAACTAACAATAAAAGCTAAAAAATATAAGGTAGTATTTGGTAGAGTTTTAGAAATATGATTTGAGAATATGTAATGCTAGAGACCCCAAAAATTCTACTAAAAGTTTTACCAAATGTCTCACATAGGTGTGGGACCCACACCAATGTGAGACATTTGGTAGAAATTTTGGTAAAATTTTTGGGACCTCTAGTATTTTTGTTTGAGAATAAAGTTGTATTTTGAGTTTGTGAATTTTGAAATTATGATTTGAGTGTAGAAAATTTGTTTGGTTATGAGTTTTGAAAAGAATTTTGAATTGAGTTGAGTGTTGAATTGAGTTTCAAATGTTTGATGTGACATGTGAAATAAGAAAATTTATTTAGTTATAAGTTTTCAAAAGAATTTTTAAAACTTAATTCAAAAAATTATAACTCATAACCAAATACACAACTCAAAACTCTATTAAAAATTTTATTCAAAACTCATAACCAAACTTTTTTTAACATTCAAATCAAAAAAAAAAAAATGTCATTTTAGTCTAAAAAAATAATTTTTATATTTTAAAAATATAAAAAACAAATATAATTTTTTTTTTCCAAATAATAGGTGGCGATTGGCGATTGATAGTTACAAAAAATAAAAATAAAAATAACTGTTCCAGTCAATTGGCCAGACGTCCGGAAAGATGACTGAGTAGACTCAAAATTTAAAAATCCTCTACTTTCCAAAATAGAGAACACGAAAGAACGAGAGTAGCCAAACGTAAAAGATATTTACATTTTAAAATGTGTGATAGAATCACATTTTGAAAACTACATACAAATAAAAAATACAAATAAAGTGATGAAATTATATTTATAGAACATAATTAAACAAAGCTTATAATTCTAAAAATAAAAATAATAAATACAGTAATGTGGTTTTCCAAAAGTTGCGGAATTTTCGGACTCCCTTCTCAGGTTGGTGATGGGTCACCCAAAGTTTTTATTTTTATTTTTATAAGGCTTCACTTTCTATCTCTATTCCTGCTTGCATTTTCCATCCGCCAATCACATTCCGCCCGCATGGTCCTCGTTTTGGACTGTTATTATTTATTTGGATGATATTTTTGACGAACCAATTTGCAAGCCCTTAAAACTTATGCCACGTAAACGTACAACTAGTTGAAAGTGCTCAAAAATCTGAACTATCTGGTAATAGATTTTAGGGCACAGCTTCTCTCCATTTCAAATCTGAACTGGACGGTATTGTCCGGCCCACTACAGATTGTGTTTCGATAATCTAAATCGTTTCAATGTGTAGAACTCGTCGAGTACTATATGCCTGTAAAAAATCACGTTGATCGGATATCGATAGCTATATGATCAAATCAGTTTTTTGTAAGCCGTTTATTTTTCACCGTCCATTTTTTTCATAAAAAACTGATTTGATCATATAGCTATCGATATCCGATCAACGTGATTTTTTACAGGCATATAGTACTCGACGAGTTCTACACATTAAACGGTTTAGATTATCGAAACACGACCCGTAGTGGGCCCCCAAAGACCAGACAGCACCGTCTAATTCAGATTTAGACTGAAGAGAAGCTGTGGCCTAGATTTTAACACTTTGTTTTAACTCCTATCTATATATATATATATGCACACCCTGCATTATTGAACTCATTTTTTTTAAGTTTAAATTTTTAGGATAATTATTCACTTATAAACTCTTGATCTAAAGAAATCTGAGTTCAAATTGTCACTCTTATTATGGGGTGCTTTAAAAAGTGGGGAAAAAGTAAACTTTTAACTTTTTATTCATTTTGAATTATATTACCTCTTATATTTTTTACTTACAAAAAAATTAAATAGATTAAAAAAGTTAAAAAATTAATTTTTTACCAATTTCTCAAAATACTCTTATCTCTATCATTGTGTATTTGGCTTGATCTACCTTTGTAAATCTTATTCTTTTAATTTATTTGTCTTCTCACATCTAAAATAAAATGTGCTAGCTTATACATTATTAAAAAATATTAACTTATACATTATTGACTTTATTTTTAAGAATTTGAAACAAGTGACTTGATAATATGAGACGTCACTAAATGATAAAAAATAATATCAGTGTGTTTGGTTTGAATTTTTTGGATTAAATTTTTTAAAAATTAATTTTTTTGATTTTCGTGTTTTTTTGTTTTTAGTTAATATATTTTAAATTTTAAACATTTTTTTTATTTTTTTAGATATACCTTACTTAAATGTATCTAAAAAGTAAAAAATTTGTGAAAAGATATTTTAAAAAATTAATAAATACATAAAAATACAAAAAATGTACTGAATTCTTGTATTTTTTTATATTTTTGGTATTTAGTGAATTTTTAAAAGATTTTTTTTACAAATTTTTTACTTTTTAAGTGTATTTATGTTAGGTGTATCTAAAAAGTAAAAAAATTACTTAAAATATTTAAAAAAATTCAATAAAAATAAAAAAACATAAAAAATAAGTAAAAATTACTTAAAAGTGCTTTTTGAAAAGTAAAAACAAGCAAGGTGATTACTTTGCACAAAAATATTAAAATTATATCATGTATCATAATTATATTAATTTATTAATAGCAGTACATTAAATAATAAACAATAATATTAATGATATTAAAATTATATCATGTATCATAATTATATTAATTTATTAATAGTAGTGGTGTTTTGAAAAGTTGGTAAAAAATTAATTTTTTGACTATTTTAATCAAAAAAATTAACTTTTTAGATGGTGACTTGGATAAAAAAATTAAATTTTTTTGACTAAAAAAACTAAAAACTGACTTTTTATTAACTTGCCAAAGCAAGCTTACTGTACGCAAATTTTGTCATTATAATTATATTTATAATGTTATTATATTTTATATTTTATTTCGAATTCATAGGACCAAATACATTTAATACATGGATTAAACTCAATACCTTTGCCTTTATAAACCACGCTCTCCCCCACCTTTACCCAATTCATCACCAATATCCCCCCCATCTCTCTCCTCAAAACAAAGAAAAATAGAGAGAGAGAGAGAGAGAGAGAGAGAGCACAAACATGGGTTTGTCCAGATCCTTCGTCTCCATGGCCGTCCTCCTATTTTTCACTCTCTTCGTGCTCTCATCGGCGCTAGACATGTCGATCGTCAACTACAACGAAAAGCACGGCGACAAATCGAGTTCGAGGACCGACGAGGAAGTGATGGGTCTGTACGAGTCGTGGCTAGTCAAACACGGCAAGTCCTACAACGCCATCGGAGAAAAGGAGAAGAGGTTTCAGATCTTCAAGGACAACCTCAGATTCATCGACGAGCACAACGCCGAGAACCGGACCTACAAGGTGGGTCTGAACCGGTTCGCTGACCTAACCAACGAGGAGTACCGGTCTATGTATTTGGGAGCCAGGTCTGGGTCTAGGAAGAGGCTTTCGGCTCCCAAGAAGAGCGATCGCTATCTTCCCCGCGTCGGGGAGTCCTTGCCGTCGTCCGTCGATTGGAGAGAGAAAGGTGCCGTCGTTGCTGTCAAGGACCAGGGGAGCTGTGGTATGTTTTATTTTCCCTTTTTTTTTTTTTTAAATTTTATTTTTACTTTTACTTTTTAAATTCACAATTTTGCCCTTTGTTTAATAATCCTGTTTTATTGGATGCTATCAATTTTGGTATTTAGATGTATTAAGTTAATTATTATTTTTATCTGTTAACTATTAAAAAATAATAAAAAAATGATATCTCTTTGATGAGTGTGTTGCCTCCATAATTGCTTAGGATTCGATTATTGGAATCACACCATGAGAAAATAAATTTTTTTGTAAATTTTTTAATATCGACTGGAGTGACCTGCCTTTGACCTGATTAAGGAAGGGATTAATCAAGAAATGTCTAATTTGAACAATAATAAAGATCTTAAATAAATTACTAAATAATAGTCACATGAATGTTTGTATTTTTGTAATAATTTTGTTATTACCCAAAAAGGTTGTAGTAGTAATTTGTAGTGATACTCATAAAAGAGTTGGCTTGATGTTGTTGTCGTCTGTTTTTGCTCGAATAAATTCATTTACAAAAAATTTGTTCACGAAAGGGTCGGGCCCAGACCCCTCGCATTGGTTCGAATCAATCAAGTAGCACGATTTTTAGCTTGAAAAAAATGATTTTAGGTTTTCTGGTTTTTTTTTTTTTTTTTTTTTTTTTTTTTTTTTTTTTTTGTGTGTGTGGATATTTTGTCTTTAGTAAAACATTTAACATTGAAATATATTTAATTCAGATGTAACTAAAAATAAAAAATGAAACAACTAATAAAAAAATTAGGAATTGATGTTTTTACTTTCTAAGTTATATTAAAAAAAATAACAAATAACTAAAATATAAGAAGAGTTCAATGAATAATTTTATTTTATTTTTGTTAACAAATTAAATCAAACAAGGTGGGTTTGCGTGATTGGACGATAATGTCCTCTGATTAGTGAATAGATTCATGAATATTTAAGTAATAATAATTGGAGGATTAAGTCAACGGATTTTTGGTGGTGAGCGATTGGCAATATGTCGTCTTTATGATTGTTCTGCCAGCTGTCTGTTTTTTATTTTTTGGATGAACCTAATGCAAAACCAAAACCATTTTGGCTTTGTATTTGCCTCTCTGTGACCGTTATACCCCTTTGATTTATTTATTTATTATTGTTGTTATTACACTAGAAAATATTCCAAAAGAGATCTAAAAAATAATGATAAATTTGATTGAAATTATAAAACTAAATACAAATACACATGGATAAAAGAGTTTTCGACATCCGATCTCAATATATTCGAAAAGATGAATGATTATCCAAATGAGTCCTGAAATAAGTTTAACAGGCCACATACAACAGTGATGGTTGTGTCCCACGCAACATCCACCTTGGTCCTAGTTTTGTAGAGCACATAGTTCTGTTTGGGTATAGTTTATAAGGTTTTTTATTCTTTTTAATCAGAATTTATGGATAAGTTTTAAAATTTTGTCACAAATTAAAAGCTAATAATCAATAAATATAAGTTAAATTTTTTTAATAATCGTTGATTGTGTGGATTCATGTTGACGTTAACTTATAGTCTTCGGAGTTGCAAATTGCAAAGGAAATAAATGAGAATATTCATTTTTCACGTGGATGGCCACAATACGGCATCCGTGAACTCATTTTGTAGATATTGGTTGTGGTCCACTGTTTGTATTTTCTTCGGCCTGTTGGTCCTTTGCCCTTTTGTTCCAGTTGGCCCCACTCTTAATTTTTAATTTTTAGGATAGTTTGGTAAGTTTATTTTATTTTATTTTATTTTATTTACGTAAAAATTTAAATATCTTTATATTTACTTTTAATAAAAATAAAAACACGAAATATATTTGATATGTGTTTTAAAATTTGATTTTCAAAATAAGTGAGAGAGGTTGATTGGAAGTGGTCAAAAGAAGTTGCTGGTAGTGGCCAGAGGGGGGTGTTGGCACGGGCAGAGGTGGGGGAATAAGGAAGGAATAAAACTTGTTTTCAAATTAAATGAAAACAAATTTTCTTTTACAAGAATTTAATAATTATTTTAAATTTTTTAAGAAAACAATACACTATAAATATGGAAATAAGAAAAAAAATAGAGAAGGAAACATTTAAGCGAGATTGTTGACTTTATTATACTGCCTTGAGCATTACGTATATTGAAAATTAATAATTGATTGGGGACTAATTGGTTGATTGGAAACAAAGGGAGTTGCTGGGGCATTTTCAACAATTGCTGCCGTGGAAGGAATCAACCAAATAGTGACAGGCAATTTGATCTCGCTATCAGAGCAAGAGCTGGTAGACTGCGACACATCTTACAATGAAGGGTGCAATGGCGGTCTCATGGACTATGCCTTTGAGTTCATCATCAACAATGGTGGCATTGATTCTGAGGACGATTACCCTTACCAAGCTAGAGATGGTAGATGTGACCAATACAGGGTTGGTGTCGAAGTCAAGATTGTATATATGGTTAAGAAACAGTATAATTTTTATCTCATTCTTTGGTAAATTACTTTTCATGCAGAAAAATGCCAGGGTTGTTTCCATTGATGATTATGAAGATGTTCCTGAGAACAATGAAAAGGCCTTGCAGAAGGCTGTTGCAAATCAGCCTGTGAGTGTTGCCATTGAAGCCGGTGGCATGGCATTCCAACTCTATGACTCGGTAAGATTTCATATTAGTCTTTGTTTAGATATTTTACATTAAGTTAAGGATAAAGTAAATTAGTAGCGTGAATGAACGTAATGCAACCTAATATCATGAATAGCCTTCGCTCGTTATCTCTTTAAAATTGTTATCCAATTATTTAGCCATCTGCACTGCTATATATGATACTCAAGACAATTAGTAGTTTCATTAGAATGCAGTACAGTTCATGAATCAATGACTTCTATGATAAGAGTGAGTTGTGGATGACAATATGCTTTGCACCACTGACTATGCAACTCCAAATATCGTGAAATTTTTCGTTCAAACACACATAGTACAGGCATCCAACAGGACAGTGGTGTAACAAAAGTTGTTAGAAAATTTAAAATTGATGAAATTTCCAAGTAGTCTAATCCCTTTTATTTATTCATTCTGTTCAGGGCATATTCACCGGAAAATGCGGGACAGCGCTAGACATGGTGTTACTGCTGTTGGATATGGTACAGAAAACGGTGTGGATTACTGGATTGTGAGAACTCGTGGGGCGCAAGCTGGGGAGAGAGTGGCTACATCAGGATGGAGCGTAATTCTGTTCGCCACAGGCAAATGTGGAATTGCAGTTGAGCCCTTCTTACCCTATCAAGATCGGTCAAAATCCCCCCAACCCCGGCCCATCTCCTCCATCCCCAATACAGCCTCCAACCGTTTGTGACGATTACTATGCTTGCCCTGAGAGCACCACATGCTGCTGTGTCTATGAATACGCAACTATTGCTTTTCTTGGGGATGCTGCCCCACTCGAGGGTGCCACATGCTGTGAAGACTATTCTAGTTGCTGCCCCCACGATATCCCATATGCAACATTTACTCAGGCACTTGCCGAATGGTAAGAACTATATATACACCATCGTCTTCGTTGATACAAGTCTGTTTAGGATATTCTAGAAAGCCAAAAGCAACTCTCTACTTTTCCACTAACAAAAAAGTAATTTTTTTTGGTAACTTTCCAAACACATTCAACTGTTTTAGCTTATAAAATAGCCATCCCAAACAATATGTTACCGGTATGTGGTGCGGTCTTACTTGACATTCTTTGATGAAACAGAGCAAGGACAACCCGTTGGGAGTGAAGGCAATGAAGCGCATTCAGGCTAAGCCTCACTGGGCCTATGTGAATGGTGGAAAGAAGAGCAGCAGTTCTTAGGGGAAGCTTTGGAGCTTTTGAGCAGCGGATAGAGGAGAGCAGTCAGGAGGTTGAAAGGATTGCGTATCGTATATGCTTTCATAGTCTCTCTTCTGGAATAATTATTTTCAGCACACTTCATTTCCAATTGGATGGATAGTCAATCAGTGATTTTTCATATGCTTATCATGTATATAATGATATGAAATGCCTTTACATTTCTGATTCTCTGTTGGATATGAACCAACAAACAGTTAATTTCAGTTTCCAGTTTCTGCTGATTTATGTATATACTGCTTTAAATTCCAGTAATTGTTGTAAGGGTGGATTTCATGAAATACTTTATCCTCCTAATCCTGCCTGTACTGCATATGATGGTAATAGCACTTGTGTTTTGTTGTTGTCAAGTTATAATTGGGTTCCAATTGCTATTTTTCTAGCTACAGTACTAGAAAATGGATTTTTTTGTCCAAGTTTTGTGGCTCGGCTATTTTGCTGTCACAAGTAGTGGAAGATTTTAGTGCTTTTTTCCTTTGCTTGGTGATATTATATGTAGATTGATCAAAGTTTATTGGTGTAATTTCTGACTAGAACTCCGCAATGATCACGAAAACACAAAACAATAAAACCGAAGATATTGAAGGAGTGCTGATTAAAGAACCCAAGGTCATACAACAAAAGAAATTTTTTTTTGGCGTAGATAATGGAACTAGTAGATACAAAGGAACTGATACATATAACTTGAGAAGGGAATTTGTGCTGAATGGATGGGCTGAGCAACATTTGGATGTGGGCTGGTCTTGAATCTCATAACCGAGCTAGAAGGGATGCCCACATGTGGGACTGAGATGTCTAATCGGCTGGGGCAAGAGACAAGCTCGGTCAAGTAACAGCTATCTTTAATAAGGCTAAGTGTTGTGGTCAATGACTCCAACTAAGCTCTGAAATTAGGTGGGATTTGCCATGGAGGTGAGCTGGATTTGACCAGGCTAGAGAAATGACCAAGGTCGACCACTTAACCCGTGACTGGATTGAGCATGTTGATCGGGCAAATATGCTGAGGCCAAGAAGAGATTAGGAAGGTAGCAAGACTCTCCACCGAGCTGTGTATTTCGACTAAGGAGGGCGACCATAGCTTGACTGAGATGCAAGTCAAGCACAGCTGTGAGGTGCGTGGTAGTTTGACCTAGAGCCAGTCCCAACTTCGTTGACATGTGATGGACTGAGCATGAGTTAGCTCGGTTGGTGTGTGCTACGTGGCCCAATTTGTCGTCTGTACGTGTCAATACTGTTTGGAGGTTTGGGTAAATGTTGTTTGCCAGTATTGATGCATACATGTGTAGGCGAAGAGAGGATAGTACATCCCACGTGTTCAAGAAAGAACGGGCAAGGTTAATGCGCACACAAACTATATAAGCCTTGTGGCGCCTCCATGCAAAATGTCTGCAATCTTTTCTTACACATAGCTATCCTTTCTTTTGTCTTCTTTTCTCTCTCTAAGGGTGCTAACTTGACATCGGAGGGGTTTTTCGGCAACAGACTCGCTGGATGGCTCACCGTCTCTGTGCTTTCAGGTTGTGCGACACCGTTCGAAGTAACGCAAGGCTTGGACGAAAGGAGTATGGAAGCAAATAATATTTGCTTCCCGTACATAACTGTTTCTGATCTACTTAGGAAATAAATTGAATCTATATCATATTTGTCTAACCTTTGAATTTAGCAACGTGGCAATATGAGATAGATATGGGTTAGAGGATGAGATAGGGAGCGGGACAGATGATCTTATAGGCTTATACTTGCCGTACTTTTCTAGTTTTAAGCCTCAAACTAGAGATGATATTATTTGGATTCCCCTCAAGCAAATGTGCGTATAGTGTTAAATCTGCTTTGGAAGTCTCCAGGAATCACACAGAATATCCCAGAAACATGCATTTATTGTTGGCTTCTCTACCATGAAAGATTGGCAACTAAGGATAGATTCAATTCATGTATGTTATGTCATCAAGCTAAAAAGATATTCATCAACATATTTTCTTTAGCTACATTCTAATGATGTTTAGAGAGATGTTGAGAAGATATGAAACTAATAAGTCTCTGCAACAATGGAAGGATCATGAGCTACAATGG
The DNA here is from genome assembly GCA_036172215.1 of Camellia granthamiana. Classification (NCBI taxonomy): domain Eukaryota; kingdom Viridiplantae; phylum Streptophyta; class Magnoliopsida; order Ericales; family Theaceae; genus Camellia; species Camellia granthamiana. The sequence goes on along the minus strand of CM069905.1, from coordinate 145,842,593 downwards.
GTGGTGCAGAATTGGAGGAAGGAAAACTTTAAAATATTCTATATAAAGTTGACTCTTTGGATGCATCAATGTAACAATCATATATGGAGGAAACAATAAGAAAAGGTGTGAATCTTTAGTAGTAATCAAACATTTTGATAATGATGTCAAAGCAAGGGCCATTTCTTTTGTGGGGGGGGGGAGGAATTTAAAAGACAAATGCTAAGGAGGGCACTTGTTAATATTAGAAATGTGATAACAAGTGTTTTTAAAAAGTGTAAAAAGGTTAACAAGTGTTTTTAAAATTCATAAAAAATAGTTTTAATTTAGTAATAAGTGTCTTGGGATCTATCAAAAAATTTTCTTCCTTTTTTTTTTTGGGGAGGGGGGGGGGGGGGGGGGTGGGGGGGGTTGGTTTGGGGGAGGGGTCCAAATTTGGACAAAATATGGATGGTGAGGGCTAGGAAGCATTTAAACACAAAAATGAATACATAGAAAATCAAATTAAGACAATTAAAATATTGAAGATCAAATGAAACATAACACATATGATAGGATTGTATATAGTTATTGAACTTGTTTGCACCCATTTTTGTCAGATTCCTATCGACAAGTGGATCAACCAGATGGTGACATGTGGCAAAGTCAAAGTGAGAGTCTTTCATTAATCAAATAGACAGATGGCATTCAAAGAATGGGCTAGGTGCAGTAAGTGGCCTAGTTAATGGAGCAATTACTAGGCTAAGTCATGGACTTAGTGGGTTATTGCAAAAAGCGAGCAAGTACAGAATAAGGACTTGACTCTGTCGATCAGAGCTCCAAAGTGTTAAGAGACACGTGACATCATAAAGGGAAAGTAGTTCGATACGGGAAGGTTAAGGATTTGAGGAAGGTTGAAGGCTTTGGAGTGAGGAGATAGTTGCAAGAGTAGTTGAGGCAGGGGCAGTTACATGTTCAAAGTCATTGCGATCATGGGCCAGAAAAATGAGGAGGATGGTATAAAAGTCAAGGATTTTGTGAAGAGAGGGATATCATCAACAACACAACAACAATTTAGTTTTATTTTAGAAGTAGTTCTGTAACTTAGGAATAATTTCTTCAGTAGTTTGTAACGGGTTACTCTTGTAAACTTAGATAATTTTACCTAGAGTTGTCTTTGCTTATTTTGTTACTTTTTCTTTCGATTGTTATTGTTTTAAAGAAGTTCTTATACTTTCAAGGCAATTAAACCTTTATATAGTTGTTTGATTCTCTATTAATTGTTTTGTTTAAATTATAGCTTGGTTGCTGTCATCAAGGCCTAGCATAATTTTTACTAACAATTTTTGGCATACCCAGTGGGATATCTTCCTAATTTGGAATAATGACAAGAATTCGAAGGCAAGATGAAGTAGAAGAAGATCTAAAATACGGTATGAAAACACAGTGACATGATGTTCCAATGAGTGGATTCCCAAGGAATGACGTGTCGAGAAAAATAGATGAAATGATTTGGTTTTGTGAAGATGAAATGTGTTGCGTGAGAATGGAATTTTATTATTACAAGAAAAAATTGATTATTTGATTGGCAAAAATTTTAAACAATAGCACCATTGTCATATTATTTGAGGTTTGAAACACAAAATTGTTTTGATTGAGTGATTGGTCAACTTGATGATCAAATTGACCATTTTGAGATCAAAATTCATCAATGAAAGGAAACATTGAAAATTCTTACAGAACACAAAATTTGTGACTTTTCAGTTATTCTTCTTATGCCTTCAAGGGTTGTGAAGTTAATTCTTCAGTTGTTATGGAGAAAAACAAAAGGTTGTGAGAATAAAAATTCAATGGCAAGGGGGCAATTTCACAATTGAAAATCCTAAGTGATTCGCGATTAGATTAAGATTTAATTACTCCAATTCCCAATCATTCAAAACACACAATCTAAATTATCAAGCACTTACGAAAGTAATTTAGATTGTTATTTTCGAAAAACAATAAATCGACACAAACAATTTTTATGTGGAAAAAACCACAATTTAAGCACCTTCAATTGTGATCAAAAAACCACGGGCGAAATGCCACTAATCAATCCACTACTGAAGAAAGAAAGATTACAAAGATAACAAACAAATTACCCAAACGCGTCCAATTTGTCTCAAATCTTCTGTATATTTTTCACCGCAACCTTCGTCTCGGAATTGATTATACTGAAGTTGAATCCATAACTTCTATTGTCAAATCAACGACTACGCACAGTATCAAACTCTTTTGAAACTCCACGCTTGAATCTCCAGATTCCACCGAAGAGGAACACTCTTGAATATAACCAATCAACCTCCTTGATATGTGCTTATCAATACATGAGTTGAATGCTCGCTCAAATCATCAAGGAAAACTCACAAAAAACTTCAGAAGAAAATCTCAGAAGAAACCCTAAGACCCTTGAAGAAGATCTAGGAAAAGTAACCCTAGAGTTGGACCAACAAGTGAATTTATAGAAGTAGAGATCGCGCGGTCCGTTCGAGCGTGGGAATGAACGCTCGAGTGGGGACTCTATACTGCATGTTCCAAACCAGGGTTCACGCTCGAGTGAAAGATCCCATGCTCGAGTGTAAAAACACATCACTCAGTATTTTTGCAAACACGCAAAATACTGTGAGAGTGTAAACTCTGCTCGAGCGGCCCTTTCCCCGCTCGAGCGGGAAGATCAAAACTGGAAAATTACAACTTGATTACAAACTTAATTTTTCTATGGATTTTGACAACAAGGGTCCTAACAATCTCCCCCTTTGTCAAATCCCGAACAAAACCATTCTAAACAATTTTCCTAACAAAACCACCACAAAAAAAAAAAAAAAAAAACAACAACAACAACAACAACAAAAAGCATAAAAAAAACAACCACCAAAGACCATGCAATTCTTGAACAATTTCTTTAAACAATCCACCTGAAGAAACAACCACACAAACCAACCAAAACTGTGGAACTGTATAAATAACCAAATATAAAATATTTGAGAAACATAATACCCATCTATCAAGAATCCTAAAGTATTCCCAAAACATTCCTAAATCCACAAATAATATCCAATATGCATGCAACAAGTATCATCCAATATGCATGCAACAAGTATCAAAGCCAAAAATAGTCTCAAATTCTAACAATATACTAATATCCACTCCCCTTTTTTGTCCGGTAGAGAACAAAAAACAAGATAAACAATAGTCCAATAAAAGAGATCTGTGCAAGAAAAGAACTAGCCAAAAGCATGTCTGGGCATCAATGATCACTGAGCAGGCGGCTGAGACTGTAGCGAGGACTGGATCTGGAGAAAAGATAGGATCTGAGACAAATGAGTAGAAGACTGTGCAACGGACTCCTCAATGCGCCTGGAAAAGGCCTCTAACGTAGTGAACCGAGCATCGGCAGTAGTCTCTAGATCTGTGAGCTTGGCCTAAAAAATATCCATTCGGCTCTCAAGTCGATCAAAATGAGAAACAACAGACTTCTTGAAATGGTGGAGCTAGCCACGGATAGTACAGACTGGAGATGGCTGCACCCCCTCACCAACAGCATTATCGGCAGTAGCCGCATCGAACTCAGCCTCCTCTGCCATAGCAGCATCACCTGTACCTGTACTGGAATAACCCACCCCAGTAGAAACCCCTCGAACATGTGACAAAAACAAAGAGTGACCTGCTCTGATATCAATTGAAAATCCTAAGTGATTCATGATTAGATTAAGATTTAATTACTCCAATTCCCAATTATTCAAAACACACAATCTAAATCATTAAGCACTTACGAAAGTGGTTTAGATTGTTGTTTTCGAAAAACAATAAATCGCCACAAACAATTTTTACGTAGAAAAATCACAATTGAAGCATTTTCAATTGTGATAAAAAAAAACCACAGGCAAAACGCTACTAATCAATCCACTACTGAAGAAAGAAAGATTATAAAGATAACAAACAAATTACCCAAACACTTCCAATTTGTCTTCAAATCTTCTGTATATCTTTCACCGTAACCTTCGTCTCGGAATTGATTATACTGAAGTTGAATCCACAACTTCTATTGGGCCTGTTTGGTGCAGCTTAAAAACTGCTTATTTCAGCTTTCAGCTTAATTTAAGCTATTTTGATGTGTTTGGTTTAGCTTATAGCTTATAGCTTATAACTTTTTGGAAGTCAGAAATCAGCTTATTCTTTGAGTGGGGCAGGAGATGCTTAATTTATAAGTCAGAAATCAGCTTATGTTCATAGTTATAAGCTATAAGCTGTTTGGGCATAAGCTATAAGCACTTTCCCACAGCTCTACCAAATAGGGCCATTGTCGAATCAACGACTATGCACAGTATCAAACTCCTTTGAAACTCCACGCTTGAATCTCCGGATTCCACTGAAGAAGAACACTCTTGAATATAACCAATCAACCTCCTTGATATGTGCTTATCAATACATGAGTTGAATACTCACTCAAATCATTAAAGAAAACTCACAAAAAATTTCAGAAGAAAACCTCAGAAGAAATCCTAAGACCTTTAAAGAAGATCTAGGAAAAGTAATCTTAGAGTTGGACCAACAAGCGAATTTATAGAAGCAAAGATTGTGCGGTCTGCTCGAGCGGGGACTCTATATCGCGTGTTCCAAACCAGGGTTCACGCTCAAGTGGAAGATCCCACACTCGAGCGTAAAAACACATCACTCAGTATTTTTGCAGACACACAAAATACTGTGAGAGTGTAAACTCCGCTCGAGCGGCCCTTTCCCCGCTTGAGGAGGAAGATCAAAACTGGAAAATTATAACTTGATTGCAAACTTAGTTTTTCCATGGATTTTGACAACAAGGGTCCTAACAACAAAGAAGAAATATTTTTTGGGTTATCAAAAAATATTTCCAACCCATTAATGTATGAAAGGAAAAATCAGTCATTTTTTGCAGATCTTAATTCAAAGAGTGATGCAAATAATGTGGTTAAAAAGTTTGATTTCAAGCCAACTATGACTGAAAATTATGAACAATCAAATGTTTATGAATTTGAAATCTTTGACATTGTTTAAGATGTGATGTATGAGTTTTTAAGGCCACCTTATACTATGACTTTTGTTATTCAAAATCTTTTTTGGATTTGTGTATCACACCAAAACTCAATTTTAGTAAAATGTTAATAAACCAACATTGTTTGAAAAATATATATATGCAAAAGTATTATATAAAGAAATTTAGACAATGGCTATTCTGTTATGGCTATTCTCATGCTTTGTTTGTTGCCATAAAAATTGTATGAGCACAAATAACAACCATCTATTCTGTTGAAAGTGTGAGGTAGTTCACTTGGATTTGGTGGGTTATTGTAGTGTTGTCAATTAAGTGGCATATGATCATTAATGATAGAGGCATCGGATTATCGACAGTTCTACTTTGGCATATGTATGGCCTTTGACCACCAGATTTCTTGGCCCAACGTATATATTTTATATATGTTTGTTTGTTGAAAGGGTTGCCATTGATTTAATTTTGATTTTATAACTTCAAGAATCTCAATCTTAAAGAGTTAGGAGGCATTATTTGTATCCATTTTTGTCAGATTCCTATCGACGGGTGAATCAACCAGATGGTGACATGTGGCAAAGTCAAAATGAGAGTCTTTCATTAGTCAAATGGACAGATGGCATTAGACAAATGAATGGAGCAGTTACCAAGCTAAGTCATGGACTTAGTAGGTTATTGCAGAAGTGAGCAAGTACAGAATAAAGACTTGGCTTTGTTGATCAGAGGTCCAAAGTGTTGAGGGACATGTGATATCATGAAGGGAAAGTAGTTCGATAGGGAAGATTAAGGATTTGAGAAAGGTTGAAGGCTTTGGAGTGTGGATGCAATTGAGATAGGGGAAGTTACATGTTCAGAGTCATGAGATCATGGGCTAGAAAAAGGAGGAGGATGATATAAAAGTCCGGGATTTTGCTAGGAGAGAGACATCATCAATAACACAACAACAACTTAATTTTATCTTAGGAGTAGTTTTGTAACTTAGGAGTAGTTTCTTTAGTAGTTTGTAACTAATAACTCTTGTAAACTTAGATGATTTCATCTATAATTGTCTTTGTTTATTTTGTTACTTTTTCTTTCGATTGTTAATTATTCCAAAGAAATCCTTATACTTTTAAGGCATTAGAACCTTTATACAGCCGTCTGATCTTCTGTTTAATTGTTGTGTTTAAATTATTGCTTGATTGCTGTCAATCAAGACTTGACATAATTTTTACTAACAGAACCTTATTCTACTTATGAAACCCCCCCCCCCCCCTCCAAAAAAAAAAAAACCAAATCAATTGAGGAGATTAAATATTGCTTGCTTTTATACAGAATTTATTATGAAAATAATATGACAATAATATTCTTATAATTTAATATCATTTAAATTGATATTTTATTTTAAAATAATAAATCTCAGTACAAACACATCATTTGTATATTTTTTCTATAAATATATTATCATCTACATAACTCCATCCCAAAACAAAAAAAATATCAGAAAAAGTTGGGGTTTGGGGGACCATCCATTCTGTCGAGGAAGATGCCAAATGTGTACTGCATGTTTATCTCAACTGCCTAACTCTTTAATTATTATTATTATTTTTTTTTTTCTCCTGTCATTTTAGGTCATCATGAAATGGAGTCATACTTGTTTTTATGTTCTAGGAGTTATTATAGCAAACAAATTAGCATAATCTCTGTCATGTTGGATCTAGAATAGAATTTAGTTTGGTCTTGTTATATAAAACTTTGTATTTATAGAATTGATTTTGGTGATTTGTTTTTGATCCTTTGATTTAAACCATATTTTTGTTGATGACAAAAACCATTTTCAAACTTAATTGATGATAATGACCTTTTTGTTCCCTTGATGAATAAGTGCAACTCTTTGCAAACAATCATTAATGTAAGATTAAAAAAAAAAAAAAATCTTTATAGATAATGCCACGCCGAGTTTTTTACGAATCAAAGGCTTAAATTTAGAAAGAAAAAAAAAATTGAAGACAACGGTAATATCATAATATTGATATCACCATCCAATTATTTTTTATATCTTACCTTTTATGTATATATGACAAGGTGATTTTGTTAACCCATCACATTACGTAACTTTATTGTATATTGGTGATATTTACACGGAATTTTTGCTCTTAAATTTGACCACTGCACAAATCCAAATTGAAGTCTGATAAAAAAAATCCAACCCAATATAAAATGGCTCAACGAATTTTGTTTCTAGATGAAGAAATCTAGATTTTTTATTTGCAAAATATATTAAGGTAACACTATAGGACTCAGAACTAAGCCTATCCAATTCGGGTCTGAATCGGCAAAATGTCATTCTCTTCTTTATCATGAGGTTGGAAAATCTTATCACCTCATTTGGGTCCAACTTTTTTATTTATTTTTATTTTTTAAAATTATTATTTTAGTTTGTAGATTATTTATTTACCAAAAAAAAATAATAATCTACAAACAATTTCAACTTAAACAAATTAAAAAATCTACAATCTTATTACCTCTTCTAACATTTTTACAACTAATAATGGACAAGAAGATCCTGTTTGGCAAAATTTATTCTCAACTTAAAAAAATATATATCAAACTCAACTGAGGAAAATTATTTTTTTAAGTTTATTTTAAACGTTTTGAACTAAATGCCAAATAAAGTGAATAACCACGACAAACATTACATTAAAATAAATGTTTTTTGTTTTCTACAAATGGAACAATGGTACATGATTAATGAAAGTATTAAAAGGACATTTCACTTTCATTAATTATGGGTGGATATAAAATCCAAAAAATTAGGTGGAGATATATATTTTTAAGGAATTATAGGTAGTGGCGGAGTTAAAAAATTAAATTGGAATGGACACTTATTAATTACAATATCAAAAAAAATTTATAAAAATATTTTACGTAAATTTTTACGATTGATTTCGAGAAACATTAAAAAAAAATAATGTTATTTATAACTAGTGTATCATGGATAATATAAAAAAATATAGATATAAGTCTTAAAATAAATTATATAATGATAAATTATTTTTTTATACAAAATTTGATTAAAAATTCAATATAATGGTAATACCACATTATCATTAGTATGTGATATCACCAACTAATAGTAAATAAACACATAGAGAGTGAACCTCACAAATTAAAGGTTATTTTGGAAATATGATTATAATCAGCTCTTTGGTTAAAAACTGATTATAATCAGTTTTTTGTGAAAGAGGGAAGTGGGTTATAATCTGGGTAGTGGATTATAACTCACTTCCCAAAAGACCCTTAAATGTAACTAACAATCTAATAAATTTCATATCTTTATAGTGTGATTATTTAAATTTGCATGTCAATAATAATGACATCACCGTTACATTTAAAATTTTTCATAAAATTTTCATAAATAATATGATTTATGATAGTCTTTTCATTTTCAATCAAAACAACCATTATTGTTCTCATAATTTTTAAAATGTCATTAACATTTCACTCTAATAATATTTTTGTAATTTTTTTATTTAAAATATTTTCTTTATATTTACAAAAAAAAAAAAAAATTCCTAAAATCCAGGGGCACGTGACCCCTGGTCCCTTCTTCCTTCCGCCACTGATTATAGGACTGTTGCATCATTGCATAGTCCCAGTTGCTCACAGGCTCAATTTGATTTTGATTTTTTAATTATTTTTTAACTAATTAAGCAACCAAAAAAAAAAAATTTCACTAAAAAAATAAAAATGACAAAATGAGTTTCTACTTGTTTGTTTTACTAACAAAAAACAATTTTTTTAATATTTACCAAACACATCAAATTTTTAATAACAGTTTTATCTTATAAAAATAAAAAAATAATAATAATAAAATTTATTGCCGAACCGGCCCTCAACACCATCAAAATCAATGGGTTGGGCTTTAACTTTTAAGGGGCAATACATCAAAAGATCCAACTAACGATGTGATGTGTTCTAAAAGTCGAGTGTGACACTTGCAAGTGATTTTCATGCTAATTAATAAATCTTGAATGTATTTCATATTAAACCATGAGAAACAATGTGGAAAAGTTCACATATTTTGTTCCATTTGTTTTGTAGGCTAAGTGGGAACCGTTTGGTCTCTTAATTTTGATGTTAATAGCAGGAAACACTGCTTTCAAATAAACAGAAAATATAATTAATTCTTGCTAACATATCACTCGTGCTATGTAGGGGATTAGATTTAAAGAATTTATTTATGATTATGTCAAACATATTTTTAAATTGTTAGTATAAAATATATGAAATTTTGAAAAAAAATGTTGACATTTTATAATTGAAGTAATAAAAATAAAAATTTATTATATTTGTTCCAAATTCTCCCTTACTTGAATAAATAGTTATGTATCATTCATTGCATTGCTATTTGGATGGAGGAGGGTTACAGCTTACCATTGGGGCAGAAACAGGTGAGCTACAAAACCAACCAACCAACCAGAAAAAAAAAAAAAGAGTACACTTAACTTAAATCACCAACTAATGACAAAATAAATGCAAATTGACTTTTCCTAATTAATTAAGGTTTAAGACACTCTGTCCCTGCTTCAATGTCCCAAACCCTAATTCCACACCCACCATCCCATCTCCCAATCTGTTAGGGTTTAAGGATTTTTCTTCTTGACCCACCTCCACTTTAACCTCACCAACTTGTATTATTTGGCTTAACCCAGCACCATTATCAACCTCCACACTCTGTCTTCTAGTCTCAATAGCTTCAATGGGATGATAATTTGGTACCACAAAAGGAACCTTTGATAGCAAAGCACCAAGACTGCATGGCATGGAGGGAAAGAGAGGTGGTGGTGGCGGTGCTCCGCCGCCGGAAGTGGTGGTGGTGTTGTAGCCTAGGTTGAGGGATTTGAGAGGTGGCTCCTCCTCCTGTTTGCCGCCGTAGAGTAATCTCTTTGTTCCGGTTAAGTGGTGGCACTTGTCATCATGGGATTCAAATGTGGTGTGGTTGTTGATGGGTTTGAAGGTGTATGGATATTGAATGGGTTGGAATTGGTATGGTCTCTGAATGGCATAGATGCCTGGTATGCTCTGTATGTAGCTGAATTTCCTCTGTATGCTTATCACCAGATTGAGATCTTCAACAATCTAAAGGAACCAAAAAAAACCCATCAATCTATATATATATTTTTTGTAAAGAGGAACCTCACTAAAGCAGGCAGAAGAACTGGTTTTAAATACCGGTTCATACATATCAAGTTTTTTTCATTCTAATACCCACCAGGTATATTGTTTAGAATGAAAATTATATGCCTATCAGTGAGTTCCTGATGTGTATTTGGATCAGGTCTGATTCAGAACTGATATAAAACTCTCTTTTACTTTTAATGATTTTAAAAAGTTCATGATCATGACACTTAATTTTTAATATGTATCATTATTGATACGTTGTGTCCTAATATTTCTAATTACAGACATGGGCAGAAGACACCAGCGAGAGAGTCAAACTCAAGACGTCTGAGTTCACCACTCGCTTAACCCCTTCCGGGCTAAACACATCAATCGTCAAAAAAAGATTTTGCAGAATATGAACATACACACACAAATGCAAGTATGCTACATATAGAAAGAGACCTTATCAAATGAGCCGAGTTGAATTATGCCTTCTCTAACCGAAATGAGGGCTATTGTCTGTAAAACAGGGGGAAAAAAGTTTATAGTTTTTACTGTGAAATGAAGCTGAGGAATTCTGAGAAAAGATTTGTAACCTGAATTCCAGAATGGAACTGAAATTGCCATGCCCTTGGTTGCTGTTCATGTGATAAAGAAATCAAGGAATCAAGAGAGGGGGAGATAGAAAGAGAGCTAGATTTTCTTCTGAAAAAGTATGGAATTCTCTTACTGGGTCAATTGACACATTCCATGAGGTGATAAAGCTAGAATCATTCTCAGATGGGTTATCTTTAAACACCCATTTGTGACTATTATCTGCTGCAACTTTCCCTACCATTCTGCACACACAAAATTTACCAGACAAACTACACTCATCAAAAACGAAAATAAAAGCAAAAACAAAAAAAAAAACAAAAAAAGCATTCAGAATTACCCTTCACCATAACTGTACACCTCATGGGACATTTTAAAGAACACATCAGCTCCAAACCTTCCCTTTACGTTTCCAGCTCTTTCGCATTCGTAAAAATCACAAAACCCATCTTCCCAAACAAGAATCCTGAAACAAAAACCCAACTCAGAACTCAAAACGACCCAAATTGAACTCAAAATCCAATTGGGTTTGTCATAATTCTTGTAAGTATATTACCAGTTCCTTTTGTTGCCCTCGGCGCGATCAAGTGCGCCACCTCCATAGTCCCACCTGAAACAGAGCAATGTGATAAGAGTCATAACAAGACATGATCTTGGAGAAACTCAGGCTTCCTTTTTTGATTGAATTCAGATAAAAGAATGTCTGGTTTTGGGGGGAATTAAAATGTTGGACTGTTTTAGTTTTGTATTTGTTTACTTTGGAGGAGGGTAGTTCCTAGGCAAGATCCTCCAGAAGACTGCGTAAACCCACTTTGTGGAAGTGGAAGAATCTGAGGATGTACATAGATTTCTGAGGGTGTGCTGTAACAGACAGTTGAGCATGGGGAGTCCACCTTCCATTGTCTAGAGAGAGAGAGAGAGAGAGGCTAGACTAGCAAGTTGTAATCACAATTAAATAGAAAAGAGCAAAACAAGAACAATGTCGCGAGATTTGAGTAGGAGAAAATGTAATCACACCCCCTTTTGTGAACTTAAACACATATTGAAAGAGATACTTTGGCACTCATTTCGTTTGGGAAGAACTAATTTAACTAACTTTTTAACTAATTAATTTGACTAAATTAGTTTGATTTTAGAAGAATTTTTTATTTTTTTTTTTGTTTGAATGTGATGGTTGTAAGAGAAAAAATAAAAGAATTATAATTTGAATGTAATATTTTATTGACTTATTTAACTTATTTTATTTTTTTGTACTTATTTAGATAAAAAAAATTGTTGCCAAATGGCAACTAAATTTGAAAATTTATGTTCTATTTGTTTGTTTGGACCGTAAAATTTTTGAACTATTTAATAATATTTGTTCACGCTTCTATTTTTATAGTAGTGATTCATCCCCTTAAAATTAGAGTTCTAATTGAGTTCTAGTAAGGTGGAAAAAAAAAAAAAAAAATCACAAAGCCAAAGAACAATGAGCCATAGTTCTAAATTTAGAGTTCTAACAATGACTCTAATGATGTGGCATGAAGTAAAAAAATAAATAAATAAATAACACACATACATCAAATCATTTATGAGTGGGGCCTACTGCCACATACATAGAGCTCTCATTAGAACTCTACTTTTAGTGCTCTTAAACATTTTTGAAAGCCAAAATATCATATTAGATGGAACCCACACACGCATTAGAGCTATTAGAGTTCTTTTTTTAGAGTTTCCAAACATTTTCCCTATTTTTATTGTTGGTGTGTATTTTTTATTCTATTTTTTGTGGTGCTAATCCCTTCCTTTATCCTAATCTCTTCCCTAACTCTATAAACAAACACAACACTAAATAACCCCACATCCTCCTAATCCTCTCCCATCCATTACACCCCAAAACAAACGGGCTGAATGTGTTCTGTCAACCAACTAATATTCAGCTGGTTTTGATTTTGGTTTTCGGAAAATATTTTTTAGAAAATTTTATTTTTTTATTTTTTGTATTTTTTTTTTGTTTTCAATGAATTTTTTAACTATTTTAAGTAATTTTTTTAAAAAAATTTTTAGACACACCTAACATAAATACACGCAGAAGGTATAATATTTGTGAAAAAAAATATTTAAAAAATTCACTAAATACCAAAAAAAAAAAATTAAAAAAATACAAAAATTCAATATATTTTTCATATTTTTATGTATTTATTAATTTTTTAAAATAGTTTTTCCCAAATATTTTACTATTTAAATACATCTAAGTAAGGTGCATCTAAAAAAGTAAAAAAACTTGCTTAAAATTTTAAAAATATTCACTAAAAATAAAAAAACACGAAAAATAAAAAATTCAATTTTCAGAAAACTAAAACTAAACATATTAATTATTTTTCCTATATTAGTTTTTTTTTTTAAAAAGTATTCGATTAAAGAGAAACTCTATATACACAAAATTAAATTATAAAAACAATTCAAGATATACATATCAACATGATTATAAATTACCAAAAATAAATAAAAAAATAAATGTACATATCAACGTGGGTTTTCTCATTAGTTCGCTCAAAAAAAGAAAAAAGAAAAGCAATAGACTCTCAAATAGATTTTCTCAATTCTGGTTGCCTATTATAATTAGCTCCATTATGCAGATGTGAAAGTTATTGAATTGTTAATTACACTTGATTAATGAAACTAATCTACCCATATGTTGTTTTATTAATTAGTGATAAGTCACTGTTATATTAATTTTTACTCATTTTTCAACTCAAGTAACTAATCGGATAGAATAATTGACCCAGTAATTCATGTAATTATCCTTTGGAACAATGAGAAGGTTAAAGGTTGAATTGATAGAGTGAATGCGACCTTTTGTTATAATTTAACTTATTAATCTCGTATCGTATGGTTAAAAAAAATAACAATAATAATTCAAGTGACGAACCATAAAACAATCTAGAAACAGCCTCATTTAACTCTTGCTAGTAGCTGGACCTCACGATAACAGGGATGGGTGTGTGTGGTTGGAGAGTGGTCCTCCTACGAAGCCTTGATTGAGATTTTATCACCTTACAAGGTGCACCAAAACTTTGTCCCTACTTAACCCAGAGCTTGACAGCATAGCCAACTTTTGTCTCCGCTATGTCCATCCATCCATATAACTACTGTTTACTTAAGATCTCTTCATCTAACCCCAAAAATAACCTCTATTTCAAACAATGTTAAAACTGTATTTGAATCTCGTAATGTTTTTTTTTTTTTTTTTAATAAAAAAAAAAAAAAAGAGAGAAAAACAGAAAAAGAAAGTGACAAAATTTATTTTTTATTTCATTACTTTATTTTTTTTCCATTTACAAATCTATTTTAAATTCAAAATCCAAACAAGTGGGTGGACAGTCGGATGAAATAACAGAGTAAGGCTGAAGTTGCCCTAGTAGCCATATGAAAACCAAATTCAAGTTGAATGCTCATCCAATGAATCTGAGTTGTTATGGTTATTCAAGAAATTTTCAGATAAATATATATTTAGTTCTCTCTCTCTCCGTTTTTCTTATGGATTTTTAGACACATTAATTTTCTTCTCATTTTCCTAACCTAACAAAAAAAGAGTAGAACATTAAATTTTACTTCATCGTTTCTCTTTCCTTTTTCGTTTTTTTACAAATTCAAAATTCAAACACAACATGAACAAATAGTTGTCAGAATACATTCCATTACACAAGTCAGAAGTTGAGGGACCAACGTGCATCCTTAAAAATAAACATACCATATACAACTTATCACAATCTACGTAAAATAATCACAATGTTGCATAACAAATGCCAGAAGATGATGTAACATTTTTTTACCACAAATGGTTAACATTTATACCACATCTTTCATAAGATAACCACAACAATTCATAATATAATGATAATAAATCATAACTTTTCACTTTATGAATGCACCCCATAGATTCATCATTCATAACTATTAACACACTACAAACATTCATAACTCCCACCGCAAAAAAAAAAAAAAAAAAAAAATCAATCGTAACTTTCTTATAATAAACCATGTGCATAATAACATTTTCCTAAATGTTGATGCCAAAAAAGTAGCAACCACCTACTAATTTTACCCAGAGACTCACTAATCCATGGCATAACCATTTGGCAGTCTAGCCATAAAATCATAATATCTAACTCCAAGATTCACAACACAATAAAAGGGTACATCTTTATCTGAAATCCTAGTTAACAAGAGTCCTAAAATTGAAGCCCAGCCAAGAAACTTTCCTAATAACAATTAAACCATAAAAAAATAGTAATAGTAACAAACATTATAGGGTATTGGCCCAGATTCCAAACCACAAGTTGGGCATAATGCACCCCACAATGGAGGCAACTAAAGAGACTAGACACCTACAAAATAGCAGGGCAAAATGGCATCGCACACTTTGCTAAAGGGATATCCATGCCAGGGCCCCTCCCCCCACCAATTATCACTTCCGTCTCTCCCTTCCTTTCCTTCTTATCTCATGAGATAGAAATAACCTTCTAATACCAACCTCTCATTGCTGGGTGCATTTTCATTCCTACATGAATCTTATCTGTTAGGGTCATCCATGCTACCCAGCCTGTACCTCAAGTGATCGTGAGGGGTACTTAGGTGTTAATGAAGTGAGATTTCAAGTTTGAATCAATCAAGGGCGTCGGCTTGGAGTAGTAATCCAACTCTACTATCCTACAAACATCCTACCTTGTGGCACCTCAAAAAAATAATAAAATAAAAAATACTATCCATCTTACCTGCCTTCTGCGTCCATGAAGAAACCCCCTTCCCTCTCTGTTGTGAAATATATGCAACCCAAGCTGTAGCTCATGTAATCATGAGGGGTCCTTAGGTCAATAAAGTGAGATTTCAAGTACGAGTCAATCAAGTGGCATCAACCTGTTGTAGTAATCTAACTCTACTAGCCTACTAAGATCCTACCCTGGCAAAAAAAAAAAAAATGTTGATCTGCCATCTGCATCCACAAAGAAACCCCCTCGCATCTCCGTTGCGACATACCCTGCATTTTTCTTGCTCCACAGCATCGCCTCATTTACCACCAGACACGTGGGAACCATATCCTTCATTCCCAACCAATCATTTAGCAAACATCATATGTCTAAACATTCTCTATACCCGTTTTGCAGTGCATCAAAAAGGATTAGGGCAGGAGCAGGAACACTGATAAAACACCTGTAACAAACATGTATAACAAACAAAAAAGAATGCAGTGCCTTGAATTGAAAGGCATGAACCAAAAGGCCTAGCCAGTTAAAGGCCTAATTAAATTTTTACAGAACATTATATTATAGATAGAATGTAAATGGTAGCTGAACTCAACCTTCTATAAGAAAGGCCACACACCGAAAAAAGGGTGTAGAAGCAAATAAATAGGAGGCAAAAAAGATTTGCATTAGGATCTCTATAGTTGGTACACTACACAGGGCAATTCATGCTATCAGCTTTTGCAGTAAGCCAGAAAATTAGGCTACTTTTTTCCCAGCCCAAATGGAAAAGAAGTTAATAAAGTATCGGGCATTGGGAAACCCTCTCTCCTCATCATCCTCAAAAGAACCCAAGGAGCATTTTCAAAATAAAGCTGAAAATTTGCGTACACATATCTCAGATTAATTGCTTCTGCACATCTTTAGAGACCCTCTCAACTTGAAAAAAATATAATTCTTTAAACAAACTCCTGACTTAAACGTGTTTCCAGCATTAAGTGGTTCAATCTACCTGAAGCCTTATGCTGCAACATTGTCAGTATCATCAGTTGAAGCTACTTTCTTTCCAGCGTACCGCTGAAAAAATGGGGAGAAAATAAAAAAAATTAAAACGGGTCAAATTTCTTCAGAAGTCTCTAGGACATAATGAAAACTGCAAAGATAAAATGATTTTCATAGCAAATAAATAATTACTGCGGAAGAATTTCCAAAATACCTGCTTGCCAAAGGAGAAGGGGACATATTTGTATTTGACCATGTGCATTATCTGCCTCTTCATTGTTGAAACAAACAGCACCACCCAATAGAACAATAGAATTGGCCAAAATACAGGCACATCAAATGCACTGAAGAATGTGAGCACGAAGGCAAAGCAGAAGGCTTTTGTTATGGAATACCTGCCATGAGAAGTAAAAAGATGGAAATCCATACCACTTGACAAACTCAAAACTATCATTCACAAGAATTGCAACTAATAAGCGGCTCTGCATTGGGAAAGAACAACATGAAGAGCAACTTACTTCAACAAAACAAGATTTAAGGAAAAAAGGAACACTCTTCACAAAAATAAACTTCAGAATGACAATAATAAACAACAGATATTTGTGTGATTAACAAAACCTTTAACAACCCTAAATTAATGCAAAAATAAAACAAATACCAGGTACTCTAATTCACAGATAAACAAACTGCAAACTAAATTTAGACTATCATCCTTTATTGTATAGCCACGAAGCAAACCTTATGTGCTACGTATATGTATATAGCTTTCATCAATTAAAATGGACTTTGCAGAAGTAGTGGCAAAGTTTTACAAACCTCCACAACAACAGGATTACTGAGCTTCCACAAGATTCTTCTTATCTATACAGATATATCTAGACACACACACGCATAAACATGTGCCACCCTTATGATATTGATACTTGTGAGAAAGATGACATAACACTATGAACATATAGTGTGAGAGGTCCATTAATGTCATCCATTATATTAGGAGATATTAAAGTCTCATAGTAGTCTCCCAATACTCATGCGTATGGGTTGTCTCCCAATACTCATGACTCATGGTGTTGCCATCATAAAATTGATCTATATCTGCCACAAGTGAACAATAGCACTCTGCTCAATTAATACGAGACACATATATATCTATAATATAACCGACTGGCCTACAATATACTGGTTACATTGATAGGTACATGTGATTAGACATTGCCTTTCACATATAACCTGATCAAGAAGCCTCTTTGCAGATACTTTTCTCCTCACCATCTTTTATAACTGAGAAGAAAACATTTGCAAATAATAAGAGTAATAACGGTAGAAATAAAAATAATAATGATACTAAATAACCAAGAAACATATAAATGTGAGAATTTTCTCTCTAGTGTGCATCGAAAAATGATCTATTTAAGTGCTTCAGCAAATCAACTTCCATCTCCTACCCTAAGGTGCTTAGCCAAAGGTTCCTTTGTTCATGGAGAGACAAGCTTACATATCAGCAATTCTAACAAAGGATGAAATAAAGTGTTTAGTAAGCCTTTGAAGAATTTAGTCATGCACTTAATTGGTGGATATATGTCCTCATAACACTATGTTTCTAAGTTTAAAAATGGCACTGTGATGACTACAAAAGCATTCCATTTGAAGGCCCCTCAAATAATAAGAATCACTCTCCAATGCAGATATAGTATACACCCAAAATCACTAGGTAAACTAAAGCATTGAATAGGATTTCAAGGACTTTATTGAAATATGAGTCGACCAATTCCTCTAACCAGCATACATGGTTAAAGGACACACACACACACACACACACACACATATATAAAGGTATAACAATCTTCAATAAGAAATGGAAAAAGGACAGTACCCAAAGTTAGTCCTTGTTAATTTAGGGTGTTGAGCTAAGAAGTAGGGACATGGACACATGACACGACACAGATATGACACAGATGCGCTGATACGCTAATTTTCAAAAAACACAGGACACGACACGTGGAGGACACGCATGAAATATATAATTTTATATATTTATTATATATTATATATATGAATATATCATTTAAACATAATAAAAAAATACAATATGACACTAATCCCTATAAATTTATATAATTTTTGTTTTACTATTGTATCTTAAGTTATTTTGTTCAAACTTATAATTAGTTTCGCATGTGTCTAATCGATAAACACGTGAACACACGTGTGTCTAAGAGATACACACGTGTGTCCTCCAAGTGTCCAAAGAGTGTCCCTGTCTTTAAAATATAGGACATATTTTGAAGAGTGTTGGACACGTGTTAGGGAAGTGTCCAAAGAGTGTCAGTGTCCGACACGGACACGGCATGGATACGTTACCTTCTTAGAAGTGTCCGTGCTTCTTAGGTGTTGGGAAATTAAAACTTGAATGAATCTACCTTAGAAAAATTATTGGAACATACTTTCATGAACCACCTTAGAAAAGGATTGTACCCAATGTGAAGTGATTTATCCATGCATCCTAGAAAAACAATCTACTTTGAGTTCATCCTATAATCAATAGAAAAGTGATATGTTTTGCACACCACACACAAAATCTTCTCATGAACATGGGACCAAAAATAACAACAAATGACTAAAGTGCATGGTAGACGGATGTACTTTTATAAGATGCACATGCACATTGAAGATAATATCACATCTTAAAAGGTTTCTTGAGGTATTTCTGAAGTTGGTCTCAAGTGTGATGCAAATAGAGCTAAAAGGTTTTAACAAGGATAATTTTCAATAGAGGCACTCAAGTAATACAAATAAACCAAACCAAGCCTTAAGTCCTATCAACAGAAAGGATTAATATCTTTGAAGTCCATAGCTGACTCCACCCTGCACACTGATAAATGAAGGCTACAAAGACATAGATTAAAGAATCCTTTGACTTAG
Source organism: Camellia granthamiana (assembly GCA_036172215.1). Taxonomy (NCBI): domain Eukaryota; kingdom Viridiplantae; phylum Streptophyta; class Magnoliopsida; order Ericales; family Theaceae; genus Camellia; species Camellia granthamiana. The sequence continues at coordinate 145,823,186 of CM069905.1, read as the reverse complement.
AGATATTTGACCACATATCATTCAATGGCTTAATGGGTACATTACAGTAGCTAATATCAAGTTAGGATGAATTTAAGGTTCACTATATCAGTCTGTAGTTTATTTATCATTTTTTTCACAGTGTGATTAATTTTTTTTTTCTAATTATCTTTAATCTAAAATTATTTAATTTCAACTTAAGATCCTATATAGTTAATTTAACATAGTTTCAAGTCTGCATTATCTTTAAAATCAAATTGTGAACTAGACATTGAATTTCAATGTCACTTTTTTCCCTGCTTAATCATCTAGTATTGACACATACCACATCAAATGTACAAATTGGTAGCAACTAGCTTACAATTTCTGAGTAATAGTTTCAAATTTTGTTTTCAATTCTGATTGACAGCCAAAAAATATGATTCACCTTTCATGCAGTACACCTTAAATTTTAAATCTTGAAAACTACTGGCAGGTACTGCATACGGGGTAAGCAAATGACCTAGAGGTCCAATTGACAAATTTATACATATATATAATTAAAAAAAAAAAAAAATCTTCCAACATAGATAGAGATGGGAATTCCTAAATAGTAGATCAGTTTCATTTCAATTCAAATCCACCTCGTTTCAATTATGGCCCAACTTTTGTCTAAAATGAGGAGGCAAAAAACTAGAACTTGTTGAAAATTTTATTTACCAAACTAAGGCTCAGCTTGTTGCGGAATAAACCACACACATACACACACAATAGCAAAACGAATGAATCATAAACAAGAAAAGCACGACACACAGATATACATGGTTTGGCAAGATTCCCTATGTCCATTGTTCACATCAATTCCACTATATTGAAAGACCAGAAGAGTACAATGTGGCTACTTGAGTAGACTTCAATATATATATATATATACTAGGGTTCATATCAATAGATTATCATAATGCCCTTAGCATTCAAAAGTAATTCGTTTTAAGCAGGCTCCACAAACCCAACACAACTTAATGGAGTGGAGTAAAACCCACTTCTTGCCTCCAAACAACACCAAAAGATTTCCTAAGGATAGTTCCATAAGATGGTTCTGAGAGTGATAAAAAGAATATTGATGTTTATGAGATAAAGAAACTAGAAAAAAAATTAATGGAAAGGATATAGCTTTGAAATTCCATAATGCACCGCACCGTGGAGGCTTGCAAACAAACGGTAGAAAATACTCCTATGACATTGAGATCTATCACCATTATAAATAATTCAATTGCTTGGAAAGCATTGTCACTCTTTATTTTTCCATCCATATTGGATCAATCTCGAGTGCGCATTACATCAGCCACACCAAGTGTCCTATTCCAATCAATAGGAATATACCTATCAATTTCGGAACCCTAATTTCAATTTTTATTTTCACTTGTAATTGACAGAAACAAACATCATTCACCTCTCATACAGAACATTTTAAAATCTGAAAAAGGACAGGTCCAAATTGATAAAAGCCACGTCTTTTACCAGAAGACGCCCCTAAATCTAAACCCAATGCAGACACAAAATTTATGAAGATCTTACACACACTGTTCCCCAATTTGATCAAAAAATCATTAATAGATTCATTCTCCAATACAAACATCATGAATTGAAAAGGAGAGAGAGAAAGAGAGAACGAACCAGAACTTGAACTCAGGAAGGCGGCGAACGAAGGGACGAAACTCGTCAGATCCGCGAGTGGGGAGGGAGGGGCCATCGGAGAGATCTTGGATCTCGGGATCGACCTGAGGGGAGAGGAAGAGGATGAAGAGCTGGAGGATGTAGATGCCGAGGCCATAGGTGATTATGTAGTAGCCTTGAAGGAGGAAGACGCGGATGGAGTAGATCAACGCCACCAAGAAGAAGCCGATCCAACGGTGGTAGACGAGAGGCGTCGACTTGTCCAGGAGGTGTTGGTACCGCCGTGACACGCCGTAGCTCCACTGCGACACCGACGACGACGACGGATCGTCGCCGGAACCGCCACCGAGATTCATATTTTATTTATTTATTTATTTGTTTTGTCTCTCTTCCTGATTCTTGTTGGAATGGCAGAAGAGAGAGATATTCGTCGGCCTGTCGTTCTTTCTTTTTTTGTAAAGACTGTTTATTTATTTTATGGAAGGAAAATGAATGGGACCACTAATTAGTAATCCCACTAATTAGGTGGCAGTGGGTTTCATCAGTAATGATGTGATGTTTTGGTCTTGGAGTTGTATTTTTTTTTTTTTTTTTTAATGCATTAGTGCTATTAGTGGTAGTATTTTTAGTGGGATGAATCATTGTTGTTTATGGAATTCACAAGGAGAGGCAACGGTCGTGACGTTGAGAAAATGTAATGGAGTTAGGGGCTCGTGGTTCGATTGTGACGTGAAATTTTTAATCCGTCATTTGTTTATAAGATTGGTGAATTAAAAAAAAAATTAATCTGTATTTACCAATTAGATTGACAAATGTGGATTTAGCCTCCGTTTGGGAAGTGGGTTGGCTTTTTGGCTTTTTGGCTTTTTTGGCTATTTTAGCCTGGGCTTAAAAGTTTGGTTTGGGAAGGGCTTTTTGGCTTTTTGGCTTTTTTGACTTTTTTTGTGAGAGAGGAGTGTAATGATTATGGATTGGATGTGATGTTTTGTTTTTTGTGGCTAAAAAAGTCTATTTTGTCTTTTGTGGCTAAAATAGCCAAAAAAGCCCAAAAAAGTTCTTGCCAAACACCACCTAAGGTGGATGTGAATTAATTTAGCTATTTAAATTTTTATAAATTTTAACAGTAATGCTATAAACCTCAAAAATTCTATCAAAAGTTTTATCAAATGTCTCACATGGGTAAATGTGTAAATGTGGGTCCCACACCCATGTGAGACATTTGGTAAAACTTTTGGTAAAATTTTTGGGGTACCTAGCATTTTTCAAATTTTAAACATAATATAACTTGTCAATATATATATATATATATTTTTTATAACAATTCAACTTAACGTAATAAAAAGATTATTAAATAAATTATCAAATACTAATAATAAATATATAAATAATAAAATCATACATTATCAAAATTATTTCAGTATTCTTTTTATTATTCAAAAATTATTTAATTTAATTTTTTATTTAAAATGACAAAATTAAGTCTTATATTTTCTATACAAAAATATCAAATATTAACACTTACTATTTGATAAAAAAAATTTCTAAATTGAAAATATAACAAAATGTCTAAAAAAAATTTCAATTGAAAACACAAACAGAATATCTAAATAAATTAAAAATATAAAGTTTTACAAATTATTATGGGTGCTCGTAATTTGGTGGTTCAGTTGCTGCTAAAGGAACCTTAAATCCATCATCTGTGCAAAATTAGGCGTATTAAAAAAAATAAATCGGTAACCGTCTACTTATCATCACACATTTGTCTAAAATGCGGTGCATCAATTCGGTTTGAGCGGATCAAACCCCATTTAGGAGTAGAAGCTTTTGGGCATTGGAGAAGCCCAGTCTATAGAGTGGGCATGGTGTTTCATAATGGGCTGAATTCTTTACAGGGTCTGCTCTTCTACGTTAAAGCCCAATCAATCAAGGGCCTTATATTTTTTCTGCTGATGTATTGATAAATTTATAAGGTACTTACAATAAGTGGATTTATTATCTAATAGGTTTTATAATAATTAATAGTATTTTTTATTAAATATTATTAAAAATCGTCATTAATTGTTACAATTTGAAAATTGTCACAAACAATGTTACTAAGTATAAGTTTTGGCGACAATTTTAAAACATCATCATAAAAAAATGTCACTAAAGTTTTATCTTTCAGCAACAATTTAAAAAAGTTATTACAAAAAAAGTCACTAATTGTAAGTTTTAATAACAATTTAGAAAAATCGTGATAAAAAGAATCACTAATTGTCAATCTTAGCGACATATGCAAAAAATCGTTACAAAAATTTATTTTTAATGATGATTTTACTAGAATTTATTTTCAATAAGACTTAATAGGAAATCTAACTATTAGGACCTATTGATTATTTACTCAAATTTTTCTAACACACCAAAATTAAAGAGTGTTACTGTATCGGTTTGTTTTAATTCAAGAGAACCAAATTAGTTTTTATAGTTCCAGAAATTGAATTGTAATTTATATATATATATATGTAATTTCTACTTGTGATTTACTATGTAGAAATAGTTTATATAATTTTTTTTTTTAATTTTTAAAATTGATATTGAGAAGTAGGGGAATTAGTGCTTTTAGTTTTAATTTTTTGATTATTAACTTTTGTTTTGCAAGAAGTGCAATCAAACATGCCCTTATGTATGAGTCTCAAGAGCAATTGTAAAACTACATGTATCTAATATTTTTTTTATTGGAATATGTTAGACAATTTTCAAAGTATTCAAAGAAAAAAATTAAAGAAAGGAGATAGACTATTTGATTACAAAAATCAAAATAGTATATAAAAACAAATATAACAACAACAGATTCTTATCTTGTTATAAAAACAAAATCAGAATCTGATAAAGAAAAATAAATAAACCAAAAAAGAAAACTGATCACTTACCTTATTAATTTCTCGAACAAATTTTTTGATCAAGTCCAGTATTTAACACTACATCCTTAAGACAGATTCGTCATCTCCACGGTACTTTCAGATTGTTGACGTCTATCTACCAGGATAAAATGATCAACAACGAATAGTAGCAGCACTACAAATTATTCGCATAACGAACACACTTTGTGTTTACACTCTTTTCTTACAGGAAAAATAATGCAGCAAAATGCAGAGAGCAATACCATAATTGAGAACGAAAAATTGAGTGAAAATCCAAATGAGGGACTTGTCTATTTATAAGTGCAATGGTGGCTTTTCAGATTTGAATTCAATAGGTAGCAAACTTGTTTGAACAAATATGAAACCTGTTTGGTTTGAATTTGAACAGATACTAAATCTATTTGGTTTAAATTAAAACAGATATAAACCTGTTCGGTAGAGGAAAAATCTAGACATCATTTTGGAATTAATTTCGAAATTCAAATTCTGAAAAAGGTAAAAATTTAATTTTAGAAAAATAAAATTCGAAATGTTTTTGGCCCAAAAAGATAAGTATTGGGCCGAACTAGCCCAACCCAACCTCACATCTACGTCCGAGCCAGCCCGCCCGAACAGTGGCACGCATGTGTTGTTTTGGGTCCAATGGATCTAACCCACTTTACCCATAATCTCACCCTTCCACAAAACTTGGTGTGGGGACATAATTTTTGAATGGCAACACGTGGCCGAGGTGTCACCGAAATGCCAGCCGAGGTGCCACGTGTCCTGGTCATGACGCCGAGATCATCTCGGCTAGGCCGAGGTTATTTGAGAAGAAACCGGAGTTCGGGATAAACGGATAAGGGACGAGTCCTAAAATGGGAGAAGACTTCAGTTTGGGTAAAGATAAGACTCTTAGAGAGTTTATCCTAATCCTACTAGGAGTCCAAGATTAGCAGTAATCCTAAGTCCATATAAGACTCTTAGGTCATGTTTGATTCATAATACAAATAGTGAAGTATTAATAATCCTATTAAATTAGTGTGGTATTCACTATCCAATTGGATTAATATTCATTGGATTAATAATCCCACCCCTACCCCATTACTAATAATTCTACAAATTTGTTGGATTAATTATCCATTGGATTAATAATCCTAAACCAAAATGTTAAAACAAACATAGAATAATTGGACCCATGGATTAATAATTCCAATCCCATGCTCTAATCCACCCAATCAAACATGCCCTTAGAGAGTTTATCCTAATCCTACTAGGAGTCCAAGATTAGCAATAATCCTAAGTCTATTGAAGCTAGGCTTCTATTGGGACTAGGTTTGTGTTGGCTATAAAAAAGAGGCACCCTCATGGGTCTAAGGTATGCTTTTTATGCTCTGAATAGTGAGTTAAGCACTTTTGCTATCTTTGAGAGATAACTGACTTGATCGTTGGAGTGTCCCTGGGTGGATGAACCACTGTTGGAATCTCTTCTTTTTGTGACAGGTTGTTCGGGCTTAATCTATTCTGCCGGTGTTCTCCAGCTGAGTACTTAGTTGGCAGTGTGGTCAGAAATTGACACACAGAATTTGGAGCCGTCTGTAGGAACGAAAGGAGAATAGATGGCCAATGACGGACAGAAAGAAAAGGTTGGGAACGACACCCCTACTGAGAGTGGGAAACATGTTGACCTTGATGTCGAAGAAGACAACTGCAACGAAGAGACTCGTGATAAAAATCATGGAGGAAAGGACGTTGGCCAGGAGGGCGGCGTACCGAAGAAATCGAACCGGAGCGGGTACTATAGCGAGGACGACCTCCAGGTATGGAAAGATAGATGCCTGCGAAGAGACGACGAGATAAAGTGAATGGCGGACAAATTGGTGGACTTGCAAACGGTCGTCAATTTCATAATGCAGAACAACGTCATGCAGCCACTGTTCCCGCTACAAGATACGCCGATTTCAGCGGCCAGGAAAGGTGCCCAGAAAGGGGGGCAGAAAACGGTTCCTGCAGTCCCTCAGCATAGCGGGACCAAGGGACTTTCTCACCGGCCTTCACGGGAGGTCGGGCATGGAGAATCCCAGAAGGCACGTCGAACAAAAGAAACCTGCATCAAAGAACATCGGGATGTTCAGGGGAAGGAACTCTGTTTCGACATGACTAATGGAGGGAGGTCCAAAAGGACTCACAATGACACTAGAAGTAGTGCACCAAAGAGGCTGAAATCCAGAGACAGCCGAGCTCCTAGACGAACCAAAGAGGATCTGGGAGATCACCTCCAGAGGAAGCAACAAGATGCCGAGGTAACCTCCCCGGTCAAGCCGAGAACGCCGTTCTCGGAAGAATTAGACAAAGTTGAGGTCCCGAAGAGATTCAGTATGCCGAGGTTCCAGATATATAATGGGAAGTCGGACCCCAACTTTCACGTCGGATTATACCTGAACGCGATGGCGTTATACTCTGGGAACGAGCCGTTGCTCTGCAAAGTGTTCCCCTCATCATTCGGGGAAATTGCATCGGACTGGTGTAGACATCCCCGAACGCCCCGGGAGGGTTAAGTCCCGTTCCGTTCATACTGGGGTCACTACAGTTCAAGGACTCGATTGTCACGGTTCTAAATCTTGAACCAAAGAGTCCAAATCCGGCAAATCGTTTTTGAGAAAACAGATTTTTGAAAGAAGTGCCAAACATGGACTGCTTTGCCAGATACAGAGTCGCCACCTAAATATTTTTTGTTATGGGGAAATTTAGGAAACCCTGACTCGGTACCAAAGGCCACGTGTCCGTCATCACCAAAGTTGCCTCGGCTCGGGAACTTGGGTACGATTGGGGAAGGTCACTTCGTGAGCACCCCCGCTCGCCCGGTCAAAGACCGGCCTCTACTAACCGTGATATCTAGTTTTGAAAACATTGTGTGTTCTTATTCCGGTTATTAGCCTAGGTTACTATGTGATGCGCACAGCATACAAGTATAGACTGAGTCGCCTGAATTGGAACAAAACATTTCATGTTTGTTTGTTTGAAAATGGTTTGATGGTGCTACCCGCAAGTAGGCTAAGATGTGGATTTGCCACCCTCGGGTGGGCTTAAGAAAACATGATTTTGCCACTATCTAGTGGGCTTAAAACAAACATTTGATGAATTGTCCCAATTTAAGTAACACAACCTTCACCCACAAGCATTCAAGCAGTTATATCACATAAGCACATAGCCTCATGGTAAGCATACTATTCATGGCAACACTCACACGCATGCAAGGATGCTAAAGCATAAAAAACTCACCGAGTACTCCAAGCCAAAACAGAAACTCATTAGAAATCCATGCATGATCCTAGATACACAGAAATGCCTAATGCAACACATGCAAAGATGCAACTATAGCAGGCTCGGCTATTCTAAACATGGCATATGGAATGCTACAACTAACACGTATTCAATTTGGAATTGAAATACAAATGCAGTTTGTATAATGCGCCGAGCCCGGTGCGTGCAAAACAGATGAATGATGCAAACATGCTGTCATACTGTATGCTAATTGAAATATGCCCTAATCTAACCATCATAAGCAGGTAAATAAAAGGGAAGAAAGACGTGGGGTTGGAAGACATACATCACACTCACGCACACTTATTACAATTATGCCCTCGCGCAGAGGGTCCAAAAGAATATACAGTCCCAAATGAAAGAATAGTACAGTCCAAATAAATATTACAGTCCAAATAATACAAATTTCTAATTAATTTACAAATTAACTAAGAAAATAATAAAACTGGCATGCAAGCCAGGGACTGCCTTGATTCTGCTCCGGATGATGGAATGATGCATGCCCGGGTTGCCTTTGCGCGGAAATCCATGACAATGCCCCAATTAGCCTCTGTTTGCACCTGTTCTTGAAATGCGTGCCAAACTTCGAAAAGTTACTAATTCTTCATTTTGTTGCAACAGAGAGCAGGAAAGGGGCATAGCAATGCATTTTCACAGATATATGCATGCCTCGATCCTCGTGCCACCAATCACGCATCTCGATGCATGATGGCCGAGGAGCCAAATTGCACAACTCAATATAGAATGAATGCATATGAACACTATAACAAAACCTAACTCCATCATGGATAATCCGGAGTGTCGGTGACTTGGGAATTGAGACCCGCTCCGTCACTCGGAGTACGGAACGCACCTCGTTTCCCGTGCCCGGGCTAACTCCTATCCCGAACATGATGCAATATGCATGACATGCATGAAATGCAACTAACATACAATCCTAACATACACGATGCTATGGAATGGCATACACGTTACACGAGGTGATACACAACCGAGCATACACAATGCTATGGATGAAATGGCATACGCAATGCAATATGGGCTTACACCAACATGAGAGAGCCTCAGCCACACTCACATAAGAGACCATCAGATGAAAACAAGACAACTCGAAATGCGTGCCCGCGTGCACGTAAACCGAGGACGGACCCTCAGGCATCGAAATGCCACTCTAATGAGACATGGCAAAGACATGGTATATGGTATGCAAACATGCAAAAATCAGTGGCAAGATGAGGGGCAAAACAGCCTCGAAACCCGGTAAAACGAAACCCAATGCATGAGATGATCCCGAAATGCGAAATTAGGCACATGGAATGGCCTACAGCTATACTAAACATGCATAATCTGGACATGGAGTGAAAAAGAAGAAGCAAGGAAGCCCCAAAATAAGCATCTTTACAGTATAAAACATGGCCAAACAGCAATCACAAGTAGGGCTAAAATGGCATACAAAGATGGCTCCGCAAGGGAGGCAATGAAGCAAGTGGTACATGCAGTGCCCAAACAGAAAAATACCCTTTTACAACACTGAAGAGGGACCAAAAATATGAACATTTAAAGTTTATGACATCCTCCAAATCGGTATGCAAACATGCTCAAAATGCAATGCAAGATTAAGGCCATAAGAGGGTATAACATGAAGTGCACAAAAAATTCATCAAATAGCTAAAGACCCTTAATGAAACATGACAAGGGGGTCAAAACATGGCCACTTTCAGTTCTGATCATGGCCGAAAACAGAAGCTAAAATGAGCTAACAAAGCATGCAAAAATGGGGGCCAAAGAGGGGCATAATGGTAAGTGCTACATGGAGGCCCCCAACAGTGTTGAGTCCTTCTACAATGTTGTAGAGGGGCTCAAAATAAGCCAGCTTAGAGTTTGTATCATGCTCAAAAACAGATCACACATAGGCTAGAAAAATCATGCAAGATAATGGCATACAAGAGGGTATTGAAGCAAGTTCACAGTGGAGGGCTCAAACAGGGTTGAGCCCTTAAACAAACATGAAGAATGGCTCAAAAAAATGCCCCTTTCAGTTAGGGTCAGAGCCCAAAACAGCAAGTAAATAGGCTAAGAAATTGTTGCAAAATAGAGCTAGCAAAGAGGGGAAGTGGACTTACCCTTGAAGACTAAAACCTTGGCTGCTTCTTGGACCAAATTTGCTACCTCCTAGCTGCTGGAAAGCCTCCCAAGGTGCTGGAAATGGAGTGGTGGTGGTGGTGCTTGGTGGTGATGAAGAAATGGGTTGGAACTTGGTTGTTTTTGAGCTTGGAAGTAGAGAGGGAGAGAGATGTGTATACAAGACTCTCCAACAATTTTTTCTAACTCTAAAAACATACCTGAGGTGGTGTATATGTAGGCAAAATTGGTGGAAAAATGGAGGGAAAAAAAAAGGGGGGAAAACTAGTCAAGTTTCCCCTCAAAATGGCCAAACCCTCGGACATGGGTGTAGTGGAAAACAAAATTCACATCTAGGATACCCTTGGGGAGGGGGGCATGGCCGGCTAGTTTAAAGGGGCAAAAAGGTCATTTCACAAAAAGGGTAGCCGGCCAGCTAGATTTTCTGGCCGGCCAGCTACTTTCAGGGTAAGAAAAATAGGCTTCCGGGAAGAAAGGTGGCCGGTGGGTGATTGGGAAGTCCAATGGTGGCCATTCAAGTGTCCAAATTGAAGCCCCGGAAGTTAGCTTTCCAATGGCACAAACCTTGCATCAAAATTCCTCCTGTGGAAAACGTTATGCCCGTTTCCGTGAAGTCGCGCAGATTCGGTCCCAACCGGAGTGATGCCCTACTTCAATCAACCATATCTCCTCCGTCCGGAATTGAATTTAGGAGATTCTTGAGTGCAAGATGAAGCCCCGGGAGTAAGCTTTCCAACAGTGGTGGCCTCATAGCTTGATTCCAAGTATCCAAATGAATAGGCCCGATTCGGCGAGGGCTGCTCGACTCTCTCTTAACGGTTCATGCCCATTTTCTTCCCCGACTGGATTTCTTCTCTCTTCTCTTCTTTTCTTCAACTTCAAACCCCTAAGTAAGATGTTTTGAAAGATTTTTCAAAGATTTCATCTCTCTTTCGTTCATTTCCACTTTGTCCTTGCTCGGTTTACCGAAAAACGCGACGTTTGACAAAAGGCGAGCGTCGGAACATCGTAAAAACTTTATTTTCAAAATGTTTCGAAAGAGAGGGTTTTAAGATCTAAAATCTTTCAAAATAGCTTTGGTCCAAAATGGGGCGTGAAGTTGGGATTTGTTCCTCTCTCTTTGCCGAAGAAATTGCACCTTTCCCCTGCACAACTTTCTCCACCATGTAAACCATCAGTCGCGTCGAAGTCTTATGGACGGTCAAAAATGGGGTGTCTACAACTGGTTTCATAAGTTGCCGACAGAAACTGGGAAGGCCTGGCCGAGATGTTTGTGGCCAGGTTCATGACAAACAAACTACAGCCATTGAGGGTGGACGCCCTAATGGCCCTGAAGATCGGCAAGGATGAAAGCCTTAGGGCCTATACCAAAAGGTATTATGAGGTATTCAACCGAATACCAGAATGCAACCAAGAGATGGCGGTCGTGCCGTTTAAAAACGGCTTGAAGGATGACTGCCTACTTCGAAAATCACTAGCAAAGACATTGCCGAAAAGCATGGAGGAGCTGATAGCCAGGATAGAAAAGTATGCCAGGGCCAAGGAAGACACGTCGGGGACAAAGGCGTCCAAACAAGAGAAGAGAAATGGTTTGCCGAAGCAAAGCCGAGATAACACTGGACACGAGAAAACAAGAGCTTAGCCCAAGTGAGTAGATCCTAGATTCCAGATCTCGAATTCCAGATCCTAGAAGACAAGATCTCGGCTTAGATGATTAAGTCCGAGAAGAGAAGAGCTTAGCCTAAGTCAAAGAATTTTTTCCACAAAGGAGTTTGTGGAAGCCATGCAGGAGGCAGATTCCCTGCCCATAGAGCAATATCGTAGGGATTCTTTTGGCCTTACATGCAAAAGGAAGTTGAAGCCTATGTAAAAAAAAAAAACATGAAAATGCTTTGAAATCCACCTGCAACGTGCGATAGAACAAAGGGTTGAAGAATGATGCTTAGGAGTTGGAATTTCACAAGCCAATGTCATATTTAACACTTGTTGAAACTTGAGAAAAGTTTACAAATTGAAGTTAAATCGAGATGATGTTTAATTTTTTTTATATAAATTCTAATCAAGTTTTTGAATAAAATACTAACCAATATTTTGTAGCCACTAGCCAGACAAGGGCTCTTTCCCACGAGCAATATGAGTGTATCCAAATTCATGTTGAGAAAGATCTACGATATTGTTTGAAGGTTTGTACGTAATTTTAATTTTGAGAGAATTATTTGAATGTGGAGAAAGAGAAAACAATTACAAAAAGCGATGTAAATTATTATTTTTGTGAAAGTTGCACTTTCAAGTTTTTGTAATTATTTTTAGTCTTGTAGGCTGAATAGTAACTCCCCTAAAAAATTTCTATATGTCGAAACAGCTGGAGGCTAGAATTTTTGGCCATATGTGTGTAGTTGGATTGGATCTATACCACTTGTCTCATAGTTTGAAGTCAAAAGCTGATCTGAAATTCTGTTTGACAAAATAGCCATTGACCTTCTGCCATGTGAATGGGAACCTTACAAGTGCTGCTTATAATATAAATTAGGACTAAATGAATGTAATTATTAAAGTGTAATGGTGATATCATTTTTATATGTTGTCACAAACTAACAAAATTGATTAAATGGGGTTGGAATTCACACCCAATTAAATATGTGACCAAAAGTTGTAAATTTATGTATGAAAAAAGAGTTTTCACTTTTAAAAATTATTTGTTATTATTGTTACACTTAATATCTGCTTGACTAGTACTTTCATTTTATGAGTGGTTTGCATCAATTATTTCACAAATTTTTTTTTTCAAATAATAAAATAAAAACTTGATTATCTTATTTGACTGCTAATCTGAATTATACTAATCCAAATGATAAGATTTATTCAATTGAATAGGTTGTTGATCTTATAATCACTTTACATACATGGACAAGATCACACACGCTAAAATTACCTTCGTGTTAAATTTATTGTTATTAATATTTTTTCCTTCTTTGGTACAAATGTTCAATTTTATTATCATGTGGTTAGCGTCCTCTTCTAGTTTTAACAAATGATGTAATGAAAATTTTTATAATAAAAATAATACTAACATATTTTTAATTTATTGAGAATAATTACCAAATAAACAAATAATTTTTCTTCTGGAAGGCCCTTATAATTGAGGAAGGGACGTTTACATAAGAGCTCAAAAGTCAACTCTCAAATGGAAGAAAGTTCCTCCACTATTTCGTTCCACCATTCTAACCTATATAGCTAGCTTTTGACATTTCAACAGATCAAATCATATCATACACAGCTCCGATCATGTTTGGTGCACCCATGTCCACCACCGCCGCATTTCAAACCCAGCATTCCGCAGCACCACGACCACCACCAATGTATGCTCCACCGCCGCCATCACAACCATATCAACAGCCCAATGCACTTCTTTCCTCCGTCCTACCATACGGTGGCGCACCACCAGCTCCTTCATATCCCTCCACCGCCACCGCCACCGCCACCGCCTACTCTGCTGCACCGTACACCACGTGCCCCCCACCCCCAAGTTCAGTACCACCATCTCCATCTCCATCTCCATCTCCTTCTCCTTACCCAACATACCCTACTCAGGCATCTGCAACCCCATCTCCTCCATACTCAATGTTCACTCCTAATTCAGCAACCCAATCTCTTTACCCCAATTACCCTCCTAATAATAATAATAATAATAATAATAATACAGCAGTGACATATCCACCATCATCCACCCCCTACCCTCATGCTCCACCACCACCTGCCCGTCCTCCCCAGCCTTTTGCCCCCGCAGCCTACCCTGCTCCACCATACCTGCCGCCGCCGCCGCCCCACCAAGCCTCAAACTGTTACCCACCAGGTATATTTCCATTCTTATTAACTTCTTATTTTCATGCATCATCCTAGTAAAAAAAAAAGTCTTTCTTAGGCCACTGCATGACACACTTGAATAATTTAATTTGTTTGTTTTGTTGAACTAGTGTATATCATTAGGAAAAAAAAGTCAGATTAACTCGATGATTGCACAATAATCGCACACAGATGATTTTAATATAATAAAAATTGAATGATTTATCTTTAATTATACTTGTCATTTATTTTTCTGAAAATGAATATTTGATAAAATCATGTACTACGATTATTTTATTAGTTTTATTTTTTTTAATAAAAAATTTATGAATCCTACAAATAAATGATTCTATTATATGATTTTTTTTTAATTTTAAATTATGATGAAAGTATTATTCATCTCTGCTATTTCCTTTTTGGAATTTCTTACTATATCATAATTATATGTATATATTCAGGTGCAGGAGTGTGGCCACCACCTCCATACTAAAGATCTTCAGGACCAGAATATTAACATAGATCTGAGTAAGAGTTGTTCAAGTGGAGAAAAATGCAGCAACCAAGACTTCCTCAGACAGTTCATCTTTGAGCTTTGTCTCCTTTTGTATTAAAATTACTTTGTGATTTATATATATCAAAAAAAAAAAAATTTAAATCAGCTTTGTCTATTATTACTTTGATTTGGCTACCGATAAAGTCGATTGCTGATATATATATATATATATATATGCATGACTTATCATTTTCTTGTCATGTCTCCATAAGATAAAATGCTATCATAGATTCCTACATCCAAATAAATCAAAAATGGTTTCCTCTACTGAAAATATCATTTAAGTGAAATGTAGAAAGAATAATCAAATTAATAAAAAATTTTGCGACATTAAAATTTATTTTTATAAACTTTTTTATGAACAATTGTTGACAATATTAACTAAAAAGAGTTTGAAGACAGTTTCTGGGCTGGTAAATTTAACAATGCCTAAAAACAAATCTTCTTAAAGAAACCTTAGTTAATAAGCTTGAAAATTAACATTTGTATGTTTAAGAGCACTTCTAATGATTGTTATAACAAAATGTCAAAAAGAAGAGTTCCAAAGCAACTGCTATTTGAGGTGTTAAATTTTGACTTTGAGATTCCTTGTTCCATAGGCACGAGGCTCTTTCTCTCTCTTAAAAGGACCCATAAATACCATTTGTGTTTAATTCTTTTGTTTAAAAAAAATATAATAAACAACATTTTCTTTATTGAAGCAGAGTTTCCAAATTTTTATATTTTTTTGTTACCCATTTTAAAACATTTTTTATACTGTAATATGCTAAACTTTAATTTGGTATGCCATTTTAACTATTTAGCATATGGAGATAAACCTCAATTTTTAGCTTCCAATCTAACCCAAAAAACAAAATTTGAAGGCATGATTAATAAATTTCTCACAATAATCTGGGACAAAAGCTGAAACTCCTTGACAAACAATTAAGGATTAATTACACTTTACACCATCTTACTTTTATCAAAATCTATTTTTGATCCCTCAATTTTTTGTTATGACAACCAAATTCTTATATGTTTAAAGTGATTCATTTATTTTTAATTGTAACAATTAATTCCTTATAATATAAGCGAAGGTGCAATATTAATAACATTGACGAAACTTGTTAGGTAAGTTGTATACGACAATTTTCTCACCATATTAACATCTCACAAATTCATCAAAATCTCACTCCCTACATGTCACGACCCAAATCCGGTATCCAAAGGCTCGGCGTCGTAATAAAATAAAAATAAATTAATTCGGATAATTCTGTAGTAGCAGCACAAGTGGATAAATTAAATAAATTAAAATAAAATAATTGGGTACCAACTGCTTATTTAAAAGGAAATAAAACATAGTCATTTGAACTTTATTGTATTACAAGAATTCAAAAAAAAAAAAAAGATATTAAAAAAAAAAAAAACAACACAGCGATTCATTTTCCATTTTGATCCCGCTAAACCTCGTCACCTAAAAGGGGTAACAGCTATAAGCACATAGCAGAGTGAGAAATATTATACTGTGAGTATAGGGGCACAAAATAGCCATGGATAATTATTTATTAAAACATTAACATAATTTGAGTTGAATACACAAATTAATTAAGTGCCAAAAACTGAAATAATTAACTATAACCACGGTACATAATAGAACAGAACAGGGGTCACTAAGTGACAATCACTACAGGGGTCAATGGATCTATGATAAACAGGGGACTACAAAGTGGTCAAACAAGGGCCTATGGTTATTTAAGTCCTCCAAGGCATGGGACTTCCGTGGTGGTACTTATAGAAAATAATTATTTACAAGGTCATTGTCAAATAATCTCTAAAATTTAAACAAACATATCCATGGGTTTTAATTTAAACAAATAGAGTTCAGAAAATAATCCACATAATTGAAACATTAACCTAACCATAAAATATAATTTATATCAAATAAATTGTGGTAACTCAAAACATTCGTAAAATATATTATGGTAACTTAAGACATGTAGAAAATATATTATAATAACTCAAGGTATAATAAAACTCACATAAAAATTACTCTTAAATTATTTTGAACTTGCTTCCCATTTCTTGTGTTTCTTGCTCTACTATTGCATTGCTCGGATGCCTATTCCTACAACACACATCCTATTTATATAAAATCATGAGTGAGGCCCAAGCAACACACACACATGGACAATTCCTCCTCTTGCCACCCGTTGCCACACGTTCTGTACTTCTCAAATTTTGTTGACACATGTTTTACCCCTTAGATGTTTCCTCTCCAATTCACCGAGGGCCAAAGGCTAATGGTAGCCGCGTTGCTTCTACTCCTGCCACGTTTTGTTGGTATTTGAGGGGTGAAGTCACATGTCCTATATATCAAGAGTCACCTAAATTAATTTGGCTTTATAAAATTTTAAGGGTTATCACTCTTTTGGCGATTCATGATGATTTCTAAAATTACGTATAATTATAAGTTAGGTTCACGTCTAAAAATCTCACTATCAAACTATAAAACATCACTTATCACTTACTAAAATATTTAACGTGCGGTGTCTCACAATTTGTTTTCTTAACAATTTAATCGATTAATTTCCAATTTTCTAAATTTATTTTATTATTATTATTATTATTATTATTTGATTGATTTATTTATTTATTTTAGAGTTCTATTTATTGCAATTTTAAAAGAAAAATTTTCGGGTGTCACACTACATGTTTATCAAAATATTATTTTAAGGATATATGAGCAAAATAATTATATTATAACATACTTATATTAATCATTGTAATTGATATTGTCAGCTATAATTAAAATTGGAGAAATTACCATATGCACCGTTGATTGTTACTTTTATGGTCTTTGATTATAATTTATTGTGGTGTTAGTTATGTTTATTGTAATATTAATTATAACATTATTTTTGTTACAATTTAAGAGCTCTTTGCTTATACTTTAAGTAATTTTTGGTTATAACTATTTTTTTTTCCTAATTATAACTCTCATATAATTGAATTATGACATTTGTATTAATTTAACTGTAATCCCTTGCATACAGTACCATAACATTACCATTAAAATAGGGAGTCAAAACATTATTTTAACAAAAGTGTAGCGTATTAGGTGGTGTTTGGGATGATGACTATTGGCTAAAATAGTCAATAAAAATAAAATAAAAATTTTAAATAGTTAATAAAATAAAATGTTACATTTTATATATTTATCGATCATTTTTTTCTGTCACAACCATCTATTTAATTATAAAAAATTTATAAATTATTTTAAACACAAATTTTTTTTATTAATTAAAATAATAAAAAAATCAACTAAATAGCCAAAATTACAAACGAGTGCAAGTGTATTAGCCACAAACTAATCCGAAAAACTGGGCTGGATATAGGATTATTCGAACCATACAACCTACCCAACCCGAACCAATCCGCATAAAAATGGACGGTTTCGAAAACACAATGCGGGTTGTACGGGAAAGAAATAAACCTTCTCGTATAATCCTGTTGATTAAGATTGCACTCCTCCGTACGTCGTCGTTTTACTCCCTGAAAACACAAACGTGAGCTAGGCGGCGGGTGTGTGCCGGATACCTCTCCGATACCTAAGTCAGCAAAATAGACAAATAGACAAAAAGCTCTGTGTATTCGGGAATCAAAGTTGTGTTACCTCTCCATAGGTGATGTTTGTGAGCTTTTGTAGGTTCCGTGTGGCACAATCCTAGTAGGACTCTTACTCCTCCATATAGAGTCCTCCTAGGATTCATACTCCTGAAAGATAATGCTTATCCTTCAACACCCCCCTCACTGCATAAACCAAGTGAGATGATTTTACTATGGTCAGACTTCAATATGACTGAGGTAAGCATGGCTATGCTAAGCCACAGACTAGACCGAGATAACTTTAGCTCGGCTCTTCCTATTCACTGCTCTTACTTCGGCTCTCCCAATGCTAACCATGGTATGACTTGACCGGGATAACCAATACTCCGATCCCGACCGGGATAACTTTGTGCGTGACGACCGAACTCACCTGTAAGCTCTTTAGGACCGGAGTAACTTCAAGGTTCTCGCGGACCGAAGTAACTTTACGCCTCTTGCGGACCGGAGTAACTTTATGACCTTTTTACTCAGCCCTTCGTACTGTTGGCCCATAACGGCCCATTACCCGGCTCGGCCCAATTTTCATATAAATTACCCTCTCAATTGCCCCTTAAATCCATCTGCGTAGCATGATAGGGATTACTTTGCCTACTAGTCGAGCTAAGCTTTTAAGCTTTTCCAGCCGAGCTAAATTCACACCGGGCTGTACTTATTCGGTCAAAACATCTCTTCAATCACAGCAATTGAATCGCTTCTCATTCCAATGACACGTGGCATACTTTTATTGGCTGAAGGCAGCTGTCACGCCGTCTTCGTATCTCGCGTTTTTTGAACAGTTCTCGCATTTGTCCTTCCCTCTACACAAAAACAAACCCTAATGCTCTGAATCATTCACTTTACTATTCACATTTTTTTCTCTTCGAGCTTCCATTTTTCCTCAACTCTGTGCTTGCTGTGTTCTTCGTTGCTACGACTTCCATTTCCTTCCTTTCAACCTGGTAAGCTTCAAAAATCTGTTCTATTTATTTTGTTTTCGTACTCGTTTAATCCATAGCATTTGTTTTATGTGTTTTTGCAAAACACATTTTACTTCCACTTTTCGCCTTGCCTTGCGTCTTCTCAAAACACCATGTTAGAACCATTTGTATTTATGAAATAACCTGTAGAACGCTGAATTTGATCCAAAATCATGATATAACCGGAGTAAAAAGTTGTTTGTAGTTGATGTCAATCTAGGCAGACCATTCAACCGAACTAACACTTCATGCTATATACCAGTAGTATTAACAAGTAAAACCATCTTTTGATCTATCTTAGCCGAGTTAACAAATCGTACTAAGGCTGCGTAATAGTGTGCTTGATAGTCTTAATCAAGGCCGAATTATAACTTGGGGCTAAACTAGCCCTCGTAGTTCAAACCGAGCTAAGAGCGCTGCCCCTAGAGGCTCATCTGGGCTAAAAAAAACCTTGCACAAACCGAGATAACAATCCCTTGAGAAAACCAGGATAACAAAACCCTTTGCACAAACTGAGCTATTAAACCCCTTGTTCAAATCGAGCTAGGACTACATTTATCTTGCCTTTATTTCTTTTAGCACGGTCCCACGATCTATGCTTAACACTTCTGTTTTTTCACTTTGCAGACTTTAGGTTGCCCAGGCACTCCCTTGAGCGCTCAACCAAGCTACACAGCACCTTTCCGTGACCGAGCTAACTCCAGTTTAATTTATTCATTACTTAAAACACAAATGGGAAAATATAGGTTTTTAGTTAGTTCACCTGGTGCAATGGCTGAATTTCGAAAGGATTATAACATCCCTAACGATGTTCACCTCACCTTAGCCGATCTAGATATCACACCATGGGAAAACCCCGGCTTTGTTCCCTTTACCCTTTTGTCCATAGTAGAAGCCGAACTAAGATTCCCTGTACAACCTTTACTTTGTGAATTCCTTAGGCAAACTAGGATATGTCCTACCCAGCTTTCCACAAATTCATACCGCATAATAAATGGCATAGCCGAGCTGAACTGCCGAGCTGGTATTAACCTCGGCTTAGTAGAGCTCTTCCATCAATACTCCATAGGATCAAAAGAAGATGGCTGGGTCTATTATCTAAGAATACGCCGCCGCCGAGAGAAAATAATAAAGGACACACCGGATAAAGACTTGAACGACGATGATTTTTTCTGGGTATCTGGGAATTTTGAAGATCACCAAGCCCAGATCCCTGGTCGTAGAATAAACTGGGATAAAGGAACCCTTGGTATAATTACTTCGGCTTCTTTGCATGCTTCTCTTTATTTCGGTCTCCAATTCCTGAACCGTTCTAACTTTCGTCTTCTCTATGCAGATTCAGCCCACCTCAAGTCACTTTACAGTTACCCCAATTTGGGCACACTCCGCGCCGCATTGCAATATCCCGAAAGGAGTTGGGCCAAGCTACTGAACTTTGAACCGACATACCAATATAGCAGTCGACGGAAAGCGAAGGTAACTGATTTTTTGTTGGAAGCTTCACCTGAACCGGACCCAACCTTGCCCCAGATCAATCTAGTCCCTCTAACTGCTGAAGAAGAGATGGCAAAGAGGAACAGAGTAAGGGCCCTTCTAACCAAAACAAACCGAGCCGAGGTGCCACCACCAAACCAGACTCAGGAAACCGTGGTGGCCCTTCCATCTCAACAACCATCCTCATCTCGCCCAAGCAAGCGTGCCCGGACTACCCCAACTGAGCAGCGCCTTGTTGATGAAGACGAAACCATTCTTCCACCAAGTCCTCCATTGAGCCCGCAACCAGAGCGCTCCGACCGAGCTAGCTCCTCCAAGTGGGCACCCAAAATTACTTTTCAAAACCGAGAAATTCAGGACACTAACTCAGTGGTCGCTGAAAAAGATCACTTAATGGCATTTTACCTTGCCAAGAGTGTCTGCCTTCCAGTAGACATGGAGCACCACAAACATCTGACCGAACTAAGGGCTATCCGTTCGGCCACGAAATCCATGATGCTTGTAAGTAGCTTCTTCAGTTAACCTTTCTAATTTGCGCAACTTTTACCTCGATTTGATTACAAGTCTTCCCCTCCTTTTGCAGGCCATGCAGAAGAGCCACATCACTCATAAGCGTGTGCTTGAACTTCGCAAGACAACAAGGCAAGCCCTGGCCGAAGTGACTGAAAAAACTGCCGAGCTGGAACAAGCCAGACAGCAAATAGCCAAGCTAAAATCCGAGAACGGTCGTCTGACCGGACTTGTTAGCTCGGCTGAAGCAGAAAAACAAAAAGCTGCAGCTGTGATAAAAGACAAATATCTGCGCGAATTGGCTAAACTTGAGGGAAAGAAAAACGCCGAGATAGAGCAGCTGAAGAAGAGTGCTGATGACGCCGAGCTCCGGGGTTACAAGGAGGGGGAGGCGACTTACATTAAACAATGTGAAGCTGCCAAGGATCTCTTCTTCAAATGTGGGTAGAGGGCAGCTGTAGAGCAGCTCGGTCACGGTCCAGGGACCAAGGTCTTCAACGCTCCTGCATACTTCATACCGAGCTCCATGGCGGAATATGCTGTTGTCCTTCAGCAACAATTTCTTGAGGATTCAGATGATGAAGAAGAAACTGTGCCCAACGATACCCCGGCTGTCAATGACCCTGTGAATCAGTTAGTTCGGTCGGAGTCAATGGTGGAAGACCTGACCAGCGAGCTGACGACTGAAACCGTGCTCCCAGCCGAGACCGAGCTCTCAACCGAGACCGGGCTCCGGGTTGATATTGACGCTGACCTTGATGATCTGTTTAACTGATTTTGTACTTCTCTTCTTTTTGCTTTTTTCTGTTCTTTATTTTTGGAAACAAATTGTAACCGGGCTGAGGCCCCACCCTTTGTATTTGTTTTGAATTTTTCAATGAAGTCTGCTTTTTTGTTCAATTTTTATTTCGGTTGATCTCCATGTTTGTACTTTACTTTCTAACCGAAGTCTTGGATGAGGTACATCATTCACTTGCCGAGATACTTATTTTGGTCTTGATCTTGCAATCTAATTATAGCTGCCAACCACTCTTTAGCCGAGATAGAAGAGTACTAAGAGTTTAGCTCAGTCCAGCCAACCACTCTTTAACCGATATCCATACTTCGGCCGAAGAGTACTAAGAGTTGGTTTAATCCTACCAACCACTCTTTAGCCGATATCCTTACTTCGGCTGAAGAGTACTAAGAGTTGGTTTAATCCAGCCAACCACTCTTTAGCCGATATCCTTACATCGGTTGAAGAGTACTAAGAGTTGGTTTAATCCAGCCAACCTCTAAATTGGTTATTCTTGCCAATTTAGAAAAATGTTTGGTTATCCCGATCAAACATCCTGCAGCCTGGATCCTTATCCTGAGCTTAAGAGGTGTGTTGGTTTAATCCAGCCAACCTCTAAGTTGGTTTTTTCCAGCTAACCTAGAGTAAAGTGTTTGGGTATTCCGACCAAACGTCCTGCAGCCTGGATCCTTATCCTGGGCTTAGGAAGGGTGTTGGTTTAATCCAGCCAACCTCTAAGTTGGTTTTTTCCAGCCAACCTAGAGTAAAGTGTTTGGGTATTCCGACCAAACGTCCTGCAGCCTGGATCCTTATCCTGGGCTTAGGAAGGGTGTTGGTTTAATCCAGCCAACCTCTAAGTTGGTTTTTTCCAGCCAACCTAGAGTAAAAGGTTTGGGTATTCCGACCAAACGTCCTGCAGCCTAGATCCTTATCCTAGGCTTAGGAAGGGTGTTGGTTTAATCCAGCCTTCCTCTAAGTTGGTTTTTTCCAGCCAACCTAGAGTAAAGTGTTTGGGTATTCCGACCAAACGTCCTGCAGCCTGGATCTTTATCCTGGGCTTAGGAAGGGTGTTGGTTTAATCCAGCCAACCTCTAAGTTTACAATGTTCCTAACTCACTAAAAACTATCTTTTACAGAAAATAATTTATACTGAAAAAGAATCTACTTGTTTTATTGAGAAAGGAAAAGGAAAATTACATATTCTTGAAAAAAGTTAAAAATAAAATAATTTGAGATTGGCAGTGTTCCATGGCCTGGGAATGGCTTTGCCGTCCTCATCTTCCAAGTAGTATACCCCTTTTCCTGCTAATCTAACCACTTTGTAAGGTCCTTCCCAATTGGGCCCTAACTTGCCATCTCCTGGTACTATGGTGTTTCCCATCACTTTACGCAGCACCCAATCGCCGATCTTGAATTGCCTTGGATGCACTGTTTTGTTGTATTTTCTGGATAACTCTTGTTGGTATGAGGCAATGTGAACCAGTGCTCTTTCTCGTCTTTCTTCGGCAAGGTTGAGCTCCAATGCTATGGCTTCGCCATTTAAGTCTGGATCAAAATTTTCGCTTCGAATTGTGGGGAGGCCAACTTTTAGTGGGATTACTGCTTCCATACCATAGGCTAAGGAGAATGGAGTTTCTCCTGTTGACCGCCGAGGTGTGGTTCGGTAAGCCCATAAAACATGAGGGAGCTCTTCTGCCCACTTGCCTTTTGCTTTCTCTAGCCTTTTTTTAAATCCATCCAAGACGACCTTGTTTGATGCTTCTGCCTGACCATTTGCTTGGGGATATGCTGGTGTAGAATTGTAGAATTCTATCTTGTACTCTTCACAAAAGCCTCTAAAGATTCTGCCATCAAACTGAGTGCCGTTGTCTGATATTAGGGCTTTTGGTATGCCAAACCGAGTGATGATGTTCTGCCAGACGAACTTCTTCACGTCTTTTTCCTTGATTGATGCTAAGGCTTCTGCCTCCACCCACTTTATGAAGTAGTCGGTTGTTGCAAGAAAGAACTTCCTGTTGCCTGGTGCTGTCGGAAGTGGTCCTACTATGTCCAAGCCCTACATTGCGAAGGGCCATGGGCTGGTTAAGGGTAGAAGTTCTCTGGCAGATTGATGTATTTGGTGTGCGAACTTTTGACATTTCTCGCACTTCTTTACATATTTCTCTGAGTCTGCTTGCATGTAAGGCCACCAATATCCTTGCGAGATTGCTCTGTATGCTAGTGACCTTCTCCCTTGATGGCTTCTGCACACGCCTTCGTGTATTTCGAACAAAAATGCTTCAACTTTGCTAGGATGAACGCACTTTAGGTAGGGTCCTGAGAACGATTTTTTGTACAATGCCAAAGATGGGGAGAGCCAAAATCGTTGTGACTTTGCTCTTATTCTGTTGGCCGCTTTCTTTTCTTTCGATAGGGTGCCATCTTTTAAGAACCGTATGATGGGATCCATCCAAGAAGGGCCCAGCTCGACGCAACATACCTCTTCTGCTTCGGGGTCTTCAATGCTTGGTCTAGGTAGGTAGTTGATCAGCAATGGATGAGGGATGGAAGTATCTGCCATTGAAGCAAAGCCTGCTAATTCATCTGCTCTACTGTTTTCCTCCCTGCCGATTTGCTCTATCCTGACTACTTCAAATTTCCTGATTTCTGTTCTGACCAACTCTTGGTACTTAGCCATCTTGTCGTCCTTTGCTTCGTAGTCGCCTGAAATTTGGTTTACCACCAGCTGTGAGTCGCTGTAAACCATTAGCTCCGTGGCCTTCATGTAAAATGCTGATTTGAAGCCTGTAAGAAGCGCTTCATACTCCGTTTCGTTGTTTGATACTGGGAAGCCAAGGTTGACTGCTTGTTCCGCAACTAGGTCGTCTGGTGAGATGAGGACTATGCCAAGTCCTGCGCCGTGCCGGTTGGATACTCCGTCAACGAAGAGTTTCCACATCTCTCCAACGAATAACTTCCAGCAAGTGGAGGGGTCAGATGATGCCGTGTGGTTAAGAATGTTGCTGGTGTTTTCGTCAAGGTCCATGCTTCCCACAGACGGCGCCAATTGTACGGGAAAGAAATAAACCTTCTCGTATAATCCTGTTGATTAAGATTGCACTCCTCCGTACGTCGTCGCTTTACTCTCTGAAAACACAAACGTGAGCTAGCCGGCGGGTGTGTGCCGGATACCTCTCCAATGCCTAAGTCAGCAAAATAGACAAATAGACAAAATGCTCTGTGTATTCGGGAATCAAAGTTGTGTTACCTCTCCATAGGTGATGTTTGTGAGCTTTTGTAGGTTCCGTGTGGTACAATCCTAGTAGGACTTTTACTCCTCCATATAGAGTCCTCTTAGGATTCATACTCCTGAAAGATAATGCTTATCTTTCAACACCTCCCTCACTGCATAAACCAAGTGAGATGGTTTTACTATGGTCAGACTTCAATATGACCGAGGTAAGCATGGCTATGCTAAGCCGCAGACTAGACCGAGATAACTTTAGCTCGGCTCTTCCTATTCACTGCTCTTACTTCGGCTCTCCCAATGCTAACCATGGTATGACTTGACCGGGATAACCAATACTTCGGTCCCGACCGGGATAACTTTGTGCGTGACGACCGAACTCACCCGTAAGCTCTTTAGGACCGGAGTAACTTTACGCCTCTTGCGGACCGGAGTAACTTTATGACCTTTTTACTCAGCCCTTCGTACTGTTGGCACATAACGGCCCATTACCCAGCTCGGCCCAATTTTCATATAAATTACCTTCTCAATTGCCCCTTAATTCCATCTGCGCAGCATGATAGGGATTACTTTGCCTACCAGCCGAGCTAAGCTTTTAAGCTTTTCCAGCCGAGCTAAATTCACACCGGGCTGTACCTGTTTGGTCAAAACGTCTCTTCAATCACAGCAATTGAATCGCTTCTCATTCCAATGACACGTGACATACTTTTATTGGCTGAAGGCAGCTGTCACGCCGTCTTCGTATCTCGCATTTTTTGAACAGTTCCCGCCTTTGTCCTTCCCTCTACACAAAAACAAACCCTAATGCTCTGAATCATTCACTTTACTATTCACATTTTTTTCTCTTCGAGCTTCCATTTCTTCTCAACTCTGTGCTTGTTGTTTGCCCCTCGCTATCTGATGGTACCAAGTCTTTGTTTGTTGTTGAGTCTTGGCTTGGTGTAGTATGGTTCGCTTCTTCCTTGCTTTCTTTACTCTGGTCTATCTTAGGGTCTGACTGAGTATCCTGCACCAGGGGTTACGCTATTCCGGCGTCAACTTCTATCCTCAGTTTGGTCGTGTCAGTCAGGTCGACTGGGCAGATATGGTGACTTCCTAGGGTAAATTCTGTGACAAAGTCTGCCAAAGCTTGGGCCTTTATTGCGGTTCTGGGTTGGAACTTGATGTTGAATTGTCCCAACTCTACTGCCCACTTCAAAATTCGCCCAGAAAAGTTCGCCCTCTCAAACAAAGCTTTTAATGGAAAAGCTGTGAGGACGATTATGGTGTGGGCGTGAAAGTAGTGCGATAACTTCCTTGAGGCCATCATCAAGGCCAATGCCAGTTTTTCTAGTGGCAAGTACCTTGTTTCGGCGCCTAGCAATGTCTTGCTGACATAAAAGATGGGTAGATGTTGGATTCCTTCTGCATGGACCAACATTGCGCTAATTGCGTGCTGGGAGACTGCCAGGTACAGGAAGAGTTCTTCTCCAGGTATTGGGGTGACAAGTAGTGGTGGAGAAGACATGTATTCTTTCAAGTTTTCCAGAGCACGGTCGCATTCTTCGTCCCACTCGAACTTGGCTTTTAATGCTTGAAAAAATGGTCGTAGTCTGTCTGATGACCGGCTAATGAATCGGTTGAGTGCAGTTGCCATACCGGTGAGATGCTGCACTTCTTTTACTGAGTTAGGCCTCTCCAGATCCTGAATAGCTTTGATTTGGGAGGGGTCTGCCTCTATACCCCGGTTAGTCACCAGGAAGCCTAGGAATTTGCTAGATCCTACACCAAACGCGCACTTAGATGCATTAAGGCACAACTTGTGCCTCTTCAGAATCTGGAACATCTCACCAAGGTCCCTTAGATGGTCGTTCTTATCCTTGCTCTTGACCACCATGTCGTCGATGTAAGCCTCCATTGTTCTGCCTAACAACGGCTCAAACATCTTGGTGACCATTCTCTGGAATGTTGCCCCTGCGTTCTTTAGGCCAAAGGGCATGACCTTGTAGCAATACAGTCCTCTTGGAGTTGTAAAGGATGTGACCTCCTGGTCTGGTTCGTACATGGCGATCTGATGGTAGCCTCTGTACGCATCAAGAAAGCTAAGTCGGTTGTGCCCCGCCGTTAGGTCTACCAGTTGATCTATCCGTGGTAGGAGGAAGCTGTCCTTTGGGCATGCTTTGTTAACTGTCTTGTAGTCGACGCAGACACGCCATTTACCATTCTTCTTTGGCACTACGACTGTGTTGGAAATCCATCTGGGGTAGTGCACCTCTCTGATAGCTCCTGCCTCTAGTAGATTTCCCACTTCTTCCGCCACTATTTCGGCGTGGTGGAGTGCCGATCTGCGTGTGCACTGAATGATTGGTCTAGCGGATGGGTGGACATTGAATTGGTGACAGATGAAGTTAGGATCAATGCCTGCCATGTCGTATGGTGTCCAGGCGAACACTTCGATGTTAGAGGTCAAAAATTCCAAGACCTCTAATCTCTCAGTGTTGGACAACGACGAACCGAGCAAAAAGAACTTATTCGGGTTCTCTTCATCTATTCTTACCTCTACCAAGTCTTCCACCGCTTTTTGATTAGCTGCTTTGCCAACATCGGGGAACAGTTTATTACTCTCAGGTTTTTCCACCGAATAGACATATCCCTTGGCAGCGCGACTGCCATTCACAGTGACAAAGCATTGCTTGGACATGATCTGGTCCCCGAAGACTTCTTCAATTACCTCGGCTTCATTGGGAAACTGCATTACTTGATGGTAGGATGACGCTACCGATCGCATGGCATGTAGCCATGTTCTTCCCAAGATTATGTTGTAAGTGGAAGGGACCTTCAACACCCCAGAATTCCACTTGTTTTGTCATGCTTCCTGCTCTGACTGGTAGGATAATCTTGCCGACTAGCCACTCTAGCATTGAGTTGAATCCGATCAAGGATACAGTTGGTGCCAGGTCTTTGTCTTGTAGTTTCAATTGTTTGAATGTTTCATAATACATTATCTCACATGAACTACCCTGGTCAATGAAAATCCGCTTGACGTCAAAATCCTTGACTCGGAGAGTGACAACCAGGACATCATTGTGGGGACAATATATCCTCGCCAAGTCTCTATCTGAAAAAGACATGATGTTCGTGGCCTCTGTCTTTCCTTTTTTGATGGTAGGTTGTGCACTTAGTACCTCCCTTAAGTGCTCGGCCTTCTTGATCGACCCTTTGAGCTCGCATACACGCTCAGGTTCGAAGATTCCATGTATCACATTGATTACGCCTTGAGGTGGGGCGTCGATTGGCATTCCGTTCGGGTGGTTATCATTCTGGGGGGCTGGCTGCGCCTCTCATTCAATGTATTTGTCCAAGTAACCAGCTGCCACCAACTCCTCTAGATGCTGTCTCAATGGTGTACAATTTTCAGTGCGGTGCCCCTTTTCTTTATGGAAGGTGCACCGTGATCTTTCGTCGTAGTCCTTCTGAGCCTCTCCTAACTTAGCAGGCCATCTGACGAAAGGTTCATCGCGTATCTCGCTTAGAATCCGGTAGATTGGCTTTTTGAATACCGTGGTAATGGCAGTGCGGATTCTCAACCATCTTTTATCCTGGTCTTCTCCGTTGTCCCACCTGCCTCGTCCGTTTTTGTTCGGACGTTCTACCGCGTTGACCTTTCCCGCGGTCTTTTTATATGGTACTGCGGTCGTGCTAGACTTTGCTTTAGCACGGGCGCCATCCTCTTCTACCCTAATGTGCTGGTGCACTCTTTCCATTAAGGCCTCCATCGTTAGAGGTGGCATCATAGTGATTGAGTCCCTTAGTCTGTTCCCAACTGGAAGGCCCCTTTTGTATTGCGTAATGGCTAGATTGGTGGGGCAGTCCCCAATCTGGTTGAAGGTCTCCCAGTAGCGACTATTGTAGGATCTAAGTGTCTCCTTGTCGCCCATGTCAATGGAGAGAAGCTGGTCGATCTCCACTGGCGTTTTGGTGTTCGTTCTGAACCTCGTTACGAACGCCTCTGCTAATTGCGCCCAGGAAGCTATGCTGCCTTCTGGAAGTTTTTCGAACCAAGTCAGGCCTAGGTCGCCAAGGCTGGATGGGAAGAGGATGCACATCAAAGCCTCGTTGCGTCGATATACCGCCATAACCTGGCGGAAGTGGCTTAGGTGCATGTAGGGGTCTGTCTTCCCCTCATACGTGGTGAATTTGGGCTGAAGGAAGCCTGAAGGTAGGGGCGCGCTTTCAATTGCCAGAACGAACGGCGAGGTCTGCAGCCTCGCTAATGCTTTATCCGTAGGTTCGTAGGCAGGTCGTGGTAATGGCATTCCAACCTCGATGCTTCCATGCGTCCGAAGAGCCAACCGCTGAAGGGCAGATACCCTACGAGGGTCGCGCGCCCTATTATCCTCTTTCCATCGTGCCCTTTCTTCCAGCACGGTCCGTAAGTCGGATGATCTTGGCAACTCCGTCTGCCTAGATGATGTCTGGTGTGTGCGCGAGGGCCGATAGGTGCTTCCCTCAGTATACGACCTCTCTGTCCTCGTTCTCTCAGACCTAGAGCAACGAGTCCTGGAGGTTCTGGATTGAGTATCGCTTGTCCTGAGACTTCTATTCTCTGCTTGTAATGGTGTGGTATTCCTACCACGGTTTTCTGAGTGGCGAGGGGGCGTCCTGCTTTTGCGCCCCTCTCCTGTCGCCGCTCCTTTTCCCTTCATCTGGCGCTTCATAATCTCCATGTCCGTCGCCATTCGTCGTATCAATTCGTCTTGCTCCTTCACGCGATCCTCCAGAACTTGAGGATCAATCCTTCATCTTTGTCTGTCAGGACTTTGTGAACGAGAGTGACAGGGGCTGTTATTCCGCCTCCCTCTAGTATCCCTCCTGGGGTTATGTCGTTGGGGCTCCAAGTCCGCCATGGGAGGGACAAGAGGCAAACCTTCGCACCTCCGACCTCCTTCTGGGGTTTGTCCATCAATGGCGGATTGCGGCAAATCTTCGTTGTGCGCCATTACTTTTTGTTAGCAAGGAAAATTTAATCAAGAGGTTTTGTTCGTTCTGTTTATTCCCACAGACGGCACCAATTGTACGGGAAAGAAATAAACCTTCTCGTATAATCCTGTTGATTAAGATTGCATTCCTCCGTACGTCGTCGCTTTACTCCTTGAAAACACAAACGTGAGCTAGTCGGCGGGTGTGTGCCGGATACCTCTCTGATGCCTAAGTCAGCAAAATAGACAAATAGACAAAAAGCTCTGTGTATTCGGGAATCAAAGTTGTGTTACCTCTCCATAGGTGATATTTGTGAGCTTTTGTAGGTTCCGTGTGGCACAATCCTAGTAGGACTCTTACTCCTCCATATAGAGTCCTCCTAGGATTCATACTCCTGAAAGATAATGCTTATCCTTCAACACCCTCCTTACTGCATAAACCAAGTGAGATGGTTTTACTATGGTCAGACTTCAATATGACTGAGGTAAGCATGGCTATGCTAAGCCGCAGACTAGACCGAGATAACTTTAGCTCGGCACTTCCTATTCACTGCTCTTACTTCGGCTCTCCCAATGCTAACCATGGTATGACTTGACCGGGATAACCAATACTCCGGTCCCGACCGGGATAACTTTGTGCGTGACGACCGAACTCACCTGTAAGCTCTTTAGGACCAGAGTAACTTCAAGGTTCTCGCGGACCGGAGTAACTTTACGCCTCTTGTGGACCGGAGTAACTTTATGACCTTTTTACTCAGCCCTTCGTACTGTTGGCCCATAACGGCCCATTACCCAGCTCGGTCCAATTTTCATATAAATTACCCTCTCACGGGTGGATGCGGTTTGAAATATGACATGATTGTGTGTTGTGGGTTTAACCCACACTCGCAAGAATCTGCCCGTACTTAGACTTTTTTTTTTAAAACCTGGTCCGTTTGTTATTTTATTATTGCATTTTGGATGAATGTAAAAATTAATGAAGAATTACTTTTAGGTAAATTTATAATTTTGAATGATTTTACTTTAATTGTATTGTTAGGTAGTAGATAGTGAATGAGATTGATGATTTAGTTTAGGATTTTGAAAGATATTCTTGTGTTAGTTTATAATTTGATTTAAAAGTTTAGAATTTTGAATGATTTGCTTATGTTAGGAATTGATTTTGTTGTGTTTTTAATTTTATAAGTTTTAATTTATTAATTATTAATATTGAAGCATTTTAGAAAATGGGAGGAAAATGAGCCAAAATAAATATTTATAAAATGGAAGGAAAAAAAAAAAAAGAGGCTCCAAAATAAATTTTTAAAGGAAAAAAAGTCCGATTCGCAAACTGTCCACAATCGCTTGCACATTCGCGAATTCTATCCGCACAAACCGCAACCCGCACTACGGGCAGTTGCGAGTTGAATTTTTCCCAAACGCATACATGCGGGTGGGTTCAAACTGATCTGCAAACCGTCCAAAACCGAACCGCAATCACTCCTACAAAAAACACACACAAGCAGATACCCCACGCAAGTACCCGCAAGTAGGGTGTACGTGGTTTGGACAATTTAAGAGTAAAATTATAAATAGAATAATAGATTAGCAGATTAGTGGATTGAAAAATTATGATTTGAACAGTTTTTGGTAGATTGGCAGATTAAAAAATATTCTAACTAATTATCATGTATTTATATAATATATAACATTAGTTTATATAATATTTTTTTATATATATAATACAAAGTAATTTTACATAATATTTATATTTTCTACATAGAAGTACTAATTTATAATAAATTTCATATTTTAAATCTCTCACACACTTATTTTTCTTTTGATATTTTATTTAAAGTTAAAATATATATATATATATATATATTAATTATAGTAAACCAAATTAAATTGAAAGATAAATTATAAATTTTAAAATGCAAACCACAATTAACAGTCCAAGCCGTTTGAATCAAATATAAATCAATATGATTTTAAAGGATTGGACGGTATTTTTCACGGCACTACCCACAGGCGACCCAAAAAAGACCTAACAACATTAGCCAGCCAATTCGTCGCTCGGTTTGTAGATCTGAAAATACTCACGACACAAACAGTCGAACTCCGCTGTTCTTGAATTCTCCGTCTCAGTCGCCTACGCTCTCTCTGTATTCTGTACAACGAAGTTCGTTTCCACGATCGACAATGGTAGAGATGAAGTTTCTAGGGATTGATTTTGGCTGTGCCTTCGGATCTTTGAGTGACGGCAAGTTTCCCGACAAAGATTGTCTTCTTCCACTCATCTCCAAGCTTCTTGGCTACTGCATCGTCGCCGCTTCCACCACCGTCAAAGTCCCTCAGGTATATTCCTTACCCTTTCTCCAATTTCCAATTCCATCCAAGCTGGAATTTTCGGCCTTTTTATTGCATCTTTTCTCTATGTTGAAAATTCTTGATTTTTGAATTTTTCTCTTTTTTTTTTTTTATGGTTCTAGAAACCAGAAAAAATATTGGGTTTGGACCCATTTCACTCTTAGGGTTGTTGTGTTGGTAATGGCTATTTTCTTTACAAGCAAACGTGAAATAACCTAGCATTGATGGAATTGTGCCTAGAGGGAAGAATGTGCCAATTATGATAAATTAACAAGAGATTAATTGATTTCAAGTTAACTCAAAACACGATTAAATAATTTATCAATCCATCAATGTTGTCAAGTAGAAAGCAGTTAACCATGAGATGATGGATTTAACCCTATGGGAAAATCTATACGGCATGATAATCACGATCCCAACACCAACAATCAGTCCACTATTGAATCAAAGGGTTACAAAGATACAATTGAAGTAATTGCAACTTCTTAACCAAATTTACCTAGAGCTGAGTCCACCACGAGCTTGATCTCTGCTTAAAAGCATCCTTGATGCATCATTCTCTCTGTAGACCCAATAGCAACCATTAAACTCTAAGCTCCAATGTCCGTCTTCAATGGCCATGGTGTTATAGGGATATGAAGAATTGTGAGTGTTTAAGATGTGTGTCTAGGTGAATTGAATGGTCTCAAACCATGAATTAAAGCTCTAGATTGAAGATAGAGTGAGATTCATCAATGGAGTCTTGATGAACACGTCATGAAGCAACTAGAGAGAGAGAGAGAGAGAAAGAGAGAGAGAGAGAGAGAGAGAGAATGAATTTAAGGCTTCAATAACTGTGACTCACATGCTAAGAATGATGAAATATGAACTTTTAAACAGTTCAGGGGCAAAAATGATGATAAACAGGCCTTAGTATGCACCAACAGCGCTAAGCAAGGGGGCCTTACAAGCAATCAAGCTCTTTACCACTAAACAAGCGGAGCGGGCCTCATAGGAAAGCAGGTGCTCAAGCACTAAGCGAGTGGGCCTTGCAGGAGATTTGATACTAGAGGGGCCTTACAGAAATAGTATTATGTGCCCCTCTAATGCTCTGGTAGCTCTAGCGCTCTAGTATTTTTCTTGATTTTGATCCCAACCTTGGAATAAAGTTTTGGAAAACGGTTCTGTTTGAAATTGCAGGATACAATTTGTAGATCTCAGGAATTTATTAACTGCATTCTTTAGTCTATAGAAAGTAAATGTATTCATATTCTTACACTTTATATTTGTTCTCTAAGATAAAACATTAAACAAGAAAGAAAGAACCAGTGCAGTTCGACCTTCCCCAATAGATAGATAGAGACAACATTAATTTCTCCTTCTTAGTCCTCCAGTCATGAATGTTACTGCTTGAGTTCTTTCCTTGAAGGTTAAAACTTCTAGTTCAAATGCCTCATTTTCAGATATACTTGGATGAAATAAATAAATAAATAATAAATAAAAAATGGTATTGATTGGTGTAATGAGATACTGGAAAAGGAAAATATGTCTTTAATTTATGAAACTGATGGCCACATGTGCAAGTTCATAAGTTTTAATTTCCATATTATATCTTTGCTATTAGTTAGTATTTCACAGGCACTTGATTCTTGCACCTAGGACATGGTAAAGGATGTTTGTTTGAAATTTTGATTTGTGTCTTCTATAGTATCTGTCATTTGATGCTTCTGTTGTTCATTTGCAGATACTAAAAATTTTGAAACACCAAAGTGTCAGAGGGCTTAGTGTTATGGCCTTTGAGCTTGAAGTAGTTGGTTATACCATTGCTTTGGCATATTGTCTTCACAAAGGGCTCCCGTTCTCAGCTTATGGGGAGCTGGCATTTCTTTTGATCCAAGGTACATTATATAGCACCAAGTCATATTAACTTTCAGGTACTGATGTATGAGTAGCATAGTGCACGTCTCAGATTTATGAATTCGATGGTAATACTCATTTCATGAGGTTAATAACTTCCTAGAGGAATTTCTTTCTCTTTTTTTCAATTTTTTTTTTTAATCCTGAAACCCATGGAGGAATACAAGTTTGAGATTCTAGTTCTTTGCACCTCCCTAAGCTGAGGTTTGGAAGTGGTCTTTTGTGCTCATATTGTACAGGGTGGTGGGATGATTTATCAAAAAAGAAAAAGAAATAAATATTGGGATGGGGTGGTTATGGATCAGTTGATGAAGATAAATTATGATAAGCTACTTCACTGGACCTCAATGTTGGGCATTGAAGTTGAGCACTTAAATTCAGATTACCCAAATTGGATCTTCTTTATTCAAACTGCACATATTAAGCATACAAATATGTTAATACATGTATTGTTTTATATATTTATGTATAAAAATAAACAAAACCTAGTTGTTTGTCCAAACTGGTGAACTTTGACTATACTTATTTCAGGTCATCTGGGTTGGCAGGTCAGTTTAAAGTGTTAAAAATATTGCCACCCAAATCCTATCACTTTCTGCTGTGTTATTGAACTATAATTCTTCACATGAGAGTTGCAAAGGATCTAATACTCTTCTTTTTTTTTTCCTTGTACATTACAGCATTAATTTTGGTTGCAATTATCTACCATTATTCTCAACCTTTGGGAACCAAGACATGGATCAAGTCATTGCTGTATCCTACTTGCTCTCTGAAGTTTATCACTGTTCTTATGCAGTGATAACTGTCTTCTGTTTATTGCAAGCTTTCTTTCTGCGGGACTAATAAATGTTGTCTGCATTCTTAACTAATGTCATACCAGATATTGTGCTGTGGCACCCACTATATTAGCTGGTCAAATTGATCCCATTCTCTTTGAAGCTCTATATGTGAGTGGAAACATTTGCTAACCAGACTGCAATTAAATTCATGCTTGGTTGTCAGCATTCATTTCCTTTTCTTAACTTCTCACTAATTTTATGGGTTTTTTTTTTCTTCTCATATACATGCATATTTAAACATTTAATCAGTTTATTTTGTTCCAGTAAAATTATAATTTCGAGCATGACTAACATGTTTCTTGGATCAAAATAATTGTTGCAGGCATCTCAGCATGCAATTTTTTTCTTCGCCAGGGTCCCACAAATTTGGGAGAACTACAAAGTAAGTTGATACTGATTTTCCTTCTTATCTTTCTTTATTTTGGTGGGAGAGAAAATAATATAGGCCTCAAATGGCTTAAACTTACTGCAAACCTTAAAGTTAAGCTCCCTCAAATTATAAAGTTTGTTTGTTTCCATTATGTATGAAAAGGTGTTTTTCATCTTTTGAAAACTAAACAGGGCTACTTGCCTATTCTATTAAGCAAACATCAATCTCCTTCCACTGTCTTGCCGGCTGAATGCATTTTGAATAATGGATGGATTGGCACTCTGGCCACTAGAATTTCAATAAATTCTTAGATCTTTCTGTGGATCTACCATAACTTTGTAAAAGATCAATGCTCAGGATGTGGTTTATTAATGTTATCTGGTACTTCATTTTGGATACTACGGGATGGTAATGTTGAGTTCTCACTTTTTGGTTTATATCTGTACTTAGCTGTGTATTCATTTTTACCAGCAATATGGTTATTATTTTGTATTGCTTCAAATTATTCATGCATTATACTTAATTATGTTCTTGTATTAATAATAATTTATTATTCTTTGGCAGAACAAAAGTACAGGGGAGCTCAGCTTTTTAACTTCTTTAATGAATTTTGCTGGTTCAATGGGTGAGTTTACATTGTTTTGCATCAGTATAAGCCAATTGATATTTAGGGCAAAGTAATGAATTGCTCATGTTGTTCTCTGCAGTGAGAGTTTTTACCAGCATACAGGAAAAAGCTCCAACAAGTGGTATCCTTATCTCTTGTTTATGGTGAATTTTGATGTTATCATAATCATTAATGTCATGTTGAGTATTGCCGTCTTATATGTGGAATTTTGTGAACCTGCCCGCTTGATTTCCAAGTGGACGCTTATTATTCTGATCCCAAAACTTAGTTGTTGGTCAAGGTAATAAAGTTTTTGCAAAATGCTAATCTTTTGGAACTTATCTCATTTTCAATTTCTCTAACTTAATATGAACCCAAGAAGCAATGAAGTTTCCATAGAGAATTAGGTTGATAACCTTCTCAGCCTGTTGGCTAAGATTAGCATCTGTTATTATCAGTTTAACAAAGAGAAATAGCATTTTTTCCCGCTATACTTTTCCTTTCTCAAAGTTTTTCTTCATTTTACGTTTCTTTTCTTTTCTTTTAGAAATCTCCCTTTCTTGAAGGCCATTCCCTAGTGCTCATCCTCAATAATCGAGGGTACAAAATTGGATAGGTGAGGTACAGCATAATTTGCTCAAAGTGACCCTCAAACTCAAACCTCTGATGTCACACTTGGCAATCCGAGTTTTTATCGTTGCAGCAAGAATTGGGCTCTTATGTTAATCTCTGTTTGCTTTTAGTTTCATGTAACCATATGTTGACCTTGATTTGTTGGAAGTTGTTTTGGGCTCTGTAATTGGTATTGTAACGAATGGCACCATCTTGAGTCAGATAATCTTATACCAGAAGCCACAGCCAAAGAAAGACAAGAAAAACGAGTAGGAAATGAGGTTGGACGTTTGGACCTCCAGAGCTTTGCTTCTCAA
Organism: Camellia granthamiana; assembly: GCA_036172215.1. NCBI lineage: Eukaryota > Viridiplantae > Streptophyta > Magnoliopsida > Ericales > Theaceae > Camellia > Camellia granthamiana. Next base: position 145,786,256 of record CM069905.1, on the reverse strand, counting down.
AGGTTCAAGGCGTGCTCCAAGTGGACCCAATTCCTCTGGTTATCAATGCTTGAGGGAATGGCAGCATTGTTCTTCTGTGTCATGACATTTCAAGATAAACTAAAGCATTTTATGTTGAACGAAAATGAATGTTACCTCTCCAGTTAAAACTCCTTGTTTATGCGTCACTGAAAATTTTCAAAGGTAGTTTTGAATGTTACATTGTTTATATAGAAATCATGAGAAGATAGTGTTTACAGTAATATCTTGTTTATAATCTTATAAATCTTTACCGTCAGGTTCTGATTTGATGGGTTGGCTCTGTTATAGTTATTGCAGTCAAAAGAGCCTTCATTGATCGATGCTTGCATACATGCCCCATTTGAGTGCTAAAATGCATCTAGTGCTTGCTATTGACAATAGTCTTGCCCAGTTGATTTTGTCAGGAAGGATATGATTCTCACCTTCCATGAATAGCTAGGATATTGAGGAATATCTAGAAAGACATTTCAAGAATCAGATTCGAAATCATATATTCTCACGTTCTGTGAATAGCTGGGATATTGAAAAATATCCAAAAGGGCATTTTGGGAACCAATTTGATTCTGTCTCTGTTCGTTCCATTTGAAGACAGGAAGGATCCCAAGGAATTAATTTTGCTCGTAGTTGTTGAGTCTTTCATTACTAATGGAATCTACAAATTCCAATGGAAAGTTGATACTTGCTCTCGGAGTTCGGAGTATCATGTGTCTATGTTCCTTTACTAATAATCATGTATCATGTTTTTTCATGTTTTTCAATCACTCAATATAAAATTATAATACTTCATTCTCTCTACCAATCATAATATCACAAAACATCATGTAATCATATTTCGGAAGTACCTAATAATTACCCCTAGTTTTGATGTTGATTAGCCACATTTGCAGTTTTTTTCTCTCCATATTTTGGTAGAACTTTCAAACCAAAATTTGCACCCGATCGTTTAATTTTGGAGCTAACATTATGTTTTAGACAGTTTACACGTCCTACATTAGGGTCATGTGTACACTAGTGGTATCCCATGCAATGCACGAAAAAAGATAATATACATTTTGTGTGATAAATAAATCATTTTAATCTTGAATTATGTTTTAATTTCGGCAAGTCATGATGTTAGGCCATCATGGTAGATGTTAACAATAATTAACTCATAAAATTTCACAATAAAATTTGATATGCATAAAATTTTGTTAATTATGAAGATTGTTGGGGGTAATGGTATCAAATTACTTGATATCATAATTAATCCGTATCAAACTATAGTGTCATGCCAAAAAAAAAAAAAGAAGCTTTGAAAGAGATTAACTCTATAAACTTAAAAAAGTGATCATAAATTTACTTAGACTTTGAAACCAATGGTGTGCATTTAACCTTATTATTGTGGGACCAAATTATGAATAATCTCAACCTTTAATTATAATTTCTAAGTAGTTTTTTGAATTTTTTAATGAGTTTGTTACCTTGCTCATAGAAAAAAAAAAAAAAAATTTCAAACAAATGAATAAATCATCAATTGATCCTGTTAGCAACTCACTGTCTTTGATCTCCTCTATCAATGACACATGCATATCATATGAGTATAATTCCTTCTCCATAATCATTTTCTTCATTGCTTGAATAATACTTGCATAGTTCTTACAATATTTAAGAAGGAAAAAAAAATCAAAATAAGAACTTAGTAGGATTATAAAAATTATAGTTTTAATCCATTTTATTTATAAAAAAAAAATAAAAATGATGACAAATGATTTTAATTGTATTTGAAGAAATATAATAAATGATAGCTTTAATCATTATATACTAACAAATAAATTATATAGGCTACTCAACAAAACAATGGTTGAATGCAACTAAATTCATGGATATTAAATTAAATCATACGAGCTCTAAATTGATAGTATAATCTAGAAAATCAACTAATAATAATAAAGAGAGATCGACAAATATGTAATGCCTTCCTACCATCTCTGTGTTCTATTCATTAATTTCATATGTCGAATGAAAGTGTTACTCGTATGGATCCTTCAATAAAATAAGCATTAAGAAAACAAATTTGTAAATAAATTAATTCTAAACTTCATTATTAGAAAAACAAAATTTTCAAAGAGAGACTAAATTGAGATGGGATTGAAGAAATACTACAACTAAAAAAAAAAAAAATACACACACACAGCAATGATCCAATGCAAACTATTTCAACAATTAAAAAAGAAATAACATCAAATTATTATCTTGAATAAATATAGCGACAACAATTTATTTTGTAAGATTTTGGGGTACTTACCAATTAGTCCTATTCACTAGACTTATTTACCTACAGGTCCTAACTAATAAATTTAACACTATAAAAATAAGAGAGTGATAAATTTATCACTAAAAATTTATTCATAAAAACAAAGACACTGATAAATTTATCACTATAAATTTTTTCATAAAAAAAAAGACTGATAAATTTATCTTTATCACTTAATAAATTTATCAAATAGGACTTAATGGGTATTAAGTCTCCAAAGTAGGACCTATTGGATAATAAGTCTCCAAAATAGGACCTATTGGTAGTTTACCCTAAGATTTTTACACTGCCTCTTCTCATGTAGTCTTCGTCATGCTATTATTAATACTCTTCTTATTCTGAGCCAACAGAGTCTTCCTATTCATCTGTATGAATTCATAAAAAATTATTAAATAATTTTCAAACAATATGGAATTACATTCTAATAATATAATTGCTTTGCACCCAAAAGTATGCAATCAACAACCAAAATAGAGATAATCTAACCAAATCTAAGTACAATTTATTCAAAACATAAAATGATTTGAACATAAAGGCACATATGACTAAAATCCTAAATTATTTGAAAATATGGATATTCAAGGTGCTCTTGTGCGTTTTGTGCTTCTTCATCTTAAGAAATTAAACTATGGGAAGTTAAAGATAAAGGAGAAAAAAATCAAACAAAAGGGATAAGTATTGATTGGAAAAAAAAATTATTTTATCTTTATCACTCAATCAACAATAACGAATAATAAAAATTATGAGTAGAAGATTAAGAATTTAAAAGGAGATACGAAATTATAGATAAGAACAAATCATATCCTTATTTAAATTTTATTATTTCAAATTTTTAAAATTTTAATATATGTGATAGAGGAAAGAAAAATAGGAGTAAATCCAAATGAAGATTTGATAATGCTTTGGTAGATATAGATTAACAAATCATATTCTTATTTATATCTAAATTTCATTATTTCAATTTTTAAATTTTTATTTGAATTTTTATTATATTAAAAGATTAGAAATTAGGGAAATGAGGTAGAGAGACTTTAGAAACTGTCATGTAGAATAGAGAACTTTGAGATATTAGTATTGAGGTTTTGAAGAATTTTGAGAACTTTGAGATGTTAGTATTGAGGTTTTGAAGAATTTTAAGAATACATTACATTTGCTGATATATATAGTATAGATATATAATCAATAGAGGCTGCTTTCAGAACATAATTTGAAATTTTTGAATTTCAAAAGAATACTCCCATGCTGCGTTTAAACAATCACGAAAAATTTGCAGATTTACAGAAATATTTTCACTGCCATTATATCTTCCAAGTCATGAAACCTCACCACAGATTCCATCATTATAAATGTTTGAAGAACAAAATGAGCCATATTCCCCTCCCCATTTCTCTTCCTTGGTGATGGCATTCATAGATGGGTGGTCACTAAAACAACTTAAACCAGGAGCAAGTTATTTTTTTTGTTGTGTATGCAACTTGCTAATTAAGCAACAAAAGAAACCTTCCACACCCAGCTCAAAAATAGGCAAGAATAACATACCGCATGTACGAGGAAGTGTAATTTTTGGCTCAAGGATGTGAAAATGGATTGAATTATCTCCTCAATGATAATTGAGCAAGAACAACATATCAGCTTTTCAAACACTCTTTAAATAATAATAACTGCCACTCCAAAAACAAATGTATTGCATATATGATACTTGAACATTCCCCAGGCAAAAGATCCAATAGATGATGAGAAAGATCCCCCAGAGTTCAATTTCTGAATGCTCACCATTCAACAACTCGGGCAAATGCCATATATCACAATATAAAATGCAATCATCAGGAAGCTTTATAACTGTTTCAAAGTCGGTTGAATGCACAAGAAGTATATGACTGTTTCAAAGTCATGCATATGAGGAAAGTTACAATCATAATATTCTACAACCATGAACATCAGTAGCCAATGAGCAGCATAGAAATTGATTGCATATACAAATTCTGCGCCAAGGACAAAGATGAAGCAAGAACATATGGCATAAGAAAGAAATTGTAACCAAATACATCTTCAAATAGGGGAGGTAATTTAGCTAGAGTAGTTAGAGAGAGAGAGAGAGAGAGAGCAGATGTCTTCTGATTACCAGGGAGGTACATTTTCTCTGACAACCAACAAAAGACAGTAAGGTTCAAACTTCAGTTAGGTCCAGGGATTTATTCTATGACAACCAACAGAGTCTATTGTCCCTTTATAGCACCAAACGGGGAGGTCCGGGATTTATTCTATTCTGTCACAAAACTTGGGCCAAAGTATAAAAGGATTAAGGATCTCCAATACTACGAGTCGAAACAGACGAACCCCAATGAGCCTACCTGGACCTACTTCTGCATGCCCAAATACTTCCATTATATGGTGTTTTCAGTATTTATACAAAACAAAACTGGGCCCCACACACACACACACACACAAAAGGAAGAAAATAAAGTCAAAAAATAAAGGATTTCATTAGCTTTTACAACAAAGAATCCTATATGCTTTTACAACTTCAAACACATTGGAGTCTTTTGGGAAGCTAGTAAAAAGTCAGCTTTCAGCTTTTTACCCATTTTGGATCACATCACTTCTCACATAACTTACTCACAAAAAGACAAAATAAGCTAAAAAAGTCAAAAAATCAGCTTTTTACTAACTTCTCAAGACACTCCATTATTCAATCACCTTAAGTCCAACCAACCAAATTAGGAGTCCTGTTTGGAAAGCAAAGGAAATTTCTTCACAGATGCCTTTTGTGTTTGACAATGTAACTGATCATGCAAATATAACAGCTGATAGCCCAAGACATAGATAAATCTGGAGAATGGTACCTTTTAAATCTTAATAAGAGACTAAATAAGCCTGCGTCACCCTGAAGTAGCACTAGCAAACCCCAATGCAAGCAGAACTCAGTGCAGGAAGCAATTGTCAAAATGGAACTTTCCAACTCAATCAACTGCTTAAATTGCTCAATATGAAGTGTCATGTGGAAGAGGCAAACATGGGTTGAACCTGTATGTGGACAACAGATGTTAAAGCACCAGTACATTCTGCACCCGATAGCCTCTGTGTCTGAGTCTCTAAATATCATATGTAGTCAGAATTTCGGACCCATCTGGAGAATCTTACCCAAAGGAGGCCGGCTAATTCAGTTTCGTGGTTAGACAGTTATTTACTAACTCAGCCAACAGCAACACTGAATTAATTGCATTCTTGTAGAGTGGCTCGATTTGGCTATGTACCCATCATGTTTTTTTTTTTTTTAAAAACAAAATTTAACATAATATGCATGCAGCATATATGAAGCTATTCAACAATCTTACTTATAGCTTATAGCAACATCTTAACTATAATGCAACATCTTAACTCACTCCATAGCTTATAGCTGATAAAGCACGATTCAAACACCAAATTGTATATACTAAACAGAAAAACTACTTCTCATGGATAGCATACTTCTAATGGAGTTTTTCAAACTCCCCCATTAGACTGCTCAATTCATCAATAATATTAGAGCTAGTTATGAGCTTATACCATGTTTCATAGAGAATCAATACACAAACAAAAAGCATAGATATTCTGTTTCTCTGGTACTCGACACTAACATATTACATAATAGCATTTCATACACAGATTTGTAATGTAGAGTAGAGATACCTCTTTAGCATGTATAATAGCTGTCTTGGCTACTTCAATAATCAAACAAGGATCCAATATCAGACAACTCTGAACAACATACCAAGTCTTCAAACCGTATGAAATTATTGGCACGTATAATATTGTCCTAGCTACTTCACAATCAAATCATCAAGAACCAATAATAGAACACTAAACAACATAGCCTCTTTCATATGGCATGAACTTAATAAAATCTAGAGTGAAAGCTATTGCATATCCCTCATGTTCTACTATTACAAACCAATGTTAAAAAGAGTGATTATCAAATCAAGAAGCACATTTTTTTCTCATGAACATGATACGTAAGCATCCGAAAAAAATTCCAATCACCAAGTGCAACCATGAAGATTCAAAACCACGCCCAACTGTGAAGATTCCATTTAGAAGGCAATAAACAACACACGAAATTAAATACAAAAAAAATACACCGAAGATAGAAGCAGATAAATACAATTTAAAAAAATTAAGAAGGGATCAAGAAAGTTTTTTTTTTCTTTTTTTCTTCTCAAGTTCTATTTAGTTTCCTTCCCTAGATATATTGCGGGAACTGCCGCTAAAGCTTGACCACCTTCTGAAAGTGCCAGCCACTAAATTTCTCCCTGCAATAAGGCCTAATCTTGCCTTGAATGACGTCGATCGACCAGAACTACTCGATGCAGCATTAGCAGCCCCACCTTGGGCAGCCACTGGTGGCATTTCTAAACCATTTTCAAGTGCACCATTATCACTAGCACTCGCATCCTGATGTTCAGGTTCACCGGTATCCAAATTGACAGCCAGTGATCCCCTACTTGCTCTCAACCAATCTGCACCTTCACAAGTCACTCCCCTGCATTTCTTGACCTTCACCTTTACCAAATTGGGGCATCCACCTGCAAGTGCTTCCATGCCGTGATCCGACACAGGACAGCCCTTGATACAGAGCTTCTTCAATGCGGTGCATTTTGCAGCAATGCAAGAAATCTCTGCATCGCCTACAGTCTCACTTCCACACAATGCCAACCGCTCTAGATTTTGGCAATTCGCAGCCAATAATTCTAAACTTAATCTCGTAGGATTAACACCGATCAGAACCAGCTCTTGAAGATTAGGGCAGTGTTTGGCAATAGCTATTAGACCATCATCGCCTATCCGATTCGTCTTCCATCCATCAATGTGAAGCTTCCGTAAAAGCTTGCAGTTTTCTGCGACCGATTTAAGCCCAATGTTTGTGCATTCAGGCGTCTTCACAAGGTGCAGGATTTCAAGATTCAAACAATTCGATATCGCCGCGAGGCCAACATCGCTAACCTGAAGCCTCTCGAGATGAATTTCAACCATACCTGTGACTCGATCGGCGATCACCTCAAGAAGCTTATCCCAATCGCCAGAGCACCTGAAAAGCTTGAGCGTTCTCAAATTCTTCGATCCGATAATAAGGGAACCGAAACACTGGCCATTGTAAAGCTCCTTCAAGCATATTGTTTTGAGAGACGCGACACCAGGCCCGATTGGCTCCGTCACTGCTCCATCGGTGATGCCACGGAGTCGCTTCACCGATAATTCCTCGAGCAACGAGCAATTATCGAGCACGGCGTTCATACCTTTGGCCCCAAACGTGCACGATCCACACGATAGCTTCTTCAAACCCTTGCAATTCTTAGCGAAAACCGCCATACCTGCATCGGTCAGTTCGCGGCAACCACGGAGCTTGAGACGAGTCAGATTCCCGCACCGGAGCGAGATGAGGATGAGAGCGTCGTCGCCGATGCTAGCAGATCTGCGATCGCATTTCAGAGCGAGTTTGGTCACCGAATCGAATCGAGAGAAGAGAGCTGGAATCATCGAGAGCAGATCGGACTGGGCGTTGAGAGAGAGACGGTGGCGGCTCTGTCCCTCCACCCCAAGCCACCGGCGGCAGACGAGAGAGCACCGTTTCCGATCGCCGGAACCCAGGGACATGAAAATGGAAGCCAAGCACTCGTCAGGAAGGTTCGAGATGTAGTCGGAGAAGACGTCGTCGTCGATGATGACATCGTGAAGCTGCGATTCGTTCTCTGTGGCGTGCATCGGAGAGATCGAGACCGTCGATCTGTGCCTGGACCGATGGCTGTGATCTGTTTCGCGGCGGCTAGGGACGGCGGCGGTGGAGGCTGTCTGGCCCATCCACGGCGGCGGTTCGCAACCGAGTTGCGGGGAAATCTCACCGTTTGCTTATCCGACGGTGGAGATTGAAGCTACTGTTTTCTCTCGGGTTCCCTGTTATGTTCTTCCATTATCATTGAAAAGTCAGGGACGGACTTGAAATGTATTTAATTCGGCCTTTTTTTTTTTTTGTCAGCTTTCAAGAATTTTTCCCTGCTATTTATTTACCCACCTTTCTTTCTAATTGCACTTCAAATTTTGGCATAGTTTAGATAGTTGGCTATTTTAATAATTTATTTTAGTTTTTGATTATTTTAGTAAGTTAAAATTTTTATATTTAAAAATATTAATAATTTTTTTTGTAGTTAGATGTGATATTTATGAAAGAAAAAGTGAAATAATTATGAATTTGATATGATATTTTATCTTGTTGACTATTTTAGCATATTTTATCTTTTTAACTTTTACCAAACATTTTACTTTAAAAAAAAAAAATTAAAATGTATTAGGAGTGTTTGCTGTTCGATTGCTGTCGAAGAATCTCTAATTCGCCATCCATCCGTTAGATTGGCGAATTGAAAAAAATCAATATGCATCCATCTGTCGGATTGAGCGAATTGAAGAATTAACGGACGGATGTGAATCGTTTTGGCGGTTTAAATTTTTATAAATTTTGAATATAATATAACAACTTGTCAATATATTTTTTTTATAACAAACTCAACATAATCAAAAGATTATCAAGTAAATTATTAAATACCAATAATAAATACATATAAAAAAAATCATACATTATCAAAACTATTTTATTACTTTTTTTATTCAAAAACTAATTTTATTTTTTTTTAAAATGACAAAATTAGACCTTATATTTTTCACACAAAAATACCAAATATCAACATTTGCCATTTGATAAAAAGATTTTCAAATTAAAAACACAACAGAATATCTAAACTTTTTTTTTTAATTGAAAACACAAACAGAATATTTAAACAAATTGAAAACACAAAGTCTTACAAAGTAGTACTTGTGGTTTGGCGGGTTCAGTTACGGTCAAAGGAACCTCAAATCCACCATCAGTCCAAAACTAGACGGATTTAAAAAAATCAATTTACAGCCTTTCGCTCGTCATCACGCATTCGTCCAAAATGCGACAAATCGATTTAGTTCAATTTATTTAGACGGATCAAAATATCCGCAGCTCACCCCTAAAATATACACATTAGATCACTTCATGAAGGTGATAATAAAAATTGGAAACGTGCAAATATAAAGGGTATGTTTGGTTTGTGTTTGAGAGATGTGTTTGAGAGATAAAAAGTACGAAAACATGTTTGGTTTGGTTTTTTTGGAAAGATGTTTTGGAAAATTGTTTTGAGAGAGAGTTTTGGAAAAAGTGATTGATTTGATGTGTGTGTGAGAGAGATTTGTTTGGAAAACTTGTTTGGTTTGTGTGTTTTGGAAAAAAATTTTAAGAAAATTTGTTTGGTTTGAGTTTTTCTGAAAACTCATTTCTAGAGAAATTTTCCCAAAAATGTTTGGGAAATCCAAACCAAACGAGCCCAAAAATTTTGAGTGCTAATAACATTTCCTTCTTTCTATTTTTGGGATAAAGATATGGTTAACATGATAATAATCCCTATGTTTGGTTTCAGAAGAATAAGATTTTTTTATTATTTTTTATTTATTTATTTTTTATGTGTGTTTAGTGAATTTTTTTACTTTTTAAATATACTTAATCTAAATACACTTAAAAAAATATAATATTTGTAAAAACAATTTGCCAAATAAAAAAATATATATATGAATATTCAATACATTTTCATATTTTGTTGTATTCAATGAATATTTAAAGATTTTTGTACAAATTTTTTACTTTTTAAGTATATTAAGATTAAATGAATCTAAAAATTTGAGAAAAAAAATTTGGTTAAAATATTTTTTAACAATCATTAAAAATATAGAAATACAAATTCAAAATTTTATTTTTAAAAACTAAAAATCAAACAGGGTAAATAATCCTATTTTGTTTTGCTATCACTTTTATTAATCTATTTTCACTCGTGTAAAGAGTTATTTACTATTAAAAACATGAAAATGCCTTTCTAAAAGTTTTTTTTTTAATTATAAAAACTAAGGTCTCGTTTGGGGGCAATATATTTTAGTTAAAAAGTTAAAAGGTAAGTTGTCACGTTACTCCATTTTTTTGGATATTTTTTCATAAAAAGTTAAAAATTATTAAAATAACATGTTTATAAATGAGGCCTAAGTAAAAATTTAAGCAAAAATATGAAGGATTTGGAATCATTTAAGAAATTTACAAAAATGCATGGAAAGAATTATTTTAGTGTAAAAAAAAATGCATGGAAAGAATTATTTTAGTGTAAAAAACATGGGAGTGCACTTTATAAAGACTTTTCCTTTCAACTTGCTTGGCCATTAAAATCTCTTTTGGAGTATTAAAATTTTAGTCAAAAAGTTAAAAAAATTAATATAACTTGTTATATCATTTTTATTTTTATTTTTCTATATATATATATATATATATTTTGTAAAAACGTAAAAGCCAATTAAAATACTCAATTCCCAAACAAAACTTTAGAGTAACAAGCTAAATATGTTACTTATCAACGTATTAACTTATTTTTGTCATATCACCTCTCTACTAATATGTCTTTTTTTTAGTAAGTACAAAAACTAAAAAATAAACCACATCCAAACCACCCCTTAAATAAAAGAAAAGAAAACAAAAACATATCTGTACGGGGAGCTAATATTCGACGCCACCCGTACTTCTTGTGTCCAAGCTGCGCCTTCCTTCGATCGACCTGCGAACACAATGAAGGTAAGCTACCTGGCGGTGCGTCGCCGAAAAACCCCTCCGATGGTCAAGTCAGCACACACTCAGAGAGAAAGAAGAAAGAGAGATCATGTGTTCGTGTTTTTCTCACCAGATGGTGTTCCATCCCCAGCAGGGGGGGTGCAGTCACGTTTATATACTTTCTGCGCGTACCTCTGCGACCATTCGCCCTTTGATGCGTGGACTTGCTTTCCTATCCCACTTTTCCACGTGTCAGCGCAAATATAGCTAAACACCACATAATCAAACTGCCAAATGGCGTTGGTGCGAACGGACAGCCCGGTGGTGTTACCTTAGCTTCCTACGACCGTATTACTTTCCGAAACATACAGTGCTCCTAGGCGAGCTCTGTTATGACCGAGGTTAGTAGCCCTTCGTTATGATCGAGCTCTTGCTCGGTTGGGTTGGTCTGCGGAGGATCTTGCTCGCCGATCTAAACAAGCGAACAATATGAACCGGGCTGGCAGAGAATCATCCCAGCCAAATCGGGCCTGGACTTTAACCGAGCAAACTCCTCCTGGATCGGCCCAGCCTAGCTCGACCCAAACACGCTCGGACCCATTTTAGCCCGGCCATTACCACAATCCAAAGCCAGATTATGAAATCTCCCTCTCAATATCAAAACTCACAAGAAATAGCCTTATTAGCTTGTAATTATTATCTTTATTGCAAGTAGATCCCATCTTATTGACGAGTATATTATTAATATATTTTAGGTGATTTAATTAAGAAAAATGTTATGAACACCTACAAATTGATAGAAGAAATTGTGAAAAATAAATATTGAGCACCAATCAAAGTAAATTAAATGGCTTTTGTTCCCCAACATAATTTTTGAACTAGTAAATCATGCATTTAACTATACTTTCCAAAGAAAGGCCAAGATTGTTAAAACTTTATTTATGAAGTAAAGTGGAGATTCATATCCTTTATAAATGCCATTTTCTATTAAGCAATGGATCAACCAGATTTACTTGTTATCAACTTCGAACTCGACTTGTTGGTCCTCAACTCCAGCAAAAACAAAAAAACAAAAAAGTTATAAAATAATAAAAAAATACTCTCTCTCTTTTTCTTTTTTTTTTTTTCTATTTTTTATTATTATTTTTTTTTTCAACTCTCCACCTCTCTCTCCGGCCTTATGTAAGGGTGTAATTTTGTCCGGGCCCATATCGGGCCTTGCGGGCTCCCGTAAAAAAATCAGGCCGAGTCGGGCCGGGCCGGCCCACGGGCCAGAAAACTAGGCCTAGGCCCAGGGGTATTCGGGCTTTGGGCGAGCCAGTAGACCGGGCCTTGGGACGGGCCCATGGGCTTGGGCCTGGGCTCGGGCTTTGGGCAGGCTTGGGTGGGCCTAAACAAATTTTTAAAATTTTTCCCACCAAAAATTTATTATTTTCCATTAAAAAAAATGGGCCTCGGGTGGGCTAGGCGGGCCAGGCCTCGGGCCGGGCTTTTAGGCAGGCAATGGGCCGGGGCCAAGCAGGCCAATGGGCCGTGCTTCAAAACGATGGCCCAGGCCCTAGCCCAAGGCATCAGGCTGGGCTTGGGCTTGGGCCTTAACAGGCCGGGACCACCTCGGGCCGCCCGTGGGCCACGGGCCAAAATTACACCCTTAGCCTTATGTAAGTAATTATTTTTTGGAGTTTCTAATTTTTAGAGTTCATACTCCCATTTGTAATTAAATAGCTATTTTGAAAAGATGATTAAAAGTCATCTTTTAGCTTTTAATATATTTTGGGTCACATCATCTCTCAAATTTTTTATATGTTTTTTTCAAAAAAATTTAAAAAAACCAACCATCTTTCCAAAACAATCCAAAATAATCATGGATTTTGTTTGATCTGTGAGATTTTTTTTTTTTTTTTTAGTTGTTTGTTGAAAGTTGATAAAGGAATGGAAGCCGTTATGGAGTCACAAATAGCCATAGTAAACCCATCAATTACATCATCACAAGCGAACTCTTAATATAAGATCTATCATATATTTTAAAAAAAATTGTGATCAAATGATTATGTATTTAAATAAAATAATGAAAATAATGAAAGTTGAAGTACTACGGTACTGTTTGGTAATACTTACGTTTTTTGTTTTCAGTTTATATTTATAAAAATTTTAAAAACTCAAATAAAAACTTGTTTGGTAAATTTTTGATTTATAAATTAGTGGTCTCATTTTATAAATTTGGCCAAAAAATGTAAACTCAAAAAATGTGTTTCCGTTTTGAGTTTTGAGTTTTTTTTTTTTTTTTTACCACCCAACACTAGCCACCACCCGCCACCATTTTCTACCACCGTCTTCCGCCACCACCACCCAACTCCCACCACCACTTGCCACCACCACTTGCCACCCACCTGCCACCACCACTCGCCACCACCCACCTGCCACCCACCACCTGCCACCCACCACCTGCCACCCACCCGCCATCCATCCGCCACCACCATCCACCACCTACCACCACCACCACCACCACCCATCTGCCACCCGCCACCACCACCACCACCCACCTGCCACCCACCACCACCACCACCACTACCACACACCACCCACCTACCACCACCAACCCCCACCACCTCCACCACCACCACCACCACCATCACCTACCACCACCACCACCACCACCACCACCACTAGCCACCCGCCGCAGCCGCCACCGCCACCATCACCCGCCACCCACTTGCCACCGCCACCACCCACTCGCCACCACCCGACACCGTCACCCACCCACCCATCACTACCACTACCCGCTACCTACCACCCACCACCACTTGCCATCTACCACCCACCTGCCACCACCATCTACCCACCCGTCACCGCTTTCCACCACCGTCTTCCGCCGCCACCACCCGCCACTTGCCACCACCGTCTTCCGCCACCACCACCCACCCACCCGCCACTTGCCACCATTTTCCACCACCGTCTTCTGCCACCATCACCCACCACCTGCCACCATTTTCCACCACCGCCTTCCGCCACCACCACCCACCATTATTTTCCACCACCGTCTTCCGCCGTCACCACTCGTCACCACCCACCACCCGCCACCACTTGCCATTTCTCACTCTTTTTTATATTTTTAAAAATTTTTAAACATTTTGTCTAAACCAAACACGTTTGTAGTTTATGTTTTTCTAAAACAAAAAAAACAAAAAACAAAAACGAGTTTATAAAATTTTTGTAAATATAAATTGAAAACGTAAACGTTACCAAACAAGCCCTAAATAAATAAAATAAATAATTATCCACCCCAAAAAAAGAAGTACTAAATAGAAAGTGAATAAATTGTACATTTAAACATCACCCTTCTTGTATTTTTAACAAAATTTCTAATCAAACTTACATAATTCAATTTATTAACTAAATCATTTTCAATTGATTAAATTCCTAATACATTTAATCTTTCCTGTGACATAGTTGATAGAAAATAGAATTTAATCAATTTTAAATTTGAAAAGTTTCTTTTCTTAAAAACAACTGTAATTGGTATAATTAATCGTGTTCCATAAGCAATCCATACATTTGAGAAATATCCATCTATTAATTTAAAATAATTTATCATATCAATCGATTTTTTTTAATGCCTATGAACTTTTGAATGTAAAATAAGATCAAACGATTACCTGTGTTCTCTCATAATGAAGTGCAACTTGTACGTTGTTGGTGCTTCATTCATTTTTCGTTACCAACTATTGTTTGTATATTATTTATTTGGGTGATTGTGTATAGTTGATGGTCGTTAATAGTTATTGATTATTGTGTTGTTGAAGGTAGTTGATGCTTGTGTTGCAGATGGTGACACAGATGGGTGTTGTTGGAGAAGCCCCTTTTTATGTATTTTGTATTTATTGTTGCTTTTCAAATATGTTATGTACATGTGTGGAGTTTTGTATTCTGCGTTTTTCTGATTGAACAGTGCAGATAATATACACTTGCAAATCGGATTTTGAGAAAAATATTTTTATTCATTTTAGTTCAATACATTGTACAATTACTTATTTATAGAGATGAATCATCAATAAGTAGTAAGTCCTATAATTGAGATATTCCTATAATTAAAGCTACAATCAAGTTATTTCCTAATCTACAAATAGGAAACAATCACAAGAGATAATTCCTAAAATCTCTACACTCCTTCTCAAGTTGGTGCATAAATGTCACACATGCCCAACTTGCCCAAAAACTTTGAGAACGCTCGACTAGACATTGCTTTAGTAAGGATTTCGGCCAACTGATCTTCTGAGCGTATCTTAGGCAACTCCACAATTTTCTCATCTAGTGTCTCCTTAATGAAGAATCTGTCTACTTCCACATGCTTTGTACGATCATGTTGAACCGGATTATGAGCAATATCACATGCTGCTTTATTGTCACAGTAGAGTTAAACTGGTTGTGTAGGCAAATAGCCCAAATCCCCTAAGAGAAGCTTTAGCCATAATGCTTCACATATTCCAAGTGCCATACCTCTAAATTCAGCCTTTGCGCTTGAACGTACAATAACATTTTGTTTCTTGCTTCTCCATGTAACGAGATTACCACTTACAAAGGTAAAATATCTTGAAGTAGATCGTTTGCCATCTACTGCTCCAGCCCAGTCAGCATCAGTATATGCATCCACACTTTGACAATCTACATTTTTTGTAAATAAAATTCCTTTTCCACGAGCAGACTTCAGATACCTCAAAATGTGCATAACTGCATTCGTATGTTGCTCTCCAAGATTATGCATAAACTGGTTGACAATGCTTAAAGCATAGGCAAGGTTTGGCCATGTGTGGGCTAAGTACATCAATCTTCCGACAAGTCTTTGATATCTCCCCTTATCAACAAGCACCTGATTAGTCTCAATACATAACTTTAATACTTCTTCTACTGGTGTATCAGCTGGTTGACATGCTGACATACCAGTTTCATGTAACAAATCTAAGACATATTTTCTTTGAGACCAAAAAATTCCTTTATCAGATCGAGACACTTCGATTCCAACAAAATATTTCAAGTGACCGAGATCTTTCATTTCTTATTCTTTGGACAAATAACTCTGTAGAGCCTTTCTTTCTTTAGGATCATTTCCTATGACCACCATGCTGTCAACATACACAATAAGGGCAGTGATCTTACCATGCTGTTTTTTCAAGAATAAAGTGTGGTTCGAATTACTTTGATGGTAGCCAAAGGCTTTCATAGACTTTGTGAACCTTCCAAACCATGCTCTAGGAGATTATTTCAACCCATATAAAGCTTTCTTTAATCTATACACCTTTCGAAAATGCACTTCTGGTATCATGCATCCTGGTGGCAAATCTATGTAGACTTCTTCGGACAACTTGCCATGCAGAAATGCATTCTTCACATCAAATTGTTGTAATGGCCAATCCAAGTTCGTAGCTAGAGACAACAAGACACAAACTGTGTTGATTTTAGCTACAGGTGCAAATGTATCTGTATAATTGTCACGACCCAAACCCGGCCCTATGGGTTTAGCACCGTAACTGGCCAGTAATCCGAGATTATCGAAGGCCTGTTGAACAGTAATACAGTAAAACAGAGTACAGGGCCTGGCGGAAGCCAATACAGTAAATAAATAGTGTCCATTGAGCTGTGACAATCTGTATGCCAAAAACATTTTTCATGCATTCATACAGTCAAAACAGTACAGTCTATACAATCATATACAACCATTCAGTACGGGGACTTAATCCCCCGATAACAGTACGGTCAAACAGTAAACAGTCTATACAACAGTACAAAACAGTCAAGAGACAGGTGGGGAACGCAAAAACACCCCAAGCCATAGCATGGCGTCTCGGAACCTCGCAGTGAGGCACATAGGCTGGCTTGACAAAACTGGGGACTAACCCACGCTCCTAGCTCCGGTCTGGCTGCTGAGAACCTACATATATATATAAACAGTGAGCTAAAGCCCAGTGAATAACAATAAGTGTAAAGAGGTTATGAATGAATGTCCTTACAATAATGAAAACAGTTCATTAAACAGTATTTCAGTCTTTTAGTATTTCAGTCAATCAGTCATATGTGGTACATCCAATAGCCTATAAACAGTAGGTCCAGAAGGACCGGGTCTTAGCAGACCCAACAGTAGTCATGGCCATCAATCAATAAACAGTATGGTTCCACAAGGAAACCGACAGAGCTCTGTAACAATAACAATAATCAATAAGTGCTAAGGATGCCACAGTACAGTTCACAATACAGGACATACATTCATTCAATAAACAATATCAGTTCAATAAACAATTCAGTTCAGTATTCAAAAGATAACCATTTTGAACATATCTTTACACAATCTGTTACTCACAGAGATTGGGCTAATAGCAGCTAGAGCGCGTCCCCGAAAGCCAACCCTAAACAATTAACAAATAGAACACACACTAAGTTTCACAGTCGGAAGGATGATAATTAAATCCCTAGATTTCCTCGGTGTGGTTCTATGTCTAAATCCTCATTAAGATGCCTTAAACTAGGCCTAAGAATGCCTAGGATGAGATGAGGATGCAAAAATACACTTGGAAGGCATTTTCAAAAGTTGCTGAAAACAGGGGTCTCGCTCGAGCGAGCCTTCCTTCGCTCGAGCGAGGTTGCAAAATCAAAGGCTTCGCTCGAGCGAGTAATCCTTCGCTCGAGCGGTCTGCAGAAACAGTAAAAATACTGGATGCTCATTTTTTACGCGCGATACCACGCTCGATGCTCGCTCGAGCGGAGCCCTGAACAAAGGTGCTCGCTCGAGCGAGGAATCCTTCGCTCGAGCGAAAAAGCCAAATCTGGAATTTCCAGATTTGCCTTCCAAGCTCAAACCAAGCATTCCCAACTCAATACTCGACCTCTTGGGCCCAAATTCTGGAAAATACATCCTAAAACAATGTATAACAAGTTTCAAAAGCCAATTTGAGAATTCAAGCCCCAAAGGTGAGTCAATTAAATACAAATTCAAACCCATTTTCAAGAACAATATGTAAACATGCAATGCATGAGCTTTAAACCAAATTCAAGCTTCAATTCTTGCTCTAAAGAGCTCAATACTTGGAAAACACTTTGAAAACATGGACTATAATATAAACATGGACATGCATGTACAATCTACCATGAATTCAACTTCAAATTACACTAAAATGGCCATGCATGCATGAATTCAAACATAATTCAACCTCTATGCACTAAAACATGGCTTGATTCTACAATGGAGCCTAGAACATGCAAGATGAAGCTCAAGACAACAAGAAGAAGATAAATTCACTTACCTAGAGTTTCAATTACAAGTCTTGCTAGCTCAATTTGCCAATCTATGTTACAAATCTTCAAGATTCAAGCTAACTTCCCAAAGTTGAGTTCAAATCTCTTCCTCTCTCTCTAATTCTCTTCTAGGACGGTAGGAACAAGAGGAATGGCTGATCAAAATGTGTCTCTAAGTGTATAAGGCACAATAGAATTGAATAAACAAAGGTCCACTATAGGTGGCAAAATGGTAATTACGACAAACTCTTTAATTGGCTTAATTCAATCTAATTTAATCATTCCTAATCAATTTTCAAATAAATATACCATAAAATCACAAATATTCTACTGATTCCAAAACTCCAAACGGTTCCTAATTCGGCCGCCGATAGGGCCTTCAATTAGCAGTTTAAACATATGAATTCAAACAGATAATCAATCGATCGAATAAATGCATCATGCAACTCAATAGATAAACTTATTCAATTTCAGTTTCGATTTCAATCAGTTCATTCAGTACTTCAGTTAATCCAATTATCAGTCATTATCAGTTCAGTTTAACAGAAATCAGTACGTAATTCAGCGGGTTATCGATAATCAGTACGAGGGTTGTTACAATAATCAATCCCATAAGTTTGGGTGTACTCTTTTGCCACAAGTCTTGCTTTAAAGCGTTCAATCGTACCGTCTGCTTTGTGCTTCACAGTATACACCCACCGACATCCAATTGTTTTCTTCCCTAGTGGACGATCAATAAGTTCCCAAGTTTCATTTTTCTACAAGGATTTCATCTCCTCATTCATAACAGTTTTCTACCTTGGGTTGGCTAAGGCTTCATGCACACTATTAGGAATAGATACTACAGATAATTGATTTGCAAATGACTTATTTGATTCTAACAAACGATGGTTAGACACATAATGACTATGGGATATTTAACTTTACTAGAAAGTTCAGGTTCATATGTAGTTTTAGAGATACCTCCGATTTGACGCGATGGTAGTTGTTTTTTGGATGGTTCAGGAACATCCTCAGTAAGCGATTGGCTTGGTGTATTAGCAGCATGTGGTGTGAGGGATTCAAACAAAGATGGAGCTGCAATTTCATTTTTTGGGTGTTCATCATTGTCTGGGTGTTTATTACCACTTTGGTCTAAAGGTATACTATGCAAATCTAATTCACCCGTATTGTTTTCAGTCGATTCAAAGAGTTCCTCATTATTCACATCCTGATTACCAGGTTCAGAGAGTTCCCCTTTGGTAGAGATCAAAAAATTATAGTCATAGTGTAGAGCTTGAACTTCTTCCTAGTACTCCCCTTGAAGTTCAGGCTCAGAGGAAAAATACATAGAGTCTTCATGAAAAACGACATCCAACGTAACAAACATGTGTTTGGTGAAAGGGTGATAGCAGCGGTACCCCTTTTGAGAAGCAGCATATCCTAGAAAGACACAGCGCAATGCTCGAGAAGTCAACTTGGTGCGCTGAGAGGTAAGTTGGGGGTGACGGGAGCAACAATTGCTTCAGCAAGAGCCTAAGATGGTGTCCAAAAATCAATGGTGCTGGAAGGTACTCGGTTGACCAAATAAGTTGCAGAGGTAAGTGCGTGTCCCTAATAAGAAACCGACATATGGGCTTCTATCAACGAAGCACGAACAACCTCTAACAAGTGCCCATTTTTTTGCTCTGCGACCCTATTATGCTGGGGTGTATCAGAACAAGTAGTTTGATGAATAGTTCCCTGGATTTCCAAATACCGTTTCAATTCAAGACTCGAATATTCACCTCCATTATCACTGCGAAAAACTGGAATTTGTGCATTGTACTGACTGTGAACAATTTTATGAAAATTTTGAAATAACAAGTTTACTTCACTTTTAGACTTCATCAAACATACCCAAGTCATCCTGGTACAATCATCAATAAAAGTAACAAACCAGCCTGATTCATCCAAGTTAGTAACTTTAGATGGACCCCAAACATCAGAATGTATGATCATAAAAGGAACTGGGCTTTTATTCAAAATTAATGGAAACGAAGCACGATGGCTCTTTACAAGTTCACAAACATCACATTTGAAACTAGAAATATCAATTTTTGCATATAAATTAGGAAATAATTTATTCAGGTAACCAAATGAAGCATGCCCTAGACGTCGATGCCATCACCATATCTCAGATTTCTTCTTTTCACTCGCAGAATCGCCTATCATTAAAGCATGACATAACCAGTTTGAACTCTTTGACACCAAGTCTAAGTAATATAGCTTCACTCGCCTAACACCACAACCAATAGTTTGCCTTGTTTGGATGTCTTTAAACACATAAAAATTGGGCCAGAAAATGACAACACAAAATAAGGTAGTGGTTATTTGGGAAACTGATAAGAGATTATAATCTAAAAATGGAATAATCAAAACAGAATCTAAATTCAAAGTGTCAGTGAGGGACAAGGATCTTTCTCTAATAATCGGAATTGAGGTACTATTAGTAGTGGAAACAAAATTTTGTGTAGAAGGTTTAAGAGGAAAGACTTGTTTAGAATCAAAAGTCATATGATCCGTAGCACCAGAATCAATTATCCATGCACTATTAGAAACATGTGCAAAAATATTTAAAACCTTACCATCATTACCTGCCGTTGCTGCTAATGCCGAGAATGCTTCAGCAATATCATTCTCTGTCTTTGTTTCAACAACCGCAATAGTAGAGGTCTTCTTAGAATTTCTTTTCCGTGAATCACGGCTATGATCCCACCATTCTGGATACCCCACAAGTTCGTAGCATCGATTTTGGGTATGACCACTTTGATTACAGTGAGTGCATTTGTAGGAAGATTTATCGACACCAGTAGCAAGTCTTAGGAGGGACAAGCTTCGGTCAGTCCTCCTAGTGTTGAGGAGGCCAATTATGATTAGAATGGTTTCGAGTCACCATGGCGGAAGCTTCAGAATTTCCAAGTTCAACATTCATTGTTTCGCGTTGAACACATTCACGGTAGACCAGTGTATAACATTTCTCTAATGCGGGAATTGGATCCTTCCTCAAAATTTCACCACGGATTTGTTCGAATTCACTATCTAATCCAGCAAGAAAAATATGTATCCTTGGCCGTTGAACTGATTCTAATAGGATGCAACGTCTTTTTCACTCTCCATGATCACCTGATCACGATGATCCAATTCACTAAAAATTTCAATTAACTCTCCATAATACACATAGAGTGTTCTGCCACTCTATTGGTAGAAAAGGCCCTCTAGTTCAAGGTAAATACTTGTAATTTGTCCGCTCCATCATAAAAAGCTTGAGAAAGAGCTTTCCAAATATTGCGAGCGGTGGGTAGGCGAATGTATCGCTTCATAATGTCTGGGGACATAAAAATCAATAGCTAGCTCTTGAGACCACATATCATAAATGGTCTCATTGAGTACAATCCCTGCATTGAAGGATGAGCCTTCAAATTGAATGATAATGGGAGCAGACTTGATGCCAGATGTTTCAGAATCTGACTTGGCCATGGTTTGATGGTGATATGGATTTAATGAAAGAATGATGATGATTCTTTCAAAGTTCTAATACCAACTTGCAAATCAAATTTTGAGAAGAATATTTTTATTCATCTTGAATCAATACATTGTACAATTACTTATTTATAGAGATGGATCATCAATAAGTATTAAGTCTTATAATTGAGCTATTCCTATAATCAAAGCTATAATCAAGCTATTTCCTAATCTATAAATAGGAAACAATCATAAGAGATAATTCCTAAAATCTCTACATATAGTGCCCATTAAACAATGCAGAATTTTTTTTCCCCTTTGAATAGTTTTGAAAAATGTTCATTCAACAGTGCAGAAAATTATGTAATGCATAAAATTTAACAGTGCAAGAATTTTTTTATTGAGCAGTGCAAGTTTTGTTTTTTTGCAATGAACATAGTGATATGCTACGAATACAGAATTATACATTCATAATCTCTAACATAATATCCATTAAAAAATAATAATCTTGAAAGAAATAATGGTCCTCTAAATCATCTTTTACATTTGTTGTTTCATTTGTTTGATTACCTGTATCACTTTCACTCCACTCTTTCTTTTGTTAACTTTGTCTCTATACTAGAGAAAGATGTGAGTGGTTCATTGCATCAAATGACATTCATGTTAGTGAACAAGAGAAGCTATTGGTTGGTCTAGGCCTAGTGTCACATAATGCTCTACATGTATTGTGATTGATAAAAGGGGTACAATTTACGATTTTGTATTAAATGATTGAGGAATATAAGAAACATGGGGGTTTGTGTTTGACCTAGGCATGACCACATGGTGTTTAGGACCAATCAATAATTTTTCATTGAACAAAGCCATTTAATAATGGGACCCATTTACTTTAAAGCCCTGTTTGGGAGATGATTTTAGACTGAAATAGTAAATAAAGACAAAATAAGTTTAAATAGTTAATGAGACAAAATCTCATATCCAAACCATAATCATTTTATTTTTTCTCTCACAACTATCAACAACTAACATCCCAAACACAACTTTTTTTAACCAGGTTAAAATAGTTAAAAAGTCAATAAAAATATCCAACTTTCCAAACGATCCCTTTGTAGCCCTTCTAATTTATTTGAGTTTGACTTCTCTCAAGTTATAATATCAACTTAAGAGAGTGTTTGGGCGTAGTAAGCCCATTTTGGAACCAATTTCGGTAATTCGAACTGTTCACATTTTTGGACTCGTTCAGTAGAATATTCATGCAAAAAATCAAGATAATTAGATATTGGTAGCTATATGTTTGAATCATATTGTTTTAAAAAAATAGAAGACAAATATAATTTTAAGAATCTATTTTTTGTAATATAAATTTGATTCAAATATATAGCTACCAATATTTAATAATATTGATTTTTTGCATGAATATTATACTCAATGAATCCTAAAAAGTGAACGGTTTGGATCATCGAAACAAGATCTATGGTGAGTTCCCCAGATCTCTTAAATTCTCTCATGTTAAATGTGAACATAAGAGAAATTTAACCCAATTTATTTTCATTATTTATTTCGATCAAATTGTAGCCTTCCATGGCCTTTTGATATGAGAAAATTTTGGTTGAATTTCACTTCGAGAGTTAAAGGTAATTATGTTGACGAGGCTATATTCATGTGTAAAATTTAACCAAAAAAAAAATGGTGATAAATTCAGTTTGAAGGGTATCTAGAGCATTAGATCTAGTGAATATTTTTTTGTTATTGATAGATCTACATTTTGTGAAATAATTTGGTAAAAAGTTCTTTTTATTGTTTGTAGGACATTTTATTTTTAATTTTACCCCATATTTATCTGTTGACCTTTGTTAACTATCTATTCAATTTTTTCCTATTTGTTCAACTTTTTTCCCTATCTGTTCAAAAAATTTCCTATCTGTTCAAATGTTGTCTTATCTATTCAAATTTTTTCTTATCTATTTAATTTTTTTACCCTATTTGTTTAATTTTTTAATATTTTCAATTCAAATTTCCCTTATTTGTTTAAATATTTGTCAAAATAAAATTTTATTTGTCTAATTTTTTGTCTATCTATGCAATTTTCCCTTATCTTTTTTTAATTTTTTTTTTATCTTTTCTATTCAAATTTTGTTCTTATTTATCAAACTAACTCTATTTGATGTCAAAAATCTTTTCTATCTGTTGAAGTTTTATATCTATTTGTTGCAATTGCTAGAGAGAGATAAGAGAGTTATCTGTTGCAATACCAAGCCACATCAAACCTATCTGTTAAAATCTTTTTTTTTTCTATCTGTTCAAATATCTCTCTATCCTATCTGTTCAATACAACACAAGATCACGAAAAAATGGTACGATTTGTTTTATTTTCATCAACATTAACATCATTAACAACAACAACATTACTAGCATCAACAACCAAAATAACTACAACTACACACACACACACACATACACAATAGATCAACCATAAAAAAAAAAAAAAAATCTGGAGATAGAGACATATTCATATCATACATTCGAACAACCTTTCAAAAAAAAAATTGTAGAGAGAGACAGAGACATATATACACATATACATGCATATATATTCGAAGAACCTTCAAAACTAAATACTTGTGTATCATCAACAAATCTGAGATCTAAGTGTGTCACAAGGAGGGAGGGAGATAGAGATAGATAGATAGATAGATAGATCTGAGAAAATAGATTATGCGGTATGGTCGTCGACGATAGACGACGGATGAGGACAACGTGAGGTGTGAGATCTATGAGATCTAAGTAAGAAAGAGATTAGGATATCAAAACCACAATCATCGCTACCGTCTTCTGAGGACTCATTAATGATGAGACGACTCTATTTCCAAATTTCAGATATCTGTTTGAAATAGCAATTGACGAAGATGGAGAAAGAGAGAAAGAGAGAGACAGCGAAAGCTTTATAGTCGATCTGAGAAGGCACTAACAATGCCTAGTAGAGGGAACTAACGCCAAAGTATTGGAGTTCGGAAACTTCGGCGTCGCAACAATGGTGGTGGGGTAGAAGAGGAGGCAACAGTGACTGCGTTGCTGTGGGAGACGGATAAGAAAAAGAGAGAGAAAGTAAAGGGAAGAGAGAGATAAAAGTGTGATTTGTTAGGTTTGGACATATATATATACATATATAAGGAAGGGTATTTTGATCATTTTGCTTAAGTTTGTCCTTTTGGACAAAATGTTTCAACGCTTGGACTTTTGAACAAACAAAATTGAAATTTGAACTTTTGGACCGAGTCTTCCAAAAAAAAATTGATACAAATTTTTAAAAGGTGTAAATTACACTAATTTTTTTCTGCAACTTTTAAAAATATATAAATACCTCAACAGTTTAGATATAATTATATTGTCTTCTATTTTAAAAAGGATAAAGATATTAAACTAACATAAATAATATGAATACATGTGAATAAATAAAAAATATATATATATTTCCTCATAAAAAAATATAATAATATTATTTTTTATTTATATGACTCACAGATTACTCATTATTTTAAGAGACCTTAATGTATCTTACCCTCTCTATGGTATTGTCGAACTCTTATGATTGGTGTCTATTTCGCAATACGAGCTTTGCGTTTAGATATTTTCATAGTTTTTCTCTAGGATGTTTCTTGTTGATTTTTACTTTGTATGATGTAAGTACATTTTTGTTGGATGGATTCTTTCTGTAAGTGCCGTTTGGCTAATCTTAATTAAAAAAAAAAAAGTTTGTTCAAAAAAACAAAAAAAAGAGATATTATAATTTACCTAATTAAAAATTAGAGATCAAATTGAAATGTAAATTGTATATTTCAAAAAGGGAAAATTTTATGGCATACATCTTGTACCATATGCACTCCTAATTATGATTCTGTACTTTTAGTTATGACATAATGTGTTATTAATAATGAATTATTACGCTATTGGTTATAACATTATTGATTATAAGAGTAATGCTAAATAACTCAAAAATTCTATCAAATGTCTCACATTGGTGTGAGACCCACACAATGTGGATCCCGTGTAGGTCCTAGACTATGTGAGTGTTGGCTTTTTTGGCTTTCGAAGGTTAATAATGTAAATTTAAGCGTGCCAGCAAGGACCAATTAGTCCTTACAGAAGTTATAATTGCTAACTAATTATCAAGCGATTGTGTTGAAGTTCTTTCAACCTCAATAAAGAGGACTTTTACTGGTGGCTTGTTTTAGGAGAAAATTATGAATAATAACACGTAAATATAATTTAGAAATTGAATTTTATTAAGCAAATGAAAACTTACAATGAAGTTACAATGACCCAGCCTTGACGAGGTTCACAGTAACAAACTACTGAAAAACTACTCCTAGGAACTAAAGTACAGTACAGGAATTGAAGTGTTGGAAATGTAAAGAACTGGAAATGTAAACCTGGAAAGAAAATAAAGTAAAATGAATTGGTTTCTTGATCTGAGTCTGGGTCCTCTTCTGTTTAGCCCTCTCTGCTATTTATACTCTTTAATGATAACCGTCAAAGTGGCTTTCTAACCGTCGAAATATGTTTCCACGATCTCTGGTCATGGCTTCGCTCAATTAGCCCCCATTACGCCTCTTTTGTAGTTAGGCTTTCCCTCTGAATTTGAATTTGATTTGTAGGTAACCGTTAGGCTACATCATCTCACGCCTTTTGACTATTCAGATGCCACGCAGATCTGGTACTACCAATATGAACTGCCACGTGTCTGTCTTTGATTGGAGACTTGTTTTAATTCCCTAAATTGCCCTTTAGGTGCCACGTGCCACTCTGCGATTGGCTTTTGCAATTTATACAGCCAATATTACCCCGCGATCTAATATATCCAATACTTGGTGATATTAGTGGACTAGTACAATCTACTCACGTCCTAGGACGTGCACAGACTCTGTATATTCTGGAAGTATAACCGCTTTTTGAATAATGAAGCAATGAACTTCATTAAATCCTTACGCTTTGTGCTTCCATTCTTTGAGTAAACGAAAAGACCAGTACATCCCCAATGGCCAATCACACTTTCTCTTACATTGATCGAGCATACGAGGTGTCTTTGGAAGATGATTGCAGGTCTCGAAAGAACCTTAATGCATTTATTTTCTACTCCTATCCACCTCCATTTATACAAGTCATGGAAGCTTTTGCAAATTACCAACCTTTAGACCAAGAATCTGCCAACTACAAACCTTTAGACCAAGCATTTGCAGAAATAGGTCTTGGAAGCTCCTCTTCTGCCCCACCACTCTCCGCATGGGACAAAACCGATTCTTTTTCCTCCAAGTCCATTGGCTGGGAAAGTTGGTCAAAACCTGATAAACCCTAATTAAGGGAGCGGATTCATCATCGATTTGTTGATTCGATGATCTCCTTTCTATTCCTCCTTCTGCTCGAAGCTCAATGGTTTACCCCTATGTACCTATTGATCACCGACACAGTCTGAAAGAAAAATTGCTTGTGGCGTGGTACACGTCTTCCATGCCAGTGAAGATAGTGCGAGAAACTCCTCATCCAGACAAAGCACAGGGATATAATCCGTCATTCTTGGCTAAGAAGGCAAAACTTTGCTCTTCTGACTGGCTCGAATGCGTGAATGTGTGGCTCACCTTTTTCGCGCCCTCTTTCGAAAGGTTTGAAAGAAAGGCTTCACAGTTTAGACTCCCGCAGTTCTAATCTAATCTCACAAGTGCAATGTGAAACTGATCAACACCAAATAGTCCAAATCCGACAAATCGTTTTGGAAAATTGATTTTAAGTCAAAAGTGCCAAAATCAGACTGCTTTGCTAGATACAAAGTCACTACCTAAGTATTTTTTGTTTTTGGAAAAATTTAGGAAACCCTGACTCGTGCCGAAGGCCATGTGTCCGTCATCACCAAAGTTGCCTCGGCTCGGGAACTTGGGTACGAAGGGGGAAGGTCATGAATTGAGCACCCCTGCTAGCCCGATTAAAGATTGACTTCTACTAATCATGATATGATTTTTTATAAACATTATGTGTTCTTATTCCGGTTATTAAACTAGCTTTACTACGTGATGCACACAATCAAGTATAGACTAGCTAGCTCAATTTGGAACAATTCAACTCATGTTTGTTTGTGAAAATGGTTTGAATTTGCCACCTCAAATGGGCTTAAAGATTGCGGATTTGCCACCAAACATAATGGGCTTAAAACATGATTTGCCACTCAACAAAGTGGGCTTAAAATTTACATTCATTGAATTGTTTCAATTCAAACAACAAGCCTTCATCCACAGGCATTCATACAGTTTAGCATTTAAGCACATAGCCTCATGGCAAGCATACTAATCATGGCAACATTCACATTCATGCAAAGCATAAAAACTCACCTAGTACTCCAAGCTAGGAAAATATGAGTTAGAAAAATATGCATGATTCCTAACTATGCAAAATGCCTAATGCAACACATGCAATATGCAATTAATAGGCTCGGCTACTAATATGACATATGAAACAATTTGATAACATGCGGTTAAACACGTATTCAAATAAGCTATTGAAATGGCAATGTAGTTTGAATGATGCGCCGAGCCTCAGTGCATGCATGACAAGATGAATGGATGCAAGCATAAGGTATGCTAATTTGAAAACCATCAAAAGCGATTAAATAAAAAGGAGAAAGACGTGGGGTTGGAAGACATACACACACGCACGCACACTTATTACAACATTATGCCATCGCGAAGGAGGGTCTGAATGAATAAAAGCTAACTGGCTACGCTAATTAAACTAACTAATTATTACAAAACGAAACTAATTAACTATTCTAGTTAACTAACTATTACAAACCGAAATCGAATAACTAGTTAAACTAACTAATTATTTACAACTCTTAATTAGTTACAACTAATTAATTACAACTTGTGTTTAAGCTAGATATTTAAGCGTTAAATAAGCTCGGAATGCAAGGAAGGCTCATGCACGTGCTCGGTTTCCACCCAAAAAGCCGCTGTTTTGCTGCTGCAAGCCTCTGTTTGCACATTTGAGCACTGACAATGCTGCCCACTTCCAGAATACCTCTGCTCCACCTTACTAACAAACTGTACAAATTTCATTGGTGGCCGATAAAGGGCCGGTCGACTACCAATTATGACCGGTCGGCTACCATTGGTGACCGGTCGGCCACTGGTGGTGGCTGTTGGCCACTACTGTCCTGAACTTCCTTGCTGCAACAGAGAGCAAAACAGTGTATTTCTCAAGGGTTATTTGCACACTTCGCCTCTCCTTTTCATGGAAAAATCAAAGGAGGGACAAAATTTGGTTCACACACCACCAATCAAGCAATTTCATTGCGTGATGGTTTGTGAAACCAATTGTGGAAGTTAATAAATGGAAAACAAAACCAAAATGTCCATCACCCTATCATGCATGATCAAGGGCAATGGAGACCAAGGAAAGTGGCACATTTCATCACTTTTGAGTATGAAATGTCCCATTTTCCTTGTGTTCAAATTAACGTCCGATTTGAACACATGCAATGCAACACAAAAGAATGCTTATCTTGCTTCTTTTACTTTCCAATTTTGTTTACACATTTTAGTTACCAAACCATTCTTTAATCAATTAAGTCCATTGGTGAGCGTCCTCTAATGGAAAGAGGGCTCAAACCAAAAGTTGCTTTGGGCATGAAAGAGGCATTACACTGTTGGTAATGAACCCCTTAAGGGATTAAACCATTGGGCGTAGGACCTCCATTTCACGCTTAGGCAAACAAGTGGTTTGAAACCACTTTCAAAGCAAAACAAAAAAGTGAAGAATTAAGGGAGATTGCAGAGATTGTAATGCTGAAATTAGGTGAGAAAAAGCACTAAAACAAGCAATCAACTCAAACCAATGATGATTAAAGCCTAAAAACACCAAGCCAATGATGGAACTTACACTACAACTATGCAAAACAAGATTCAAATGAACAAACTAGCCCAAAACAGAGCTAAAACAAGTTATTTCAGAAATCAAAACATGCTGGACTTGAGCTAAATTAAGCTAGAAAAACAAGCTAACATGTGAAGCTAACTAAGCATGCAAAAATGACACAAGGGGGGGAGGCTAACCCCTCCAAAGTTGGACTTCAAAATAAGTTTTTTGCCACTGAAAAACGTCTGAAATTCAATGGTTAAGAGGCCCAAAAAAGTTGGTTTGAAAGTGATGAGCAAAGGTACAAAAGCTTCAAGAACTAAGATGCAAGAATGGTGGACTACCCTTTAACTGAAAATAGCCTCAAACCAATACTTTTAAGCCATAAAAATAGAACTTTTTTAGTTCAAAACTAGCCTCAAAACAATTGAAAAGGATGGCAAAACAAGTATACAAAACAAGTATAAACAAGGCAAGTGTTATACCTTTGAAGCAAATCATAAGTTGGCCAACAATCCAAGCCAAAAACCACCTTCTAGAGCTCAAAGAAGGTCCCAAGTTACCTCAGCCTAAAGACTAGCAACGTTGGTTAAGGTAGTGTATGTAATAGTGTAGAGAAAACAAGCTACAAAGCACAAAATTGTAAGAGAGTGAGAAATCTAGAGAGAGATAATTTTGGTCCAATTTTTCTAACCCTCCAAAATGGGGGAGGAACCCCCCCTATATATAGAAAAACAAGCCTTGAGCTTAGGAACATTCTACCATACACGTATAGGAAGATGCAGCTCAGTGTGTCAACAGCTGGCACAGCTGTCAACAAATATCTGGAAAAGTACACTGGTGGCCGACTTGCCACACCAATGGCCAACAACCACAATCCATGGCCGTCAACCTATGGTGGTGGTTGGCAAGTCACCAAGAGGTTCCAAACACAAAAACAACAAGATTTGGTCCAAAACCAGGCAAAGAAAAGGCCAGGTTTAGAGGCTCAAAGACAGGGCATTCCGTCGAGGACTTCGGGCGCTCAAAATGAACACAAACAAACACAATCATCGAGTGTACAAGCGATGACGTCCAAGTCTTGAGGATGGTAAAAAATGAGGTGTCTACAGTTGCCCCTCTTTGACAGAACTCAGAAGTCATGAAGTGACGGGAGTGAATGTCAAAGCCCAGAGACGACCCATTTTGATAAGGCCGAAGACTTGGACAAACAATCAAGCAAGACAAAAATGGTTGCGCCCGTAGGCTGCCTACGTATCCTTTTGTAAGAAATCAAACCAACGTAGTTCTAGGGCAAGATACAAGTGATATGCACGATCCAGGAACATAACTTATGATCATGCAATGAGGCTGTAATGAAACATTTAGATACAAATGCTATGCAATGAAAATGCCACACTCAAACAAACCGAAACAAGGTATAGCAACCTCAAATACAAAAGTAATGAAGTAAACACGCCACACATGGGAATTACGAACCAAACCACATTTCATGCAGAAAGGGTGTAAGAAAATTATGCAAACTTAATTACACGACGCGCAGGAAAGGCGAAGAGCGACCGTCAGGCGCACCCGAGGTCTCAACTGAAATCCTAATGTGTCGTGCACGGAAGGAAAAGGGTGGTGTGAACACTGGGATGCACCCGAATGTGTTTAACCAAAAGGAGTGGTGTAAACACCAGGACGCACCCGAATGCTTTTTCACCGAAGGGGTTGGTGTAAACACCGGGACGCACCCGAATGCTTTTAACCAAAAGGTGTGGTGTAAACACTGAGACGTATCCGAATGCTTTTAACCAAAAGGAGTGGTGTAAACACCAAGACGCACTCGAATGCTTTTAACCAAAAGGAGTGGCGTAAACACCGGGACACACCCGAATACTTTTTTCACCGAAGGGGTTGGTGTAAACACCGGGACGCACTCGAATGCTTTTAACCAAAATGAGTAATCCTAACGCGTCTCACGCGCAAGGAGAGGGAGTAAAAGGATGTGATTCGAAGGGCACGAATGATTTACCTAGAATTCCTCTAAATGAACCGTACATACAATATCATTTGCCTGCGTTGGCTCCGCTGAATGAACCGTACATACAATATCGTGCATGCGTAAGAAAGAAACTCAACAAGTACAATAAAGTAAGGGTGCATGTTCTATGCGCAATTATGATAATGTTAAGGCATGTTCTATGCAAATGTATCAAATGCATGTTCTATGCAAGATTAACAGCATGTTCTATGCTAAGTACCAAATGCATGTTCTATGCAAGATTAATTGGAAGCATGTTCTATGTAACAAAGGAGAGGTGCATATTCTACGCAAGACCATATGTGTTTACCAAAACAAATTGAATTGCGACTTCCGATTTACCTCTCGGAAGAGTTGCAACATGTTTTCAAAGGATACACCTCGTTCATGTTGACTAGCAATGAACATCATGCATTGAAGGCACGGTTTGGAACTTCCGCAAAGACAATCCGAACTCAAAAGTGAACTTTCCTTGCACTTCTTGAGAAATAAAGACACAAAACAACATCAAGACTCAATGTAGGAGCACCGGAAGCTTGACGGCCGCGAGGGGAGGGTGTCGGCCACCTGTCGACCACCAGTGAAGATTGTCGACCACCAATGTGGCCAGTCGGCCACCAGTGGTGGCCGGTTGGCCACCGATGGCAGATCGGGGCCAAATTGGTCTTTTCACCACAGGTCTTTAAATATACTCACCCATACTTCATTTCTTCACTTCACCAAAGCCGAAAATCCTCCCTCTCTCTCTCTAGACACTTTCCCTCTCTAGATCTGAGCTTTATACGCGTTTTTCAGTCGGCCACCGATGGCAGATCGGGGCCAAATTGGTCTTTTCACCACGGGTCTTTAAATATACTCACCCATACTTCATTTCTTCATTCCACCAAAGCCGAAAATCCTCAATTTCTCTCTCTAGACACTTTCCCTTTCTAGATCTGAGCTTTATACGCATTTTCCAATGCCCCACGCACATTTTTTTTGTTAAACCCTCTTAGTTTACTCCGTTTTGAACCAATTGAAATTTGATTTCAGTGCTTTTTCTTGGAGTGTCACCACTTGAGGCTTGTTTCTATCGACTTCTTCTTGAGTTTGGTGCCTTTTTCCAGGCTTTGACTTTTTCTTGACTTTTCTCTCTCTTAGGGTTGACTTTTGGCATTTTCCATCTATTTTCTTCGTTTTCCTTTGCTTTTCGCGGAATTTTCGTCTTCTTTCCACATAACAGGTGATCTACCCTACGACGGAGCTTCTTTGAAGATCCCACCCCAGTTGTCTCCAGAGATGGAGGTGGAGCCCGAGCCGGTGTTACTGCCACCCAGGATTCGACCTTTTGATCCGACGACATATCATCCTCGGACGCATGTGCTACCACCCAAGAGTATCCGAGGTTTCAGAGGGTTTACGCGAGGTGCGCAAGAGGACCTCTTGATACGAAAGCCGGACTCCCATTTATCTTATGGCGCCTCTGAAGTATACACTGTATTCTCATGTTTTTTTCACTGTACGTTGCATTTCTTGCTTTAACTGTGTTCCTTGCTTCAACTGTATTGTTTACACTGCATTTCTTGCCCTAAATACACTTTTGCACTGTATTTCTTACATTACCTTTTCATCTGCTTGTTCTCATACCACTGTATATCATTGTTCTGATTACAGAGTCAGAGGCTATTGAGCCACATTTGCGAGGGACTGGTACATGGAGTTTCCTACTAGTGTCCTCCACATTATCGATGAGGCTGGCTTTGGTTTATTCTGTACGGGGTTGTCGTGCCTCATCGCGAGTTGGCCCTGACTTGGAGTATTAGTAAAGAGGTGGTGGGATACCACCAACTCTTTCCACTTCTCTACTGCGAGAGAGATGACGATGACTCCCTACGACTTCTCTATGCTCACCGGCATAGGAGTAGGGGGTCACTCGATTCCTTATGATACAAACATGGGTGAGTGGGAGACCCCCTGGATCTATTTGTTAAGGACACGCCCACCTCACTTCCAACTGGGGATGGTGTGATACAGTTAGTTCACAGAGCAGTTCCGGGGGACCGAGCTAGAGACAATTGAGGAGATCGAGCACTACGCTCGAGGTTTTTTGATGTTCCTCTTCGGCACCACCTTGTTCGCGAACAGGGGGAACACTGTAGGATTGTATCTTCTAAGCGCCTTGGTAGATTTATCTCAGGTCAAACTCCATGATTGGGGCGGTGCTGGCCTAGCCACATTGTATGGCTATATGAGCTCGACATCCCGCAAGAGTGGAGATAGAGTCGGAGGCTATTGGTGAGCCTGGGAGGTCTGCTTTGCATTTTTGTTTCACATTTTTCACTTTCTTTTTCTGTGCTTTCTGCTTGGCACTTTCTGTACACTGCACACTACATTGTTTACACCCATATACTGCGCTTTCTGCACCGTACACTTTGCATCCTCTGTATCTGTGCTCTCTGTACACGGTATACACCTTTTGCACACATTTTGCTTTCTGCATATGCACTTGTACTTTCTGTACACTATACATTGTATACTCACTATTGCCCATTCCCTTACAGCTTTGGGTGTATGCATACTTCCCGACCCTTGCTCTGGAGCCAGAGGTGGAGATGCCCCATGTTATGCCGTACTCTCATCGGTATGACGATAGATGTTTGCGGAGGACTAGGGAGACCTTTCCGTTCTTCCGTCGGTACTTCGACACCGTGATCGCGATAGAGGTAACTCAAAACTCACAGTTATTTTTATTCTACGTAAGTTCTGATTCATACTTTGATATCTGATGACCACTAACAATTTGTGCATTCTCTATTTATAGATCACTTGGCAGCCTTGGGCGACGATGCTGGCGGGACTTAAGGACCAGTTCGCTGGATCTTGGGGAGCCTTCCGTTATCGGCTTTTGTTCGAGAGCTCGGTTTGTCGAGCCTGGTTTTTAGGCAAGCGGTTCTTAAGCCAGACCATGGGTTTGCCTGAGCCAGTAGTTCCCATGGCACCTCTGCCATTTATGAGAGCCACAGAGAGACTCACCTTCTAGGAGATGATTCAGTTCACGGAGGGCTTGGAGGCCGACTACTTTCATGGAGAGGTGGACTATTCGACATTCATCAGGACACACCTCATGCCTCCTTTGACCGGTATTCGTGGAGGTGAGGGGGCGGGGACTCCAGCTGCGAGGGAGAGAGCTAGAGTGCCCAGGGTGGCTAGGGCGACCAGGGCATATGGCAGAGGGACTACCCAGGCAGGGCAGAGGACCTGCTGGCCGGAGCTGCCTATTGCACTCATATGTTGGAGGTATACTAGAGAGGCATACCAGATTCCGATTGAGGCCGCCGCAGCGGGGCATAGATATGTCAGAGCTTATGATGAACCCCCGGTATGTAGCACATTTTTTAGTTTTCCCATCTCTTCCTGATATTTGTTCCTTCTGGACACTGATAATTCCCAATGCATTTGTAGGCACCCCCAGGATACACCGAGGATTTGCTGGAGCTACTAGCCTTATTTGAGGGTATGATATTGAGGAGGGAGGCATTGCTCGGCTTCCATGGTATTCAGGTCATTTCTTC
This sequence comes from Camellia granthamiana, assembly GCA_036172215.1. NCBI lineage: Eukaryota > Viridiplantae > Streptophyta > Magnoliopsida > Ericales > Theaceae > Camellia > Camellia granthamiana. Next base: position 145,751,061 of record CM069905.1, on the reverse strand, counting down.
AGTTTTCTTACATTCCAGTCATCAAATTTCCACTGACACACTGAAACTGGCATTTCAACTGAAAACTTCCCCGCTCTGCACTGATACACTACATCTGAAACATTGCATTTCCATACTGCATGCATACACTGTACTTGACTTTTGCATATACTCATTCTGCACACCATACTTGCATCTAATATGCATACTGTGGCTGAAATATGACAACTGTCTTTTCAAGTCCTACCCATATCGACAACACCGACGGCAGCTGCAATACCTGCACCAGTGATGCCTTTTCCAGCAGCAGGGAGGAGAGAGAGACAAGCTCCGGCACGTAGCTGAGGCAGAGCCAAAGGTACCCGAGATGAGAGTAATCCTTCAGAGCCCATTTTGAGCGATGACGACGCCGAGACGAGTGGCTCTGAGGAGGTAGTGAGTCCACAGTCTCAGTCCTCTAAGAGTGGAGATGACGACTCTGGTTCCGAGAGTGGGATGCTAGTGCCGAGGCAGGCTCAGAAAGAGAGAGTGGAGATGGCACCGACTTAGACCCTGGTTCAAATTCAGACAGCGGCACCGACAGAGATAGTGCCCCAGAGTCCCTTCCTCCGAGGAAGAGGACGAATAGGGCATCACGAGCCTGAGGCGACTAGCGCTGATTTTCTTGTAGTTTTTGCTTAGCTTTTTTTTGTTAGTAGTGTTAGCATATGTATAGCTTCAGACAGGTTTTATTTGCTTCAAAAACTTGTACCATATTTTTGCAAAAGAAAATAACCATGATCGGAATGAAAACCAGTTTTCATTTGAAAAAGTGTTGTATTTTGCATCATGAGCACCGCATCGCATGAAAACGAGATTGAATTTGATAATAACATTTGAAAATGGTATTGGCACAACTCTCTTAATCAGGTAATGAACTAACCAACACTACAAACAAAGTTATACAACTCGATAATCAAAATAGCAACAATTCGATAAACAAAACAAAACAAACAACAAAACAAGTCGATAAACAAAACAAAACGACTCAAATACAGCTCAACAAACTTGCTAAAACTAAAAGGACTCAAAACAAGACCATAAAATGCACAAAGAACAGAACAAAACACATGCTTTTACCATTCTCAGCACACAGGTGGACAACAGGTCAGAAAAGAAGGTTGTCGGCCATGAATAGATGTTGTCGGCCACCAAGGGTGGCCGATCGGCTACCAAAGTGGCCTGTCAGCCATCACTAGTGGCCGGTCGGCCATCAATGTGAGGAACCTCCAGATTGTTGCCACTTGGCTTCCATTCACTGCCTTATCTTCTACACAAGGTTGAGCTTCATAGTTTTTTCACTTCAGCTGCAAATTCTTCACAAAATGGAGCCATTCTTTGCCCAAAAACTCTCGAATTAGGTTGCAACTTTAGATGGCTCTGAAAAGCTGAATTTTTTAGATTTCGACATAAATGCACTATTCCTGCTAAGTTGTTCTCCGCTTTGTTTTCTGTTCTTACATGCCGCGGCTAAGTGTTGGAACCCGATTACACATGTTTTTAGCTTTGGGGGACAAGAGCTATGCCCGACAATCGAAGAATTCCAAGTGCTAATAGAGTCCCGGGGCGATGAGAAAATCTTGCAACAGCCCCGTTTTGGTCACATCCAAGCTTTGGGAAGGATGTGCGGGCTTACTCTACACGAGGCCCGTTTCTTGGTTCACAACGGAGAGCTGGACATTCCCAGTTTGATCCATCGATTTTCTGACGCTGGCGACCGCAGCGACCTTCTTTGGTAGGATTTTTTACAACACGCCCTTTGTTTGTGCATGTTGACACATTTCCTCATTGCCCCTAGTTTCGGAGGGTCTAGCATTCGGCTAATTGGAGTGGGGCAAGGCCTAAAAGAGGGCAAGAGTTGCATTGGCTTGACATTAGTTGAGACTTTGATGGGCTTAGACGCCTTCCATCGGTGAGAGACCACCAAATTTGCAGGGAGTCCACTACTTCTTCAGGTAATGTTTCCCACCCTTTCGAACATATGTTTCTCATATCTCTCAGCACTCATTCTTTGTTTTTCTCTCAAAGCCCTTTTCTCACTTTTCTCTCAACATACATCTTTCTATTCTTTAATCTCTCTTTTATTTCATCCCTCCCCAGATATGGCTTATGGACAAACTGAAGGTGGTGGACTCTTGCCCTGCATACTCAGCTCGAACATACTTTTTCTGGCAACAGCTAGTTGATTTTCTGAGCAAATGATAGTGGTGCCACTAGATGTGCAATAGGTCGGCTGCTGACATTGCTTGGCGTTGCCCCTGGCTTAATCTGACCGAAATGAGCTACAGCATGACTTGGCAACCTGGCATTGAGTTGATTAGCCTTACACACTGTGTATTCTACTTTCCGTTTGGTTGAGGCGCCAATTTGGACACAATCAGACTTACCCAGAGAAGGGGGTAGAATACCCAGTTTCATTCCCAATCCGAGGTTCACATTTGGCTAGGTACCTCACTACTTGAAGGACGAGAGAGCTTCTGACTCCTGCCCCTAATTTCAGTTATGCACTTTTTGGTGAGTACCTGACCTGGTTTGAAGATGAGGCACAATCCGAGCCCACTTTGGCATCAAAGGCTTCCACAAGCACAAGCGGGGGACGCAGGAACACCTGACTTAGCTATGCCCCTAGTTTATTGCTTTGATCTTTACTTTCAAGCTTTATGAATGTAATAAAAGCAACTTTGATTTGTATAGAGAATTAGAGAACTTTGTATTTGAAATTAATGAAATTGAAGTTGTGGGCACTAAAAATTTTCCTTTTGGTCCAAAAATGGTCTAAGTTGTAAAAGGATTAATTTGAACAAAAATCAACCTTTATCAAAACTTTTCAAAACCATTTCGATAAGGCTCACAACTTGACACACACGAAACCTATCCTTGAGATGTACAACCCTGAATGCAAAAATGAAAAATTGCCCCTTGTCTGAATAGCATTGCTCAGCATTGTAGCTAGTTCTCGGAGAGGATCATAACTGAACACTCAGATAAAGGAAAGAGAAAGATGGCCTGATTAAACACACGAACATGACAGTTGAGTTGGAGGTGTTTACGGCCGAACTTCAAAATGAAGTTGCCTACGTATCCCAAAGATGGGAATCAAGCCTTACGTAGTTCGGTTTGGGTTCACTCGAGTATTAACACTCTCCTTTTGCACTCTAACTTTTGCCGAGGTTGCCCTTTAGGGTTTTCAACCTTGCGAACTCAATTTTTTCTTTATTTCCAATTTTTTGTGCTCTAATTTTTGTCTAGGTCGCCCTTTCGGGTTTTCGGCCTAACGAGCCTCTCACATGTTGATCGGTTGGGAAAATTCTAGGCCATCTAGGTCCATAAGAATAACAGCTCCACCCGACTAGATAGTTTTGATGATGTAAGGACCAGTCCAATTGGGTCTGAACTTGCCCCTAGGGTCATGGATGGGAGCTCGGTTGTCTTTCAGCACCAAATCCCCTTCTTTGAGATTCCGGGGCTTAACCTTCTTGTTAAAAGCCCTGGCAATCTTACGTTGATAACCCTGAACATGGTATAGTGCTTTCAGCCTTCTCTCATCGAACAGCATCAGTTCTTCGAACCTACTCTGTTGCCAATCCGCCTCTGCTATCTGACATTCAGCCATAACCCGTAGCGACAGAACTTCTATTTCAATCGGCAGAATACCTTCCATCCCATAAACAAGAGAGTAAGGGGTTGCCCCAGTAGACGTCCGAATTGAAGTCCTATAACCCCAAATTGCAAATGGCAATTTGTCTGGCCAGTCCTTGTAAGTCTCAACCATTTTCTGCAGAATATGCTTGATGTTCTTGTTGGCGGCCTTAACAGCTCCGTTGGTTTGCGGCAGGTATATGGATGACTTATGAAAAACCACGTTGTATTTCTCCAACAAGTCGATCACTTCTTTCTTGAAATGGGAGTCATTATCTGAAATGATCTTGTTTGGGACTCCATAACGGCAAATGATGTTGTTTCGGATGAACTTAGCCACATGCGCTACCTTCAACATTGCATAAGGCTGAGCTTCCACACATTTTGTGAAGTAATCAATTGCCACCAAAATATATTCATGCCCATTTAACCCTTTCGGTGTGATTGCGCCAATGACGTCGATTCCCCAAACTGAGAAAGGCCACGGTGAAGTCATGTTGTACAACTTCGACGGTGGAATATTTATGCGATTGACACGAATCTGGCATTTGTGGCATCGCCGAACAAAGCGGATACAATCCTCCTCCATGGTAGACCAGTAATAATCTTGTATGAGAATCTTCCAGGCTAATATTATCCCGTTCATGTGCGGTCCACACTCTCCCCCATGGATGGCCTCCATTAGGTGCTTCGATTCTTCTATATCGACACACAACTTGTGCATTCCCAGATAACCCCTCTTGTACAATTTACCTCCTCAGATGATAAATTGAATGGCCATTCGCCGTATTGCCCTCTTATCTTTGGCATTTTCCCCTGGTGGATAAACCTCATTTTCCAAGAAGTTCCAGATATCATAGAACTAAGGGTTTTGATAGTGCACTTCATCTATTGCGGCGATAGACTCGTAGGCCAGCGTATATCTCTGCTCAATAATGATCGGACGCATCCGGACTCCAAAAGGGATGTCTATCATAGAAGATAAAGTTGATAAGGCGTCAGTGAACCTGTTGTTCTCTCTTAGTAGATGTGTGAAGGTCAGTTTCTCAAACCTAGGAATCAGAACGTCCAAGGTTTGGTAGTAGATCTTCATCTTTTCTTCTTTGACCTTCCAGTTTCCTTTTGCTTGAGACACAACCAGGTTTGAGTCCCCAATGACGTCCAACCTTTTTTGCCCCTAGTTCTAGGGCGGCTTCCAAACCAGCGATATACGCCTCGTATTTTGCTTCGTTGTTAGATACCTTGAACCGAAGTTTGAAGGCTAAGGATATATGTGAATTGTCAGGTGCTATCAGCAACACCCTTATTCCATAACTGTACTAGTTAAACATTCCGTCAAAGTAAATTGTCCAAATCTCTTCCTCGACTTGTAGAATAGCTTCATCTGGGAACAGGTATTCTACTGCTTCATCCCCTTCTACTGGGTGATCTGCCAGGAACTCTGCTACCGCTCTCCCTTTGACAGACTTGCGAGTAACATACTTCAAATCAAATTCGGAGAGAAGAAGCAACCAACGGGCTAGTTTACCCATAAGCGCTGGTTTCTCGGAGGGATATTTGATGAGATCTAATCTTGAAACCAGAATTACAGAGTGAGCTAACAGGTAGTGCCTCAACTTCCTGGTAGCCCATACCAAGGCTAGGCAAGCTTTCTCTAGCGGAGTGTAGCAGGTCTCATAATCCAGCATTTTCTTGCTCAGGTAATAGATGGCTTTCTCCACCTTATCCTCAGATTCCTGAGCGAGCATGCATCCCATCGTTGTGTCCGTTATTGACAGATACAAAATCAAGGGCTTCTCCGGCTCTGGCGGTGACAACACGGGTAGATTCTAAAGGTACTGCTTGATCTGCTCGAAAGCGAATTGACATCGATCGTCCATCGGAATTTCTTTTCTTTCTTCAAGAGACCAAATAGTGGTTCACAAGTCAAGGTTAATTTTGAAATAAACCGTCTTATAAATTGCACTTTACCCAGAAAGTCTTGCACCTCCTTTTTAGTCCTTGGTGGTGGCATTTCTAAGATGGCCTTAATTTTAGAATGATCTACCTCAATGCCCCTCTGTGTGATCAAGAAACCCAACATTTTTCCTGCTGTTACACCGAAAGTGCATTTCTGCAGATTTAACCTCAGTCTATATTCTCTGATTCGTTGAAAGAATTTCTTCAAGGCGGTGTAGTGGCCCTCACTTTCCTTGGACTTGACAATCATGTCGTCCACGTACACCTCTATCTCTTTGTGGATCATATCATGCAGAATTGTGATTGCAGCCCGTTGATAGGTAGCCCCAACATTCTTCAACCCAAACAGCATCACCTTATAGCAGTAGGTTCCCTACGGCGTAGTGAAGACAGTTTTCTCTCTATCCTCGGATGCCATTATAACCTGGTTATACCCGGAAAATCCATCCATGAAGGAGAACAACGCATAACCTGCGGTGAAGTCCACCAGTTCATCGATATGCGGCAGAGGAAAGTCGTCATTCGGACTGGCTCTGTTCAGATCTCTAAAATCCACATACGCCTAAATTCTGTCATCTTTCTTTGGCACTGGAACAATGTTGGCCAACCAAGTAGGATACTCAGATACTAGCAAAAACCCTGCGTCTATCTATTTGGTAACCTCTTCCTTAATCTTCAAAGCCCAATCTGGGCATATTCTCTGCAACTTCTGTTTGATGGGTCAGGCCTCGAGGTCAAGAGGGATCCGATACTATACAATCTCAGGATCGATTCCAAGCATGTCTTCGTAGGACCAAGCGAAAACATTTTTGAAATCTTTTAATAAAGCGACTAAGCGCTCGCGTTCCTTCGAAGACAACGTGGACCCGATCTGGACCAGACGCGGATCCTTTTCAGTACCCACATTAATTGGAATGATTTCATCAACAAGGGGTTTTACAAACCTTTCATCCTCTCGATTAATCAAATGTTTTAAAACCAAAGGAATTCCTTCCTCATCGTTTTCATCAAAATTTTGAAAGTCATGATCAATGCAATAAACAAGAGGCACAGAGAAGTACTCAGAATCTGCAGTGGCATTCTCATTCAAAAGATCCAACTCATCCAATTCCTCGGTTACAACTGACTCAAAACAAAAGGAAAAAGACGACCTGGACAAAACCTTGGCATCAGGGTTATCAACCCTAAGAATACCGAACCCAGACTCAGAATAACCGGAATCTGATTCCGACTCCACAGACTCTGTGGAATTAGATTCTGGTTCGCTACCTGACTCAGAATTGCTAGACAGGTAGCCTTCTTTCAGCTGTCAAATGAGGGATGGTGCGTCAAATGCATTCAAGATACCATTAGAAGGGTTCGTACCCGGTTGGTCTCCGATCATGGAAACGGTTAAGTCATCCCCCAAGCTCTCTGAGTTGATCTGAGGATCCAAAAGGAGACATGCCAGTGCTGCTTCTATTTCAAGTTCATTGCTGTCGGAATCACTTCTTCTACTCTTTGCAGCCTCAGCGGTTAGTTCAGTCTATTCCTCTGTATCACTCTCTTGTAGCTGCAAGTCAAAGAAAATCTCAAAGTCAGGAACCTGCTGCCTCTCAGAGTTGAACCAAGGTTCGGGAAAACCACAAAATGGGAAGTCTTCTCCTTCTCAAACAAAATAACCATTCAAGGTTCCCCGAATTAGTTGGTGCACAAGCTCGTACTGCTTCCCAGTCTACTTAGCTCTGGCTCTTCTGGCCATCTCTTTCCCTTTCCTCACCCAGTCCTCTTTGGTGGGCGTATAGCCCAGACTAAAAGCATGTGGGTTATGTGGCACATTGGCCAATGCAGTGACGCCTTTCCGGCCGCTTCTCCCCAACCCCATTTCTGGCATGTGTTGGAGTTTGTTCATAAAGTACATAGATTGGGTGCTAACATACAAGCCTTCATCAATAGCTAGGATATTCTACACTACCTGGGCCTCAGCCAAGGTAAACCCCGAAAGGAAGACATCCTCTTGGCCATGCACAATCTCCAGTACAAGCGTAGTGACCTCTGGCGGAGGATGTATAGATGAATTTCTGAAGACTATGGCCGCCCCTTTCCCATGGAGGTACTTCAACATTTGGTGGAGTGTGGAAGAGATGGCTTTCATTTGCTGCAGCCAGGATCGCCCAAGTAGTAAGTTGAAAGTGGTCGGAACATGCAGGATATGGAACTCGATGTCCTGTTGAGTCGGGCCAACTTGTACTTTAATCTGCATTGTCCCCATCACCTCTCTGCTTGTATTGTCATACGGCCGGATCACCTGGGCCGTAGGCACAAAATCGGCCAGTTTCAGACCACTAGCATAAGCCGTACGACAAGGATAGATGTTGATTGCTGACCCTATGTCAACTAATACCACTGGTATCCATTTTTCTCGACACTCTACGGATATGTATAGAGGTTTGTTGTGTGCAGAGCCTTCTGGCAATAGTTCCTTATCTGAAAAGGTCAAAGTCGGCACAACGCCTCCCAGGAAGACTAATCCCACTAGTTGTTCCGGGGTGGTGTCAATGGACAACTTGGCTTTATCCATCGCCATCAGTACAGCTTGTCTGTGCACTCACGAAGCCATAAGCAGCCCCTAGATAGATATATTTGCTTGAATCTTTTTCAACTGTTTCAGCACAGCCTCTTCCTCTAACTGCTTTTTGTTTCTCAACTTCTTTATCCTTCCCAGATGCCTCGGGTTGGTCTAGATGCGGTGGTTTGAAATATCGGCCACTTCTTGTCATGTGGTCGACTTCTTCCACATACCAAGTATTGTCAGGGAGGCCTTCACCATAATTCTCGTCAGTGTGGGCAAGATATAGATCATCATCTTCCCACCACATACCTCCGGCAACCGACAAGTAATTGTCCGGTTATGGTCTAAGTGTTCTCTCAGCAGGAACATTCCCTGTGGGGTGTTGAGCTATTCCAGCTTTCCGATCACTTTCACTCATTTCTTGCTCAAACCGCTCTAGCGCAACTTCTTGTTCTGTATGTATAGTACTAACAATACCTAGTTCCTAAACCAATTGTTCTTCATCGGTGTTTTCCAGTAGTTTACCCTTTCCATCTGCCGTTCCGGCCATTGCAGCGGTTCTTGCTTTCTGTTCTTCCGGCTTTGATTCAGTTCCCTCATCTATATCGAGTTCATCAATAGCCACCCAGAATTGTCTGTTGACCCGTTCAGATCAAACCAATCAATAAGCACATCCCCTTGATCTTGCTCATCAAAGAACTACAAATTGTCTAGGTCTTCTTCTAGGTTAGCTAGATCATCTAAGCCCTGACTTGGTCCATCTTCTCGAACTACACTAACCTCCATCCCAGTCGGCAACACCACTTCTGGCTAGCTTGATTGATTGGCACAATATAGCAGCTCGGGTTATACACCACATCAGATAAGTCCTCAGAGCCCTCGGGCAACAGACTGACATTCTCCACCAAGGCTGACCTCCCTTCATCTTCCACTGTCACCACCACTAGTTTGGGTTGGAGTAAAAACGTGCTCACCATGCACAAGTCTGTGCTCTTAGGGATGAACAACGCCAACTTAGGTAGGTGGGAAGGGGTAATGTATATACTGGGGTCATAAGGGACTGCCAGTGTGTGGATGAGGTTTATATGCCGAGGTAGGAGGACTTGGTTATGTGGTGGGAGAGGATTTGTAGTGACGTTGGGTTTTTTGGGACGTACTATCACCTTATTGTCAATGAGATCTTGAATCTCATGACGCAGTCTAAAGCACTTATCAGTATCATGACCATACTGTTGGTGAAAAGCACAGTATTTGGCCGGGTTGTGTTTCGGAGGGAGAGGATCGGGTAGTGGGCGTTGTTCTAACGGCTTAAGATGCCCCTTTTTTATCAGAACCCTCAGGGCTACAGCTAAGGACATATAGAGCAGGGTAAAGGTTCTTTGGTTTCAGGCTTGATGGCTTGAGGTTTGTGAAATTGTGTTGGAGGTGTTGGCAAATGGGTTGGCAGTTTTGGGTGTGGTGGTGACCATGCTCACATCCGAAGGCCGTGCAGAGGCGCCACCAGTCGTGGCTGCATTAGAGCTGCGTGTAAAGGGCCTTTTGGGCTGTTCCTTCTCATGGTCTATCAGCCCTTGCTTCATCGCGTCCTCAATTTGAACCCCTATTTCATGGAGCTCAGCAAATGTAAACAAAGGCAAGACTATCATCTTCTGTAATAATCTCCCTTATAAGTTATGGACTACCATTCTAATTTGGTCCTTTTCAGACGGCCAGATAGTCATCATAGAGGCCTTAGCCCTCCATCAGGTCACAAAATAAAAGAAACCCTCCTTCGGCTCTTGGAGGGTCGCTTTAAGATCACGAGTTATGACCTCGATCTGGGTATTGTAGGAGTACTGCGCGATAAAGGCCTCGGCCATTTCCTTACAGTTTCTCTTCACAGAGTCTTCAAGCTTGGCATACCAAATGGCCACTATACCCGACAGGGTCCGGCCGAAAAACGACAACTTCTGTAGCCTGGTGAGACCCATTGGTCGTAGGATGTCAGAGAATAAATGCAAATGGACCATAGGATCCCCGGAGCCATCAAATCGGTCTATATGCGGCATCTTCAATCTGTCCGGTAGAGTCACTGCCGAGTCAGTGTATCCATCCTCAATATCAGGGATTGAATTCACGCCCTGCGCTTGTTTGAAGAGCTTTTCTAGCTTGTTGACCTTCAATGCAGTGGGATCAACCTTGAATTCAAACGGCGCCTCCATTTGGTAAACTGGTGCCTTAGAGGTCTGAGGTGGGATCGGATCTACTGGGATGCCCATATTCTCTTGGATATTGATTGTGACTCCGGGTGCTGGAATTCCCGCTGGGGGTGCATGGGATACAGAGGCTACTACCGGTTGTGGTTGTTGTTACTGAAGCCTATCTATCACTTCTACTTGGCGGGCTACAACCTCAACTTGGCGGGCTGTAACCTTAGCTTGTCGAGCAGCATCTAACTGCATACTCTCAATGGTCTGTTGGAGCTGACGAAACATATCTTCCATGCTGACTGGGGATGTTGATCTATCAGAATTGGTGAATACTCTCTTTCTGGAGTAAAAGTAGAAGACTGGGCCTGACTGGGTGCAAGTGAAGCAAAAGCTGATTGCTGGATTGGTGAATTTTGCCTGATTCTCCTTATAAACACCCCATTTTTGACCGTTCTCAAGACTTGGACGTCATCGTTTGTGCACTCGATGATTGTGCTTGTTTGTGTTTGTTTTCAGCACCCGAAGTCCTCGGCGGAACGCCTGGTCTTTGAGCCTCTAAACCTTGTTTGTTTTGTGCATGTTTTTGGACCAAGAGCTTGTTGCCGCTTGTCTGGAGAAGTGCATGACCTGTCAGCCAGCCCCCTGGATTGTCGGCCATGGTTTGTGCCTGTCAACTACCAGTGGTGGCCGACGGCCATTGGTCTCCTTTTCCAGATATTTGTTTGCCAGTTGTGCCAGCTGTTGCTCACTGAGCTGCATCTTCATACACGTGTATGGTAGGATTTATACAAGCTCAAGCCTTGATTTTCTATATATAGGGGGGTGCCTCCCCCATTTTGGAGGGTTAGACATTTTAGACCAAAAATTTCTCTCTCTCTCTAGCTTTCTCCCTCTCACTTGATATTTTATGCTTTGTAGTTAGTTTTCTCTACACTTTTGCACACCAACCCTTAACCAAACTTGACCACCATTAAGCTGAGGTCCCTTGGAGTTGTGTTTGAGCTTTGGAAGGGGGTTTGAGCTTGAATTTGTGGCTGAATTGTGCTTTGTTTCAAAGGTACAGAACTTACCTCACTTAAGCTCATTGTGCATACTTGCTTTGCCATCTTTTTCAACTATTTTAAGGCTATTTTTGAAGTGTAAAAAACTCTGTTTTTGAGACATAAAAGTGGTGGTTTGAGCCTTTGTGAGTTAGGGGGTTGTCCCCCTTTTTGCTCCTTAGCTTGTGAAGCTTTTTGTGCTATTTTTCATCACATTCAAATCAAAATTTTGGGACCTTTTAACCACTAAAATTCAGGGGTTTTTCAGTGACAAAAACCTTCTTTTGAAGTCCAAAATTGGAGGGGTTGGCCTCCCCTCCTTGTGTCTTGCTTGCATGCCTACTTAGCCTCACATGTTAGCATATTTTTCAAGCCTAACTTAGCTTTGGTCCAGCATGTTTTTGCTATTGTTTTGACTTGATTTAGCTCTGTTTTGGGCTAGTTAAGTCCTTTGAGCCTTGTATGACATGGTTGTAGTGTTAATTCCTTCATTAATTTGGTGTTTTAATGCTTTTAATTATCATTGCTTTGAGTTGAAAGCATGTTTTAGTGTTATTTTGCACTCCATTCCAGCAGTTAACATTTCTGTAACCTCCCTCTTTGCTTCACTTTTTTCATTTGTTTGAGGGATGTTTCAACCTTAGGGTTTGTTTAACCTTGAGGTTGAGGCTCATGCTTAATGGTTTAATCCTCTTTTGAGGGTTCATTACCAACGGCATGAAGCTTCCCTCATGCCTTGAACTACCCCTCCCTTGGTTGACACTTCTTTCACTTTAGAAGACATTCACCAATGGACTTAGTCGATTAAAGAATGAATCGGTAATGTAAAATGAGTAAACAAAGTGAACAAGTAAAAGAGGCAAGATAAGCATCTTTCGTGTTGCATTGCATGTGTTCGGATCAGACGTTAATTCGAATATGAGGAAAATGGGACATTTCATACTCAAAGTGATGAAATGTGCCACTTTCCTTGGTCACCATCACCCTTGATCACGCATGATAGGGTGGTGGTCATGTTGAGTCTTGTTTTGCACTCATTAAGCTTGTACAAGCTTGGTTCCTTAGCCATCATGCATGAAAAATGCTTGGTTGATGGTTTGAGGGCCAAGAGTTGGACTCCTTTGAGCTTGTGTAATAATAATGAGGGTAACAGTACAGATAACCCTTGAGAATACACTGTTTTGCCTCTGTTTGCTTTCTGTTGCAACCAAAAAGGAAGTTCAAAGCAGGGGTGGCCGACCGGCCACCAGCAGTAGCCGACCAGCCATCAATGAAGAAAGTTGCTCAGTGTGTTCCTGAGGTGGAGCAGAGTTGTTCTAGAAGTTGGTGCAATTTTCAGTGATAAAAAATGTGCAAACAGAGGCGTTCAATGGCAAGGTGGTGGCTTTTCGAGTGGAGGAACCGAGCATGCATGCATCGCTCGCCCCTCGAGGTCATTTAATTGCTTTGTTTAATTAATTAGTGGTAGCATTAGTTTAATTGCTTTGTATTTAATTAGCTTAGTATTTAGCTAATTAATTCAATTTGTAATAATTAGTTAACTAGAATAGTTAATTAGTTACAAGTGTTGTAATAATTAGCTTAGCTTAGCTTAGTGTAGCTAGTTAGCTTATTTATTCGGACCCTCCTTTACGAGGGCATAATGTTGTAATAAGTGTGCGTGCGTGTATGTATGTCTTCCAACCTTATGTCTTTCTCCCTTTTATTCAATCTCTTTTGATGGTTAGATTAGGGGCATGTTTTGATTAGCATATCGCATGTTTACATTCATTCATTTGTCTTGCATGTACTGAGGCTCGGCGCATCATTCAAACTGCATTGCAATTTCAATACTTCTTTGAATACGTGTTTAACCGCATGTTGTTCAAATCGATTCATATGCCATATTAGTAGCCGAGCCGATTAATTTCATATTGCATGCGTTGCATTAGGCATCTTGTATAGTTAGGATCATGCATATTTCTAACTAGTTTTTGTTTTGTCTTGGAGTACTCGGTGAGTTCTATGCTTTAGCATACTAGCATGAGTGTGATTGCCATGATGCCATGATTAGCATGCTTGCCATGAGGCTATGTGCTTAAATGCTAAACTGTATAAATGCCTGTGGATGAAGGCTTGTTATTTGAATTGGAACGATTCAACGAATGTGAGATTTAAGCCCACTTTGTTGTGGCAAATCATGTTTTAAGCCCACTATGTTTGGTGGCAAAACCGCATCGTTAAGCCTACTTGAGGGTGGGAAATTCAAACCTTTTTCCGAAAACAAACATGAGTTGAATTGTTCCAAGTCTTGCGACTAGCCTATACTTGCTTGTGTGCATCACATAGTAAAGCTAGTTTAATAACCGAAATAAGAACACATAATGTTTATAAAAGAACATATCATGATTAGTAGAGGCCGATCTTTGATCGGGCAAGCGAGGGTGCTCATTTCATGACCTTCCCCCTTTGTACCTAAGTTCCCGAGCCGAGGCAACTTTGGTGATGATGGACATGTGGCCTTTTGGCTTGAGTCAGGGTTTCCTAAATTTTCCCAAAACAAAATATTTAGGTGGCGACTCTATAATTTGGCAAAGCAGTCCAATTTTGGCATTATTTGATTTAAAATCGATTTTCCAAAAAAGGTTTGTCGGATTTGGACTCTTTGGTGATTATCAGTTTCACATTGCACTTTGTGAGACTAGATTCAGAACTGCGAGAGTGCAAACTGTGAGGCCATCTTTTGAAACCCTTTCCGAAAGGCGGGGCGCGGAAAAAGGCGGGTCCACACTCCTCCGTCTGGTAACCGGCGGAATGAAGCAAACACTGGCTGTCCCCTGACAAGATCCCCAGATCTATAAAGTCTTCTCACTCGGGTCCAGAGTGCTTGGGGGGGTAACAGAATCGTCTGAAGCAATGGTGAAAAACTACCTTGCAAAAAGAAATAAAGAAAAAGAAAACAAAAATCAGAAACCGCACAGCCTCTCTGCTCAGATTCTAATCAGTACACTAATGTAATCAAAGTTTGTAGAACCATGCTCAAAATTGAATTTTGTCTCCCAAAAATTGATACCCAGACTTGCGACTGATACATACATTCCTGCAGAGTTTCACTCTAAAAGCACATATCAAGCAAGTGAGAGCCAAAACACCACTATAATGGGGTAGGGTTACCCTGTCCTAGTTTCGTCAGGAGCTAGGGGTTCACTATGCACAATAAGTGGCTTCACACAATCCTACATTCAGGTAAGCAACCTGTGCTAGTTTGGAACGGTCTCTATGGTTTCCGATATGCAACTAGGTCGATTGGTCAAAAAAGGTACCTCAACAAGACTACCTAATATACCTCACGCACCTAATACCGAGAAGTGAAAGGAGGATCAAACGGTACAGTGGTAGTCCAGATCCAAGGGTTATGTTCCCACCGTGGCAGAGCCCGCAATCGGTCAGCCTTTTAGCAAGTTTTTCCAAGCAAGCCTCCGGCAAACCGTTCAGGAATAGTAGATGGCAAACACAGTGACTTAAGCGCACCAATGCAAATGCGAATGCAAAGAAACACATAAGTATAGATAAAATATCATATCATGAGTTCGAGTCAAGTTCTCTAGGTCTCCAGCAGAGTCGCCATAAACTGTGGCTCGCCTTTTTCGCGCCCTAGGACGTGCATAAACTCTGTATATTCTAGAACTATAACTGCTTTTTGAATAATGAAGCAATGAACTTCATTAAATCCTCGTGCTTTGCATTTCCGTTCTTTGAGTAAACGAAAAGACTAGTACATCCCCAATGGCCAATCACACTTTCTCTTACATTGATCGAGCATACGAGGAGTCTTTGGAAGATGATTGCAAGTCTCGAAAGAACCTTAATGCATTTATTGGCTACACCTATCCGTCTCCATTTATACAAGTCATGGAAGCTTTTGCAAATTACGAACCTTTAGACCAAGAATCTGCCAACTACAAACCTTTGGACCAAGCATTTGCAGAAATGGATCTTGGAAGCCCCTCTTCTGCCCCACCACTCTCCGCATGGGACAAAACTGCTTCTTCTTCCTCCAAGTCCACTAGCTGGGAAAGTTGGTCAAAACCTGATAAACCCCAATTAAGGGAGCGGATTCATCATCGATTTGTTGAATTCGATGATTCCCTTTCTGTTCCTCCTTCTGCTCGAAGCTCAGTGGTTTACCCCTATGTACCCATTGATCACCGACACAGTCTGGAAGACAACTTGCTTGTGGCGTGGTATACGTCTTCCATGCCAGCGAAGATAGTGCAAGAAACTTCTCATCCAGACGAAGCACAGGGACATAATCCGTCATTCTTGGCTAAGAAGGCAAAACTTTGCTTTTCTGACTGGCTCAAATGTGTGGCTCGCCTTTTTCGGGTCCCCTTTCGGAAGGTTTGAAAAAAAGGCCTCACAGTTCGGACTCCCGCGATTCTAAATCTAATCTCACAAGTGCAATGTGAAATTGATCAATACCAAAGAGTCCAAATCCGGCAAATCGTTTTGGAAAATTGATTTTAAGTGAAAAGTGTCGAAATCAGACTGATTTGCCAGATACAGAGTCGTCACCTAAATATTTTTTGTTTTGGAAAAATTTAGGAAACCCTGACTCGTGCCGAAGGCCACGTGTCCGTCATCACCAAAGTTGCCTCAGCTCGGGAACTTGGGTACGAAGGGGGAAGGTCATGAATTGAGCACCCCCGCTCGCCCGATCAAAGATCGGCCTCTATTAATCATGATATGATTTTTTATAAACACTATGTGTTCTTATTCCGGTTATTAAACTAGCTTTACTACGTAATGCGCACAATCAAGTATAGACTAGCTTACTCAATTTGGAACAATTCAACTCATGTTTGTTTGCGAAAATGGTTTGAATTTGCCACCTCAAGTGGGCTTAAAGATTGCGGATTTGCCACCAAACATAGCGGGCTTAAAACATGATTTGCCACTCAACAAAGTGGGCTTAAAACTTACATTCGTTGAATTGTTCCAATTCAAACAACAAGCCTTCATCCACAGGCATTCATGCAGTTTAGCATTTAAGCACATAGCCTCATGGCAAGCATGCTAATCATGGCAACATTCACATTCATGCAAGTATGCTAAAGCATAAAAACTCATCTAGTAGTCCAAGCTAGGAAAATATGAGTTAGAAAAATATCATTGATTCCTAACTATGCAAAATGCCTAATGCAACACATGCAATATGCAATTAACAGGCTCGGCTACTAATATGACATATGAAGCAATTTGATAACATGCAGTTAAACACGTATTCAAATAAGATATTGAAATAGCAATGCAGTTTGAATGATGCGCCGAGCCTCGGTGCATGCATGACAAGATGAATGGATGCAAGCATAAGGTACGCTAATTTGAAACATGTCCCTAATCTAACCATCAAAAGTGATTAAATAAAAGGGAGAAAAACGTGGGGTTGGAAGATATACACACACGCACGCACACTTATTACAACATTACGCCCTCGCGAAGGAGGGTCCGAATGAATAAAAGCTAACTGGCTATGCTAATTAAGCTAACTAATTATTACAAAACAAAACTAATTAACTATTCTAGTTAACTAACTATTACAAATCGAAATCGAATAACTAGTTAAACTAACTAATTATTTACAACTCTTAATTAGCTATAACTAATTAATTACAACACGTGTTTAAGCTAGATATTTAAGCGTTAAATAAGCTTGGAATGCAATGGAGGCTCATGCACGTGCTCGGTTTCCACCTGAAAAGCTGCTGTTTTGCTACTGTAAGCCTTTGTTTGCACATTTGAGCACTGACAATGCTGCCCACTTCCAAAATACCTCTGCTCCACCTTACCAACAAACTGTACAAATTTCATTGGTGGTCGACAAAGGGCTGGTCAGCTACCAATCGTGGCCAGTTGGCTACCATTGGTAGCTGGTTGACCACTGTTGTCCTGAACTTCCTTGCTGCAACAGAGAGCAAAACAGTGTATTTCTCAAGGGTTGTTTGCACACTTCGCCTTTCCTTTTCATTGGGAAATCAAAGGAGGGACAAAATTTGGTTCACAAACCACCAATCAAGCAATTTCATTGCATGATGGTTTGTGAAACCAATTGTGGAAGTTAATAAATGCAAAACAAGACCAAAATTTCCATCACTCTATCATGCATGATCAAGGGCAATGGAGACCAAGGAAAGTGGCACATTTTATCACTTTTGAGTATGAAATGTCCCATTTTCCTTGTGTTCAAATTAACGTCCGATTTGAACACATGCAATACAACACAAAAGAATGCTTATCTTGCCTTTTTTACTTTCCAATTTTGTTTACACATTTTAGTTACCAAACCATTCTTTAACCAATTAAGTCCATTGGTGAGTGTCCTCTAATGGAAAGAGGGCTCAAACCAAAGTTGCTTTGGGCATGAAAAAGGTATTACACTGTTGGTAATGAACCCCCTAAGGGATTAAACCATTGGGTGTAGCACCTTCATTTCACACTTAGGCAAAGAAGTGGTTTGAAACCACTTTCAAAGCAAAACAAAAAAGTAAAGAATTAAGGGAGATTGTAGAGATTGTAGTGTTGAAATTAGGTGAGAAAAAGCACTAAAACAAGCAATCAACTCAAACCAATGATGACTAAAGCCTAAGAACACCAAGCTAGTGATGGAAATTACACTACAACTATGCAAAACAAGACTCAAATGAATAAACCAGCCCAAAATAGAGCTAAAATAGATTATTTCAGAAATTAAAACATGCTGGACTTGAGCTAAGTTAAGCTAAAAAAACATGCTAACATGTGAAGCTAACTAAGCATGCAAACATGACACAAAGAGGGGAGGCTAACCCCTCCAAATTTGTACTTCAAAATAATTTTTTTGCCATTGAAAAACCTCTGAAATTCAGTGGTTAAGAGGCCCAAAAAAGTTGGTTTGAAAGTGATAAACAAAGGTACAAAAGCTTCAAGAACTAAGATGCAAGAAGGGTGGACTACCCTTTAACTAAAAATAGCCTCAAACCAACACTTTTAAGCCATAAAAATAGAACTTTTTTAGTTCAAAACCAGCCTCAAAACAATTTAAAAAGATGGCAAAACAAGTACACAAAACAAGTATAAACAAGGCAAGTGTTATACCTTTGAAGCAAAGCATAAGTTGGCCAACAATCCAAGCCAAAAACCACCTTCTAGAGCTCAAAGAAGGTCCCAAGTTACCTCAGCCTAAAGACTAGCAACTTTGGTTAAGGTACTGTATGTAATAGTGTAGAGAAAACAAGCTACGAAGCACAAAATTGTAAGAGAGAGAGAGAGAGAGAGAAATCTAGAGAGAGAGAGATAATTTTGGTCCAATTTTTCTAACCCTCAAAAATAGGGGAGGAACCCCTCTATATATAGAAAAACAACCCTTGAGCTTAGGAACATCCTACCATACACGTGTAGGAAGATGCAGCTCAGCGTGCCAACAGCTGGCACAACTGTCAACAAATATCTGGAAAAGCACACTGGTGGCCGTCGGCCACCACTAGTAGCCAACCAGCCACACCAATGGCCGACAAGCACAATCCATGGCCGACAACCTATGGTGGTGGCCGACAGGTCACCAAGAGGTTCCAGACACAAAAACAACAAGATTTGGTCCAAAACCAGGCAAAGAAAAGGCTAGGTTTAGAGGCTCAAAGACAGGGCGTTCTGCTGAGGACTTCGAGCACTCAAAACGAACACAAACAAACATAATCATCGAGTGTACAAGCGATGACATCCAAGTCTTGAGGACGGTCAAAAATGGGATGTCTACAGAATGACCCCCAGTTCCCCTCTTCCTTCAGGATAGATCCCTCTGCACCTCCTCTCCCTCAAAATCCTTATTGGATGGAGGAATTGAAACTTATTCTTTTCGAGAATCAATTTTTTCCTTCTTACCTACCTCCAGCTCTTCTAATGTTCTTGGAGACGAAATTCCTCTCAAGAACTTCCAATGGGCCTGTGATGTTATGACTGGGGGTCATGTTCTCAACCCCATTGCCCAGATAGAACTTTAAGCTTTTTCGGATTAACTCTAACTCCTTCTTCATTGGTACAAAATTTCTTTGGCTACCAGTGACTCTTTGGACGAAATCACAGCTAATCGAATTCAAACTCAGTACAAAGCAGAGAACCTTATTGAAGAACATGATGACTTCAAGAATAAGGATTTAGTGTACTGGGATGATTTAAATATGGACGAAATGGAGCAAGGCTTGAAAGAGACAGAGTTCGAGGTGACAGCTGAACAATTTTTTTACCAAATAAGAGCATACCAGCTGCAACAACCTAGCTTTGATAGGATAGAAAATAGAATAAAGAAATAACATAAGTTCATTGAACACTGCTGGGTTAAATTTAATGAACTTGTTACTTTTTTTATTCCCTATTATTATGAAATCGAATTCGTAGCCAAGTAGGCCTTTTTAATGTAATTACTTACATATCAATAAAACTAGGGGTTTTCTTCCCCTATTTGGCATGATCTGGTTTTATGTTCCAATTGCATGCTTGTGACCATTTTATTCACACAATTCAAATAAAATTAGAGCTTCAAATTAAACAATTTTTGCTTCGAAGCCTGATTTGAACATCTCCAAAGTATGGAAAACTTGAAGCCTGATTTGAATATTTCCAAAGTATGGAATACAATTGACAATTTTGCCTTAGGTCTTCTCATTCTAATCGCATGGTCAACTTAATCTAACAGTTTTGAATTAACCAACCTTTGTATCAAAGTTACTTTTAAATGCTTTAAAGTATGGAACTACTTTTAAATGTAACAATGCTGCTTCCCAAAAAAAGGGTTTATTCTCACAGAAAAATCCCAAAAGGAATTTTTCATGTTCAAGTAAGTCTTTTTGGATTTTAATCCTTTACTTGACTTGGTACTAGCTTTGCAACTTTGAAGTCTAAAACATTAAATAAGAATCAAATTCTAGCTACAGAATACTTCAAAGTTCACTTCGAAGGATTTTATCTTTTCTAGAAAACTTAAGAGCAAATTCCCAATCCCTTTGAAGTAGATCAAACCTAAACATTCTTGCATTCTTAGGCATAAAATGTCCTTCGAAGTCAACTACCTGCTCTCGAAGCCCTAGCTGGATGTTTGACATCTGGCTTCGGAGCCAAATCCTGGCTTCGAAGCCAAATATCTGTTTTCGATGCCAATCTAAGTGTTTAAGATACGTTTCCCTCCCAAACAATCACCCTTGAGAGAAGCTTTCCATGTTGTACTTTCAGGACTCCTTTGAATTTTAAGACAAAGGCTTAAACTCATAAGGGTTCTAAAATCAGTCAAACAATTATCTTGGGTCTTTTTAACCATTTAGACTGATTTGGCATCTTTCAGACAAAAAAGTTTAAAAAACCCTTTCTCTTCGCGCTTTTAACTTACTTGCTTGCTTAAAACACAAACCTTCATTTCTATTGCTCTCTCCTCCTCTTTACCCTTGTTCTCAACTTCTTCCTCTGAAAACTTCTACTAATGGCTTCTTCCTCCTTGAAAGTACTAGTTATGGAGCGTGTGAGCCCATCCGTAGCTTTGAAGAGGGTTATCGCTGAAGAATGTAAGAAGTACAAAGCTGGCGAACAAAGTGCTATTGATAGGCGCATTTCATTCTCTGTCGTCACGAGCAACAGAAATATGTGCTTCGACCCATTTTTAAGGAGGCCCCTGCTCAACTTCCTACTTTACACCCGTGTTTGAGGATCACTGCCTCCTTTATGAAGGTGGTCTTGATTGGGAAAGCTGGAGGATGAACCGACCCCATCGCTGCTTGTCACGACCCAAACCCGTCCCTATAGGTTTAGCGTCATGACCGGCCAGTAAGCCTAGATTACCAAAGGCCTGCTTATCAGTCATACAACAATAGGGGCTGGCAAAAACTTGTAAACAATAAAATATAACGTCCAATGAGCTGTGAGGACTAATATGTAACAAAACAACTTTCATATATGTATACACACATCAGTCCGAGCATCAAGCTTATGTACAAAAATACAACATAATTAGGGATTAAAACCATTAACAAAACCAGTCTTAACTTCATATATGAAAACATTCAGAACTAGTCTCAGTAATGTTCAAAACAAAAGGGTGAACTCTAAACCACCCATAAAACCTTGAAGCTTGTCTCAGTAGAAACCTCGAAGTGAGGCACAGAAGTTGGCTTGACAAAACAGAGTTTAGGTTGACGCCACTAAGTTCGCTCTTGCACTTGATCATCTACATCTAAATATAAAATAATGAGCTAGAGCCCAATGAATAACAACTGTGTAAAGGAGTTATCAATGATGTCCTTACACCATTTGAAACAATCAATTATTAATAGAACATTTTCAATCAATTTCTTTTTGTCAATCAATCGTTCCATCGTTCACTTCAATCAATCATATTCATAGACGTCATACGTGGTACATCCAATAGCGGCAATACAATAGGTCTTAAAGACCGAACAATCAATTGATGGCCATCAAACAATAGATAATAGTTCCAAGAATCGGAACTGACAGAGATCTCTGTATCAATAACAATAACAATATGCTATGGATGCCACGAATACAGTTCAGAAATTAGGATCATCATTCAATCGATAAAAAAAGTATTATTTCAGGAAACAATATAATTTATCAATCAGAAAATAAATACGGTTGAACATATCTTTACAACAGTGTTACTCACAATTGGCTCCTTGAAACACATGATCATAGTGTGGCGTCTAACCTACACAAACACATTCAAGCACAATATCTCACAACATGTTCAATTAATTCAGTCGGTTCTTAAATCTATTCAGTTCATTCGGTACTTGTTCGTTCGGTTATTTCTATTTGTTCTTTAATTTTCAAATCTTAATGCAAAAACCTCCTTAATTTGTCAAGATTAAAGCTATAACTTCATGAATATAATGATTCAAAACTTTTCTTCCTTTTTCTTACAAAATATGAAATTAAAGCTACAAGGCTCTTAGAAAAATATCTAAATAGATGAAATTCAAATTAAGATCAAACTAATTCTTAATTGTCAAATTCAAATTATAATTTATTTCTTAATTTGTCCAATTTTAGATTTAATTCATTTTCTTCATATCAAACCCAATTTCAAACTCATAAATTCTAAAACCTAAATTAAACTTTTGAAACCCAATTTCATGTTCAAAACTCATGCAAAATTTCATCAAAACATGAAAATAATTATGAGTCATGATCAATAAATCTTTGTTATATGTAATTTATGGAGCTTAATTTAACAATAACTTTCCAAATTAAACCAAAAATAATTAATTTCTAATTTAACTTTATAAACTTGATCTTAGCTCCAATTCTTTATTTTCTTGTCAATTTCCTAGCAAACATTGAATATATATAATTTAAATAAAACTAACTAATTTAATATATTCCAAAATTTGTTTAAATTAAAAAATAAACTCTTAAATTACATTACATGCATGGGTTAATAATCAAAATCAAAACCCATATTTTCATGAACTCATGGTTTCCAAACTTTTCTTCAAAATCAAATTTATAATAAACTTGCAAGGCTCAAATCCTTTCAAAACTCATGGTGCATGCAAATATACATCTCATATATATATCAAGGTTCACAAACCCAAACTCAATTTGAAGAATTCCTACAATTATTTCCATATTTATTCTTTAATTCTTCCGAATTACATGAATGTAAAAATGAGACCCAAATTCATGCAAGATATTCAACATCAAACCAAAAATAATTAATTCCCATGTTTATTTCCATAACCTTACACTCAACTCAATTTTTCTTTATCTTGTTGCTAATTCTTTTTAATTATATGCAATTGAACCCAATTTCTCCTTAATTTAAGCTATTAGGTGACTTATCTACAAGATTTAAGCTTTAATTTCTTACCTAAAGCTTTGATTTATTGAATTTCTTGTTAAAGATTGAGTCCCTTCTTTGCACTTCACCCTTTTTTCTTCTTTTTCTTCTCTTGAACTTGAACTCAAGTCTCTGTTTTTTTTTTGTTGTTGTTGTTAAACTTTCAGACTTCTCCAGCATACACACACACTTCTTCATTCTTGACTTCAACTCTCTCTCTCTCTCTCTCTCTCTCTCTCTCTCTCACGCACAGTTTCTGTACGGGAAAGAAATACACCTTCTCGTATAATCCTGTTGATCAAGTCTGCGTTCCTCCGTACGATGTCGTTCTACCACCTGAAAATACAAACGTGAGCTGGCCGGCGGGTGTGTGCCGGAAACCCCTCCGATGCCTAAGTCAGGAAGCAGGACAAGTAGGCAAAAGCTCAATGTATTCAGGGAGCAAAATTGCATTACCTCTTCATAGGTGATATCGGTGAGCTTTTATAGGTTTCGTGTGACACAATCCTAGTAGGACTCTAACTCCTCCACGTAGAGTCCTCCTAGGATTCATACTCCTGGAGGATAATGCTTATCCTTCAACACCCCCCTCACTGCTTAAACCAAGTGAGATGGTTTCACCATGGCCGAACTTCCATATGACCGAAGTAGCTGTTAGTTCGGCCCTTACTTTCCTTTCCCTTACCTCAGCCTTCCCATGCTAAGACCGAGCTATCCATAAGGGCTGAACCGAACTATCTTCAGAACCAAGTCCCCAAGTGGATCTAGCACACCTCGGCTTTCCATATGCTACGACCGAACTACACTTAATCTGGTTCTCCAACCACCATTCTTACCCCGGTTCCCCTCCATCAACCGTGATAAGGCTAAACCGAGCTAACTACTAACAAAGCTTAGACCGGACTAACCTTACTACGCCATGACCGGTATAAGATAGAACATGGTGACCGATATAACTTCCTTGCGACCGGAGTAGCTTTACTTCTATTCTGGGACCGGAGTATCTTTACTTCTTTTTTTGGGGCCGGAGTAGCTTTCATGGCACCGTTACTCAGCCCTTTGTACTGAGGCCCACAACGGCCCAGCTCGGCCCAATTTATATATAAATTACCCTCTCAATTGCCCCTTAATTCCATCTGCAAAGCATGATTGGGATTACCGATCTACAAGCCGAGCTACAGTTTTAACCTTTCCAGCTGAGCTAAAATCACCCGTTAGCCTTTCCAGCCGAGATAAAACCTTTTTCAGCCGAGCAGTGCACGTCCGGTCAAAACGTCTCTTCAGTTCGTAAGAACTGAATCGATTGTCCTTCCAATGCCACGTGGCATGCTCTGATTGGCTCTCCACAGCTGTACAGCCGCCCTCGTACTCCACACTTTTTGAACAGTTCCCGCTCTTTTCCTCATTGCGAAAACAAAACCCTTTGGTCTTTCAAAATCTCACACCTTGCCATTCACTCTCTCTCTTGTTTCTGAGCCTCCTCAACCTTGAGCTCCTTGCTGTTCTTCATTCCTGCAACTTCGAAGCTTGGTTTTGCTGCTGTCGCTTCCTAGTCTCAAGTCTTCCTCTCTTCCTGGTAAGCTTTTCTAAAATCTATTTTGTTTTTTGCATTTTTATACTCTATAATCCATAGCTTCTTATTTCTGTTTTTGAAAAACACCTTTCTGCTTCCATTTGTGTTGTTTCTGAAAAACTTAGCCATAGAACATATGAATGCACACAATAAACCTGTAGAATACTGGTTTTGATCCAAAATCACGAAGCAACCGAAC
Source organism: Camellia granthamiana (assembly GCA_036172215.1). NCBI lineage: Eukaryota > Viridiplantae > Streptophyta > Magnoliopsida > Ericales > Theaceae > Camellia > Camellia granthamiana. The sequence continues at coordinate 145,726,036 of CM069905.1, read as the reverse complement.
TAGGACACTGTTTGTGATGTATGAAGATTTAAGTAAACTGGAACCGAACTAGCACTTGTGCGCGAAGAAGTAGCTTCAATAGGGCACCACCTGATTCACACTAGCCAGAATAAAAACTCACCGAACTGGCAATGGTGCCCCAACCGAGCTAAGCCTTGGGGGCTAAGCCAGCTTTCTCAGTTTCTGAACCGAACCTAGAAAGCTGCCCCTTGATGCTTAACCGGAGTAACAACAACCATAGGTAGAACCGAAATAGCCAAGCATCTTGCGAACCGAGATAACAAGCACCTTGTTTGAACCGAAGTAAGACGTCATTTTCTTGCTTTATTTTGGTAGCACGGTCAATGATTTGTGCTTAACACCTTGTTTTTCCACCTTGCAGACTTAGGTTGCCCAGGCACTCCCTTTGTGTGCTCAACCGAGCTTCTGAGAGCGACTTCTCAGCCGAACTAATTATTTATAAGTTATTTAATAAATGGGGAAGTACAGATTTTTGGTAGAAACCCCAAGCGGCTTAGCCGAATTCAGAAGGGATTACCATATTCCAGCTGATGTAAACCTTACTTTAGCCGAACAAGATGTTGACCCATGGGGCAACGAAGGTTTTGTTCCCTTTACCCTCCAATCAATAATAGAGACCGGACTTAGATTCCCAGTCCAACCCTTAATTTGTGAATTCTTAAGACAAACCAGACTATGCCCCACCCAGCTGTCCACCAATACATACCGAATAATAATGGGTATAGCCGCACTGAACCACCAAACCGGTCTGAACCTTGGTTTAGCTGAAATACTCCATCAATACTCCATAGGATCCAAGAACGAAGGCTGGTGTTATTACTTGAGAGTACGCCGTGGCCGAGAAAAAATAATTAAGGATACACCGGACAAAGACCTGAATGACGATGACTTCTTCTGGGTGTCTGGGAACTTTGAGGACCTTCAAGTCCAGATCCCTGGCCGAAGAATAAATTGGAAACAAGGAGAGCCCGGTATACATACCTCGGTTGCATTTCATCTTTTTTTTTTTTATTTCGGCTTTGTACTCTGGACCGAACTAACACTTATTTTCTCTTTGCAGATAGAGCCCATCTCCTTTCCAACTACGGCTACCCCAACCTCGGTCTCTTGCGCGCCGCACTAAGAGTAAAGGAGAGAAGTTGGGCAAAGCTTCTAAACTTCGAACCGACCTACCGCTACTCCGGTCGCCGAAAAGCAAGGGTGACCGACTTCCTCTTCGAAGACGAACCAGAGCCGGACCCTTCCTTGCCCAGATCAACCTTGTGCCACTTACTGCCGAACAAGAGATGGCGAAGAAGAACAGGCTGAAGGCGCTTCTAACTGAGACAACACCAGCCGAGGTACCACAAACCGGTCGAACAACTGAGACCGTGGTAGCTCTTCCATCGCAACAACCATCCTCATCTCGGCAACGCAAGCGTGCCCGGACTAGCCAAACCGAGCCACGACTCGCTGATGAGGACGAGACCGTTCTGCCGCCAAGCCTGCCTCCAAGTCCTCAACCAAACCTCCAACCGGAGCAATCTGACCGAACTACCACTTCCTCCAAATGGGCTCCTGTCCTCTCCTTCGACAACCGAGATATCACAGCCGCAGATTTAGTGGTTGCTGAGAAGGACCACTTGATGGCTTTCAACCTGGCCAAAAGTGTGTGCCTTCCCAAGGATATGGAGCACCATTACAAACAGCTTAATACCGAGCTAAAATCAATTCGGTCTTCTACGAAGTCTATGATCTTGGTAAACAGTTTTCCTCTTTCTATGCGAATTTTTTCCAACTTCGAGTCCGGCTAATCGTTACTTCTCCTTTGCAGGCCATTCAGAAAAACCAAGTCACACACAGGAAGGTGATGGAGCTGAGGAGAAACACCAGGGAGGCCATAGCGGATGCCGAAGCAAAGAGGGCCGAGCTGGAGGAGGCCAAAAAATAGATGGCCGAACTCCGGGCAGAAAATGATCGACTGACCGAAGTAGCTAATTCGGTTGAAGCCGAAAAGAAGAAGATAGTTGCCGAAGCGAAAGACAAGTACCTGCGCTTGCTGGCAAGGATTGAAAAGCAGAAAGGCGCCGAAATAAACCAGCTGAAGGAGGACATCAAGGAAGCCAAAAAACAAGGCTTTAAGGACGCTGAAGACGCATACAGCCTCCAGTGCAACGCAGCCAAGGACTTATTCTTCAAGTGCGGTTGGAGGAGTGCTGTGGAGAAGCTCGGCTGCGGGGCTGAGACCGAGGTTTATAATGCTCCACCTTGTGCTATTCCGGCCTCGCTCTCGCAGTATGCTGCCGATCTGCAGAGGCAATTTCTCGAAGGCCAAGGCTCTGATGAAGATGATGATGAGGATTCTGATGAAGATGAGCAAACTCTTACCCCGGCTGTCAACGAACAATCAAACAATCAGACAGTTCGGTTGGAGCCAGTCATTGAGGACTTAACTGACGAGCTGCTGGTTAACAACACACAGCCAACAGAAACCGAAGTTCAAGCCGAGACCGAGCTCCCAGATCAAACCGTTCTCCCAACTGACACCGGGCTCCCAACAAATGATGATGCGGAATTCGATGCCGAGCTTGATGATCTTCTCCGCTGATTTTTCATTTTTCTTCTTTTGTTCTGAACTTTTGTAACCGGGCTGCGGCTCCCAAAATTGTACTTGGTTTGCACTTTAATGAAAATTTCTTGAACTTTTATTCCGGTTTAGTGTATGTATGCTCGTACTTGTAGTGAATTTTTCATTAACTGTGATTTCGGTCTAACTATCTAACTTGCTAGCCAACCACTCTTTAGCCGATATAACTCGCTTCGGCTGAAAAGTACACAGAGTTGGTTTAATCCAACCAGCCACTCTTCAGCCATACACTTACTTCGGCTGAAGAGTACAAAGTGTTGGTTTAATCCAGCAAACCACTCTTCAGCCGATATATCTACTTCGGCTGAAGAGTACAAAGAGTTGGTTTAATCCAGCCAACCACTCTTCAGCCGATATAACTCACTTCGGCTGAAGAGTATACAGAGTTGGTTTAATCCAGCCAACCACTCTTCAGCCATACACTTACTTCGGCTGAAGAGTAAAAATAGTTGGTTTAATCCAGCCAACCACTCTTCAGCCATATATCTACTTCGGCTGAAGAGTACAAAGAGTTGGTTTAATTCTGCCAACCACTCTTCAGCCGATATAACTCGCTTCGGCTGAAGAGTACACAGAGTTGGTTTAATCCAGCCAACCACTCTTCAGCCGATATATCTACTTCGGCTGAAGAGTACAAAGAGTTGGTTTAATCCAGCCAACCACTCTTCAGCCGATATAACTCACTTCGGCTGAAGAGTACACAGAGTTGGTTTAATCCAGCCAACCACTCTTCAGCCATACACTTACTTCGGCTGAAGAGTACAAATTGTTGATTTAATCCAGCCAACCACTCTTCAGCCATACACTTACTTCGGCTGAAGAGTAAAAAGAGTTGGTTTAATCCAGCCAACCACTCTTCAGCCATACCCATGCTTCGGCTGAAGAGTACAGAGTGTTGGTTTAATCCAGCCAACCTCTAAGTTGGTTTTTCCAGCCAACTTAGAATAAAGTGTTTGGTTATTCCGACCAAACGTCCTGCAGCCTGGATCCGTATCCTGGGCTTAGGAGGGGTCATAGTTGGTTATTCCGGCCAACTATGTTTACAGTGCTACTGACTTACTAAAATTACTCTCTACTGAAAACAAATATACTGAAAAAGAATCGACTTGTTTTATTGAGAAAGTAAAAAATTACACTTACTTAAAAGAAAAAGGCTAAAAATAAAACAACTTAAGATTGGCAGTGTTCCACGGCCTAGGAATTGCTTTGCCGTCCTTATCTTCCAAGTGGTATGCCCCTTTGCCTGCTAAACCGACCACTTTATAAGGTCCTTCCCAATTCGGCCCCCAACTTGCCATCTCCTGGAATCAGGGTGTTTCCCATTACTTTGCGAAGTACCCAATCGCCGATCTTGAACTGTCTTGGATGCACTGTTTTGTTATACTTTCTAGACAACTCTTGTTGGTAGGAGGCGATGTGAACAATGCTCTGTCTCTTCTTTCTTCCGCAAGGTCAAGCTCTAATGCTATGGCCTCGTCATTTAAGTCTGGATCAAAGTTTTCGCTCCGAATTGTGGGGAGGCCAACTTCCAATGGGATGACTGCTTCCATACCATAAGCTAAGGAAAATGGTGTTTCTCCTGTCGATCGCCGAGGTGTGGTGCGATAAGCCTGATAAAACATGAGGGAGTTCCTCTGCCCACTTGCCTTTGGCTTTCTCTAATCTTTTTCTTCAGTCCATCCAAGACGACTTTGTTTGAAGCTTCTGCCTGTCCATTCGCTTGGGGATATACCGGTGTAGAATTGTAGAATTCTATCTTGTATTCCTCACAAAAGCCTCTGAAAATTTACCGTCGAACTGAGTACCGTTGTCTGAGATCAGTGCCTTCGGTATGCCAAAGCGAGTGATGATGTTTTGCCACACAAACTTCTTCACATCTTTTCCTTGATTGATGCCAAGGCTTCTGCTTCCACCCACTTTGTGAAGTAGTCGGTCGCCGCAAGAAAGAACTTCCTGTTGCCTGGTGCTGTTGGGAGTGGTCCCACTATGTCTAAGCCCCACATTGCGAAAGGCCATGGACTAGTGAGAGGTAGAAGTTCTCTGGCAGGTCGGTGTATTTGATGCGCAAACTTCTGACACTTTTCGCATTTTTTGACATACTTCTCCGAATCCGCTTGCATGTATGGCCACCAATACCCTTGTGAGATAGCTCGGGTATGCCAGTGATCTTCCTCCTTGATGGCTGCCACATACCCCCTCATGTATTTCGAACAGGAATGCTTCTACCTTGCTGGGGTGAACACACTTTAAGTAAGGTCCTGAGAACGACTTCTTGTACAATGCCAAGGATGGAGAGAGCCAAAACCGCTGCGACTTTGCTCTTATTCTGTTGGCTTCTTTCTTTTCTTCCGGTAAGGTGCCGTCTTTTAAGAACAAGATGATAGGATCCATCCAGGAAGGGCCTAGATCGGCGCAACATACCTCTTCTGCTTCTGGATCTTCAATGCTTGGTCTAGGCAGGTAGTCGATCAGTAGTGGATGAGGGATGGAGGTATCTGCCATTGAGGCGAAGCCTGCTAGTTCGTCTGCTCTGCTGTTTTCCTCCCTGCCGATCTGTTCTATCCTCACCACTTCAAACTTCTTGATTTCGGTTCTGATTAGCTCTTGGTACTTAGCCATTCTGTCATCCTTTGCTTCATAGTCGCCAGATATTTGGTTTACCACCAGCTGTGAGTCGCTGTAAACCATTAGCTCGGTGGCCTTCATGTAGAATGCTGATTTGAGACCTGCAAGAAGCGCTTCATACTCCGCTTCGTTGTTTGACGCTGGGAAGCCAAGGTTGATTGCCTGCTCCACTACTAGGCCGTCTGGAGAGATGAGGACTATGCCAAGTCCTGCTCCATGTCGGTTGGATGCTCCATCCACGAAGAGTTTCCACATCTCTCCAACGAACAACTTCCAGCAGGTGGAGGGATCAGAGGATGCCTTAGGATCTTCTGTGTTGGCGGTGTCTTCTTCCAGGTCCATGCTTGCTGTCTGCCCCTTACAATCTGATTGTACCAAGTCTTTATTTGTTGGTGAGTCCTGACTTGGTATAGCATGGTTCACTTCTTCCTTCCTTTCTTTACTCTGGTCTGCCTTGGGGCCTGACTGAGTAACCTGTACTAGGGGTTGCGTTATTCCGACGTCAACTTCTATCCCTAGGTCGGTTGTTTCAGTTAGGTCGACTGGGCAGATGTGATGACTTCCAGGAGTGAACTCTGCGACAAAATCTGCCAATGCTTGAGCTTTTATTGTGGTTCTGGGTTGGAACTTGATGTCGTATTGTCCCAACTCTACTGCCCACTTCGGAATTCGCCCAGAGAAGTTCGCCCTTTCAAACAAAGCCTTTAGTGGGAAGGCTGTGAGGACAACAATGGTGTGAGTGTGAAAGTAGTGCGATAGTTTCCTTGAGGCCATCATCAAGGCCAATGCCAGTTTCTCCAGTGGCAAGTACCTTGTTTCGGCGCCTAGTAATGTCTTGCTGACATAGTAGATGGGTAGATGTTGGGTTCCTTCTGCACGGACCAACACTGCGCTGACTGCGTGCTGCGATACCGCTAGATATAAGAAGAGTTCTTCTCCAGGGATTGGTGTTACAAGTAGTGGTGGAGAAGACATGTATTCCTTCAAGCTTTCCAGAGCTCGGTCACATTCTTCGTCCCACTCAAACTTGGCCTTGAGGGCATGAAAAAATGGTCGTAGCCTGTCTGACGATCGGCTAATGAACCGATTGAGCGCGGCTGCCATGCCGGTGAGATGCTGCACTTCTTTGACTGAGTTTGGTCTCTCCAGATCCTGAATTGCCTTGATCTGAGAAGGGTCTGCTTCTATACCTCGGTTGGTCACCAAAAAGCCTAAGAATTTGCCTGATCCTACTCCGAATGCACACTTCGACGCGTTGAGGCGTAACTTATGCTTCTTCAGGATCTCAAACATCTCACTTAGGTCCTTGAGGTGGTCATTTTCATCCTTGCTCTTGACCACCATATCGTCGATGTAAGCCTCCATTGTTCTGCCTAACAACGGCTCAAACATCTTGGTGACCATTCTCTGGAATGTCGCCCCTGCGTTCTTTAGGCCAAAGGGCATGACCTTGTAACAGTATAGTCCTCTTGGAGTGGTGAAAGATGTGACCTCCTGGTCCGGTTCATGCATTGCGATCTGGTGGTAGCCTCTGTACGCATCCAGGAAGCTAAGTCGGTTGTGCCCCGCCGTCAGGTCTACCAGTTGATCAATCCGTGGTAGAGAAAAGCTATCTTTAGGGCATGCTTTGTTGACAGTTTTATAGTCGACACAGACGCGCCACTTGCCATTCTTCTTTGGCACTACGACTGTGTTGGAGATCCATCTAAGGTAGTGCACCTCTCTGATTGCCCCTGCCTCCAGCAGGTTTCCAACTTCTTCTGCCACTATTTCGGCGTGGTGGAGTGCCGATCTGCGGGTGCGCTGAATGACTGGTCTGGCAGATTGGTGGACATTGAGTTGGTGACAGATGAAGTTGGGATCAATGCCTGGCATGTCGTATGGAGTCCAGGCAAACACTTCGATGTTAGAGGTCAAAAATTCCAAGACCTCTAACCTCTCAGCGCTGGACAACGACGAACCGAGCAGAAAGAACTTATCCGGGTTCTTTTCATCTATTCTGACTTCCACCAAGTCTTCCACCGCTTTCTGGCTTGCTGCCTTGCCGACGTCTGCGAATAGTTCATTACTCTCAGGTTCTTCCACCGAATGAACATACCCCTTCGCAGCGCGGCTTCCGTTCACCGTGACAAAACATTGCTTGGACATGATTTGATCTCCATAGACTTCCTCTATTACTCCGGTGTCGTTTGGGAACCACATCACTTGGTGGTAAGATGACGCCACCGAGCGCATGGCATGCAGCCATGTTCTGCCCAAGATGATGTTGTAAGTGGAGGGGACTTTCAATACCCAGAACTCTACTTGCTTCGTCACACTCCCTGCTCGGACTGGAAGGATGATCTTGCCGACTGGCCATTCTGGCATTGAGTTAAATCCAATCAGGGGTGACACTGCTGGTGCTAAGTCTTTGTCTTGCAGCTTCAATTGTTTGAACGTCTCATAATACATGATTTCGCATGAACTACCCTGGTCAATCAGAATCCGCTTGACGTCAAAATCCTTGACTCAGAGAGTGACGACCAGGGCATCATTGTGAGGGCAATATATTCTGTCCAAGTCTTTATCCGAAAAAGACATAACATTTGTGGCCTCTGTCCTCTCCTTCTTGACGACAGGTTGGGCACTTAGTACCTCCCTTAAGTGCTCAGCCTTCTTGATCGAACCTCTGAGCTCACATACACGCTCAGGTTCGAAGACTCCATGTATCACATTGATAATGCCTTGAGGTGGAGCGTCGATTGGCATCCCATTGGGGTTATTATGGTCCTGGGGGGCTGGCTGCGCCCCGCCTTCAATGTATTTGTCTAAGTGGCCTGCCGCCACCAACTCCTCCAAGTGTTGCCTCAACGGGGTGCAGTTCTCGGTGCGGTGCCCTTTTTCTTTGTGGAAGGTGCACCGTGATCTGTCGTCGTAGTCCTTCTGAGCTTCGCCTAGCTTGGCTGGCCACTTGACGAAAGGCTCGTCGCGAATCTCACTAAGTATTCGGTAGATCGGTTTCTTGAAGACCGTGGTGATGGCAGTGCGGACTCTCAACCATCTTTTGTCCTGGTCTTCTCCGTTGTCCCGTCTGCTACGCCCGTTTCTGTTCGGCCGATCTACCGCATTGACCTTTGCTGAGGCCTTCTTTTCTGGTACTGCGGTTGTGCTAGACTTTGCTTTAGCACGGGCGCCGTCCTCCTCCACCCTGATGTGCTGATGCACTCTTTCCATCAGGGCCTCCATGGTGAGGGGTGGCGTCATGGTAATAGAATCCCTTAGTCTGTGTTGCCCCTCTTTGACAGAACTCGAAAGTCATAAGAATGACGGGAGTGAATGTCAAAGCCCAGAGACGTCCCATTTTTGACAAGGCCGAAGACTTAGACAAAGCATACAAGCTACAGATAAAGACAAGCGCCCGAAGGCAGGGGCAAAATGCAACTGATAATGCAAGAAGCCGAACATAACTTATGATCATGCAAAGAAACATAGGGACGTATCCCGGTGTTTCGGAAATGTATAAGCATTAGAACGTATTCCGGATGCTCTTAACCAAAGATGGAGAAACATGGGGACGTATCCCGGTGTTTAGGGACGTATCCCAAGGATTAGGGACGTATCCCAAGATTTAGGGACGTATCCCAGAGATTAGGGACGTATCCCAAAGATTAGGGACGTATCCCAGAGGTTAGGGACGTATCCCAAGGATTAGGGACGTATCCCAAATGTCAGGGACGTATCCCTAGAGGCTAGGGACGTATCCCAGAGGTTAGGGACGTATCCCAGGGGTTAGGGACGTATCCCAAAGATTAGGGACGTATTCCAAATGTTAGGGACGTATCCCAGAGGTTAAGGACGTATCCCAAGATTTAGAAAAGAAGGAGAAACATAGGGACGTATCCCGGTGTTTCAGGAGGAAGGAGAAACATAGGGACGTATCCCGGTGTTCTGCAAGGAATGTGAAACATAGGGACGTATCCCGGTGTTCCGCAAAGAATGAGAAACATAGGGACGTATCCCGGTGTTCCGCAAGGAATGTGAAACATAGGGACGTATCCCGGTGTTCCGCAAAGAGAGGAGAAACGTAGGGACGTATCCCGGTGTTTCAAAAAGAGAGAGAAACGTAAGGACGTATCCCGGTGTTCTGCAAGGAATGAGAAACATAGGGACGTATCCCAGTGTTCCGCAAAGAGAGGAGAAACGTAGGGACGTATCCCAGTGTTTCGAAAAGAGAGAGAAACGTAAGGACGTATCCCGGTGTTTCGAAAAGGGAGAAGAAACGTAGGGACGTATCCCGGTGTTTCAGAAAGGTATAAGCATTGGAACGTATTCCAAATGCTCTAAACCAGAGGAGGTCTAACCCGTCGCACACGCAAGGTGCATAACAATGCTAGTAATGAGCAAAACAATGCTAGATAGATGTGCACAATCAATGCAACGAATGAGCATAACAATGCTAGACAGATGTGCATAACAATACAACGAATGAGCATAGTGTGATTGATACACAAAGTGAGTAGAGTATGATAGACATACTAAAGGTGAACACAAAGTGTGATAGATGCACTATGTGAACAAGTGTGATTGATACACTAAAGGTGTGTGATGGATACACAAAAGGTGAACACAAAGTGTGATAGATGCACTGAGTGAACAAGTGTGTTTGATACACTAAAGGTGTGCGATGGATACACAAAAAGTGAATATGTGCGTGATAGATACACAAAGTGAGAATGTGTGTGATAGATACGCAAAAGTGAGAATGTGTGTGATAGATACACAAAATGAATGAAGTGTGATTGATACACTAAATGAATGAAGTGTGATTGATATACTAATAAATGATCTCAAACGGAACTTCTTTGGATGAATCGTACATACAATATTGTGCATGACTGAGAAAGAAACTTGATAGGTACAATGCATTACAATGCATGATGCTTAAGGAAAGCAATAAATGGACAAAGCGGCGCTTTAGAAAGCACCTCCTGAGGTGAGTGGCGGTGAACCGCTCTACTCTGACGGGGATCTCCCCTTGTGCTCTTCGAACACTTTACCTTGAACTCACAGTACAAAGGCTCTGAAATGCTGACAAGTAACAACATCTGTATGTAGGAGCTATGGCTGCTGCTTGTTTTCCTGATCATATTCACAACTTTCCCTATTCTCCAACGGGGTGACAGACTAGGTTGGTCCAGTATCTAGAATTGAGGTGCATACACGCTATCTCAACCTATGGGGCTTCCATACGGATTTCAAGCCGAGGACACGCCTCTGGGTATTTAAACCAGACTTTAGTCTCGGAAATCCCGAACCTTTGCGTTCTAGGCAACAGCCATTCGAACTCTAGTTTCCACCGTCGCAGTTGGTCTCCTAGGAACTCATTGCGAACACAGCCAAGATGACCCCGGCAAGGAACTGGTACTCAGAGAGAGCACTTCTGATCGCCATTCTGGCTTGAGGTAGACTTGATCTTGAGCTTGAGATAGAGGCACACTCATACTTCGGAGCATTAGCAAGACCTGAAGAGGTACACATGGAATACAATCTCGGAGCCTACTGAAGTTGGAACAAACTCAGATGCCCGACATTTTCCTCTTTTGCTTTCGCTTTGCAGTCCGGAACCATTATAGCTTCAGATAGGTCCTGGTTCTACTGTTCTCATATGACCTGAGTTGAATCCTGCGGTTTTATGAAAGAACAAATTTTGTTTTGCACAAATGTGGAGAACGGCACGGCACTCGGAGCACAAAACAATTTTATTTTTGAAATTGAGAGATGAGTTTTTCGACCAGGTATTAAGCCTACGACTGAACACAGCAAAACGACTCAACAAGGAAATAAAAAGCACACAACCTAGACACATCGAGTAACACTCGAAACGACTCAAAACAAGAAACGAGATAAAACAAAAAGACACGACACTCAGACGTGCACAGGGAGCCTGTTTTACCGGGTAGTGTTTCCCACCCTTTTCTTATTTGTGGTTCTCACATCACTCAGCCCTCAAGCTCTGTTTTTTTCTGAAAAAGCCATTTTCTCACTTTTCCTCTCATCGCACATCTCTCTATTCTTCAATCTCTCATTTTTCAATCCCTCCCCTGGGTGGTTGATGGATAAATAGCAAGTTGTAGGCTCGTGCCCCTAGCATTCTGCTAGATTCTCTTTCTTCCGCTTACAGCTAGTGAATTCCTCCCACAGAGAGGTTGCGCTACAACTGGGTGTGTAGCAAATTTGCAGCTGACATCGGTTGACGATGCTCTGCTGGAGAGTTTGGACGTAATCAAATGTGTCCAGATGAGGGAGTGGAATATCTTGATCCATTCCAGTTCGTGCTTCGCACTGGGCTTGATACCTCATTGCTTGGAGGATGTGAGAGCTTTCTGCCCTTTGTTGTGCCCTTTTCTGGCGAATACGGTGCCCTTTTCGACAAGTAGAGTGCCCTTCTTGGCAAGTATTTTGACAAAGAGGAAAAGACAGAACACCCGACTCAACTGTGCCCCTAGTTCATCATTTTGACCATTTTTTGTTTTTGCTTTCTACTAAAACAGTTTTGACCAACAAGAGAGTTAGATTAACATGCTTGTTCAATTTTCTGATTTAAAATCACGCAAGTCAGGCTATGAGCACTGAGAGTTTTCCTTTTTTGGGTCCAAGAAATGGTCCAGTTTTTGGAAAATATGGAACAATTTTCGAGAAAATTAGTCAACCTCAGTAAAAATTCTCAAAAACTATTTTTGCAAACGGCCACTTGCTCAACGAGCGTGAAACCTACTCCTGAGATGCACAACCTCGGATCCAAAGGAAAACTGCCTCGTGCTTGAAGAGAACTGCATGGCAACGGAAAGTTGCCCCTTGTTTGAATGGCACCGCAGCGCATTGAATGGCAACAGAAAGTTGCCCCTTGTTTGAACGGCACCGCGGCGCGTTGAATGGCAACGGAAAGTTGCCCCTTGTTTGAATGGCACCGCAGCGTATTGTAGTCAGTCCTCAGAGCGACGAACGCAACCAGACTCTCGGATATAGTGAAGACAAAGACCAGAACCATCACATGGACACAATCGAATTTGAAGTGTTTACGGCTGGACTTCAGGATGAAGTTGCCTACGTATCCCAAACATGGGAATCAAGCCTTACGTAGTTCGGAGTTAAGGTACACTCGGGTATTTAACCTCTCGTTTTCAGGCTCTAACTTTTGCCAAGGCGCCCGTCGCGGGTTTTCGACCTTGCGAGCTTTGTTCTTCTTTCTTTTTCATTTCATTTCTTTTATTTATTTTTTTATTTTTTATTTTTTTTTTCTTTTCTTCTTTTTTCTTTTTTTGCTTTTTTTCTTTTTTCTCTTTTCTTCCTTTTTTTTTTTTTTTACTTTTTGTATATATCTTTTCTTGCTCTAACTTTTGCCTGGGTCGCCCTTTCCGGGTTTTCGGCCCAGCGAGCCTCTCAAAGGGTAAAAGTGTAACAAGTCCATGCCAAATGGTTTTAGGATCTCGAAGCCATCCGTATCCAAGAGAGTGGCTGTTGTATCGATTTGCAGAAGGATCCGTCTTCGGCTCTTCGAGCATATCTGACATCTTTGCCCCTAGTTCAAAGGGTACGGCTGTTCTAGCTTTGCAAGCTTCTTCTGATGAGGTCTGACCTTCTTGATCTGACTTTGGTGCCTCTTGTTCAAGGGCTGCTTCAAATCTGGCCACACAGGCCTCACATTGTAGTTGACCGTTGAACATTCTGAATTCAAGTTCAAGGTTTGGAAGCAAAGGGGGGGGGCGAGTCTCGAGGCTGAGAGCGATCCTAAGCTGCACAATCTCAAGAGCGATTCCACACATGTCTTCACAGGACCGCGCAAAACATTTTTTTTTGAAAGTTTTTAAGAAAGCGACAAATCGCTCGCGCTGAAGACAGTGTAGGATCAATCTGGATCAAAGCCAGGGTCCTTCTCAGTACTCACACTAACAAGCATGATTTCAATCATTAAGGGCTTAGTATGCCTCTCTTTCTCTCATTTGATCAAAGTTTTGCAAATCCCGAGGAATTCCTCCCTCTTTGTTTTCACCGCAGTGTTCAAAAAGGTTTTGAAAGACTTAGGTCAATACAATGACTTCAAGGCACAAGAGAGCAGGTGGAATGCACTGCCATTTCATTCAAATCCCGGCACAACTAGCACACAGCAGAAGCAAATGTGAGAGCGTGAAAATCACTGCTGTTTCATTCAAAATCTGTTAGCATAACTGGCTCCCTGGCAGAAACAGACTCAAAACAAAACAAAAAGACAAACGCAAAGCAAAATGGTGACGCTCAAGGTAACACCCCCGGAATCACCCGACTCCTATACAACAGGACTGACTCGATACAACAAGACAGACCCAAAACAAAAGGGACTGACTCAAAACAGAAAGACAGACTCAAGACAAAACAACAAAACTGACCCAATACCCAAGTCAGAAAGCACAGAAACTGGTATTTGCACATTGCTCAAAACATTGCATGCCATTCCTACGTCTAGAGTAAATTGAGTGCCATCTGCAGGTGGTTCATCCCCTGATCACATCATATTATTCCCCACAAGTTCACTGATCAAGTGCCGATAGACTTTGCAGGACCTGGTGCGGGGATGACCCCGTTGTCAATCAAATTTTGTATCTCATGGCGGAGACAGACGCAACTGTTGGTGTCATGACCAGTTTGTTGATGGAAAGCACAGTACTTAGTCGGGTCATGCTTTGGAGGGAGAGGATCGGGTAGAGGCCGTTGCTCTAACGGTTTCAGATGTCCTTTCCTGAGTAGGACCCCTAGGGCTTTAGACAAAGACATATAGAGTGGGGTGAAAACCCTCTTGCCTCGGGGTAGATAGTCTGAAGTTCGGGGGTTTGAAGTGGATGCACCAACAAAGGGGGTGGCTACTCTTGGTGTGGTGGTGGTGACCATGCCCACTTCGAAAGATCCTGCAGCTGCGTCACCGCTGGTGGTCGCATTCGAGCTGCGGGTAAACGCCCTCCTGGGCTGCTCCTTCTCCTGGTCAATGAGGCCCTGTTTCATAGCATCCTCGATCTGTACTCCCATCTCATGCAAATCTGAAAAGGTAGGGAAGGGGAGCACGATCATTTTCTGCATTAGTTTGGGCTGGAGGTTGCGCACAACCATCCGTATTTGATCCTTATCCGTTGGCCTAATGGTCATCATTGAGGCTTTGGCCCTCCAGCGGGCCACGAATTCTGAGAAGCTCTCCTTAGGCTCCTGCCTCGTCGTCTCAAGATCACGGGTCGTAATCTCGATTTGGGTATTGTATGAATATTGTGCGACAAAGGCCTCGGCCATCTCCTCCCAGCTTCGTTTCACTGAATCCTCCAATTTGGCATACCAGATGGCCGCAATACCCGACAGGGTCCTGCCAAAAAGGGAGAGCTTCTGTAATCTTGTCAAGCCCATCGGGCGCAAAACATCTGAAAACAAACTCAGGTGGACCATAGGATCTCCTGACCCATCAAAACGGTCGATGTGAGGCATCTTGAACCTGTCCGGCAGTGTCACAGCTGCGTCGGTGTACCCGTCCTCAATGTCCGGGATGGACTTTACCCCCTCGGATTTCTTGAACAACTTTTCAAGCTTGCTCAACTTCAATGCTGTATGGTCTACCTCGAACTCGAAGGGAGAGTCCGGTAGATTGGAAGGTGTTTTGGACAGCTGGGGTAAAATTGGGGGCAGAGCCGGCCCTGTTGGAATGTCCGTATCTGCCTGGACATTTGGCGTCTCCCCAGGTGCTGGAGCTCCTGCTGGGGAAGGAATTTGTTGTGAAGCGGACGCGCCGCTTTGCTGTTGCAGCCTGGTGATGAGCTCGGCTTGTTGAGCCATGATTGCAGCCTGCTGCTTGGAGAATTCTGCTTGGCGGACAGCGTCTTGCTGCATGAGTTTCATAGTTTCCTGCATCTGACGCATCATTGCCTCTACCCCTGATGTATTCTGTTGGTCCATCTGACTGACTGGTATATCTATCCCTGCAGTAAAAACTCAGACCTTAGCCTGACTGTTCACTGGTATGGTGGATAAGGGCTCCTGATCTGGTAACTGCTGAACTGGTGATTTGTGCCTGACTGGCCCTTTTACCCTGCCACTGATTGCCTTTGAACTGAACCTCTGACCTGACAAAGTCTATTAGCACAAGTTCGATGAACCTCGGGGGATATTGGAGCCTTCTGAAGCTATGGTTCCAAGACTACCTGGCAAAAGAGAAAACATACAGCATCTTAACCTGATTCCATCTGAACAGATACGAGCATAGTTGAATGAGTGTGCTCTCTATTGAATTCTGCCCAGAATTCTGCCTCAAATCTGATACCCTCGGGTAAAACTGATTCCCCAAAATACTGATACTGGTGCCCGCAGGCCGGGTGCCCAAACTCAACTGATACATACATTCCCTGTAGAGACGCACTCTAACAAGCACATAGCAGATAAGTGAGAGCCAAAACACCCCTATGTTGGGGTTGGGTTTCCCTGTCCTATTTTGTCAGGAACTAGGGTTTCACTACGCACGCAGTGGCTTCAAACAACCTATAAACGGGTAAGCAACCTGTCCTAGTTTGGAATGGTCACTATGGATCCGAATATGCACTAGGTCGAATGGTCAAAAAGGGTGCCCCGGTAAAACCGGGGTTTGTGTTCCCATACTGGCAGAGCCCGTAACCGATCAGCCTTACGGACATGCCTTGACAAGACAAGCCTCCGGCAAACCGCTCAGGAATAGCAGATGGCAAACACGGTGTCCTAGGCGCACCAATGCAAATGCAATGCAAAGAAACACACAAGTGTAATCAAAACCAGATATCATGAGTTCGAGTCAAGTTCTCTAAATCCCCAGCAGAGTCGCCAGAAACTGTAGACGTCCCCGAACGCATCCCGGGGAAGGGGAGTGCGAGTCCCCCCTGTTCTGGTTCGATATTGGGTCACTACAGTTCGAAGGACTCAAATGTCACGGTTCTAAATCTCGAACCAAAGAGTCCAAATCCGGCAAATCGTTTTGAAAACAGATTTTTTGAAAGAAGTGCCAAACATGGACTGCTTTGCCAGATACAGAGTCGCCACCTAAATATTTTATAATGGGAAATTTAGGAAACCCTGACTCGGTGCCAAAGGCCACGTGTCCGTCATCACCAAAGTTGCCTCAGCTCGGGAACTTGGGTACGATTGGGGAAGGTCACTTCGTGAGCACCCCCGCTCGCCCAGTCAAAGACCGGCCTCTACTAATCATGATATCTTATTTTGAAAACATTGTATGTTCTTATTCCGGTTATTAGCCTAGGTTACTATGTGATGCGCACAGCATACAAGTATAGACTGAGTCGCCTGAATTGGAACAAAACATTTCATGTTTGTTTTTGAAAGATGGTTTCCTACCCGCAGGTAGGCTTAAGATGCAGATTTTGCCACCCTCGGGTGGGCTTAGAAAACATGGTGTTGCCACTATCTAGTGGGCTTAAAACAAACATTTGATGAATTGTCCCAATCCAAATAACACAACCTCCACCCACAGGCATTCAGGCAGTTGTATCATATAAGCAAATAGCCTCATGGCAAGCATGCTATTCATGGCAACACTCACACGCATGCAAGGATGCTAAAGCATAAAACTTACCGAGTACTCCAAGCCAAAACAAAAGCTGATTAGAAATCATGCATGATCCTAAGTATGCTGAAATGCCTAATGTAACACATGTAAAGATGCAAACTATAGCAGGCTCGGCTATTCTAAACATGGCATATGGAATGCTACAACTAACACGTATTCAATTTGGAATTGAAATACAAATGCAGTTTGTATGATGCGCCGAGCCCGGTGCGTGCAAAACAGATGAATGATGCAAACATGCTGTCATATTGTATGCTAATTGAAATATGCCCTAATCTAACCATCATAAGCAGGTAAATAAAAGGGAAGAAAGACGTGGGGTTGGAAGACATACATCACACTCACGCACACTTATTACAATTTTGCCCTCGCGCAGAGGGTCCAAATAAATGTACAGTCCCGAATAAAAGAATAATACAGTCCAAAATATACAGTCCAAATAATATACAAATCCCTAATTAATTAACAAATTAACTAAGAAAATAAAACTGGCATGCAAGCCAGGGACTGCCTTGATTCTGCTCCGGATGATGGAATGATGCATGTTTGGGCTGCTTTGCGCGGAAATCCACGGCGATGCCCCGATTAGCCTCTGTTTTGCAATGTTTCTCGAAATGCGTGCCAGACTCCGAAAAATTGCTGATTCTTCATTTTGCTGCAACAGAGAGCAGGAAAAGGGCATAGCAATGTATTTCACAAATATATGCATGCCTCGATCCTCGTGCCACCAATCACGCATATCGATGCAGGATGGTCGAGGAGCCGAATTGCACAACTCAATATAGGATGAATGCATATGAATGCTACAGTAAAACCTAACTCCATCACGGGTAATCCGGAGTGTCGGTGACTTGGGAATTGAGACACATTCCGTTACTCGGAGTACGAAACGCGCCTCGTTTCCCGTGCCCGGGCTAACTCCTATCCCCAACACGATGCAATATGCATGATATGCATGAAATGCAGCTAATATACAATCCTAACATGCGCAATGCTATGAAAATGAAATGCCTCGAAATACGTACACACGTGCACGCAAACCGAGGAAATGATCCTAAGGCATGAAATGGCATGGAATGCAAATTAGACTTATACCAACATGAGAGAGCTTCAGCCACACTCACATAAGAAGCCGTGAGATGAAAAAAGAGATGCCTCGAAATGTGTGCACACGGACACGCAAAATGAGGAAATGGCATACGCAATGCCGTATGGGCTTACACCAACATGAGTGGACCTCAGTCACACTCACATAGGAGGCCAAGAGATGAAAAATGAGATGCCTCGAAATGCGTGCACACGGGCACGCAAACTGAGGCAATGGCATACACGATGCAATGAGACTGAAATGACATACAGAATGCAAAATGGACTTACACTAACATGAGTGAGCCTCAGCCACACTCACATAAGAGGCCGTCGGATGAAAAATGAGATGCCTCGAAATGCGTGCACACGGGCACGCAAACCGAGGCAATGGCATACACGATGCAATGAGACTAAAATGGCATACAGAATGCAAAGTGGACTTACACTGACATGAGTGGGCCTCAGCCACACTCACATAAGAGGCCGATGGATGAAAATGAAGTGCCTCGAAATGCGTGCACACGGGCACGCAAACCAAGGCAATGGCCCTAAGGCATGAAATGGCATGGAAATATGATATGCAAACATGCAAATGAATTTCAGCACTAAAATGTGGGGGAAAACAGTCCCGAAATGAGGCGAAATGGCACCAAATGCAAGGAATGGTCCCGAAATGCGAAATTAGGCACCCGAAATGGCCTATAGCTATGCAATGCATGCACAATATGGACATGGAATGAAAATACAGTAGCAAGGAGGCCCCAAGACAAACATTTTTACAGTAGAAAACATGGCCAAACAGCAAGCATAGATAGGGCAACAATGGCATACAAAAATGGCTCCGCAAGAGGGGTATTGAAGCAAGTGATACATGCGATGCCCAAATGGAAAAATACCCTTCTACAACACTGATGAGGGACTAAAAATATGAACATTTACAGTAGATGACATCCCCCAAGTCAGTATGAAAACATGCCAAAAATGTCATGCAAGAACTAGGATACATAAGGCTATAACATGAGGTACCCCAAACATTCGTCAAACCAGCAAAGACCCTTAATGAAATATGTCAAGAAGATCAAAATATGACTCTTTCCAGCTCTGATGATGGCCGAAAACAGAATCTAGATAAGCTTTAAAAAGCATGCAAAAATGGGGGTCAAAGAGGGGTATAATGACAAGTATAACATGGAGACCCCAAACAAGGTTGATCCCTTCTAAAATGTTGTAGAGGGACACAAGATAAGCCTACTCACAGTTCATGACATGCTCCGAAACAGACTACATGTAGGCCAAACAAATCATGCAAATTTACGGTAAATTGGAGGAATTGTGAAGCAAGTGCAAGATATGGGGCCTAAACAGGGTTGAGCCCTTCTTCAATGTTCAAGAGGGGCTCAAAATAGGCCTACTTACAGTTTATATTATGCTCGAAAACAGATCAGTCATAGGCTAGAAATTTCATGCAAAATATTGTCATACAAGAGGATATTGAGACAAGTGTCAAAAATAAGCTTCAAACTATAATAAGCCCTTAATGAAACATGGAATATAGCTCAAAAAAATGACCTTTTCAGTTTTGGTCGGAGCTTGAAACAATAAGCAAATAGGCCTAAGAAATGGAACAAAAAAATGCAAGAAAAAGGGAAAATGGGACTCACCCTTGTAGAACCAAACTTTAACAACCTTTAAACCAAGAAGAAGAGCTCCTAGCCTCTGGAAATGACCCTCAATCTGCTGGAATGGAGTAAGGAGGAGTGATGCTATGGGTTGTAGTGTAAATGGGTGTAGGAACTTAAGGATTTTGAAGCTTGGAATTATAGAGAGAGAGAGATATAATATAGGAGCTCCAAACAAAATATTCTAACCCTTTTTACAGACCTGGGATGCTGTATATATAGGCAAAAAAACGTGTAGAAAAGAGGGGGAAAAATGGGGGGGAAATGAAATTCAAATTTCCCCCCAAAATGGCCAAAAGGTGAGCTAAAGGGGTAAGTGATAGCTGCGGGTTTCAAATGGCCGAGAGCCCTTCAACAAAGTTGAAGAGAGGCTCAAAATAAGACACTTTGTAGTTTACGACCAAGTCCAACACAGCCCACAAGTACGCCTAAAGTACCGTGCAAGAAAAGGGAAAAAACGAGGGGTAAAGAAGCAAGTGGTATATGGAGATGTCAAACAACAAAAGGTCCTTAATCAAACATGAAAAGGACCTCAAAATATGATTATCTCAAGTTCGGGTCGGAGCCCAAAAATGTAGAATGAAGGTTCGGAAGCCAAAACACGCAGTTCGAGGCCCCGAAAGTGGGCTGTTAGGCACCGGGAGTGGTGCTCGACCACGAAGTTGGTCTCTCGGACCACAGTGTCCCTCAAAAGGGAGGAAATAAGGTGTGTGCCAAAACCCGGAGCAAACGGAGATGGTTAGACGGTCCCGAACCGAGGCACACGGCCTGACGGTTCCGAAAATCGGGAACCGGGCTCCGAAATGGGAAAAATGGCCTGCGACCACAAAACGTAGCCTACGGCCACTGAGAGATGATCTACTAGACCTCTCCCTCCCTTTGGGAAGGGAAAACAGAGAAAACGGAGCCTGGTTCGCAAACCGAGGCAAAGCACAAAAGAGTCCGAAAGTCCGGAGGCAAGGCTCGTAGCCGGGACTCCGCAACCTCAGAACGAGCACAATATGCAACATCACCAAGCGCTCAATTGATGACGTCTAAGTCTTAAGGTCGGTCAAAAATGGGGTGTCTACAGTTCCCGACTGGGAGTCCTCTCTTGTATTGCGCAATGGCGAGATTGGTTGGGCAATCCTCAATCTGATTGAATGTCTCCCAGTAGCGACTGTTGTATGACCTTAGGGTCTCTTTGTCGCCCATGTCGATAGAGAGTAGCTGGTCGATCTCCACCGGGGTCTTAGTGTTCGTTTGGAACCTTGTGACGAACGCCTCCGCTAATTGCGCCTAGGAGGCTATGCTGCCTTCTGGGAGTTTCTCAAACCAAGTAAGGCCCAGGTCTCCAAGGCTTGAAGGGAATAGGATGCACATCAAGGCCTCATTCCGCCGGTATACAGCCATGACCTGGCGAAAGTGGCTCAAGTGCGAGTAGGGGTCCGTCTTCCCTTCGTATGTATTGAATTTGGGCTGAAGGAAGCCTGACGGTAGGGGCGCGTTCTCTATTGCTGGGACGAATAGTGAGGTCTGCAGCCTCGCCAATGCCTTATCCGCTGGTTCGTAGGCTGGGCGCGGTAGTGGCATTCCAATCTCGACGCTTCCATGCGTCTGAGGAGCCAACCGCTGTAAGGCAGAAACTCTATGTGGATCACGTGCCCTGGCGTCTTCCCTGCATCGTGCCTTTTCATCTAGCACAGTTCGTAGGTCGGACGATCTGGGCAACTCGGTCTGTCTGGACCTGGTTTGGTGCGTATGCGAGGGCCAGTAAGTGCTTCCTTCTGTGTAAGACCTTTCAGATCTCGTCCTCTCAGACCTGGAGTGACGAGTCCTGGAAGACCTGGCTTGCGTGTCGCCTGTCCTGAGGCTTCTGTTTTCTGCTTGGGAGGGTGTAGAATTTCTACTACGACCCTCTGAGTGGCGAGGGGGCGTCTTGTTGTTGCGCCTCTCTCCTGTCGCCACTTCCTTTCCTTTCATCTGGCGTTTTAGAGATTCCATGTCCGCCGCCATCCGCCGTATCAACTCGTCTTGTTCCCTGACGCGATCCTCCAAAGTTTGAGGATCAACCCTGCGCCTTTGTCTTTCCGGGCTTTGCGAACGAGAGGGATGAGGGCTGTTATTCCTCATTCTACCCCTGACATCCCTCCTGGAATCTTGTCGTTGCTCCAAGTCCGCCATAGGAGGGATCAAAGGTAGTCCTTCGCGTCTTGCACCTCCCTGTGGTGTTTGTCCGTCGATGGCGGACTGCGATACATCATCGTTGTGCGCCATTGATTCTTCAGAGAGAAAAGCTTGATCAAGAGGTTGTTCTTGTCTGTTCTTCCCACAGACGGCGCCAATTGTACGGGAAAGAAATACACCTTCTCGTATAATCCTGTTGATCAAGTCTGCGTTCCTCCGTACGATGTCGTTCTACCACCTGAAAATACAAACGTGAGCTGGCCGGCGGGTGTGTGCCGGAAACCCCTCCGATGCCTAAGTCAGGAAGTAGGACAAGTAGGCAAAAGCTCAATGTATTCAGGGAGCAAAATTGCATTACCTCTTCATAGGTGATATCGGTGAGCTTTTATAGGTTTCGTGTGACACAATCCTAGTAGGACTCTAACTCCTCCACGTAGAGTCCTCCTAGGATTCATACTCCTGGAGGATAATGCTTATCCTCCAACACCCCCCTCACTGCTTAAACCAAGTGAGATGGTTTCACCATGGCCGAACTTCCATATGACCGAAGTAGCTGTTAGTTCGGCCCTTACTTTCCTTTCCCTTACCTCAGCCTTCCCATGCTAAGACCAAGCTATCCATAAGGGCTGAACCGAACTATCTTCAGAACCAAGTCCCCAAGTGGATCTAGCACACCTCGGCTTTCCATATGCTACGACCGAACTACACTTAATCTGGTTCTCCAACCACCGTTCTTACCCCGGTTCCCCTCCATCAACCGTGATAAGGCTAAACCGAGCTAACTACTAACAAAGCTTAGACCGGACTAACCTTACTACGCCATGACCGGTATAAGATAGAACATGGTGACCGATATAACTTCCTTGTGACCGGAGTAGCTTTACTTCTATTCTGGGACCGGAGTATCTTTACTTCTTTTTTTGGGGCCGGAGTAGCTTTCATGGCACCGTTACTCAGCCCTTTGTACTGAGGCCCACAACGGCCCAGCTCGGCCCAATTTATATATAAATTACCCTCTCAGTTTCTTTTGTAAATGAACCCACTTCTTCACTTAATGAAATCAATACAACACACACACACTCCACTCTTTACATTGCACATGTGCACTCATCCTTCAATGCCAACACATCACTCACATGTACACACATGCACACACATACACAGATTTGCTTACTACACCCACACCCATTACCTCTCAATTCTAGACTATTCAATTTATGATTAAAAATTAACTTAATTAGGCAACACTTGATCTTAACACATCTTGATTAGCACATAAGTTAATTAATCATAACGAATCATAAGTCCTACATACTTTAATTAGTCTAATTTAACTTCCAATAAGGCCCAATTAGTTATATTTAATTTCTCATTTTGAATTAGATTTTTATTCAAACTCCTAAAAGGCTCCAAATATTAAATTAAACTTATTTCTATCCTCAATTTTGGTTTCTCACATCAATAAGGCTTTCAATTTTAGATCAAACTCAAAATCTTCGTCAATAAATTGCATACTCAATTGAACACCTCATAAATAAATTCAATTCATAATAATCTTAATTCCAAAAATTAACTTAATTAACTCCAATTTGGACCCAATTAATTAGATCTCAATTTTATAAATCTGAATCGAATACTTAATTAAACTCCCATATGGTCCGATACTTGAAATTAAAATAATTCAATTCACCATTTGTACTTTCTTGAGCCATCTAGGCTTTTAATTTCTAATTCCAAAATAAATCCTCAATAGAATCATATATGAATCAATCTTCATAATTTTGGCAATTAAATTTCAAATCTCCTTAATTAATTAAGTGCTAATCATTATACGTGGTGGGGTCGTCACACTGTTAGCCCACAGTAAGGCCAAAATAGGAGGAATGGTACGATCGAGTTATTCCCGCCAGGTCATTGGATCTCTAGGAACTTTGCCTCTTCAACGCCCTTCAACTATCCACGTTCACTATTTCGGAGGATCCATTTTTAATACCTACTGCTCTTTGTTTTTGAAACTCTGCTTTTAATTTTTTTCAATTTAGATGTGGTATGATGGTCCATATTGTCCTTGACATCTATCATCTTTTAAGGTTATCCCCTATTGGCACTCCCTTTGGTCCGGACTATCTTGACCTTAACGTCTCTTTTTCTATTCCTCCTCTGAACTCATCCTATAGTGACTTTGTCAAATCTGAGAACAAAAGGGAAGGTGCTGTAACTGATAGGGAACTCTTTTCTTTTTTATTGTATTGGCTTTGTAAATTCCTCTTCTGTACCTCTTCTCAGAGGATTATGCCTAAGTTTGCCCCTCTCGCCAAAGCTTTTGTTTTGCATAAAAAGGTAGCTTTAGCTCCATATGTTTTGGGTCATGTCTACAGAACTTGCTCCCGATTTTGTGAAAAACCCATGGATGCCAATCAAGGAGACCCATTTTGGATACTCCAACTCTGACTATTTGCATACTTTACTAACTTGCACTCTAAATGCCTAAGATTTCTATCACCAGACCCTATCTCTTACGGCATGAAGTTTGCCAGGGTCTCCCTTTACCCTTCCAATGTTGCCTTCTACTTTTCTTTTTTCCATCGACTTCCAACTTCCCCTTCTAGCCTCTTTTTTTGTCCTTTCGAAGCCAACATTGGACCAGCCTGGCTGAGGGCCTTTTTGGGTGACAAGTCCTACTCTAGGCCTCAACACAAAGATATGTGGGCTTTCATTCTAATTCTGAGGGAGCTTTTCATTGGCACTATAAATCCTAGAGCTTATAAGTGTATTTCTGAGCCCCACTGCCCTATCTAATTTGCTAGGCAATTTGGATTCACTCAGGGGATTCCTATCCCTCTCTACAGCCAATCCAACTCAAATCTTGTAAGCAGAGAACTGAAGGTTCCAAGGTCCAGACTGGAGGAAGCAACCTCCAAGTTGATCCAAGACTTAATTGATTTTGAATACTTACCCTTCATTCCTTAAGGCAATACATTGAAAAGATACCAGAATTAGTGGACGACCAATATGGAGGTGTACTTGGCCATCCCTCATCAAGATTTGTTAGTGGGACTAGATGTACCTCAGGCCAAGTCCAAGGGGACTGGGATCATCACTTCCTCTACTGCCCCTGCTATCCCAACTCCTACTCCTGTTGCCGCAAGGACTATTCCTACTGCCCCATCTCCTCCTCCTAGAGTTACTAGAGCTGCTTCGAAGAAAGGTGTGCACTGCTGCCTCCGTCTTTTTTTCTTTTCTTTTTATGATGCCTTACTTAGTTATTTATAGCCTCTCTTTGGTGCATGAGCCTCATAAGAGGACTTTCCTCAGAGAGCTCAAGCCTTGAATATCCTCAAAGGCAAGCAACAACAGAGGAAGAGAAAACTTCTGCTTGATCCTGAATAGGAGACACCTGAGGTTCCCATAGAAAAAGAAGAAGCAGAGAAAGAGAAAGAAACACCATTGAAGAGGAGGAAGAAAATAACAGTTTCTCCTTTTAACCATCCTGAAGAGGAGACACTTGAGGCTCCTATAGAAGAGGAAGAAGTAGAGAAAGAGAAAGAGAAAGAAACACCATTGAAGAGGAGGAAAAAAATAACAGTTTCTCCTTCTGACCTTGTTGGTGATCCTATTCACGAGGCAACTGCTAAGGCCGTGGAAGAAGAACATTCCAAAGAAATTATTGTATTTCAGAGGTCTAAAAAGAGGAGGCAACGACAAATACTAAAGGATGAAGCTGCTGCTGCTGATGCGCTACAAAGGGACGCTGCAAGGAAAAAATAGACTACTGAGCTCTATGCCCTTCGCAGCTCTCCAATCATTACCAATACAACCTCTGAGGCTGGTAATTTCTTCCTTAACTCCTTTTGATTCCCTTTCAAGACTTAACAAAAAGAATTAACATTTTCTTTCTATTTTTTGTTTATGCAACAACAGTCATTCCTCCTCCGACGTTGGCCTCTTTGGTCTCAAAAGGAATAAGGAAGGCTTATATTGAAGTGCCCATGATTATAGAGCCTATTCAGATGGTACTTCCACTCCCCAGCTCTACATCCTCTATGTCTTCCTTTTTAAAGCAAAGCATTTCACCTTCCTTATGCCTAGGCTTAACACCATACCTGTCCCATCTATCTTTCCTCTCCTCTCATTTTACTTCTCCCATAATCATGGCTGCTCCTATATCACCTGAGAGAATTCCAGTGGTCGCTTCATCTTCAGTGATAACTAGTACTCACAAGAAAGATACTGGTGGCTCACCAATTGCCTTTCAACCATCCAGCTCCAGTCCCTCTTCTTTAGACTTGCTGGTAGCCAGGGCTATTGACTCTACGAGAGGAACTTCTACCCTTTCACCTATTCCCATGCTTCCATCTCTTCCTTCAACCGGCAATCCCTCTATACTGATAATGTTAGAGGAGGAGATTGTGACGCCCCGATTCTACACTATTGGTTGCAGTCAAGGGAGAGTCACTAATGAATCTTATGGTCAATAACCAAGTAAGATTCCAGATCGCCGGAGGAGTCAAATTAGCCTCTCTTCTAAGTCCAGCTTTCTTAGGCAGCGCATTGCCCTTTTGATAGATCTTAAAAGGTATTGACACAAGGTCTCATAAGCAACGATAAGGTTCATACATAGAATATAATTACATAACAACCACAATTATACTTAATCCAAAAGATGGTTCCATTACATTACATCCCAAAAGAAAGCTTAAATCTTCACATAGGTCTTACAAATATCCAAAAAAAGAAACTTCTAATTTTTCTAGGATAGCCAAAAGTCTTCGAAGGTTTCAGGCTCATCGTCTCCAGCTATGAGTTCCTCTTCGTCACCTGGCATGATACGCCGTGAGCTTTGAATGCCCAGTAAACACACACACACCCCGCCCCTTTTTCCCAGTCCAATACACAATCACAATTATAACATCAAGTAGTAAAGCATGATACTCAAATGAATAAATAAAGGGTTAAGTTAGAAGTTAGCAAACTAGAAATCCCCCAAAGAGATTTCGTCCTCCCAACCACAAGAATCGGACGCGGATTATTCGGTATGCCCCCTCTTTTGCTGCTTTGTTGCAGAACTAACCTCGGATGCCTACCAACGATTATGTACCGCGTAGCGCTAACCGCAGGGTCTCAAAAGAGACAGTAAAATAGGGCCTTGCCCGAATCCCTCCTTACACCAAACCACCTAGGGTCCGAATACAACCGCTCCGTTCAAGGGTTCCGAAAACCACTTACGCGAGACTTTAATCTTTCAAATAGGGAATGCATCCCAACAATCCATATATCACATATTCTCATCTTTTCATTACTCAAGTGTTCGAAAACCCAATACCCTCCCCATTAGGTTTCCCGTTGAATTAAATGTTTTAAATCAAGGTTAGTTCAACTTATAAAACAACAATATCCATATAAGCATGCATTCTTAAGATGAGAAAGGCAAATAACATAACCACAACACATATAATATCATGCCAAGATATGATCATAAGCTAATAAACAATCTCATGAACTCAAGGGTATAAAACATCCACACATAACACAATTTCCAGATTTAGTATCGCATAAAGATTAAAATGAAAGGTCTATTTTAGATCCTTCACCGGACTTGGCCTTCCTATGGTTCGTAGAGAATTTGATCTAGTTTCTAGAACATATTTCGGAAATGGGATTACTTTTCTAGATTTCAAGTTATTTAGAAAACATTCCAGCGCTGTCCAGATTCTGTCCAGATCTGTCGACCGTTACGAAAATTTGATTTTCTTGCAAACCGCTTAATTTTTTTCAATGAAACCAATTTTAGTTGAAAGCTAACTCCTTAAGGAAGATTTTGACATGAAGTAGAGGTCCAGAATAATTTTTTACATTTTTCTAGAATTTCTGGAAGTGGGCTGCGAAAAACAGATTCTAAGGTACCATGCCCAAAACAAGAAGTTTTATGAGATAAGGGTTCCACCAAGGGAAAGTTTTCATTTCTTTTGTGAAGAAAACATGCTAACTAACATATATTTAACTCAGAAAATTTGCTTGAAAGAGTGCCCTTGGAAAATTGAGAGATTGGCATAAAAAAAAAGATGGTTTTGTGCCAAAATGGGGAAAAATACAAGAGAGATGGAATCAATACTCAACCCTTAGCATTTTTAACATAAGAAATCATTAATAACAGATCTGAAAACATTATTTAGAACCCTTAGAAACATGTATTGAAAAAAGGAAAATGAAAGAGAAGGTTGTGTTTGTGGCTTACTTGTTACTTTGCACAAGAAGGCTCTCTTCTTCCTCCTTCTTCTCCTCTAGACTTTTCTCTCTTGCTCTCCTCCCTCTCTCTAGCCGAATGTGTGTGTGTGGGTGTGGTGTTTGTGCTTTGCCAAGCTAGGGGAGGTTGGTATATATAGGCAATTTTGATGTAAAATGTCCTAAAAGCTCATTAGTTGGAAATAGATGGAAAGTTTAGGATTTGTTTGAAGTTTAAAGGAATAGAAGTGATTTTTTTTGGGGGGGGGGGGGGGGGGAGGGGGCTTACTCAAGGACTAGGCAACACTTAGTTAAAATGGAACTAGTTTTGGAATTTGCATCCTAGGTCTAGGGCACTAGGTTGTGTTTTTTTCTAGAATTTCATGATGATATATTTTGAAAATGGTCTCCTCACTTTCTCCTAGAAGGGCCAGCCATAGAGAAGGGTGGAAGGGCCATTTTTTTTATTAATTTTGGTCCTAGGGCACACTCCTCAAGGTGTATATATATATATATCTTACATGATTGATGGTACTTCAAGGTACAAGGTATAAGTACTAGTTTTTGGGTAAGTTTTGAATTTAAATAAAGAGTGAGGGTTTGGAGTTAAATACATGTAACTTATGTAGAATTAAATTAGGTTAGGGAACCTAATCCGGCTAGGGTAATTCCTGTTTTGATAAAAATAAAAAATAGTAATGCTAACCGACAAGATTCGAATTAATTCAAGTAACCGAGGGGCTTTAAGAAAATAATTCAAACATTAGGGTTTTTAAAGTGAATACATATTTCAGGGGCTTCACAACCTATCCCCCTTAAAACAATTTTGTCCCCGAAATTCAACTACATACTGCCTTCGAAAAGCTCGGGGTAGTTTGCTTTCACCCAATCTTAGCGTTCCCAAGTAGATTCCTCAATTCCCCGATGACGCCATAGCACTTTCACCAAGTGAACCGTCTTGCCTTTAAGGTTCTTTTCTCGACGATCCTGTATTGCTACCGGTCCTTCTTTAAACGCAACATCTTTGTCAAGACTAATCTCTTCCCATTTGAGGACATGTGACGGGTCAGCGACATATTTTCTCAACATAGATACATGGAAGACGTTGTGTATCCCTGCTAACTGCGGGGCTAGAGCTAGTCTATATGCTACTTCGCTCACCCTTTCCAATACCTCAAAAGGCCCAATATATCGTGGTGACAACTTCCCCTTTCTCCTAAAACGTACGACTCCACGCCTAGGTTGCACCTTTAGGAACACGTGGCTGCCTACTTCAAACATCAATGGTCTTCTCCTCCTGTCTGCATAATTCTTTTGACGGTCTTGGGTAGTCTTTAACCGTTGTCGGATCAATTTGACCTTCTCAGTAGTCTCTAGAACAAGTTCGGGTCCTATCAGATTTGCATCACCTACTTCCGTCCAACAAATTGGCGATCTACAAGGTCGTCCATATAATGCTTCAAAGGGTGCCATAACGATGCTAGTTTGAAAGCTGTTGTTGTAGGCGAATTCAATTAGGGGTAGGTGTCGTTCCCAACTTCCTTGAAAATCCATTGCGCAATCTGTCAACATGTCTTCGAGTGTCTGGATAGTGCGTTTAGATTGTCCATCCGTCTGTTGGTGAAAGGCAGTGCTAAAACATAACTCGGTACCAAGAGCTTCCTGCAAGCTCCCCCAAAATCGAGAGGTGAACCGTGGATCACGATCTGACACAATAGATAATGGAATTCCATGTAGTCGAATGATCTCCCTAATGTAGAGCCTGCACATAGACTCTAAAGTATCGGTCATCTTATAGGGTAAGAAGTGTGCTGACTTGGTAAGGCGATCCACTATTACCCATATAGCATCGCGCCCTCTGGGTGACTTAGGCAACCCTGTCACAAAATCCATCGTCACATACTCCCACTTCCATTCGGCTATTGGTAGAGGTTGCAACATTCCCCCTGGTTTCTGATGTTCCGCCTTCACTTGTTGGCATGTCAGACATTTCGCTACAAACCTAGCCACTTCCTTCTTCATTCCATTCCACCAATACTGCCTTTTCAAATCTTGGTACATTTTGGTCCCTCCTGGATGCACCGCAAATGCAGAATGATGACATTCCTTCAGTACCTTTTCTCTAAGTAACTCGTCACTTGGTACAAACAATCTACCTTGGTATCTTAAACTCCTATTAGGGTGAATTACCCAATCGGGCATGGGCTCTCCTGATTCCAGACGTCCCTTGATATAGGCTACCTCTTGATCGTGCTTCTGAGCCTCAATGACCTCATTCATCAACTTAGGCATCACCTTCTGCGCACTAAGATATGCTTTCGTATCTCGAGATTCTACTTGGATCTTGAACTCATTGAGTGTCTTAACCATATCCCATTCCTTGACGGAGATCTTAGCCATCATCCCTCTGCTCTTACGACTTAAAGCATCTGCTACTACATTGGCTTTACCGGGGTGGTACGAGAGAGTGAACTGGAAATCCTCAAGATACTCCATCCATCGTCTCTGTCTCAAGTTAAGGTCCTTCTGTGTGAATAGATACTTCAGACTCTTGTAATCTGTGAAAATCTCAAATTGTTCCCCATACAGGTAATGTCGCAATTGCTTTAGGGCAAAAACTACGGCTGCTAACTCTAAGTCATGTGTGGGGTAGTTGCGCTCATGAGGTTTCAACTGCCTAGACCCATATGTGACTACCTTTCCATTTTGCATGAGCACGCAACCTAATCCCTCTTTAGACGCATCGCAATGCACAGTGTACCCCTCTTCTCGTTCTGGGATGGTCAAAATTGGCGCACTAGTTAACCTCTTCTTTAGCTCTTGAAAGGATTTTTTCAAGCTTCGTCCCACTCATACTTTACTCCCTTTTGCATCAAACGAGTCATTGGTTTAGCTAGTTTAGAGAAATCTTGGATGAACCTCCAGTAATAACCGGCCAATCCTAAGAAGTTGCGGATTTCTGACACGATTTTTGGTTGTCTCCAATCTAATACTGCCTCCACCTTGGTTGGATCCACCGCAATCCCATTCTCTGATACCACATGCCCTAAGAATTTTACTTCATTCAACCAGAACTCACATTTACTCGCCTTGGCATATAACCGATTATCCCTAAGAACTTGGAGGACAGCCCTTAAATGTTGCTCATGCTCTTCTTCAGACCTTGAATATACCAAGATGTCATCAATGAATACTACTACAAACTGGTCAAGGTATGGTCTAAAAATCTTATTCATTAGGCTAATGAATACTGCCGATGCATTGGTTAGTCCGAAGGGCATTACTACAAATTCATAGTGGCCATATCTAGTACGAAAGGCAGTTTTTGGTATATCCTCCTCCTTGACTCATAGTTGATGGTAACCTGACCTGAGATCGATCTTTGAATAGCACCTTGAGCCTTTAAGTTGGTCAAAAAGGTCATCAATCCTTGGGAGTGGGTATCGGTTCTTAATCGTGACTCGATTGAGTTGACGATAATCAATGCATAACCTTAACGATCCATCCTTCTTTTTAGCAAACAACACAGGTGCTCCCCATGGTGAAGTACTTGGCCTAATGAATCCTCTCTCGAGCAATTCCTGTAGTTGTGTCTTCAATTCTCATAGTTCTGCTGGTGCCATGCGATACGGAGCCATGGATATTGGGGTAGTTCCAGGTTGTAGCTCGATGCTAAAGTCTACTTCCCGGGTTGGTGGCAATCCTGGTAATTCCATAGGAAATACATCTGCATATTCGCATATTACGCGCGGAAGTTCTATTTCTCCTTGGCCTTCCTCATTTAGAATCAGACTTGCTATCCTACTCGCAAGTTGATCGTGTCACTGCGTCTGATGTTTTGTTGAAGCCATGGGGTCTTGTCTATCCCCCTTAAACTGGAAACGTGTTCCATCTTGCGTGTGAGCTACCGCCTTCTTCTGACGACAGTTGATCACCGCTCGGTGGGCGGACAGCCAATCCATGCCCAAGATGATATCGAAGTCTGACATTTCCATGATACGAAGGTCGCAAGTTAAGCGTAGGTTCGACATCCCTATCTTACAGTCCTTACAGATCGATCCTACCCGAACGCATCCTCCCATAGGTGACATTACACTTAAGGCAGTTTCTAAAGGTTCACATACAAGTTCTAATGACCTAGCACAAGCAGAGGATATAAAAGAATGCGATGCGCCGGTATCAAATAAAACATGCACCCAAGAATTGTATAGTACTAAATTAGCCTCAATTACAGACAAGTCTGCTTCTTCCTCTTGCAGGGCAAAGATTCTTCCGGTTGCCTTCTGGTTGCCACTGGTCTTGGCGTTCTGAGTTCCTCCACTTTTCTGGTGCTGCTGCCCGGTAGATCCTGTCTTATTTGTCCAAGGCTTCTGCCTACCTAATGCCTGGGCATTTGCTCCGGAACCTCCTCCTTGGTATCCAGATGGAGGGAGTTGGGGGCATTCGCTCCTTTTGTGCCCTAATTGTTGGCAATGAAAGCACTGGATTTGTCCCATCGGCCTTTGTTGATAGCCTCCTTTCTGGATCTGTTGCTGCGGTTGCTGTCGTTGCTGTTGTGGTTGTGGTCTGGAGTAGGGCTTTGATGTCATGCTTCCCTTCTAGTTCCTCTAAGGTCCAATAGACGCCTGACTCCCTTTTCTCTTGTTCCAGGCTTTCCTAGCGTCGTTTACTTCCCTTTCAGATTCTAATGCCGTTTCCAGCACCTCAGCGTATGAGGGGAGTCGTTGCGGAAGAACTCTTTCCCTGATTGTAAGGTCCAGTCCCCACTCGAACATTCTTGCTTTCTCTTCATCATTTGCTACGTATCTGGTTGCGTAACGGGCTAGCTCTTCAAATTTTGCAGCATATTGGGTCACGGTCATATTTCCTTGTTCCAGGTTTTGGAATTCCTTGACTCGTTCTCGACGGATAGTACTTGGGAAATATTTATTTATGAATAGTTTCCTGAACTGGTTCCATGATAGACTCGCTACGTCACGAGTATTTTTTTATTAACTCCCACCAATGGTCAGCCTCATTATCAAGCTCGAATACTGCCAAAGCTATTCTATCAGCGGCCTCGGTTATGCCCATAGTGTCTAGCATTTGCTCTATCTGCCGGAGCCAATTTTCAGTTATCTTCGGGTTCGGTACGCCTGTGAACTTTGGGGGCCTCTACTTCCGAAACTCAGAAAAGAGTCGAGTCCTCTCATTCTACCGATTGTTCTTTATTTGCCCTAGTTCCTCCAAAATTTGATGACCTAGGTTATTGGGGATGTCAGCCCCTGCGGGGATGGGTTCGTGTTGATTTCTGGGACGGTTTCGTACATTGTTGCTGGTTTCAGTATAGCCATTAGCTCGCGTGTCCACCATTCTGTTCATGGCACGTGATGAGTTGGTTTCCAGTCTTAGAAAATCTCACTACTTAGAATTGAAATAAAGGTTTAGTTTCCTTAGGGTGCACTAAAGCAAGTAACAGTCAATAACATAGATCAATACATCATTCATATATTATAATAGGCATCATTACAAAAGGGCTCCTATGTCGGAGTTACATTTAAAGAGCATCTACGCATTACAAAGTTCAGGCTATCTTATTCTAAGGATCCCCATCAGCGGGTCTTACAAAAGTCTAGTTTTATTACTCCTCGAACTAGTTCTCGTTTCCCGACCAATCAAAGTCTTCTTCTGGGTCTTCGTTAGCGGAGTCAGAGGCTTGGTCCGGAGAGCGGGGGGGTGTACATTGGTGAGGGAGGATTGTGTTCAGATGACACCTCTATAGGGTAGGTTGGGTTTGCTCCTTGCTGTTCTGGTGACTACTCCATATTCATTAGTTGATTGTTGCCTGGCTCCTGGTAAGAAGATATGTGACTTTCAGCCGGAATTGGTGGTTGGCGGTATGCTCTGGTGGTCAAAGCTTGGTGCATTAAGAAGTCCATCCTCTGATCATCTTACTCCATTCAGATCGCCTTCTTCACTGCCCGGCTCAAGAATTGTAGGCAGCGCCGCACCAGGGACCTCTTCTGCTCCTTCGTATAGCGGGAGTACTCCGTCTCCACCTTACGTATCTCAGTTCTGATCATTTCCTCGGCAGCACTTATACAGCGTCGGCGGCTAAAGCAGGGGCTAACAGACATGGCCCTCCTTCCTTGCATGTGGAAAGTACCCTACGAGTCGAGACTGACGGCGCGTCCTGGATAGTCTCCCGATGACATCCTAAGGTGGAAAAGACTTTCATTAGTTAATCTTCTTATAATAGCTTGATAGAATAAAATAAGATAAGAGGTAAGGGCTTCTAGAGTCGCATATAGGGTTGTGAGGGTTAAGGGTTGAACCTAGGCTCTGATACCAAGTTGTGACGCCCAGATTCTACACTATTGGTTGCAGTCAAGGGAGAGTCACTAATGAGTCCTATGGTCAATAACCAAGTAAAATCCCAGATTGCCGGAGGAGTCAAATTAGCCTCCCTTCTAAGTCCAGCTTTCTTAGGCAGCGCACTGCCCTTTTGAC
The DNA here is from genome assembly GCA_036172215.1 of Camellia granthamiana. Lineage (NCBI taxonomy): Eukaryota > Viridiplantae > Streptophyta > Magnoliopsida > Ericales > Theaceae > Camellia > Camellia granthamiana. The sequence continues at coordinate 145,691,520 of CM069905.1, read as the reverse complement.
AGATCTTAAAAGGTATTGACACAAGGTCTCATAAGCAACGATAAGGTTCATACATAGAATATAATTACATAACAACCACAATTATACTTAATCTAAAAGATGGTTCCATTACATTACATCCCAAAAGAAAGCTTAAATCTTCACATAGGTCTTACAAATATCCAAAAAAAGAAACTTCTAATTTTTCTAGGATAGCCAAAAGTCTTCAAAGATTTCAGGCTCGTCGTCTTCAGCTATGAGTTCCTCTTCGTCACCTGGCATGATACGCCGTGAGCTTTGAATGCCCAGTAAACACACACACACCCCGCCCCTTTTTCCCAGTCCAATACGCAATCACAATTATAACATCAAGTAGTAAAGCATGATACTCAAATGAATAAATAAAGGGTTAAGTTAGAAGTTAGCAAACTAGAAATCCCCCAAAGAGATTTCGTCCTCCCAACCACAAGAATCGGACGCGGATTATTCGATATGCCCCCTCTTTTGCTGCTTTGTTGCAGAACTAACCTCGGATGCCTACCAACGATTATGTACCACGTAGCGCTAACCGCAGGGCCTTAAAAGAGACAGTAAAATAGGGCCTTGCCCGAATCCCTCCTTACACCAAACCACCTAGGGTCCGAATACAACCGCTCCGTTCAAGGGTTTCGAAAACCACTTGCGCGAGACTTTAATCTTTCAAATAGGGAATGCATCCCAACAATCCATATATCACATATTCTCATCTTTTCATTACTCAAGTGTTCAAAAACCCAATACCCTCCCCATTAGGTTTCCCGTTGAATTAAATGTTTTAAATCAAGGTTAGTTCAACTTATAAAACAACAATATCCATATAAGCATGCATTCTTAAGATGAGAAAGGCAAATAACATAACCACAACACATATAATATCATGCCAAGATATGATCATAAGCTAATAAACAATCTCATGAACTCAAGGGTATAAAACATCCACACATAACACAATTTCCAGATTTAGTATCGCATAAAGATTAAAATGAAAGGTTTATTTTAGATCCTTCACCGGACTTGGCCTTCCTATGGTTCGTAGAGAATTTGATATGGTTTCTAGAACATATTTCGGAAATGGGATTGCTTTTCTAGATTTCAAGTTATTTAGAAAACATTATTCCAGCGCTGTCCAGATTCTGTCCAGATCTGTCGACCGTTACGAAAATTTGATTTTTTTGCAAACCGCTTAATGTTTTTTGATGAAACCAATTTTAGTTGAAAGCTAACTCCTTAAGGAAGATTTTGACATGAAGTAGAGGTCCAGAATAATTTTGTACATTTTTCTAGAATTTCTGGTAGTGGGCTGCGAAAAACAAATTCTAAGGTACCATGCCTAAAAGAAGAAGTTTTATGAGATAAGGGTTCCACCAAGGGAAAGTTTTCGTTTCTTTTGTGAAGAAAACATGATAACTAACATATATTTAACTCAGAAAATTTGCTTGAAAGAGTGCCCTTGGAAAGTTGAGAGATTGGCATAAAAAAAAGATGGTTTTGTGCCAAAATGGGAAAAAATACAAGAGAGATGGAATCAATATTCAACCCTTAGCATTTTTAACCTAAGAACTCATTAATAACAGATCTGAAAACATTATTTAGAACCCTTAGAAACATGTATTGAAAAAAGGAAGATGAAAGAGAAGGTTGTGTTTGTGGCTTACTTGCTACTTTGCACAAGAAGGCTCTCTTCTTCCTCCTTCTTCTCCTCTAGACTTCTCTCTCTTGCTCTCCTCCCTCTCTCTAGCCAAATGTGTGTGTGTGGGTGTGGTGTTTGTGCTTTGCCAAGCTAGGGGAGGTTGGTATATATAGGCAATTTTGATATAAAATGTCCTAAAAGCCCATTAGTTGGAAATGGATGGAAAGTTTAGGATTTGTTTGAAGTTTAAAGGAATAGAAGTGATTTGGGGGGGGGGGGAGGGGGCTTACTCAAGGATTAGGCAACACTTAGTTAAAATGGAACTAGTTTTGGAATTTGCATCCTAGGTCTAGGGCACTAGGTTGTGTTTTTTTCTAGAATTTCATGATGATATATTTTGAAAATGGTCTCCTCACTTTCTCCTAGAAGGACTAGCCATAGGGAAGGGTGGAAGGGCCATTTTTTTATTAATTTTGGTCCTAGGGCACACTCCTCAAGGTGTATATATATATATATCTTACATGATTGATGGTACTTCAAGGTACAAGGTATAAGTACTAGTTTTTGGGTAAGTTTTGAATTTAAATAAAGAGTGAGGGTTTGGAGTTAAATACATATAACTTATGTAGAATTAAATTAGGTTAGAGAACCTAATCCGGCTATGGTAATTCCTGTTTTGATAAAAATAAAAAATAGTAATGCTAACCGACAAGATTCGAATTAATTCAAGTAACCGAGGGGCTTTAAGAAAATAATTCAAACATTAGGGTTTTTAAAGTGAATACATATTTCAGGGGCTTCACAGAGATAGACATCTTCGAAGCTCAAGTAACAAGCAGTGAGACTAAGCCATTGACCCTTGTTGATTCCTTGCTAGAGATTTTTGAGAGCTCCTCTACTGCTACTGAAGCTTCTTTATCTCGAGCAAATTTGGCACTTGCTTGGATTTATTGCAAACATTTTTTAGGATTCCATTTGAAGCTTTGTAGAGACCTATCATCAAAGATAGTTGCCTTAAATGCTGTCAGGCCTTTGAGCAATCTGAACTGGCCTTTTCAAGCCACCTATCTCAGGCAGTAGCCACCATAGACTTTTACATCAATATCTATCTAATGGCTAAGGCTGCAAAAGAAAAACTAGTAAAGGATAAGGAGTTTGTATCCCACATCCATGTTAAAGTGTTTGAATTGAAGGGACAATACTCCTATGCGTCCCAATTTCGATCACAGCTGTTGGAGAAAAAAGCTCAACTGGAAAAGGAGCTAGCAGTAGTCAACCTAGCCTTGGATCGAAATGCCAAGAAGCTACAAATTACTAACCAAGGGCTGGCTGACAAAAAATAAGACATAGCTACAGCCATTCAGTTGTTCACATCTCTTAAAAGTAGAGAATCAATTGTAAGGGAACAATTGAAACGCTGTACTGATTTCTAGGCCAATTTGTGGCTATATGTATCTAATTCTTTATAAAATGAAAAACCTTTGATTATCTCTATTTGTGTATCATGCTTTATCCTCTTATTATTTAGCACTTTCTACACTCCTTGTATCTCCCACATAGTTGGATAATAAGACTTCAAGTACCTGCCATTAATTTTCTTGGGATGCACATATTCATTTAGATTTCTCAGATGATATGCTCCACCCAGGCAAGACTCTATAAATTTGATATGGTCCTTCCAAATTAGGTGACCATTTGCCAAATCTATGGCTTTTAATTCCTATGGGAAGTATTGTCTTTTATACCAAATCACCTTCATCAAAGCTAATGTGTCTGACTTTCTTATTATAGTTTTTAGCTGCGTTCTTCTTTTGGAAAAGAATACTATTTAATGCCAAAATTCAAGCTTCATCCACACTTTCTAATTCCAAGAACATGCTTTGATGGTATTGCTCAGAAGTTAACTGGTCCTGGCATTTTACCCTTAAGGATTTGATATTAATTTCCACAGGCAACACTATATCATGTCCATATATTAAGGCATAAGGAGTGATTCCTGTACTTGACCTTGGAGAAGTTTTATAGGCCCATAACACATCTAACAACAAGTTATGCCAATCTCTAGGATTGTCTTCCACAACTCTTTGAATTCCCTTTTTTAAGGATTTGTTAGATGACTTAGCCTGTCTATTTGCTTGTGCGTAATAAGGAGTGAAATTAACAAGGCTAATTCCAAACTCTGCTGCGAAAGATTTTACCATCTTTCCATCAAAAATAGTCCCATTATCTATAGTTATGGTCTGTGGGATGCCAAACCTATGGATCAATTCCTTGATAAATCCAATAACTCCAGTCTGATCCACAGCCTTATAAGGCTTAACTTCGACCCATTTAGTGAAGTAACCTGTGGCAACTAGAATAAAACAATGTTGCTTCGAAGAAGGTGGACATATTTTCCCTATCATATCCATTGCACATCCTCTAAATGGCCATGGCTTCACTACTGCATGCAAATCAGCTATCGGAACATGTCTTATCATGCCATGCTTCTGACATGCCTGATATCCTTTTGCATACTCTATGCAATCCTTTAGGATGGTTGGCCAATAGTAGGAATGCCTTCGAAGCGACCATCTCATCTTCACACCAGGCTGATGGGCACCACAAATACCTTCATGGACCTCAGCCATAGTAGTCAATACTTCCTTTGGCCCTAAACATTCCAACAGTAACCCATCTGCTCCTCTTTTGTAAAGAGCATTGTTATACACTATATATTACATGGACTGCAATTTAATTTTCCTACTAGCTTTCGAAGATGGACTAGTTAAATATTGAATGATTTGATGTCTCTAATCATGCTCTTCTAAGTTATTCTGGTTAGCTTCTACCATGATACCCTTTTTAGCTAATGGTGGTATTAACTTCTGGTATGTTGCTTGACTTATATCTACTTAGGTATTCCCCTTTCTTCTGAAATTCGAAACCTTTTGGGCCACATCATTGGCCTTATGGTTCATGAATCTTGGGACATAAGTCACATTGGCTATCTGAAACTGAGAAAGCAAATGCAGTGTAGCAACATAATATGGTAACATGTTTGCACTTTGACACTTAAAGATTCCTTTTACTTGGTTGATTATCAATTGGGAATCCCCAAATATATCAACTGCATGAGCTTGTAATCCAATAAGTATCCCAAATCCCATTATTAAAGCTTCATATTCAGCTTGATTATTGGAACAAGTAGTCTCATCCACTCTGAAACCATGTGTGGTTTCTACCCCCTATGGTGATTTAATTATAACACCAATTCCAACCAAATCACTGGCTTTTGATCAATCGAACTACATTTTCCAGGGCTCAACATTAATCATACCAAGGTCCATTATCTCCTGACTTTCTGTTTAACATGGATGATCTGCCAAGAAGTTAGCCAAAACTTGTCTTTTTACTGCCTTTTGGAGGACATATTCTAGATGAAATTCTAACAAAGCTAATATCCCTTTGTCAATTCTTCCTCTCAACATACGTCTAGAGAACATGTACTTAACCAAGTCTGTGGTTGCAATTATGAAGACAACAATAGGCAAAAGATAATATCTTAATTTCATTGCTGCAAAATACAATGTAAGGCACAGCTTTTCTACTGTTGAGTATTTACATTCACAAGAATTTAAAAACCTACTAAGGTAATAAACTGCTTGCTCCTTAATTTCTTCATTGTCCTGGGCTAGGAAAACTCCCAATGAATCTTCTGCTACAGCAATGTATAACTTCAAGGGCTTATCGCTCCTTGGTGGTATCAACACTGGAGGCTTGGCCAAGTAGGCTTTAATTCCTTCGAAAGCAGCTTGATGTTTTACTGTCCACACAAACTCCTCTTCATCTTTCAACTTTAACAAAGAAGAAAATACTTTAGTTTTCCCTGCAGTGTTAGAAATAAATCTTCGAAGAAAATTAACCTGACCAAGGAACTTTTGTACTTCTTTCTTACTTGATAGAGGTTTGGCCTCAATGATGGCTTTGGCTTTATTCTGATTAATCTGTATTCCCTTCTTGTACTCTACATACCCCAAGAAGTTTCCAGCTGATACACCAAAAGCACGTTTAAGAGGATTAAGCTTTAACTTGAACTTTCTTATTCTTTCGAAAGCTGATACCAAGTGAAGCAAGTGTTTCTCCATAGACTAGGACTTCACAACAATATCATCAATGTAACACTCTAGGTATCCTTCAATAAAATCATGAAAGATAGTATTCATTGCCCTCTGATATGTTGCCCCAGCATTCTTTAGACCAAATGATATTTTTATCCATTCGAATGTGCCAATATTTCCAGGGCACCTGAATGCTGTCTTGTGAATATCCTCATCTGCAATGCAAATCTGGTTGTAACCAGAATGCCCATCCATTACAGAAAATATCCTGTACCCTACTGAACTATCCACCAATAGATCTACTATAGGCATGGGGTATTCATCTTTTGGAGTTACCAAATTCAGATTTCCAAAATCGATGCATACCCTCATCTTGCCCTTTTTTTTAACCACAGGCACAATGTTAGACAACCATTCAACATACTTGGCTATTCTAATGAAGCCTACTTTAAGGAGCCTGAGAATTTCCTCCTTTACTTTCTGAACCACTTTAGGGCTCATCCGTCTTGGTTTTTGCTTGTGTGGTTTGAAGTTAGGTTTCATAGGGAGCCTATGTTCCACTAATGACCTATTCAATCCTGACTGTTCATTATAAGACCACGCAAAATAATCCTTATATTGCTTTAGGACTACCAACAACTTGTTCCTGTCAGTAGGACTTAACCAAGCACTGATATAAGTGGGTTACTGTGCAGAACCTTTCCCTAAATTGACTTCTTCAAAGGGGTCTTGTACTTGAATATTTCCTAATGCTTCTCTTTTGACTTCTTCTGCTTTTAAAGCAACTTCTTCATTTTGTTATGCTCCCACATTCTCTGGTTCAACACCTTTGCCTTCTTTCTCATAGACAAAATCTGTCCATAAGGCTTCTTCTTCCTGTATTTCCTGGACTTTTGCTTCGATGTCCAATGCACAGTACTTATCAAGGGCCAAAGGCCTGATCTTTTGTTGCTCCTGATTATAGCCAACCACCATTGTTTCCCTCTCTTGTTCCTGAACCTTCTGAACTATTGACTTTATGTCCAATGCTGAAAACTTGACTAAAGCCAAGGGTCTGGCTTCTTGGGTCTCATCTTTTTGCCTACAACCAGGCATCATTGTCATCTTTGGTGATGAACTCTTCATCAGCACTCTCTTGCACTAAGTGCTTCAGGTGTGCTACTTCCTCATCAGCCGTCACTTCGGCTGTTCCATCAGGTTTCCTCAATATACTAAGTGGTGTCACTTTTTTAGTATATAACTTGGCCTCTGCAAAATCAACACAAGCGATAAAAGATTGAGAGTCTGTGTTGATCTCCTCTGTCTCTCCATTGTATAGGGCCATCATTATTTTCTAATATAGAGAGGAAGGCACACATTTGTTAGTGTGGATCCAATCCCTGCCAAGTAAAGCATTATACTTGGTATTACTAGTTCCCACACTTAAGTTAATGGGTAGGGCACACATTTGTTGTAATACCACACTTAAGTTAATGGGTAGGATGCCTTAAGCCATTTACTTATCCCCAGCGAAGCTAGCAATGGTTGTGCTAGTTGGGATTAATCTGGGATTTCTTTTTCCCAATTTCTTCAAAGAGCACTTCGGAAGCAGGTTCATTGCTGCCTCATTGTCCACTAACACCCTGTTCATTTGTATTCCATCGAAATAAGTCTTGATATATAAAGGCTTAACGTGCTGCGTCATAGATGTTGTAAGGTACTCGAAGGGATACGAGAGATAAATACTTACCCCCTCACTTTCATCTTCAGTTTCCATTGGTGTGGCCACTTCAGACTTATCTTGAATCATGTTAACCTATGAATCTTCACTAGAAACTGGAATAGGGTCATCTTCCTGACCTTCTTGGTTTCCTTTTTCAGCTTGGAACTCCTGTGGCAGTATATATACCATGTTTACTGACACTGGAGGAAATGAGCCAAATTGAACTGTTGGCTACACTTGTTTCTCTTCCAAACTAACTTGTTCAGTTATTTCGAAAGCATTTTCCATGTTGCACTCTGGTACCTTCGTGCTAGTAGGTTCCTTTGAAACAGCCTGTTAGTGATTTACCTCCGTTGGCTTGTCAACCAAAAAGGTTTGCTTAGCCATGAAAGCCTCAAATATTCCATCTTCAGCCAATGTTCTCTGTTGGCCTAGTTCAGTCCCTTCATTCGTTTCATTGTTGCTTTCCATTAAAGCCTTTTTGAGGCATACTAAACTGGATTTTTCTTTGGCCCTTAGTTCCCCTTAATTCAGCATAAACTTTAGTCAATTTCTCCATACTGGCACTCCTCTTGATCTTGGGAACAGGCTTTGAACATATCCCTCCATCCGTCTGATCATTTGCTTGTGCCATGGAAGTGTTCTCTCCACTTTCTTTTAGATCATTCTGATATTGGGTGTATCTTCTTTGGATCTTCTTTCTTTGAGACCTAGAAATTATAGAAACCACATCTGGCTCCCTTGTTTTTGGATTCTTTAATAACACCCAGTTGTTTGGAGCCACCAAGGGAGGTTTGATCATTCTTTCCTAGTCTCCAAAAACCTTTCTTTAAGTTGACATCTCCTTAGGTTTATTCTGTATAACAAACCAATCTGGAACTCCTGGGACCCATAAGCCCACTAGTCTGGCTGCTAGATCTACTACCCTACTCTTTGAAGCAGTCTTTGGGGGCCAATTATCAGTCCTGGTCTCATGCCTTGTGATGAATCCATACCTCCTTTCAAGCTGGTTGTCTACTCTGTAATAATTGGGTAACCTAGTTTCATACAGAGGCTTCTTTCCCTTTGACTACATCCTGGTGTCTGGTAGGGTTACCAAGGACGAATTCTGTTTGGGGCTCTTGTTATGAGTGCTGGTTATTCGGTCCCTCTACACCTCTTTGTAATGTTGCTTCCCATCAACTGGGAGCCCTTTCAGTCACTTGTAACACATCCTGCACCTGGGGCACATCCTCTGCACGATAGCAGCTTCGAGAGAGTCATCATCCAACATCTCTTCACTAAAGCTTTCTTTTATGCCTGCAGAGCTTTATCCATCAGCTGGTGAACTTCTTGTGTTCTTCTTGAGAGCAGTCTGGCTAGCTACATACATCTACACAGTGACTTCCTCCAATTCTTTCAGGGATAGGTTTTGAAAATCTGGCATGCCAACATTGGCTGTAGCCTCTCCAATTTCTAGAAACGGGATAGTGTTAATTCCCATAGCTTTCTCAAACTTGGCTAGAAAATTTAGCCTCCCCTTCCGAATCTGTTTTTGGATCCTGTCTCAGAAAATAATATAGTTTTTAGTTGAATGTGTTAGAAAAATAGTACCAAACTATATGGAAAATATAGTTTAAAAATATGTAAACGGTTTTTGGGCAAAATCAAAACTAAAATAAATTGACATAATAACGTAACAAAACTTACAGTACATAAATAAATAAAACCCGATCGAGTCGAGTGTGTGATACTCTTTCCTTAAGACAGATTCGTCCTCCCGCCGGTGCTTAGGATTCAATGGATGTCTATCTCCCAAGATACAATGATCAATGTGTTGCACTAGCAATATTACTATTACAAGCCTAACGAACTTCGCTATGCATGTACTCTCTTTCTAGGAAAATTAGACTCAGGAAATATGAAGAATAAATGCAAAGTGAAGAAGAAATGACAATTCTCTATCCAAATTGAAGTGAGGGGGATGAAATTTATAGATTCTTCCGTGACTCTTTAGAAAGGTTATGACCCTTCAAAAGGACACACCCTTCCATCTCAAGAGACGCAATCATTGGAGTAAATTTAATTCAAATTTTCTAATAGAATGAGACAAAGAATTATGTCATTTACAGTATAGTTTTCCTTTAAGCTCTTCAAGGGTAGGAATTTTGACTCCCTTTGGTAACTTTAGGAAATTTGTTGCAAGCAAATGATCAAAAATGTCATCTGCTTTTGTTAAGTCAAAAGAATACTTCTTATATAGGTCTTTCTTTTTGAACTACTGGTCTATTGTACTGTCTTTCTGAATTAATGTCTCACAAGTCATAGGTTCTTTTCCTACTATCTCTGTTGCATCAATTTCATAATTAGGGTCCCTATAATAGGTCTTATATGATGCATTACTTCGATTTTGTTCTTCCTCGAGTAAAGTTTCATATCTAAACACCTTATAGGTTAACTCTACTAAGTCTCGAAACTTAGTTGAATCAAATTTCTTTCGAAGCCTAAATTCCAAGCCATTTTGAGCTAATCTTACAAATTCAAGCTCTGGTAACATGACCCTGCATTTGTTCCATGTCCTTTTAAATTTGGCAATAAACTGAGCCGCCTTCTCATTAGGCCTTTGTTTGCCAAGTCTGCCATAGAAACTTCAGGTTCTGTCTAGAAAAATTGGGCATGAAAAACTTCCTTTATTTGCTGCCAAGTTTGAATAGAGCCAGGTGTAAGGTTTATGTACCATACGAAAGCTGCTCCAGTTAGAGAACTTGGAAAAAGTCTCAGTTTGATGTAATCATTATTAGCAAACTCACCACACTGGCTTATAAACCTAGCAATGTGTTCTATTGTTGATTGATTTCTATTACCATAAAAGAGGGCAAAGTTTGCTATTCTAAATCCCCTAGGATACTTGTGTATCCTATCTATCCACTTTGGGTAAGGTTTTCTATATACTGGTGTCTGGACCCCCCAAGCCATAGGTCCACACATTTCTTTAACTAGATCAGCAATTTGGTCCCTTGGAACCATATTTTGTGCTGGTTGAACCATTACTGGGGGAACAAACATAGGACTTGGAGGAACACCATGTGCTTGTGGGCCTCTTAGTCCATAGATGGGTACATTCAGGGCTGGTTGTCCCTATTGTACTGGTTGTTGTTGAAGGTATAGCTAGCCTCTTGGGGCCTGCCCTGCGAAAGGTCTTGCAAAAGGTACCACAAGAGGAGAAGTAGGTGTTGCTTCTCTTCCAATTGTAGGAAATCCTTCTAACCCCTCGAGTGCAAACTCAAACACAGGGTTGGTGAAACCCGTTGTGCCAGGCATGTTCTCAAACATAGGATTTGGAAATGCCCTCATGCCACTGAATTATATGGTTTCGCTGGTAGAGAATGGTGCATTCTGAGTGGCCAATGGTCTCAAAAGAGTTTCATACCATGATTGAGGCACAGGTGCTGGCCTCTTATGGTTGTGACTACTAGTTTGACCATTGACTTGTCCATTATTTTACATAAGCTGTTTATCTCGAGCCAATCGTTGCTAAGGACTATTTACATTTTCTTCAGTTTGTCTTACAGTAGTTGGTTGATGAGAATTCATTCGATCCAGAAAGGATGTTGCCCATCTTTTCATTGTTTACATTAGTTAATGTCCCATAACATCTATTAAACCTCCCCACGGATTCAGTGGATGGGTAGAATGAACATTCGAAGGTCCAGTCTCATGGCCCTATCCAGCGTGTTGGACATGTGGTGTATATTCTGAAGTGCTGGTCTGTTTGACCATTTGCGGAGGATCTAATGGGATAGGTGCATCCATCACATTGTCTTCTGGGTTAGGTATTTCTACTTCTCCTTCCACACCCTCTTCTAGGCATTCATTTTCTCCTCTTGCTCTATGTCTAGCCATTTTTAATAGTCCCACTGGGCGTGCCAAAAATATATGTTGGCTATTTTGGCTTTTGAAGGTTAATAATGCAAAATTAAGCATGTCAGCAATAATTAATTAGTCCTTACAGAAGTTATAATTGCCAACAAATTATCAAGCGATTGTGTTGAAGTTCTTTTAGCCTCAATGAATAGAACTTTTACTAGTGGCTTGTTTTAGGAGAAAATTATGAATAGTAGCACGTAAATATAATTCAAAAATTAAATTTCATTAAGCAAATGAAAACTTACAATGAAGTTACAATGACCCAGCTTTGACGAGATTCACAACAACAAACTACTGAAAAACTACTCTTAGGAACTGAAGTGCAGTACAAGAATTGAGGTGCTGGAAATGTAAAGAACTGGAAAATGTGAAACTAGAAAGAAAATGAAGTAAAATAAACTGGTTTCTTGATCTAAGTCTGGATCCTCTTCTGTTTAGCCATCTCTTCTATTTATACTCTTTAGTGATAATCGTCAAAGTGGTCTTCTAACCGTCGAAATATGTTCCACGATCTCTGGTCATGGCTTCGTTCAATTAGTCCCCACTACGCTTCTTTTGCAATTAGGCTTTCTTTCTGAATTTGAATTTGAATTGTAGTTAACCGTTAAGCTATGTCATCTAGCGCCTCTTGACTATTCAGATGCCACGCAGATCCGATACTACCAATATGAACTGTCACGTGTCAGTTTTTGATTGGAGATTTGCTTTGATTTCCCAAATTGCCCTTTAGGTGCCACGCGTCACTCTGCGATTGACTTTTGCAATTTATACAGCTAACAGTGAGATATTTGATAAAAATGTTAGTAAAATTTTTGAAGTGTCTAGCATTTTTGTTGATTATAATTCAAGAATCCTTTATTAATATTTGATTATAATTTTTTAATTATAATACTGAATTATACTATTTGTAATAATTAAACTAACAAATGGTGTAATCTACCCTTTACAAACAATTATCTAATCATCGAAGAGCTCCTAAGCAAAGCAAGACAAAAAATCACACACAAACACAAATGGCAGCTCCGCTGCTTCTCAGAGGGTTTCCACTTCTCCGTCTCCGATTCCACCAGCACCACCGGTTCGCCTCCGGTATATTGACGATTCGACTCTGCTCCGCCACCGCCGAGTCGACTAGCCCCCACGATGACGTTTCCTGCTCGGGCCAAAGCACCAGAGCCTTGAGCACCAAAGATTCTCCGAAATACCCTAGGTGGGACGATCCTGACTTCCGAAAGTGGAAAGACAAAGAAGATGAGATCATGAGAGACATCGAACCCATCACTTTCCTCACCAAAGAAATTCTACACTCCGACAGGTTCACAATCTCTTCCCCCAAACAATTTATCAATCTATGAAATTCGCAATCGAGCCTTCTAGTAGTTTCTGGGGAAAATTTACATAGATAATTAATTATTTCTGAGGTACAAATAGAAAGAAAGTAGTTAGAAAGCTAATTGAGGAAAACCTGTGTAGTGCAAGTTTACATATTCTTTGTGCAAATTGAGAAACTCGGGTTTAGAAGGGGTTGGTCTATAGGCAGGTTTGAATTCATAGTATTATTGTGTTCATTGCCAATACGCAAGCTGCCGTGTCAATATAAGTTATTGGGCATCGTCCCTTTGCGAACGCAGCCTATGCAATTATAGGATTGGATATTGTGTTGAATAATGATAGGTGAGTGAAGCTTCCAAAACAGAAAAGGTTATCAACGGGTTAGTGTCGATAGAGTGGGTGGCTTGCAGAGCGTGGTGGTATGTTATAATCATACATTAGTTGACAATGGGCTTTGTTATTCCAATATAAGCTTTTGAGAACCCCTCCTTTTCAAGCCGGGCATGGTGGTATGTTACTATCACACACTCTTGGGCACCCTTTTGTACAAGGTGATCGTGGTGGTATTTTATATTTATACGTCAGTTAGTAATGGGCTTGTCCATGTGAACATAAGCTCTTGGGAACCCTCCCTTGTGAGTCAATTTTCAAAGAGGAGTTTATAGCATATACACATCAGAAGGGTGAAGATTCTATATTAGGTTGCGAAGTTGTAAGGGACTTGTTGAAGTAAACATGTGTTCCTTTACACTCTATACTTCGAGTTTGATAGTTTAACATCCAACATGTGAAATGACACCATTCTCTTTTTTTTTTGAAAAGCGATGAAGAATATTATTAAGCATAAGCTAGAAAATAAGAGAGGACAAGGAGTCCTCGAACAATGTAAAATGACAAAACAAAAGGTCACAAAACAAGAAAAACCAAAACACTAAGGATGGCAACCAGTGGCCCATTCCCTAGAAATCAATAAAAATGGAACTCCTTTAAAAGGACGAGACACATAAGCCCAAAGTGAAGTCAAATATCCCGTCCTATACCATAATGATTCAACATTTGACTTATTTCCTTCAAAGATCCTTGCATTTCTCTCTAGCCATAAAGACCAAAAGATAGCAAAAACAATATTGAACCACAAAGATTTGGTTCCAAGAGTGGAATTTCAACGTATTTGTGGAATATCAATTAAAAGTGGAGATATTGCAGTATTTGGAGTGTTCATAGGTTTAGTTACTCTTGAGAGGCAGAGTATTACTCTGCCTGCCACAAAGTTTTAGATCAGAAGGCAAGAGGGAGAAGGCACCAGACTTGTATAAATACTTGGAGAGCCAAACACTAGACCTTAAGGCAAGCTTAAGTATTATCAATTGTATTAGAAATGTTCTCTTAACTGGGAACCGAAGTTTTTCATTTCTCCAATTCTTTAATTCAAGTTTGATGGAGAAGGCATTCAACTTTGGATCCCAGTAAACATGCATTCTTGTCATTTCAAATTTTAGTAGAATGCGAATGGTATTTGAATGTAATAATCATTTCTGTGCTAGCTTGTCATGAACTAGATTTTTACAATGGCTAGTCTGCTGCATGTTGCTAAATGTCACACATAGCAGAAAATAATGAATTACACTTGGGCATAATATTATGTGGAAATACCATTGGCAATTTAATGCTTTTCCGATATTTATACGGAGAGGAGCATAAGTTGTTTGTGTAAGTTTTCCGAATAAGAACTGTATATTCAAATGTGTAATTTACAAAGAGTTCATCAGTTTATATAGCCCTAAATCTATAACTGAAAAAGAAAATACAAACTAATTCCTATTTATAAACTAATGCCATATATACACAACATGGCATATATACAATATATTCTCAAACTTCAGCTCAAACTCAAGGTGTTTTAGCAGAAAACACTAAGAGTTTGTTAAGAAGAAACTGAAACCGAGCGGTAGTGTGAGCCTTGGTAAAGAAGTCCGCAAGTTGCAAAGCTGAGGAGACGAAAAGAAGCGAGATAGAGCTAGACTGCAGATGCTGTCGGACAAAGTAATAATCAATCTCAATGTGTTTCGTCCATTCATGGAAGACAGTATTGTGGGCAATCTGAATAGCACTACAGTTGTCACAATAAAGAGAGGGCGGAGAAGACTGAGGTACACTCAAATCAAAGAGAAGACAATGAAGCCAAACAAGCTCAGCAGTAGCATGAGCCATAACACGGTATTCAGTTTCGGCAGTAGAGCGAGCAACAACAGTTTGTTTCTTGCTTTTCCAAGAGATCAAGGAATCACCAAAAAATATACAGAAATCAGAGGTGGACTTGCGATCATTAACATCACCAGCCCAATCGGAATCAGCATAGGCCACGAAGTCTAAAGAAGAAGTAGAGGACAACAGTAAGCCCTGAAAGATGGTACCTCGGAGAGAGCAAAAAATGCCAACCAAAGCAGCCCAATGGGTAGAGTGAGGAGCAGAAACGAACTAACTAACCACATAAACAGCATAAGCAAGATCAGGACGGGTGACAGTCAAATAAACTAAACAATCCACAAGCTCGCGATAGAAAGTGGGATCATTCAAAGGGACACTATCAATAGAGTTGAACTTCACATTAAGCTCAATAGGGGTATCAGAAACCTTAGTATCAGTCACGGTGAATAACCTCATTAGCATACTTGGCCTGAGACTAAAAATAGCCCTTTGGAGAAGAGGCAACCTCAATACTAAGAAAATACTGCAATGGACCCAAATCCTTCATTTCGAAGGTGCGGAAGAGATGTTGCTTGACCTCAGAGATAGCAGAAGAGTTAGAGCCAGTGATGATCATATCATTCACATAGAGTAAGAAAGCAACAAAATCAGCCGAGGTATGTCTCAGAAACAAAGCAGAGTTGAAAGCAGAAGGATGAAACCCAAACTCGATAACAGCAGTCTGAAAGCGATCATACCAAGTACGAGGAGATTACTTCAAACCATACAGAGCACGCCGAAGATGACAAACCTGCCTAGAGGAGTAGAGAAGGCCAGGAGAAAGACGCATGTAGACCTTCTCAGTGAGATGACCATTAAGAAAAGCATTCTTAACATCCATTTGATAGAGAGGCCAATGTCGAACAGCAACAACAGAAATCAAGGTACGGACCAATGTTGTGAAAGGCGCGCCTAGGCGCCAGGCGAGGCGAGGCGCAGTCGGCGCAACTTGACGAGGCCCAGGCGAGGCACAGTATAACAGTCGCGCGCCTTGGATGCGCCTGGAAGAGGCGCAGAGAGGCGCAAGTCGCGCGCCTAGTCAGGCTTCTCTGTTTGTGCTTAATTCAGATCTGACGGCTGAAAATTGTGTTCCAATAGCCTCCAACACATACGATTATAACTCAGATGCAATACAATACAAGCGAAATCAAAAGAGGACTCAAATCGACTCAAATCGAAGCCCTAATCTGTGTTCTCCTTTGACGAAGCTCCTTCGACTCCTTTCGACTGGGCTCTTCTCTCTCTCAAACCAGGTACTCTTCCTCCTCTTCTTCTTCTTCTTCTTCTTCTTCGAACCTCTGTCGAAGCTCCTTCGACTCCTTCCGACTGGGCTCTTCTTCTTCGACAGAGCTTCGATCAATTTTTATTTTATTTTATTTTATTTATTTATTTATTTTTCTTTTGCTTCGCTCGTTGGGTTGCTGGGTTGGGCTCTTCTCTTCTTCTTCCAACTGGACTCTTCTCTTCTTCTTCTCCTCCTTATTCTGTCGAAGCTCTGTTTTTTTTTTTCTTTTTTTCCCTTCTTATTCTGCTAGTAGCTCTGTTCTTCTTTTTCGTTTTTATTTTTTCCCTTTGTTTTGAGTCTGTCTCTGTTAAAAAAAAAATATAGAAAATGACATACATTACATATATTAATTAATTCATACATTACATACATTAATTAATTAATTCATCATTAATTAATAGAAAAAAATAGATACATTACATTCATTATGATTATATTGAAATTGATTCATCATTATACTGAAATTAATTAATTCATCATTAATTAAAAAAATAGAAAATTGATTCATACATTACATACATTAATTAATTCATCACATAACATACGTTACATTCATTATACTGAAATTGTTTTTCTGTTATTTATTTTTTGTGTTGTGTAGTAAGTACTAAGTAGAAAATGACATCGGAAAGTAATAGAAAAGATCCGGCATGGCAATATGCCCATTTGGTGGAGGAGAATAATTTAAACAAGTTTGAGTGTAATTTTTGTGGTAAAGTATCAAATGGAGGTGCTTATCGGGTGAAACAACACCTCGCGGGAGGTTATAGGCATGTCTCTGCTTGCCCGAAGTGTCCAGCTCATGTAAGAGAAGAGATTAGAGAGCTCATGTCCAAAAAAAAGACACAAAAAGAAGAAATGAACATGTTGCCTGATTTTGATGACATGGACATGGAAGATGAAGGTGAAGATGATGATGTCGTTGAGATCAATGTCAATCAACACCGTAAGTTGACAAGTAGTAGCCAAGGTTCATCCAAATCCAAATCCAAATCAAAATCAAAAATGTCAAAGAGAAAAGGGCCTATGGATGTTTACTTCACACCCAATCCTGAATCAGCGGTGAAAAATCGAAGAGACCAAGCAAAAGGGAAACAAACCAAAATTGATGCAAATGACCCTTACAAAAAAGAAATGAGAGCTCGGGTAGTGCAAAGATTTGCAAGGTGGATGTATGATGCTAGTATCCCTTTTAATGCAGTAAATTATGAGAGTTTTGGACCAATGATTGAAGTCATTGGCCAATATGGTCCTGGTATGAAGCCACCGACTTACCATGAAGTGCGGGTTACCCAACTCAAAAAAGAAGTGAAACATACTGAAGATTTGATGAAGAATCATAAAGAGGATTGTGCAAAATACGGGTGTTCCATAATGGCTGATGGTTGGACTGATAAGAGAGGAAGGACAGTGATTAACTTTTTAGTTAATTGTCCAAAAGGAACCATGTTTGTTGAGTCGGTTGATGCTTCTAGCTATTCAAAGGATGGGCAAAAGCTATTTGAATTACTAGACAAGTTTGTGGAGAAAGTTGGAAAAGAGAATGTGGTGCAAGTTATCACTGATAGTGCTGCAGCTAATGTGTTGGCGGGTAAGAATATTTCCTCATTCCTTACATCAAAATTGTTTACTCATAGTTTGTTTCGTATTTAAAATTTAAAAACTTGAAAATAATAATTCTTCGTTATTGTTACATTATAGGGAGGTTTTTGGAAGCTAAGTATGAACATTTGTATTGGACACCATGTGTTGCTCATTGTTTGGACTTGATGTTAGAAGACATTTTCAAGATACCTAGACTGAAAAAGACATTTGAAAGGGGTATTGCAGTACATGGCTACATTTACAATCGGCCTACATTGCTAAACATGATGAGGCGCTATACAAATTTGAAGAATTTGATCAAGCCTGCAAAAATTAGATTTGCAACTGCCTTTTTGACTTTGTCTAGGATGCATCAACAAAAAAACAATTTGAGAAAGATGGTCACCTCCGAAGACTGGACCTCAAGCAAATGGGCAAAGGAGCCACAAGGTAAAAGAATGGCACAAACTTTGTTGATGCCTTCATTTTGGAATACTGTTGTGTTTGCCCTTAAGGTCTCGGGCCCTCTTGTCAAAGTGCTTAGATTGGTTGATACCGAGAATAAACCTCTCATGGGATACATTTATGAGGCAATGGATAGGGCAAAAGAATGCATTGCAAGTTCATTTAATCATAAAGAAGAGAAGTATAATGAAATCTTCGAAATCATCGACAAAAGATGGGATGTCCAATTGCATCGGCCTTTACATGCAACTGCGCATTTTCTTAACCCATAATTCTTTTACCCAAAAGTGTTAGAGGTGCAAAAAGATCATGAAGTGATGAATGGGTTTTATGAATGCATGCAAAGGTTGGTCCCGGATGTCACTGTTCAAGATTTTATCACTAATGAGATGAGTATTTATATGAAGGCTGAGAGTCTTTTTGGCAAGTCTGTTGCGATTAGGCAAAGAAATACAAGAGCACCAGGTAATATATTATAGACTCATAAAATTTATTTTTAGTAATACTTTTAGTAAAACTCAATACTTGGTAACAGTTATTTCTAACTAGTGGATTATCGCAGCTGATTGGTGGGCATCATATGGTTCTTATACTCCAAACTTGCAAACTTTTGCCATAAAAATCTTTAGCCTAACATGTAGTTCATCAGGTTGTGAACGAAATTGGAGTGTATTCGAACATGTGAGTATTTAACATTCTAACTAATTTTTTGTTCAATTCAAATATTCTTTATTCTCATTATATAGAATTTAATATCTTTTTAATACTTGCAGCTTCATAGCAAGAAAAGAAATAGATTGGAACAACAATGTCTCAATGATTTAGTGTTTGTCAAATACAATAGAACATTGAGATTTAGGTATGACATCCGCAACACTCTTGATCCCATATCTTTGCAAAATATTGATGAAAGCAATGAGTGGTTGCTTGGGAGGATGGATGGAGAATCAGATGAAGATGATAAGCCTGTGTTTGATGATGATGATGGCTTGACGTGGGCCACTGTTGCTAGAGTTTCTGGAATAGAAGAAAGTAGCCATGCAAGTAGAGCAACAAGTTCATGCTCAAAGGTACAACTGAGGATACCTAAATCATCAACATTGACTCTACTTCAATTAATAGATAAAGAGGAAGCGGGCTCAGATGACACAGAGGAGGAAGATGTTGAGGGATATAAATCAACTGATGGAGAAGAAGATGTTGCCATTGATGTTGAGGACGATGATTGACTGACACCGACCTAACCTACCCTTTCTTTTGATATTGATGTTTTTAAGTGTTAAGACGTATATTAGTATTTGTTGGATATTTATGTTTTGGATGTTTAGTGTTTATGTTTTTATTTTTATTTTATTGAATGTGAAATATTTGATCTTTGAAAATTGGAATGTTATGTAATAAGCACTTTCATGGCTTTGAGAATTATTCTATATTGTCTTGAATCTTGATTACTTTTTATTTTTTAAAAAATTGTCTTAGTACTATGAATGATTAGTCTATGTTAATTTTTCTATTTTTTACGAAGACTGTGCGCCTTACTTCAATAAAGCCCGCGCCTCGCCTTGCGCCTAGGCCCCGAGAGACCTTTAGCGCCTTAGTGCGCCTTGAGCCTTTAAAAACACTAGTCGGACAGCAGTCATCTTGGCAACAGGGGCAAATGTCTCCTCATAATCAATACCATACTCCTACGAGAAACCCTTAGCAACCAAGCGAGCTTTGTATCGCTCGAGAGAACCATCAGAATGAGTCTTGACTTTATAGACCTGTTTGCAACCAATCAGATTCTTGCCAGCAGGTAAAGGAACCAACTCCCAAGTGTTAGTCTTTTGCAAGGCAAACAATTCATCCTCCATAGCTTGAACCCAATTAGGATCTTGACAGGATTCCGTGTAAGATTGAAGTTTTGAAAAAGAATGAATAACAGACAAAAAAGTATGATGGAAGCAGAAAAACTTATATTAGACCAAACCAACCTGTTTGGAGGACGACGCTCACGAGTAGGATATCGGTGTGCAGCAGGATTAAAGTCGTTAGAAGCAGGAGGATCAGTAACAGGGGTACAAACAACTGGTGGAAGAGGAGCCTTGCGACGAGAATAATCTAACAACGGAGGAAGAGAAGAAGCCGAAGGAGGAGAAGCAACCAGAGGTGAAGCAGAAGGAGAAGATGGAACAAGCACAGGAGGAACAGTGAAGATGTACTCATCAAACGGGATCTCAGAAAGGATCAATATGAACCAAATCCTCTTTGGAAAGTAAAGCGGTGAGAGGAGGAAGCTGAAAGTAAGGTAGACATTCGAGAAAGGCAACATGGCGGGAGATATAAAGGCGACGGGAAACAAGGTCATAATAGTGTGAGTGAGGCTATAACCCAAAAAGAAACATAGGATAGACCGGGCATTAAGTTTGATCCTATCTTTACAGGGTAAAAGGACAAAACAAGCAGACCCAAATACACGAAGGAGGGAGTAATTAGGAGGTTGGGAAAACAAAGCCTCATAAGGAGACCGACCAGAAAGAAGGGGGGTAGGTATACGGTTGAGAAGAAAAGCAGCAAGAAGAACTGTTTCACCCCAAAACGGAGCCGAAACAGAGGCAGAGAGGAGAGACCTAGCTGTCTCAAGAAGATGACGGTGTTTACGGTCAGCTCGACCATTTTAGGCAAGTGTATCAGTACAAAAAGTTTGGTAAATGGTACCCAATTTGGCCAAGTATTCACAGAATTCAGTTTTAAAGTATTCTCCACTCAAGTCAGACCGCAACAATTTAATAGTAGACCCAAACTGTGTAGTGACCATAGACTGGAAAGTACAGTATATCTGGTAGAAGTCAGACTTATGAGTCATAAGATAAATCCAAGTGTAACGGGTGCAATCATCAACGAAAGACACATAGTATGCAGAATCCCCTTTGGTGAGAATAGGAGACGGGCCCAAACATCAGTATAAACTAAAGAAAATGGTGTATCAAATATAGAAGTACTTTTATGAAAAGGTAAGGCTGTCATTTGGCAAGTTTATACCGTCGACATTCAGTAAGTTCACTAGGAGAAACTTTATCCAATATACGTGACTGAGTTAAAGACCGTAAGCGATTAGCAGACAAATGCCCTAATCTAGAATGCCACAAGTAAAAAGGACTAGACAAAGAATTTAACTGAAAAAAGGAATTAGCAGTTTGAGAGATTGCCATAGACAAATGCAAGCTCTCCACTACATAGAGGTCTTCAACTCTACGACCGGTCTCAATCTGCTGCTTAGACATCCGATCCTATACAGAACAGATAGAAGAAAAAAAGATAACATCAAAACCAGAGGTATCAAGCTGACTGATAGATAATAAACTGACAGATAACTAAGAAACATAAAAGATAGATGGAATAGAGACAACAGACATAGCAGATGGTAGGACAGACCCAACAGATATAACAAACATACCAAATCCATTAACAGTATTGATAGTAATAGGAAAGGAAAGAGGAGTACAATTTTGAAGTAAGGAGAGATGAGGGAATTACATGATGAGAGGCATCAGAGTCAAAAATCCAGACAGATGAAGAAATACCTGAAGAAGACCCAAGCAAACCTGAATGAAGAGAGGAAACAATGGAAGCAGATGGGGATGGTTGGGAGGCAAACAATATATGCTGAAGCTAATTAATCTGAGCACTTAAGGAAATCAAGTCAGGATCAAGAGTCGGGGTAAATGCAGTATAAGGGGCGCAATATTGGGTCTGAGACTGCTGAAAAGATGAGGCAGGCAGACATCTTTTCTTGGGACAGTAATACTTCCAATGGTCTCTTTGATGACAGAAGGCACACTCATTAAAAGCTGGAGACATCATAATAGCCAGATGATCAAATTTTAACAAATCTGAGGGATCAAACTTTAATAAATCAAATAGAATGATATCAGATGGTCAGTGACAGTGAGAGGGAGAGCACCAGACCAGCCAAACGAGTTGACAAAAAGTCATGAAGCGCTGATGTGAGGAACCAGATGGGTCACGAATAGGGAGAAAGGTCACAGCGAACCAGAGACCAAAATCGACAGCAAGCAAAAGCAGAGATCAAAATTGACTTCAACTTTTGGATTCTAAGTCGAAGTCGTGAAGCAAACCAGATGTGACTTGACGAGCCATGACTTTGATCGAACCAGAATGAGTCGATCGAACCAGGACAGGAATGAAGCAGGCGGTTAGGGTTTCGAACCAAACCGGTGAAGCAGACGATGCGACGATGGGTCACGATGATGTAGCTGATAGGTCGCGATGCAAGGATAGACAGGTCGCGACACTCAAGAGACCAAGTCACAAGAGACAACATTGCGATTCCGGCGAGAAAACTTGATGCTAATGGTCACACACAGGCCTCGAATCAAACACATTTCGAGATCAGAAGAGTTGTAAAGAACCTGACGCGGCAGAGGAACCTTCAAATCGAAGGAAGAACTTCAAACCAATCAGAGGTGAGAAGTAGGGTTTCAGACACGACTCTGATACCATGTAAGTTTTCCGAATAAGAACTGTATATTCAAATATGTGATTTACAAAGAGTTCATCGGTTTATATAGCCCTAAATCTATGACTGAAAAAGAAAATACAAACTAATTCCTATTTACAAACTAATGCCATATATATAATATATTCTCACAGTTTGAACCTAGAAATCCCGACGAATTGTAAATGGTGGCACTGCTCAATCCTAAATCATGAGTTATTTAGTTCAATTAAAATTTTTATTTATTGTGATTGGTCCTATTTTTGAACAAAAGTTTTAAAGTTTCATACTTTTTTGTCCTAGTCTAATGTAGGGTAGCATGAAAACAAAACTAACAAACTGATTATTGTGAATGATGAGGGGTGAGATGGCTGTACAATGCCTTCTGAAAGATGGCAGAAACTGATATGGCTAAGACCATCGGAGGTGGGAGAGGAGAGTCAAGGATAACCTTGGTTGATAGTGGAGAGCTTGAATGCCGGAGGAGCACGGGGGACGTAGTATTTGTCTTTGTGTGTAGGGTGAACCTCCTTTATGTAGGGAGTTAAGCCAGGTTGAGCCAACTCAGCTATGGACAGGTGGATCAACTCTTTTTACTAGGCAAAACGGAGGAAATCTGGGTCAAATTTTCAACCTCTAACAGGCCTTGGGGGACGTATCATATGTGGACGGGTAGGCATGATACATAAATTTTTGGGCATGCCAGATTGGCTCAGAGATAGTTTGATAGTATCATTGAGATGTCACATCTTGGTCAAGGTCCCTCTCTTCTTAAGATTGGTTCAAGCGGTCCCCTCCTCGAGGGTGAGGTGATGTGCTCGGACAGTCCTTTGAACTCTAGCCTCCAATTAACTGAAGAAGAACTTCTATTCTCCTTCCAGTTCATTATCTGCTGTAGGGAAAGTGAGGATTCAAACTCAGATAATCAATTGTGTTTGAACATAAATGAATGCTGCCCTAAATTTTATCATAGCAGCTATGTAAATGAAGCTCCTCACAATGCCGATTTTCCTATGACCTTGCTTTTTGATCTTTATTGAACTCAACATAATTATATCCCTAGAGTTTTAAGTGAAGTATTCTCATGAATTAAACATGCTATAGAATTAGTATTGCTTGGTACAATCAATCCTTAGACTCCACAAGCTTTGTCATTAATTTACTGCTTGCAATGAATTTGTGTAATCAATTTGCACAATGCATAAAATATCTTGCACTAAAGAGGTTTTCATTCTCCTGTTTGCTTTCACTTTAAGAATTTTAATTTAGTCCTGCATGGAAGACTTCGAACTTTGGAGGACTATTACATTATTTCAGAAGCTGCTAGCCTGGGCTGGCAAAGTCTGTTGGGTAGAAGTGTCAGTTGTTAAATGCACAAGTTTTTTGTAATACGAGTAAGTTAATATGGTGATTTCTTCATTTTCTTTGGTTCATCTTCTTAATTTGAAGAATTCATAGATTTGACTTTCTGATCAATTTTACATATTCATGAGCTTGAATCTAATATATGTCAAGATTTTAACTAGTAGCTACCTGTAGAATGCTCGTGAGTCCCGCTTAATCATGTCATTTGGACTTTATATACCAAAAATTGCATATATAACTGCAAAGTTTTACTCCTCCGCTACCCCACCCCACCCTACCCCAAAATAGGGGTGCGTTTTCTTGTGCGTTTTGCATACGTGTGTAGCTAATTGTTAAGAGGAAGTATAGAATGATATCTGAATACTCCAGAGACGTTAATACATGTAGAATGCTCATGAGTCCTGCTATATCATGTTGTTTGGACTTTATATACCAAAAATTGCATATATAACTGCAAATTTTTACTACTCCGCCACCCGGCCCCAAAAAAAGGGTGTGTTCTCCTGCGTTTGCATAATTGTTAAGAGGAATTGTAGAATGATATCTGAATACTCCAGAGACATTAAAACCTGTAGAATGCTCATGAATCCTGCTTATTCATGTTATTTGGACTTTATATACCTAAAAATGCATATATAACTGCAAATTTTTACTCCACCACCCCACGGCAACCCAAAATAGGGGTGTGTGTTCTCATGTGTTTGCATACATGTGTAGCTAATTGTTAAGTGGAAGTGTAGAATGATATGTGAGTACTCCAGAGACGTTAAATGGTTTTGAATGTTTGTTGGAAAGGTGCATAAGTATTTCCAGAACAAATTGTTTTTAAAACACAATTACCTAAGGTTGGATATATTGAGCCATGAAATGAGGTGGTGTAAATTTACACAATATAAATAATGTAGAGGTTGCATGTTTAATGTAGAGGTTGCATGTTTATTTAGATATGTGCTCCTGAGGGTAATGTATACCGCACCTGCTGCTGAAGCTCTGTTTTATTATTGTTTCATGTCCTCTTATCTTCATGGACTGTCAAATGCTCAGGAGTCTGATTGATAAAAATTTTCTGCCAGGTATATGGATGGTGAACGTCTCACAGCTGAAGATGAGAAAGCAGTGATAGAAAAGCTTCTTGCTTATCACCCGCATTCTGAAGATAAAATTGGATGCGGGCTTGATTCCATTATGGTGAGTTACACTTTTGTATAATGTTTTGGAGGTTTCTCTAATCTAATTGCTCAAGGCTGAAAATTACATTTTCTTCTTCTCAAGTGTCTCCTTTGGATTGTCCAAAAACAGAACAACTAGCTACTAAACTTGATGAACATTTCCGAACTCTTTGGCGTACCCAATCCTCAACTCCTTGTTAACATTCTGTTTTATCTAGGACCATGTTTTTAGTCAATAATAGTTTCCAGTTTTTCTATGTAGCTCACCAATCCTGGTTGGATGCAAGGCCCACATTCTTGGGCATGTAGATGAGTGGATAGAACTTATTTGATCAATGTCACCCCTGGCCTTATGATAAATAGAATCCTCGCTCTATTTTTTAAAATACTTCTTTTCTTTCTTCTCTTCTCCCATTGGCCTGTTGTGAATATGGATGGCATCTTGAATTGATACAACTAATTACTTTGTCCTATATTTTTTAGGAGGTTGTGTATTCATGAATTTGAAATGAAAGGATTTGAGCACTAAATCACTCGAAGGGAATATAGCTCATTTCTGGATATGATAGCTCATTTCTAGATATGGGTTTCAAAACTGAATTTGAGAGTTTTACCATATGAATTTGAATTAACAATATAAAAGTAGTTATTTCAAATCTTTCATGCTAAGAATTATAGTTGTAGAAAGTTCATATTAAAATACTCTCTTCTTGCTGTTCTCTTTCTGCCCTTTTAGTTTCACAATCTCTCTATAACAGCCAACTCTCCTTTATTTTACCAAGTTTTAACCTGAAATTTCTTCATTTGCAATCCATCTATCCAAACAGAGCTTTAGTTGTATCAAACTAGGCTGTAGTAACTTTTCCCGAAAAATTTATCTGCATGGATGCTGTGTGTTTAGTTGGCCTAACCGGGTCCTAAATTTTATGTTTGGTGAAGGTTGATCGGCATCCTCAGTTTAGACGCTCAAGGTGCCTGTTTGTTGTAAGAACCGATGGTGGATGGATAGACTTCTCCTACCAAAAGTGTCTTCGAGCATACATTCAGCATAAGTATCCATCTCACGCGGACAGATTCATCAAAGAACATTTCAAACGTTGAAGTGGTTGATGCGTCTCTTTTCGGATAGTCCTAATCTAGATACTAAATTTTGGTGTCATCAAAGCTGTCCTGATGGATCTTTATCATATGGTATTATGGGTTCTGAACATGGTTCTGAACAGCGGTTGCGGTCGCCGTAACGGTGGCGGTGACGCGATTGCGGTTGCGGGGTGTAAAGGCCGTAGTGTAACGGTTGCGGTAACCGGAACCGTGAAGTTTTTTATTTTTCGCACAATTTGAAAAAACTTACCGATAAACATATTTTTTTTCCATGATCATATTTATTGGGTTAAAAATAAATATTGATCAATTTTTATAAATTTTTAAGTATGATCCAATATATTTCATATTTTTAAATCACTATAAACTGAGTTTTTTACATTTTATTTTAATAATTAATAACTTTATATTTTATAAAAAATCAATCACTAACTATTATATATAAGATAAATAATGACAAAAGTAAGAGAATAAATAAGAACCTAAATATATATATATATATATACATATTTTAACCAAATCAAATAGATAATAACTACACTTATTATTATTATTATTATTTTTAAATAATATATAGATAGACACACACAAACAAAATGGTTTAGTGATAACAACTGAATAGAATAGTATAGGTCTTATAGTTTCAACAAATTAATAACATGTTCTTTATCTTTCCTCTTCTCTCTTTCTCTCCATCTCTTGCTCCTCTATTTCTCTCTTTATCTTCCCTCTTTTCTCTATCCCTCTTCCTTCATTTTCAGTTTTTTTTTTTTTTGTGTGTTTTTTCGAAAGAAATCGTTTGGAACCGTTATGTAACGGTGCGTAACAGGCTATTACGGTACCATTACGGCTGTTACGGTACCGTTACGATAGCTATAGCAGCCGCTACAGCCGACACCCCTGTGAATCTCAATCATACTGCAAAAGCGACCGTAACAAATAGCGGTAATCGCCCAAATCATTACGTAACGACGTTACGTAACGGTCGCGACCACTTTTTAAAACCTTAGTTCCGAGGCAAGTTTCTTCACTACCTTGGATTTTTGCTTGTATTCTGAGAACCTGCCCATAGGTTAAGAGTGACCCACACACACCCTTTACATTACCAGTTTGTCAATGTGGTAGATGGTATAGATGACCTACTCTTCCATGTTTTATTTATTCGTAGGGACAAAGAATATGATTGAAGTGAAACATTGACTTGCATTTCTCTCTGCTGGCTTTTCTCTTATTGCTGATTTGATAGGTATAAATACTTAAATTGAATTTTCTTTTCTTTTCTTTTCTTTTCTTTCTTTTCCCAGAAGGAGATGAGAAGCAAGGAGCATCACCCATTAGATGTGTGGATTTCTGTACTCGCTTCTATTGCTTTAGGTTGATAGTTAACTAGACATTGTATTACGCCGCTGCTAAAAGGATCCATAATCAATTTTTTATATTTATTTTGAGTTACTTTTATCCCAGCTTTCTTTTGCTTTCAGTATTTTTGGTTGTGGTTTTTTTTGGGTTTATTTATCTTTAATGAATTTTTTCAATTTTGAATTTTTTAAAAACTTTTTCTGTCTAGAATATCTGAAAAATTATAAAAATTTGATTTTTTTTTTTTTTTTTTTTGAAAAAGTTTAGTAAAGATAAAAAAATAATTTACTTTTTTGAAGGATTTGGTTGAAATATTAACTAACTTGAAAAAATTATGCATTCTGTATTAAAGTGGAAGTATAATTATTTTAGACTATGCTATTTTTAAAAAAATAATTAAACTGTTGGTGCATCTTAATAGAAGAAGCAATCAGGAATGTTACAATTGAAAGTTGAAAAAAGAGTGACGGCATCTAATCTGATGATAACCATTCGATCTAGTGACTTTATTCATTTATTTAGGTTTGTTTTGATGGGTTTTTTTAAAACATGATTACATGGTATTTTAAAGTATTATGATGAATAAATAAAATATGATTTTATATTATTATGTTGAGTCATTAAGAAATACAAAAGAACATGATAAATAATAATTAATAAAAAAATATGAACGTATTTTGAGAACACAATAATTTTCTCGGAGAGTCTCTTGACACTCTATTAATTGACGAAGAAGAAGACTTTCATTTGATTTGAGTGAGTCAAAAAGGTCGAGCTTTGCATGTTTTCTCTCTTCTCGAGTCGAGTTAGGTTGGGTTGGGTTGGGGTTTGTGAGGGTAATTTATAGGAAAATTTTAATATAAACTTATTTAAAAAATATGTATCATATATATTTTTAGTTATGTCATTTTTTTTAGTTATAATTAATTATTTTTTTTAGTTGTGACATTATTTTAATTATGATTAATGAATTTTTTAACTATGTCTGATGTTACATTTAATTATAATTTTTTTAATTATGACTTAAAAAATTAAAATTATATTATTTTTTTAGCTATAAAATACATATGATACGTACTCTTTACACCATAATGTTTTCCTAATTTATATGTATATATAGGGTTTGATTAGTCAAAACAATCCTGATGCAGACCTCTAATTAGAGGTCCTGTCGTACAGTTCTAATGAGCTGTCCGGAAAAAAAAAAAAAAAAAAAAAAAAAAAAAAAAAAATGAAGTAAAAGACAAAAATAGGAGAAGAAAAAGACAAATTAAAAGTGTATTAGAGGTGTTTTTTTTAGAAGTCCAAATCATTTTTCTTAGTCAAAATGGTGGAGAGAGAACCCCGAAGAAGGGAAGGGAACTATCAATGCCGACAAAGAAACATCCGAATAATGTTTGGTGGACGAGAAAACGTGATAGAGTTTCCATCAATCTCCCTTTTTTCGTTTTCTTTGTATGCGTGTGTATGTGTGGGTGTGGTGTTTGATTTTTGGTACATATATGCCTCACAATTATTGTGAAAGAAGAAGAAGAAGAAGCCCGGCAGGAATTGGCAGGTACAAATACCAATCTCGTGACCCTTTTATTGAGGGCCCTCTGTTTCTATCCCAATACTGACCTCCCTATTTTATTTTTATTAGAAAAATGATATATAAATTCATTCTCTAGACTTATTTTTTAAAGGATGGATTACATTAACGGTCTTTATAATTTGGAGATTGTATCACTTTGATCTTTGACTTTTTAATTGTGACACATTTGATCCTAAATTTTGAATCTTGTTTCAAATATAGACAATTGAAGATATCATTACTTAATTTTAAAGATAAAATTGTCAATTTGATAAAATATAAATTAATTTGACAAAAATAAATGTTAAAAAAATATTTTTAAATTTTTAAAAATTATTTCTACCAACCAAAGGTAAAATTATGTAAAATTGATAAATCTTTTAGACATTTATTTTTTTTTTTATCAAATTAATTTTTATTATGTGTTTGGATGATGATCATGTAATAGGTGATTGTTAGGGTTTTAATGTGTAATCGATATATTTAATATATGAAATATTTTTGATTTTTGATTTTTTGATTTCATAGATTGGTTTAATAATGATATCAAAATTGTTGTCATATTTGACTTTTGGAAAAATAAAAACTAATTTAATGAAAATAAAAAAACAACCACCCATTACATAATCATCATCTAAACATATAATAAAAATTAATTTGGTAAAAAAAAAATAAATAAATAAATAAATGTCTAAGAGATTTATCAATTTTACATAATTTTATGTTTAATGGGTAGAAATAATTTTTAAAAATTCAAAAAAAAATTTTGGCATTTATTTTTGTTAAATTAGCTTATATTTTATTGAATTGACGATTTTGCCCTTGAAATTAAGAAATGGTATCTTCAATTGTCCTTATTTGAAATAAGATTCAAAATTCATGGTCAAATATGTCACAATTGAAAGTTAGGGACCAAAGTGACACAAGTTCCAAACTATCGGGACCATTAGTGTAATTCATCCTTTTTTAAAAGGCAAATTACAAATACACTTTCTGAAATTTGTTTGAAGTACAGATTATTCCCTGTCATTTAGAAAATTATAAACATCCCATTGTCAGAATTTTTTATTTAACAGAATTAACTAAAAAAATAAAATTCACAATTGTTTTCTAATACAATAATAAAATTATCTAAATTATTAATTGAAACATATTTGTAACCTCATTAAAAACTGTTAATTGACTTAGTGATTTATTATGAAATTAGAAATTTCAGGGGATGGAATGTAATTTCCAGAATTACAGGGAACAATTCATATTTTAATCAAACTTTAGGGTTGTATTTGTAATTTATCCTTTTTAAATTTAATAATATGTAAGTGATATAATTAATTGATGATTAAATAATATATGAGATAGAATATTACCTTTCATATCTTAATTGATTGTCACATTAATTTAAAAATTATCTAATTTTTAATCTTGAATGACAGTATTATTTTTATTATTATATAACATAAGTATGTAAAATAATACATTCTTTGGCCTTGTTTGGGATATCCTAAAAAAGTCAAAAAATCAAAAAGTCATTATCCTATTTAAATCATATCACTTCAAACCCAACTCATATTTTATAAAAAAATTAAAAAATATATTTATTTAAAACATCCCAAACAACCTTGTTTAGTTTAATAACTGTCTAATATGTATTTCAACAATGTTTTCTACTCTTAAAATTGATTTTCTTTGTAAAGTGTAATATCGTGTTTGAGATCTTTTTTGTAACAAAACAAAATGTTTAAAATACTTTTAAAAAAATTTAATAAAAAAGTTTGACTTTTTTTAAGTGAATTTCAAACGGTTTTTTAATAAATAGTTTATTTGTATAATTTATCACATAATTTTTCTACGTTTTTACATATATTTTTATAAAAAAATCACTAAATAAATTACGAACTACACTGCTGATGGTAAAAAAAATAAAGGGGTGAGAAGTGTTTGTCATTCCCTCTATTGGTAATAATAAGGTAGCGTGTGGTCAGATTTTTTAAATATCATTTAAAAATAAAGTTGTATTTTGAATTTGTGAGTTTTAGAATTATGATTTGAATGTAAAAAATTTATTTAATTGTTAATTTTAAAAAGAGTTTTCAATTGAGTTTTGAGTTAAATGTTGAATTGAGTTTTTAATGTTTGATGTGACATGTGAAATAAGAAAATTTGCTTGGTTATGAGTTTTAAAAAAAGTTTTCAAAATTTAATTCAAATTGTTATAACTCATAACCAAACATACTACTTAAAACTCTATTGAAAATTATGATCAACACTCATAAGCAAACTCTTTTTAAAATTTAATTAAAAATTTTAATTACTAATAGAAAATAACATTAATCAATTTTTTAATTAAAAATATTACAAAGGAAATATTTTTTTTTTCAAAATAAATATTCAATTACTGATTTAAAATAACTTTTGATTATACATTTGGCTCGAATTTTTTTTAATATTTTTTAGTTAAAATATTTTTATATTTTTAATAATTACTGTCACAAATTATTTGTTATTTATTGTATTATTATTTTCAAATAAATGGCCAAAACATTTATCAGATATTATCTATGTGGGAATCAAAAAAAATTAGAATATCATTTTGTTAACATCTATCCAGTTTACCACGCACAATTCAATTTTATTCGAATTTTTTTATTTGCTGATTTTCATCAATTTCGTGGGAAATGCATCATTCATATACTTCGTCATTTATATCATCTGTTCAACCATCAACTTTTATATCGGAGGCTGAATAACCAACAACTTCACCATCTTCGTAATTAATTTCATAATTTACAAATTCACACTATCTATTAGCAGATGATATCGGTGTAAAACAAGAAGACCAAATAGAGCTGTTTTGATAAGGGTTAGAGCTTAAGAACAAAAGCCGAAGCCTTTCCTAGCTGCTCAGCACCGGTCGACTGGCAGGTCAACCGAGGGGTCTTCCGGCCGGTCAACCGGATTCACCTAGCTGTGTAGTTTAATAGCAAGCCTCAGTTTAACAGTAAGCCTCAATTCAGTTTAACAAAAAATCAATGAGTTGTATATAGAACCTATATATATTTTGAGAGAAATTTACGAATGTCATAAAGAAGAACACAACAGACAAAAATCAAACACTCAAAAAAAAAAACCCAACAATCAAAACCCAATAAATTTATGAATTATGAAAGAAAAATCAACAGAAAATTCTATAATAGCACAAACACAAGTATGTATGTAGGAAAGAGTTATCAATTTTTTTCTTGATATCTTCTCTTATTCGCTTTCAACAGAAAATTAGTCTATAATAGCACAAACACATGTATGTATGTATGTATGTATGAAAGAGTTACCAATTTCTTTCTTGATGTATTCTCTTCTTTGCTTTCTGTTGGCAATTGCCACAAAAAAATAAAATTAAATTAAATTTTCAAAAAAATCACTGTAGCAGTCAACTGGCCGAACATCTAGGAGGATGTTCGAGGAGATGACCGAGTAGACTCAAAAATTCAAAAACTGTACGAAAATGTGAGAGCTTTGGCTTGAAAGTTTGTTTTGAAAGGAGTTCTGTCAAACATGAAACAAAAATGTGTTTTGAAATGTGTGATAAAATTAATTTTTAAAAACCCTGTCAAAACGCTTTATTCACATAAAGGGGTGGAATTGTCATTGGAAAACTTAACACAGCCAGGTCAACCCCTTGTCATCATGTTTTAATGCACTTATTTTCTAACAATAATTAGAGTTGGTTTAAGAATTAGTTATTTTAATTATTTTTTAAAATTTTTTATAAAAAAATGTAAAAAGAAAATAAAAAGAATAATGCAATTGAATGTTTTTATTTTTTTTTTTACCATCATCAGCAGTCTCATTTATAAAAAAAAATTGATTTATCATTAATTAAGATTATTACACAAATAATCTCATACATACACCGAATTATTAAATAATTACCTTCAAATGAAAAATCCGTTTTTATCACATGCATTGTAAACATAGGTGAACAAAATCAGACTTTTTGAGACTATGAATTTGTTCACATACTTACAAATGTGTAAATAACCCAAATTATATGTGATCAGAATATGTATTTTTATTCGTCCAAAATTATGCAATTTACAAGTTTAAGTGAGATTAATAGTGTATGTGTTTTTCAATTTTGAATCACAATTTTAAATCATTGACCGTTGAAAATAAGTAAAAATATATTAGCTCTAATAAACAAAGTATTCTATTTTTATATTTTTTTTCTTTTTTTTATTATACTAAAAAGACTAGTTAATAAAAGGAAAAATTATTTATAAGTCTTATTAGGGAAACTTATCCTACATATGGTCCTACTAAAAAACTTATGTTCTCATAAATCCTGTAGGAAGTTTGTTAATACATTTACCCTCAATATTAGTTGTTAATATCATAAATAATAATAAAACCATATATAGGAAATTGAATGCTACCATAAATCATATCTATATAAACGTAACGTAACGTGACACCTACATAAACGTAACGTGACACCTATACGTAACATGACACCTACATAAACGTAACGTGACACCTATGATCTATGGTAACATGCAATTTACGTAACGTGACACCTATGATCTATGGCAACATTCAATTTCCTATATAGGAAATTGAATGTTACCATAGATCATATCTACATAAACATAACGTCACGTGACACCTACATAAACGTAATGTGACACCTATGATCTATGGCAACATTCAATTTCCTATAAACGCAGATGAAGAATATGAATTACGAAATCAAAGATGAAGAATATATGAATAGAAAACTGGAAGCACTTAAACCAAAAATAATCAATAAAACTTAAATACATAAATTAAAAATTAATATGCAGAAAATAACTTACAATTACAATTGTAGCAACTGCAAGGATCTTAATTGAGTTACAAACAGGAAGGGGTAATTCTCACTCAAAGCTCTCTGGTTTTTCAGAATATAGATTTCTAACCAATTGAAGAGTGCCGACTGAGTTCTAATTGCTTGCAATATATAGAAAAGGAAAATACAGTAAACATGTGACTAAAAGAGGATACAGTAATCTTGTGACTTCGATTATTGATGAAAGCAGCTGGCAGCACATGGGGTGAAGAAGATGCTGTCGGATGCTTTCGGTGGAGCAGAAACACGGGTGAATAGTTGAGCAGCTTTAGACAAAAGTTGACTGGATGAATAGTGAAAGTGAACAGTAAAAGTGAATAGTAACTTTTACTATTCATTACTTTCGGTGGAACATGTGAATATAGGAATCAATATAGATACAAATTAGCAGCTTTTCTCAGAAGAGTATTGATTGAAGCTAATTTGTATTTATATGGAATCCTATGTTGTTCAGGCAAATGGGTCCTGAGCATCTTGAAACTCTGGACCAGAAAATTGATTAGTTGATTCTTCAAAAGAGTGTACACTTTCTGAACCTTTATCTGCACTGTCTGTATCGGTTGATTGGGCTTGAGCTTGATCCACAAGTTGGTGGGCTAACTGGAGCATTTCTTCTCTGGATGACTTGGGTTTAATCTTGGATTTGACTTTAGGCTGAGTAGGAGGTGAAATGGGCTTTGCTTGCACTTGGGACTTTGATTTGGACTTGGATTGGGCCGGCTGAGCAGCAACAACTTTGGACTTGGATTTATTAATGGGCTTGCTTGACCTGGGCTTGGAACCACTAGATGAGGGGCTTCCAAGATTGATTGGAAGAAGACTGGGCTGACTTCCTCGGCTGATTGTTGCAGCAGTTGGGTTCTGCTGGTTTTGAGCAATAGCAGGAGTTGGAGCACATTGATTAAGTGGGAATTCCTCTTGAACAATTTCAAGAATTCTGGGCACATTATACTTAGCCCACCATTTGACTGTGTGTTGACGGGTGATTATATTATCATCAATCCCATAATGCCATTTAAATATCCATGGAATTTTGTATTTGGATATGAAAATGAGCAATAAAGGAAATTGTCGTTGATGAGCAGTGAATGGGTACACAGAGGCAAAATAATTAATTATGTCACTGAGGGGACTAGGAAGGATATTTGAAATAGCACCGTAGTGAGTCCACCATCTCAGAAACCAGGTTGGTAATTCGGATTTAAATTTTTGATCAAAGGATATGAACCAGGAATAACTAAAGGTTTCATTTTGGTACAAGAAAATCTTGAACCAGGCATCAACGTAATCATGGTAGTTATATTGAATGGAGTGACCAGGGAGATCTCGAAGCTGATTAGGAGGACCCCATTCAGCTAAGGATACAATGTTGTGAATATAAATTGAATGATACAGGATCTTGTAAGCATAAACTCGATCCTGGATTGGTTTGATCAAAATAGAATGGTGATGGAGCAGAATGTCTTTGTAATAGGAAAGTGTTTTCTCTGGATGTGAAAGGATGAAATGGCATCCAGAGCCAAAATGGAATTTAGCAATGTCATTGATGGTTTGATTCTTTGGGGGACTAGGTTCTTTGTAGAATAGGTTAGTAACATGTGATTTGGTATACTCGGTCCGGGAAGGTCTGACTTGGTTAATTGGGAGTGGAGTAACTGAAACAGATTGGCTGGAGGCAAAAGGATCAGAAGCCAATGCAGATGAGTAATCAGGTCGATAAATATGACCAAGAGTGTGATAACGGTTAACCATTTCAAGTGAATGAGATTGGGTGATTGATTCCAAAGGAGGAGGGACAATGAGCTGGTTAGGTTTACTGGAGGATGGGACCAAAGCCCTAGAAGGAGGCCTTGGGCGAGACATCTGTTTAAACAAGAAACAATGATTAGTAGCAAAGATTAACAACCAGAAAGAAGATCAAGATAATTTTGGTAATAATGTAAATGATTGTAATAATCATGTCGCAGAGTACGACGGGCTTTAATCTGATGGTAATTGATGTATTGGGCTCTTTTAGTAGTTGGTTGGGCTGATTTGAGACGATTAATACGGTGGTTAACTTGGTGGATCAGGGTTTGGTAATGGGTAATTTGGATTTTTAAATATGGAATATGTGGAGTAGCACTCATCCCTTACCCCCCTGTAAAAATTCCCGGGTGAGAAAATCAGGAAGGGAATTTTGACAACCAGGTATATAAGTAATATCAAAATCAAAAATACTTAAAATAGATTGCTAACGGGCAAAAATTTGTTTACTGGCAAGATTTTGAACATATTTTTCCAAAACATATTTAGCAGATTTGCAATCAACACGAAGTAAAAATTTTTGATTTAAAATATCATCTTGAAATTTTTGAATACACAAAACAGTGGACAAAATTTCTTTTTTAATAGTACTATAATTTAATTGTGCTTTATTCCAGACACCAGAATGATAACGAACAATTTGTTTAGAAGATTGAGGAGTGATTTTTTGAAGAAGAATACCACCATAACCAATATCAGAAGCATCAGTTTGAATAATTTTGAATGAATTCTCAGTAGGAATACCAAGACAAGGAAGAGTCTGAACATATTGTTTAACTTGTTGAACAATGGCAGTGTGAGTAGGAGACCAAGGAGGAGGATTATCCTTTAACCTATCAAACAAAGGTTGACAGATTTTCCTAAGGTCTTTATAGAACTCAGCAATGTAATTAAGGGAACCTAAGAACCTTTGTAATTGGGTTTTATCAAGAATTTCATCAGGAAATTTGGAAGCAAATTCAATGGAGCGACTAATTGGCAGAATAGTATTATGGTGAATGTCGTAACCTAAAAACCTAACTTTAGTTTGAAACAATTTAATTTTAGGAGCAGAAATGACTAAACCATGACTTTTAATTGTATAAAAGAATGCAGTTAAGTGTTTCCAATGTTCACTAATGGATTTTGAAAAAATTAATATATCATTAATGTAAACAATTGAAAAATGGCTAAACGGATTAAATATGTCATTCATTATGTTTTGAAATTCACTAGGAGCATTTTTTAAACCAAATGGCATGACATTCCATTCATATTGACCAAAAGGTGTATTAAAAGCAGTTTTGTATCGATCTTTAGGATGAATTTGAATTTGCCAAAAACCACTTTTTAAATCAAATTTGCTAAAAATAAGAGCTTGACTAAGTCGTTTAATTAAATCTTTTTTATTGGGAATAGGATATCTAATCCATTCTAGAACCGCATTTAAGGGTTTGTAATTAATAACCAAGCGAGGAACACCTCGTTCTAATTCAGCATTTTTGTTGACATAAAAAGCAGGACAAGACCATGGGGATTTACTAGGACTGATAATTCTATTTTTTAATAATTCATTAATTTCTTTTTTACACATTTCTAATAGTTCATGATTCATTTGAATAGGTCGAGATTTAGTAGGTATTTGTCGTTCATTAAAATTCTTAATATATGGTAAAGTAACTACATGCTTTTTCCTATGCCAAAATGCAGTAGGTAAAGATGAACAAACAGTTGATTCAAGTTTTAATTTAAAATCACGAATTTGAGAAATTAGAATTGGGTTAGTTAACTGTTGGTCAATTCTTTTATAATTAATTTCTTCTTTAAGAAAATTAATGTGTCGGGTTAATCTATTAATAGTATGAGAAATAGAACAATCTTGTAATTGATTTAATTCTAACATTTCAGGTGGAAATAAGAATTTAAATTTGACAGGTTGTCCTAAAACATGAGTAGTTATTCCTTCACTAGAAGTGGTAAAAGGATATAACAAAGATATGAATGGTGTGCCTAAAATAATTCTATCAGTCATATTTTTAACTAAAACAATTGTGGTTTTAAAACAAACATTATTTTGGCAAACATGGACTTTGGGCAATTTATATTTGATATGCATTTTACTACCATTGGCAGAGGTTAATTTCTCTTGACATTTTTCATAATATTTAGTAGGAAGTAATCCTTATTGAATACAATTTAAATCAGCACCAGTATCAATTAAAGCAACTAACTCTAATTCAAAATCTTCAACAATAATTTTAATTTTGGAATACCATTTTTGCATATAGATTTTATTGAGTAAGTTTAATCGTTTGTCTTCAATGTTAGTAGGTTGAGGGCGATTATCAAATATAAGTTTGGCTAGATTAGTATAATCAGAATCAGGATCAAAATTATGTTTAGATTCGTGAGGTGATGTATGTGGATTAGGTTGGAAATTAGTCAAACTTTGATTAAGTTTTAAAGTAATAATTTCATCTTCTAATTTTTTATCTTTATTGTGAAGATTACGGATAGTTTGTTTAATTTGGTTGATTTCAGATTGTAAATCTTGAAGTGTAATTTCTTTAATTTTATTTTTAAATTTTTCTAAGGTCTTAGATAAACTAATAATGGGTTTATTAAACTTAGGTTTAGTATCCGATTGAAGTAATAAAGCTTTTAATTTATCAATATATTGTTGTTTTAAATTAGGATCGTCTAATTTACTAATTAAGTCAATTAAAGCAGATTCTTCTTGAGTATGTTTGGTAAGAACAGAAATTTGTTTAACTAGTTTACAACAAACATCATTACATCCTAAGGTAATTTGATTATTAGAATCAGAATGGTCACTATTGGAAGGGGAATTAGATGTAGATGGAGGAACAGAAGAGGAATCATTATCGGATTGATTTAATTGAAAGATTTCAAATAACTGAATTTTTGATTCTTCATTAATTTGGAGTTGGTTAACTCTATCTTTTAGTTTTTGTTTTTCTTTACATTTATTAGCATAATGACCTTTTTGACCACAATTATAGCAGGTAATATCTTTATTAGATTTCGGATATGATTTAGACTTATGATGTTTCTTCTTGGGTTTGGTATAGAATTTATCATTGGATTTAGAAGGTGAATAAGGCTTTTTGTATTTATGATAATATTTGGATTTATTTTTATGTTTAGAGTATTTATGTGATTTCCTACGAGAGGGTGCAACAGGAGGTAAACCATATTGTTCACATAAATTTCCTAATTCATATTTAGCTTTATGTTTATCTTTAGTGGCTTTTTGACTAAGTTTGAGATCAATACACATTTTTAATCCTTCTTTTTGAATAGTGCTAATTATATCACCATAAGTTAGGTTATCATATTCAATAACACCAGTGGGTTGGCTAAGTACATCTCTAATCTTGTGAGCAAATAAGCTGGGTAATCCATTAATAAATTTTTCTTTCCAAAATGATTTAGTACAATCTTCTCTTAGCATAACTCTAGAGGTAAATACATCTTTATACCATCGAAAATCACTTAAGGTTGGACAAGTAAGATTACTAAGTTGATCATGTATGCGAGAATAAATATTAGTAAGAGTACCAATAAAATGTCGAACAATAGTATAAATTAATGCATTAATACCATCAGGGTGACAACATCCAATGTTTTCATCAAAAATAGAGAAACCATTTTCATCGGTTTGATTAGCATGAATTATGGAGTCTCGTTGTTCTTCAGTTAAATATTTTTCCCACCAAGATTTAAGCATACCAGTGAAACCAGAAGTAATTAAAGTAACAATTTCAGATTGAGAATATTGAGGATAATTAGATAGGTAACTATTTGAGACCATAGATAAATGATTTGGTTTTTGGAGAATTTGATATTCACTAAGGCCATCAATATTCCATTCGTATAATTTTTTGGTAGAAACAGAAAATTGATTATTAAGATTAGTTTCTTCGAATTGAAGATCGGGAGGAGTAGGTCGAGAATACCAATTTTTGGTGGTTTGAGGATTAACTTTGGGATAATGTATCTTAGTAAGATGAGAGGATTGGAATTGTTGAGCTAATTGATTTATGTCATTATCAGTGTCAGATGGGGTGGAAGTAGTTTCAGTATGAAATTGTTGATTTAATACAGCAAGAGCTTTATCTTTAGAGGGTGAAGCATTATCAGATGTAGTTAGTTTGGTAAATAGTTTTTCAATAGCTTTAACGGTAGATTGGTCATTAGTGACTAAACTGGTTCGTTTAGAACGATTACTGGGTAAATTAAGTAAAGGTGACTCTAGAGGTTGTGTTGTGGATGTAGTGTGAACAGATTCTAAATTGGTTTCTATCTTGTCTAATTGTTTACCAATGGTACTTAAACATTGATTAGTATAATTATTTTGTTGAATGACTTTTTTAATTTTATTATCAGTACCAGGTAACTTAAAAGGTGACGTAGGAATTTCAGAACCTTGTTGAGTAAGTAGTATTTTCTCTAGAGGAGGATGACTAGAACTAACAGAAGTAGTGTCAGAAGTTTTCCATTTATATTTTGTGATTGTATTAAGTTGTTTGTAATATTTATCAACATACTCTAATAAAGGTAATTCAAAACCATATTCAATCATAAAATCATACCATTGTCTGGAAATTGTGGACATTTGAGCAGAAGTATATTGAGCATAGTAAGCATGTCGTTGAGTTCTATTTTTAGGGGATTTAAATTCAATAAGTAATTTATCAAGATTAGGAGTGAATTCTTTTTTGATTGTCATTAATTGAGGATTGATAGGTGGTGTAAATTCTTCAGAATCAGTTTGAGTAGGAGAATTATTAGAAGCAATTTCTTTTTCAGGTAAATGTGTGTGGGCAGAATAAATAGGTTTACTGATTTGAGAGGAAGTAGTGTTATCAATGCCTTTTAATTTACTAGTTGCAGTTGGGCCAAGATGAAGTTGACTGTTTTTGCGAAATAATGGAGTATTGAAGATTTCATCTTCAGTTTCAATTTCAGTAGGGACACTAGATGTACTATGTCTAGAGGATTGGCTACGGTTAAATTTAATTCGAACAGAACCATCATTGTATTGTTGAATATCTTGGATATCTTGTTCTGAGGATTGTTATTGATTATGTTTGTAATTTTCATTGACAGTAACCCATTGATCAGGTAAATCAACATTTTTCCATTCAATCATTTGTGGTATATTAATATGTGATTCATTGCTACTACTACTTTGAATTAAAAGAGTTTTATCTTTGGGACTTTTATGTAAAGCATGAACATTTAAATTAGTTTGCATGCATTTATAGTGGACACGATATATTAAAGCAATATTATGAACTTTTTCTTTCATGTTGGTAAATGAACCATGTAATTGAATATTTAATGTTAAAACATCTAAAATATGCGGATCGCGTAAACTAAGCGTAAAATCAGGGAAACAATTAAAATGTACTGGACCTTTATGAAGACCAGTTTCCATCATACCCATTAAACTGTCATTGTAATTAAGAAAACGAGCATCTCGTAAACATAATAAAACAGAGGTATTTTTACTTACAATTGTTAAGGGATTAACTCCAACTTGAATGAGACCAATATGCATAAAATTGTAACCATTATTCAAATGTCTTTTAATTAATTTAGCATCAAATAATTGGCAAGTTTCTCGAGGTTTTTCTAAAGCATATACTTGTTCAATGGTTTTAACATGTAAGGCAACTTTAAAAACATTTTGTAAAAAAGTAGTTTTATAAATTTCTTTAATTTGCAATTTTGGTATATTCCATCCTGTATTAATGTGATCATTTTGTATTTCAACATCTTTTTCATTTATGACTAATCCTTGATTAGGTATTGAGGGCAACGTTGTTGACCTAGAACTGACTGATGAGTTACTTCTAAATAATCGATTCATTGTTCTTGTTAATTAATCAATTTTGCAGATGCCTTAATACAGACCCTATTCTGGTCAGGTTATCACAGACCAAAGAGGTTTGAGTACAGACCCGATTCGAAATGTCCAACACTGCCTATCCCTAAGGACTTACTCTGGACAGAGGATGAAAGTGGGTGACTTAAACCTGGTGGATAAACCTAGACTGATCTTGTAGGTGATTAAGACGAACTGAAAACCAGATTAATCAAGTGAACAATAAAAGGGATTAATTGGAAGAAACAAAACAGGAAATTGAATGTTGGCATAAATCATGTTTATATGAAACGTAACGTGACAGCAACATAAACCAGCAATATTTTCACATTCAATTTTAAAAAATAAAAACTCATTAAGTTTGCGAAACGTAACGTGACACGTTACATTACGTTTATGTAGGTGTCATGTTACGTTTATGTAGGTGTTACGTTACGTTACGTTTATATAGGTATCACATTACGTTACGTTTCGTTTATGTAGGTGTCACGTTACGTTATATGTAAGTGTCACGTCACGTTACGTTTATGTAGGTTATTGTGGAATACATTTCTATCTAAATAGAACTTAAGACTCTATAAGAAATTACACAGGACTTAACCTATCATAAGTGTCTAAAAAAGGACTTATAAATAAGTCTCCCTTAATAAAATCCTTAAATAAATTTACATGGTAAATGTTAGACTTCAAAATTTTTACTATTTGTATCAAATAATCACGTGTGTAAGACATACATGGTTATGATTCATGTGAATGTTTCCTTTTTGGTTAATGAGTAAACTCCTCAAGTCTATACTCCGTCGATTTCGAAATCAACTACCTAATGTCAGTTTAATCAAAGTAAAATGAGGGGCAAATCTCGGGTGTCTGTACTAACTCCACAACACATACATTATTTAAGTTAGAGAGTGCAACTGCCATGATTTGACCCCACACTCAAGTCCTAGATACGTTTCGTCTAGTACTTAGAGTGTCGTCTTAGAACCACTGCATCAAACCCTGAAAGTTGGCTCTGGAGAGTATAGAACCTGGGATCTCAGGACTTCTACCTCAAAACCTTACCAAATGCCACAACCATTGGATTATTTCTTTTTATTTCTAATTGTTCAATTCAAATTGTCAAAGTCTCAGTAGTGGCTAAACAGTATGGTCTACCATCTACGGAGGAAGGCATGCATAAAATGATGATGATTGCTGAGTTTTGATAAGATATCAATCAATAATGAGCTTCATATAGCTAAGTCTGAGTCTAAACCATTAGACCAATCTCAACAGCAGTCTCAACAGCAGACAACACAGGCTCAGCATCAACACAAGGCTAGACTCACTCCTCTAGTGCAACTGCTGTCTTCTCGAGTGGAGCAGTGTAAAGCATCCAAGGTAGCTCATTCCATGTGCTTGACTGTCATATGCATAATGTCTCACAGACTTGTAAAGTTAGTAACTCACCAAGTGGAGTTGTTTAGGTTTATTAGTCTGTTAGAGTAAGAGTGTTAGTTACATATTGTTGTATAAATAGACAATGCATCTTCTTGAATAAGAGTAATTTCAGTTTATTTCTTTCTTTATGGTATCAGAGCTTGTAAAGCTCTCACGAGCATTCATCAATGGTTGATCAATCATCTTCTTCTCTTTTATTAAACTTGAATCTTCTCATTTCTAATTTCACTTCTCTAGTCACAGTCAAGTTAGATTCATGCAATTTTTTGATATGGAAATGTCAGATGCAGAATGTGTTGCGAGCTACTAATCTCTTAGGGTTTGTAACTAGTACAAATCCATGTCTTCCATCAGAAATCATCAATTCCACTAGAAATACAGTCTCTAATCCAGACTTCATCAAATGGCAGAAAATTGATGCACATATTCTAAGTTGTCTCACTGTAACTTTGTCTCCTTCGATTTACTCTTCAATTTTACATCTTTAGCATAGCTCAGAGGTTTGAAAGTTAAACAAGAAGTTTACATCTCTATCTCGATCGCATATTCATCAATTGAAGATCAAACTCCAAACAATATCAAAGAAATCTTCATTTATGGAAGAATATCTTTTTCAAATTAAAGATATTTCAAATCAGCTAGTTTTGGCTTCTTCACGAATAGAAGATGGGGATTTGATCTTGCTTACACTAAATAGACTTCCTGAAGAATATGATGCCTTCAAAACTGCCATTTGTGCTAAATCAGATGTGATCTCTATGGAAGAACTTTGTGTTTTGCTTTGCTCAGAATCCATTCATGTTGAGAACAAGATCAAGCATAATCATGATTTAACTGTGGCCTATGCAGCCACCAAAGGATCATCTGGATCTTCTGGTTTTGAAACTCAGTCCTCTTATTCTCAGCTTGGTTCTTATAGAGGTGTTTCATCACAATCTAGAGCTCGAAATTCTTACAGAGGTAGATGAGGCAGATATATGAGTCAGAGAGAAAGATACAATCACAGAGGTTGAGGCAAATATTAATCCTCATATCAACAATCATCATCCAATGGCTACCAGATCTATGAAGGACTTAGTATTGTTGGTATCGCATGGATCCTCACTACAAACCTATGATTTCTTATTCTCAATCACTAGAATTTCAAACTCAGTCATTTGCAAGGGCCTATGATTTCTTATTCTCAATCACCACAGTTTCAGACTCAGTCATTTGCAAGGGCCTACACTGCAACAATTCCTCCAAACTCTGTTTCTTCTTCTCTATCACAGGAAACAAATACATCTTGGTATATAGATTCTGCAACTATCTCTCATATGACTAATGATTTGAATAATCTCTATTTCCATCAGCCTTATCCTGGCCAAGATCATGTC
Source organism: Camellia granthamiana (assembly GCA_036172215.1). NCBI lineage: Eukaryota > Viridiplantae > Streptophyta > Magnoliopsida > Ericales > Theaceae > Camellia > Camellia granthamiana. Next base: position 145,646,786 of record CM069905.1, on the reverse strand, counting down.
ACTATTGGTAATGGTTCTTCCTTACCTATTATATATGTTGGTAAAGGATTATTACCTACTCCTACTTTTTATTTTCAACTCAATAATCTCCTCTATGTTCCTACTATAACTTCTAATCTCTTATCTGTTCAGCAATTAACCAAGGACCATAATTGTATCATTGTGTTTGATGCTAATTCTTTTGTCATACATGACAAGTCCACAAATAAGGTCCTACAAAATGGACTAATGTCAATGGACTATATTAGTTTAGTTGTTCTTCATCTACATTCATTCCTCAAGCTTATAAAACCTGCACAACTACTTTCAACTCTGAATTGATATGGCATCAAAGACTAGGACTTATCTCTTATGAAAAGTTTCAGCACTTATGTCACGACCCAAACCCGGCCCTATGGGTTTAGCACCGTAACTGGCCAGTAATCCGAGATTACCGAAGGCCTGCAGAACAGTAATACAGTAAAACAGAGTACAAGGCCTGGCGGAAGCCAATACAGTAAATAACTAGTGTCCATTGAGCTGTGGAAATCTGTATGCCAAAAACATTTTTCATGCATTCGTTCAGTTCGGACAGTACAGTCTATATACAATCATACACAACATTCAGTACGGGAATCAAATCCCTCAGTAACAGTGCGGGTAAACAGTAAACAGTTTATACAATTATACAAAACAGTCAAGAGACAGGTGGGGGACACAAAAACACCCCAAGCCATGGCATGGCGTCTCGGAACCCTCGCAGTGAGGCACATAGGCTGGCTTGACAAAACTGGGGACTAACCCACGCTCCTAGCTCCGGTCTGGCTGCTGAGAACCTACATATATATATAAACAGTGAGCTAAAGCCCAGTGAATAACAATAAGTGTAAAGAGGTTATGAATGAATGTCCTTACAGTAATGAAATCAATTCATTAAACAGTGTTTCAGTCTTTCAGTAATTCAGTCAATCAGTCATATGTGGTACATCCAATAGCCTATAAACAGTAGGTCCAGAAGGACCGGGCCTTAACAGACCCAACAATAATGATGGCCATCAATCGATAAACAATATGGTTCCACAGGGAAACCTACAGAGCTCTGTAACAGTCAATAACAGTAGGTGCTAAGGATGCCACAGTACAGTTCAGAAATAAAGGACATACATTCATTCAATAAACAATATCAGTTCAATAAACAGTTCAGTTCAGTATTCAAAATATAACCATTTTGAACATATCTTTACACAATCTGTTACTCACAGAGATTGGGCTAATAGCAGCTAGAGCGCGTCCCCGAAAGCCAACCCTAAACAGTCAATAAATAGAACACACACTAAGTTTTCACAATCGGGAAGAGTGATAATTAAATCCCTAAATTTTCTCGGTGTGGTTCTATGTCTAAATCCTCATTAAGATGCCTTAAACTAGGCCTAAGAATGCCTAGGATGGGATGAGGATGCCAAAAATACACTTGGAAGGCATTTTTCAAAAGTTGCTGAAAATAGGAGCCTCGCTCGAGCGAGCCTTCCTTCGCTCGAGCGAGCTTCCAAAATCAAAGGCTTCGCTCGAGCGAGTAATCCTTCGCTCGAGCGACCTGCATGAACAGTAAAAGTACTGGATGCTCGATTTTTACGCGCGATACCACGCTCGATGCTCGCTCGAGCGGATCCCTGAACAAAGGTGCTCGCTCGAGCGAGGAATCCTTCGCTCGAGCGAGGAAGCAAAATCTGGAATTTCCAGATTTGTCTCCCAAGTTCGAACCAAGCATTCAACCATCCAAAACTCAACCTCTTGGGCCCAAATTCTGGGAAAACATTTCAAATTCATAGTACAACAAGTTTTAAAGCTCAATTTATGAATTCAAGCCCCAAAGGTTGGTCAATTAAATCCAACATTCAAACCCATTTTCAAGAACAATCTTTAAACATGCAATGCATGAACTTCAAACCAAAATCAATGTTCAAATCTTGCTCTATTGAGCTCCAATCTTTGAAAACAACTTGAAAACATGGACTATGATAAAAACATGGACATGCATGTATCATTCTCAAGAATTTAACTTCAAAATCCACCAAAATGGCCATGCATGCATGATATATGCTCCAAATCAACATTATAGAACTAATTCATGGTTCAACTCTCAAATTTGGCATGAATCATGCAAGAATCAACTTTAAATACACAATCAAAGAGATGGATTCCTACCTTAAGTCTTGTATGCAAGAAGAACAAGTTCAATTATGCCAATTTACACTTCAATTCCAAGCAATTTCCAAGTAATTCTTCAAGGTGAGTTCAATTCTCCATTGCCTCTCACTCTCTCTAAGTTTGGTCGGCTAGAGCAAGGAGAAATGGCTGATCAATTTGTTTTGATTAGGTGTCTAGTGCTCTAATTATGAGAATAAACAATAGTCCACTCTAATGGCAATAGTGTAAATAAGGCCAACATTTCAATTAACTCATTTTAATCTAGTTTAATCAATCCTAATCAATTTTCAGATAAATATACTATAAAATCACAAATATTCTACTGATTATAAAACACAAAACGATTCCTAATTCGGCCGCCGATAAGGCCTTCAATTAGCAGTTTAAACATATAAATTCTAACAGATAGTCAATCATTCAGATAGATGCAATATGCAATGCAACATATAAACTCATTCCATTTCAGTTTCGATTTCACTCAGTCTATTCAGTACCTCAGTTAATTCAATTATCCGTCATTATCAATTCAGTTTAGTAGTAATCAGTACATAATTCAGTAATCAGTACGAGGGTTGTTACAACTTAGCTTCACAGCTACCTTCTTCACTTGTTTTGAATAAAACCTTGTCTTGCATTGATTGTAATATTTCTAAAATGCATAGACTACATTTTACATTGTCCAATTCCACTATTAACTCTCCTTTTGCACTAGTGCATAGTGTTGTATATGGGCCATTTTCTTCTGACAATTCACAAATAAGATTATAGGTACTGTTCATTGATGATTTTTCTAGATTTACATGGGTTTATCCTTTGCTTTATAAAAGTGAGGGTTTACTCCAAATTTCTTGATTTTAAGGCTTATGCCGAAAATCAATTTCATACATCTCTTAAAATTTTCAGAACAGATAATGGGACATAATTTCTCAACAAAAGAATGGACTCCTTACTAACATCTCAGGGCATTTGTAACAACCCCATACTGTTTACCGGAAATTTACTGAATTACATACTGATTACTGCTAAACTGGAATGCTTATGACTGATAATTGAACTACCTGGAGTACTGAACGGACTGATCAAAAATTGAAACCGAATTAACTGAGCATGTTTATTGTATTGCATTTTTATCTTTTCGATTATTTGATTATCTGTTCGTGTTTTTATGTTTAAACTGCAAATTGAAGGCCTTATCGGCGGCCGAACTGAGAATTGTTTAGTGTTTCATGATCAGTAGGATTTATGTGATTTTATGGTGTATTTATCTAAAATGTGATTAGGAATGATTAAATTAGATCAAATAGTGATAAATTGCTAACTTTGATTTATTTACCAAAATGCCACCTAGTGGCCATTACCTTACATACTTTGAGGCCTTGTTTGTACTTAATCAAAACACATTCATCAGCCTATTTTGAGTGCCCAACCGACCAAACAAGAGAATGAGAGAGAGAATGAGTTGATCTTGTGATTTTGGCTTGGATTTTGGTAGAATTGAAGTGTAATTGTCAAATTGGACTCCTAAACCTTGAATACAAGACTTAGGTAAGTGAATTTCAACCCCTCATTGATGTCCTTAAGGTTGATTCTTACTAGATTCATGGCCAATTATAGAGTTAAGACATAAATTGGTTCTATAGTGTTGAATTAGAACTCATTTCATGCATGCATGGTTGAAATGTTGGAATTTGAGTTGAATTCATGGTAGAATTGTACATGCATCCTCATGTTTAAACTTAAGTCCATGTTTTCAACTTGTTTTGAAGAGAATGAACTCATTAGAGCATGATTTGAAGCTTTAAATTGGTTTGAATGCATGCATGTCATGTTTGAACATTGTTCATGAAAAATGGGTTTGAAAAATGGTTTTAATTGACTCACCTTCGGGGCTTGAATTCGTAAATTGAGCTTTGAAACTTGTTATACATTGAATTTAGATGTGTTTTCCAGAATTTGGGCCCAAGGGGTCGAGTTTTGAGTGAAAGAATGCTTGGTTTGAGCTTAGGAGACAAATCTGGAAATTCCAGAATTTGGCTTCTTCGCTCGAGCGACCAACCTTTGTTCGAAGCTACACTCGAGCGTAGGATTGGTGGCTCGAGCGTAAAATTTCAGCATCCAGTACTTTTACTGTTTCAGCAGCTCGCTCGAGCGAAGGATTTCTCGCTCGAGCGAAGCCTTTGATTTTGGAAGCTCGCTCGAGCGAAGGAAGGCTCGCTCGAGCGAGGCTCCTATTTTCAGCAAACTTTGCAAAATGTTTTCTAAGTGTATTTTTGCATCCTCATCCCATTCTAGGCATTCTTAGGCCTAGTTTAAGACATCTTAATGAGGATATAGATGTAGAACACACCAAGGCAAATTAAGGATTAAATTATGATATTTCCCAACTGTGTAGCTTAGTGTGTATTCAACCTGTGAACTGTGTAGGGTTGGCGACTGGGGAAACACGCTCTAACATACCGTAGCCCAAACTCTGTGAGTAACAATTGTGTAAAGATATGTTCAACTGAGAGTGTTTTCTGACTGTTTAACAGAACTGTTTTCTGAAATAATTATTGTTAATTGATTGAATGTATGTCTTATATTCTGAAATGTATTGTGGCATCCTTAGCAACTATTGTATACTGTTATTGTTACTGTTACTGTTACAGAGATCTCTGTCGGTTCCCTCGTGGAACCATTACTGTTTACTGATTGATGGCCATCACTACTGTTCGGTCTTTAAGACCTACTGTTTACTACTAAGCTAATGGATGTACCACATATGACTGAATAACTGTTCTGACTGAAAGACTGAAATACTGTTTAATGAACTGTTTTCATTACTGTAAGGACATTTCATTCTTAACCTCTTTACGCATTATGTTATTTACTGGGCTTTAGCTCACTGTTTATATATATATGTAGGTGCTTAGCCACCAGATCGGAGCTAGGAGCGTGGGTTAGACTCCAGTTTTGTCAAGCCAGCCTATGTGCCTCACTGCGAGGTTCCGAGTTGCCATGCTATGGCTTTGGGGTGTCTTGTTTTTTTTCCCCGTCTGTCTCCGTACTGTTTTGGACAACTATATAGACTGTCAGCTACTAACTGTACTGTTATCAAGGGATTAGGTCCCTATACTGTGTGACTGTAAATTTTGTATAGACTGTACTGTTTGAATGTATGAATGCATGAGAAATCTTTTTGGCATACAGACTGTCACAGCTCAATGGACACTGTTTATTTACTGTATTGGCTCCCGCTAGGCCCTGAACTCTGTTTTACTGTACTACTATTAAGCAGGCCTTCGGTAATCTCGGATTACTGGCCGGTTACGGTGCTAAACCCATAGGGCCGGGTTTGGGTCGTGACAGAGTGGTATCAGAGCGATATTTAACCACAAGATTACAAACACCCCCCTCGAGATTTGGTGAAAATACAGATTCCCCCTCTGAGGTTTGAGAAATTACAAATTGCCCCTTGAGGATCAAATTTTCATAACAAATTAGGAAAAATTAGGGGGGGAATCTGTATGAAAATAAAAACCTCAGGGGGTAATTTGTTATGGAAATATAAATCTCAAGGGGCGGGATGTAATTTCTCAAAACTCAGGGGGAATCTATATTTTCACCAAACATTGAGAGGGGTGTTTGTAATTTGCCCTTAATTTTTTGTAATTTACTTAGGGGTGTAACTCAGGCGGGTTCGGTCGAGTTGTGAGATTGTCTACCCAAGCCCGATCCGAGTTAAACTCGAATTGTCCGAGTTGCCCGAATTGTAAATGAATTTCAGTATTTTTTTTTTTTGCAGCTACATTGTTAAATTATTAAAATTTGACTCTATTTACATTTTTTTTTATATAGAAAATCATTAATACCATCAAAACAAATAATTTATATAATGTAAGAGAAATGCCACTATAGTAGTCCTCACAATTTATAAGTGAAAATAAAAAGAAAAAGAGTAAGATTTTATATTATTTATATATATATAATATTTATTCAATATGATTTAATAATATAATTACTTTAATATCATGTAATGGCTAATAATTTATATGTATATTTAATTTTTTTATATATCTATATATGTATAATTTAGGTTTCGGGTTGCTCGGGTTGTTTGACATCTTTGCCTAAGCTCACCCAAATTTAATTCGGGTTTCTAAATTTTTGCCCAACCCCATACCAAATTAGAAAATATTTTGTCAAAGGTCTAAAAAAATTCGGGCTGGGCTCGGGTTGCTCTGGTTGAGTCCGTCTAAGGGCTATTTTGAGAAGATGATTATAATCAACTTTCTGATAAAAAACTGCTTTTGTGAGAGAGAAAGTGGGTTATAATCTGGGAAGTGGATTATAACCCACTTCCCCAAATAGGCCTAAGTTGCACCCCGAAATTTACTTATATCCTAATGACAGTTACTGTAAGACCCTACGACTTGTTTTGACAAGTGGATAAAAAATTAATTTTTAATTTTTAACTTATTTTAAGTTAAGCTTGTTTGGTTTCAGTTTTTAAAAAAATTTATTTTTTTATTTTTTATATTTTAATATTTTCGATGAATTTTTTTAATATTTTAAGTAATTTTTTTTAATTTTTAGACACACCTAATAAATACACTTAAAAAGTATAATATTTGTGAAAAAAATATTTTAAAAATACACTAAATACCGAAAAATATAAAAAAAATATGAAAATTCAGTACATTTTTTATATTTTTGTGTATTTATTAATTTTTTAAAATATTTTTTCACAAATATTTTACTATTTAGATACATCTAAGTAAGATGTATCTAAAAAAGTAAAAAAATTACTTAAAATTTCAAAAATATTAACTAAAAACTAAAAATACAAAAAAAAAAAAACTCAATTTTTAAAAAACTGAATTCAGAAAATTGAAACTAAATAAACTACCTTTTTATTTTTTAAAAAAAATCAAAAAAAATTTAAAAACTAACTTTTTAAACAACTTTTCCAAACAACCCATAATGCACTGATTGAAAATGCTGGGGAATGGGTTGAATCAATCAATGGATAAAATGGCCCTCTATGCTCTCTCTCCTTCTCCCTCCACACTTTCTTCTTATTCTGAACACGAAAGAGAGAGAGAGAAGCGTGAAAAAGTGGAGAGAGTTCTGACTTTGACCAGAATGATGAAACAGCTGTGTTGTGGTTATTTAAATGGTGAAAAAGGGAAAAGAAAATGATCAAACAGTGAAAGGCCTAAAAAAAAACAGCAAAAGAAAAAGTGATATTGAGAATTGAACGAAGGGTTACTGTAGTTGACAGCAACAACTATTTTCCTTGGCTGTTTTGGTTTGTGCTATCAAAAATGTTTAGAAATGTTAAAAATTTTATCAAAGTATCTTGCATAAATGTGAGATCATTCATATAAAATATTTAGTAAAGATGTCTAATATTATTCTGGGTCTATTTGCTTGATTGAGAGTGCTTTGGGGTTTGGGCTGTAAAAGTCTAAAAAAACATTTACCACATCAACCACCACCAACCACATCAACCAACCAACCACCACTATCTCTCCTCCTCGCCTGTTTGTGCATTAAGATCTCGTTTAACAATTTAATGTTTTAATTTAGAATTTAAAAATTTATTAAAAAATTAATAATTAATATTAAAAAGTTACATATTTCTTTTTTTCTCTTCTCTTTATATATATTTTTTTTGTAAAAAATTTAAAATTATGTTAAATATATTTAAATTAAAAAATTATTAAAATAATATATTCTTAAATCAGGCATAAGTCATTTCCTTTTCTCTCTCGTTCAGTCCTCGGAGATTGAGCCCTGAGTGTGTGATAGGGCAGGAAGGAAAGAAAAGAAAAGAAAGCAACACATCATAGGTGATATAGCACTTATCGAACACGCGCCTCTGTTTGCTTAATAATACGTACCTGTATATATATAGATATGTACAGTTACAATTAGAATTTCCGTAGACTATAATAATTTCATTTGAGACCCATACATACAATACAAACTATACCATGCATTTTTTTTTTCCTACTACTCAGACCTGTTGTCTTTTTTCTCTTTTGAAGTTTATGCCAGGGACAGACATGTTTGACTCGAGTTTCATGCAACATTTTGATAGTTTTATAGCCACTTTGGTGTAGGTTTTTTTTTTTTTTTTTCAACCACCTATATATATATATATATTAGGAAAAGTTAGGAATCATGAAAATGTTATCATGAAAATGATCATGAAAGAGTTGTGATCATTGGATTATCTTGATTAGTATGTGGTGCTTTATTCTAAGTGTAATCCAAGGGTCACAAATCTTTCATGATTATTTTTATGAAAAGTTTTTCATGATACATATCATTGCTCATATATATATATATATATATTGTTTATTGACTTATTTGTTAGAAGTTGTATATTATTTTTTTTATTTTTTTACATATTTTTATAAAAATTAAAAAGTCATTAAAAAAATCATACGCTGACGATATTAGTTAGTTTGAAAAGTGATTATTTTAATTAATTTTTTTACTTTTTACAGAAAGATATATAAAAAATAAAGAGAAACAAAACACCTAAGTCGTATCCAAAAAATCACTTTTTACCATCTTCTCAAAATAAACCTAAGATACCTAATTGCCAAAACACCTAATATAAGCTAAAGATCCTACTCAACTTTTATATAATCATTTTTTTTTTAATTTATTTAAGTTATTCCAATTTCATATATTATAAATAAAAATTATACATAACGTACCATCTCCGTTAGAAATGTCTACTGACCAAAATTCAACTTGAAAGATTCATATTGATTTAGAAATAGTCTAATGATCAAAACTCACCACTTTGTCACAACTTTAGATGATTTTAAGTTTTTTTTTTTCATTAAAGACTGTCAATTTTGTATTTTTATGAACAACTTATTATTTTTTGTAATTAGTTTTGTAGGAATTTCTATTGTGACGCATTTTTTCCTTTAAATTTTTAGTATTCAAATTTGTGCATAGCTAATATTCTTTTATTTTGAAAATTTTATTATTTTGGCTTGATTGAAAAAATTGCCTTCAGTAGTTTTTATACAAAATTTAGGTTGCTCTCTCTCTTGACTCTACAATTTTTAACATCTACCATGTATTCTAAGAGTATATGTTAATAAAATTTTATTTCAGTTTTTTTTTCTAAATTCAAAGGATGGGAAGGAAAGGCCAAGAAAGTAAACATTTGAACTTACCAATCTGAAAAAAAAAAAACCCCTCCAATAAGTATAGTAAACAAGGCATTTGGGAAGTGAATTGTTGATAAATTACTGATGCTAAATTGTACAGTGTTGATGAATGAAAGGGGTTTTAAAGGCCAAGGAATGGCAACTTCAAGGGTTAACTAAGCGGGTGCAGTTTGAAGTTTGGAAGTATATACTCCCTTCATATCTTAGATTTAATTTTTATTAGATGTTATCAATTTCTTGAGACTACGTTTGTGAACTCTGTTCGAAATTTGTTCGATACACGTGGAGAGAACATTTTATGTGAATCCCAAAATCAGTTAAAATGTGTATAAATTACTCTCGACATTCCGTCATAAAAAAATAATAAAAAAAGAAAAGGAAAAAAGCCAAAGAATGGCAGAAAAAAGAGAGAATGGAAAACGGAAACGAAATAATTTAGACAGTCAAAATCTTCTTTGGACTCGGGAGAGGTGTAGTAGAGTCTACTTCAAAAGCCCAACACAAAAAGCAGCTTATATCAAGAGAAGAGTGTAGAGAGAGACAGCACGCAGTGCACCTTTTGTCTTCTTTTTTATTTTTCCATAGACTCTTCTTCTGAGCTTTTGGTAAAGAAAATCAACCCCAACCCCAACCCCAACCCCAACCCCGTTGAAATGAAGGAAAAAGGAAAAGCAAATACCATATTCCTCCCAAAAAGATGAAAGAAAATGAGGAGGAAAAAAAAATCTATTATAGGTTCGGCTTATATTTATGGTTTGGAGAGATGTTCAATTCAGTATAGCTGCTGTTTGGTAAAAACTATTTTGAGAAAATGATTATAATCAGTTTTTTGATTAAAAATTAATTAAAAGTTAATTATAATCAGCTTTTTGTGAGAAAGGGAAGTGGATTATAATTTCCAAAAGACCCCAAGTTGATTTGGAGTGGGTTGGGATTAAAAAGGTACCCAAAAAAAAAAAAAGACAAAATAAGTTAATAAGACAAAATGTTACATCTAAATTATAATTATTTTACTTTTTTCTGTTACAAAAAACGAAAAAGTCAAAAAATTCTTCTCAAAATATAAAAAGCCAAAAAAATCAAATTAAAAAAATTCTTTTCAAACGAATTCATAGTCTGGTATGTGAACGTATCACAAGTCTCATTTATTTATTTTGTAAAAATTTGTGTGCACATAATTCATAAAAATAAAACAGATTGATCTCATAATTATAATTTCATTATTTTTTTTAATTAATAAATGAACAAACATATCTTTTAAAATATATCATTTATTTTTTAAAGAAAAATTTATTGAAATTATATAATGGAATGTAACAACAGCCCCATATGATAAAACCTTACCCAAAAAAGAAACTTTAAAATTAGTGTGGTATTAAATTACGAATTTGTTTTTATAAATTATTTATGGCAACAGCAGAAATAAGATGTTTATTAATTTTTTTGGATTACATCATATTTTTATTTTTCTATATATATTTTCATAATAATAAACAAAAAAAAAAATAAATTTTAAGTTATACCTAAAACAACAGAAAACTTATTAAAAAAAATTTAAAAAATTATTTGTCATTTCAAAATATAAAATTATATAAAAAGACAAATTATACTAATGGTCCCTATAGTTTGGATCTTGTGTCACTTTGGTTCATAACTTTTTAATTGTGACACATTTGACCTTAAATTTTGAATCTTATTCCAAATAAAGACAATTGAAGATACCATTACTCAATTTCAAGGGTAAAGTCGTCAATTTAATAAAATATAAACTAATTTGACAAAAATAAATATCAAAAAAATATTTTTGAATTTTTAAAAATTATTTGGGCAAATTACAAAAAAAAAACCCATGATTTAGCGTGTTTTTCACATTAAACCCTAACATTTTAATTTTAACAATTTAAACCCTGAATTTTTAACCGTGTCCCAATGTTGATCCTCCGTCTGTTTCTGTTTGTTTCTGTTAACTTTTTATACTTATTTAGTACACGTGTTACTTTTTTATTCGTCCATAATTATTATAATTATTTTATTTCTAGATTATTATTTTTTTTATTAGCTCTCCCTCTCACTTATTTGATTCGCCCTTATACTCTCTTTCTCTCTCTCTCTCTCTGCAAATCCATTTCTAAACTATACATACACACACATTACATATATATATATATATATATTCACTCTCTCTCTCTCTCTCTCTCTCTCTCTCTCTCTATAATTATTTTATTAGTGAAGATTATACTTTCACAATAGGTTGTATTATGGTGACGTGATTGAATAAATTTGAGAGAGGAAATAGTAGATGCGACGACGGATCTGAGAGAGAAAGTAGAGGAGGGTAGCAGATCTGAAGAAATTGAGATGTGGGAGTAACGAATTTGAGTGAAACGGTGAGGCTGACATCAGATCTGAGGGCGGAGGGTGATGTATTTGAGCAATACCCTTCATTGTTCCACCACCACCATCTTCTACCGAGCTCGGTGTGGCTATCCATTCACCGTTGGGTCTCTCTTTTTTATCTGCCGGAGCTGTGCATTTCCAGGAGAGTTTTCGAGGAAGAAGAGACAAGCGATGGTGAGGGCTCCAGCAAGGATGGGTGGGATGAAGTTGAAATGGGGATGTGGGTTATGCGGGGGGAGATCGGTGGACGGTTTCGATAATTGCGGCGCCGAAAAATTTGGAAATGGTAGTAGTGGTGGGGGTGAAGGCATTGTTGGACAAAAATGGAGAAAAACGAAGAGTAAATATATATGTGTGGGTGTGTGTGTAATGTGTGTGTATGTATAGGTTAGAAATGGATTTGCAGAAAGAGAGAAAGAGAGTATAAGGTAGAAAGAGAGAACAGAGAGAGAGAGAGAGAGCTGATAGAAAAAAAAAAAAAATTTATAAATAAAAATAATTATAATAATTATGGACGAATTAAAAAGTGACACGTATATCAAATAAGTGTAAAAAATTAACAGAAACAAACGGAGGGTCAACATTGGGACACGGTTAAAAATTAAAGGTTTAAATTGTTAAAATTAAAATGTTGGGGTTTAATGTGAAAAACATGCTAAACGCTCGTTTTTTTTTTTTTTTTTTTTTTTTTGTAATTTGCCCAAATTATTTCTACTCATTAAAGATAAATTATGTAAAATTGATAAATTTTTTAGACATTTATTTATTTATTTTACCAAATTCATTTATATCATATGTTTGGATGATGATCATGTAATGGGTGGTTGTTTTATTTTCATTAAATTAGTTTCTATTTTTCCAAAAATCAAATATGGTGACAACTTTAATATTATTATTAAATCAATCCATTAAATCAAAAAATCCAAAACTAAAAATATTTTATATGTTAAATATATCAATTACACATTAAAAGCATAACAACCACTCATTACATGATTATCATCCAAACACATAATAAAAATTAATTTAGTAAAAAAAAGTAAATGTCTAAAAGATTTATCAATTTTACATAATTTAATTTTTGGTAGGTACAAAATATTTCTAAAAATTTAAAAACATTATTTTGATATTTATTTTTGTGAAGCCTCGTTTGGGAACAGGCTATTTTAGTAACTTTTTGACTTTTTACGAAAAGATGTGCAGAAAAGTAGAGAGGTGATGTGACTAGTTTTAGTTGACTTTTTGACTTTTTGGCTAAAATAGCCAGTCCCCAAACGAGGCCCAGTTTATGTTTTATCGAATTGACGACTTTACCTTTGAAATTGAGCAACTGTATTTTCAATTATCCTTATTTGAAACAAAATTCAAAATTCATGGTCAAATGTGTCACAATTGAAAAGTCATGAACCAAAGTGACACGAGCCCTAAATTATAAGAATTGTTAGTGTAAGTCGTCCTATATAAAAATAATAAAAATTTTAAATTTTTTTACTAAATTAATTATTATTTTTAAAAAAGATAAATTTTAAAAATCAAACCAAACAATAATCATGTTTGGCGAAAAAAATTTTAAGTTAAAAGTTAATAATTAAAAAACAAATTAAAAGTATTCATTTCTTAATTTTTAAATAATTATTTTTTTAACTTATTTAAATTGTTTTTACCAAATAATTTATAAATAAAAACAACACTAAATAATCTAACACACTCTTAAATTGAATAAACCATAATCCCCTCATATACCAAACAGCCCCAGTAACTCGAATAACCCCTAAACATGCTGGAGACAAAAGTCAATGGCACAGTAAACGCCAAGTAACTTTCCATGAGACATCTTCATAAACTTTGATCATTAATGGGTCCCTTATAAGATCCCCATGATGGAATTACATAGAACATCATAGTATTGGACGGCTCAGAATAGCCGATCCAGCTGATTGCGGTGGGGTAGACCGTAGGCCCACATATATTTGGGTCCAGCCATACCCACAAAAAAAGGTACAAGTGTCACGTGTTGAGTAATTGTGCTGCATGAGCACGGCCCATGCATGATTCAGCTCTGCTGCATTCTCAGAAAATTATAGTATGAATCTCAAATAATTTAGGAAAAATTACACAAATAGTCCCCATAGTTTGGGATTTGTGTCACTTTGGTCCTTGATTTTTTAATTGTGACACATTTGACCCTGAATTTTGAATCTTGTTCCAAATAAGGACAATTGAAGATATCATTAGATTTTTTAGGGGTAAAATTGTCAATTTGATAAAATATAAACTAATTTGACAAAAATAAATGTCAAACAAATATTATTGAATTTTTAAAAATTATTTCTATTTACTAAAAATAAAATTATGTAAAAATGATAAATTTTTTAAACATTTATTTTTTTTTTTTACCAAATTAATTTTTATGATGTGTTTGGATGATGATCATGTAAAATTAATTTTAAAAAATTAATCATGTAATTTTTATTAATTTTACATAATTTTATCATTGGTAGATAAAAATAATTTTTAAAAAATAAAAAATATTTTTTTAACATTTATTTTTGTCAAATTAGTTTATATTTTATCAAATTGACAATTTTACCCTTGAAAAATCAAATGATATTTTCAATTGTCCTTATTTGGAACAAAATTCAAAATTCAGGGTCAAATGTGTCATAATTGAAAAGTCAGGGACCAAAGTGATATAAGTTCCAAACTATAGGGACTATTAGTATAATTAACCCAATAATTTATTAAATTTTTTTTATCAAGTCTCTTATATAGATATAAGACTCATATATATATGAATTTATATAGATCTCATATCTATATGAGAGATTTAATAAAAAATTTAATAAATTATTTAAAATCTAAAACATTTTTCTTCTAAAAAACGAATCAACAAATCATCTATAAAAAAATTTTGATGGGTCGTTACACACATCAAAATTAAACACTAAATTATACCAAATTCTTTTAGAATAATGACAAGTCCAAGTATCGATCCACAGGGACAATTATGAAATTAACTAATTTAATTGTTAAATTCCTAATTCAATTTCGATCGAAGAGATGGTTGATTCATAAACTAATTTAATAACAAATAAAATAAACTAAGAGATTAAACTAGCAATTATATATAAAGATGAATTTACTGATTTGGAAAAAAATTTAGGGCAATGAGTTCACCACTAGTTATGTAAATAAGGTTTCAATTTGAAATCAATTATGCTACGGTTTGAACTAAATAATACTTCGCAACTACAAGTTCGAAACATTTATCAAGAGAATCATTACATTCAATGTCTAGGCACGAACCATCTCAAGTAGTACGAATCGTTCGCTTTAAACTAGGGTAGCAAAGCGACTCGTCCCTCGTAGTATCACTTGTCTCCTACCTTGAATATGAAAGAAAACAAAACTATTGTATGGAAAACATTTAACAATCACAGAAAGCCGAATACTTAAAGAGATAATGAAAAATATGTATTTGAAACTTCTAAAGCATCATACAATTGTTCAAACCTTTACATAATCAAAAATCAAAAAGAAAACTTCATTACATAGCTAGGGTTTCATCAAAATCCTAGAAAAGAATAACCTAGTCACTCATGGTAGAGTGGGAAGAGGTGGAAGAGATGGAAGAGAAAGAAGTCCCCATGGAAGTTGTCTCTCAAGCTTGAGGAAAAATCTCGTTTTCAAATCCTAGCCTCTCTTTTTCTTAGAATATTTTTCGAACCCTCTTTCAGTCCCCTCTCTTTCCTTTTATTCCCAACAAAAGAGCATTAAAATTTCACGCACGCATCCCTAGATGGATTGCTCGAGCACCCATGTGGGCCGCTCGAGCGGTGGTGGGCCGCACGTGTGGTGAAACTTGGTCGCACGTGCGGTGAGGTGGCTGGCTTGGCTTTTTCGCTTCTCGCACGGAGAATCTGCTTTTGTGTCATTTTTTGATTGAATTTACATATTTCCTGTCAAATCTGTACAAGTGCACAAAACACATCATCTCCACCAATTAAACAAAATTGAAAGACTATAAATGTAACTTAAGCGACCTCAATGTGGTATCTTTCGGCCCACATCAATCACGTGTTGAGTAATTGTGCATGAGCATGGCCCATACATGATTCAGCTTTGCTACAGAAAATTATGGTACGAATCCCAAATAATTTATTAATTTTTTTTTAATCAAGCCTCTTATATAGGTATAAGACACACATATATATGAGTTTATATGAATCCCACACCTATATAAGAGATTTAATAAAAAAATTAATAAATTATTTAAAATCCATAACATTTTTCTTCTCAAAAACGAATCAACAAATCATCCACAAAAATTTTTGGAAAAGTCTTCTAACCCATACATAGGGTTTTGAATGTGGGTTGTCTTTTTAGTTTTTTTAGTTATTTTAGTCTGGAGTAAAAAAGTTTCATTGGAATAATTTTTTTTATTTTTGTGAGAAAAAAAATAAAATGATTATGGTTTGGATGTGAGATTTTATCTTATTGACTTTTTAGTCTATTTTATCTTTTTGTGACTATTTTAGCCCGTAACCTTATGCCAAACGAGTGCATATTCTCCCAATTTTTTCTAGATGGCTAGTTGTGTGGTAAAAATTAAGGCATCGTCTAGCAACATCACTTTTTAGCCTAAAAGTAAAAAAGACTAAAAAAATCAAAAAATCAACGACCTGTACCAAAAAGTCAAAGATTTCATTTTCTCTCTATTTTTTGCACATTTTTTCGTAAAAAATTAAAAATTCATCCCAAGTATACTAGTTTTTTTACATCATATTTTAGTCAAAAAGTTACTAAAAAACATATTCCCAAATGAGGCCTAAATTTATGTAATATGAGATTTATGTATACAATAAATCTAAATTATAAGATGATAGTTCTAAATAATTTTTGAGTAGTTAAGTCGGGTGATTATTGAGCACTTCCGAAACATGATCATGTGGTGTTACATGGTATTATATTTATGATTGGTAGAGAAAGTGAAGTATTATGATTTTGTGGGTGTTTGGGAAGTGAATTTTTATGTATGTTTTTTTAATTGTAGGATATTATTGGATAAAAAAATTTTAGTGTTTGGGAAGATAGTTGAGTTTTTTTGTGGTTAGATGTGATGTTTGTGAGAGAAAAAGTGAAATGATTATGGGGTTGGATGTGATATTTTGTTTGGATTTGTTTTTTTTTTTGTTTTGCAAAACCTTTGTCTTTTAGTGGAAAAAATGAGAAAAAAATATGGGAACCAAATTCCCAAATTGTTGCCGTTTGGCAAAAAAATTTTAGTTGACTTTTTAGAATTAATACTTTTTTTTTTTAATTTGGGACTAAAAAATTCATTTGCCAAATTTTTTTATTTTTTTGACTTTCAAAAAATGAAACAATTATAGTTTGAATGTGACATTTTGTCTTGTTAACTTATTTAGATTATTTTATCTTTTGAGTTTTTTTAGTCCCAATTGTGATAGCCAAATGAAGCTTTATGTTGGGTGATTGAAGAACATGAGAGGATATGTTAAATAATGATCGGTAAAGAAGTATGGACAAATGGTATTTCGAGAGTACCTAATAATTTTCAAGTTAGGTCGGGGTAGGGGTGAGTATCAGCCCGTTGGCCTACCCAACCCGACCTTATTTTTTTAGGGCTTGAGAATATAATTTTAACCCATAAGATTGGACTGGGTTAATATTTTTAACCCAATTAATAAATGAACTGAGCTTGGAAATTGTACTTCTGACTCGGCTAAGCTAGGCCCACTACATATTTAATTTAATAAATTCATTTATATAATATATAAAAATATATATATACCCTTTTAATTATATAAGTTTTTAATTTATTTTTTATTTGATGTTAATAATTTATTTGTTGATAATGTAAAAAATTTAGTATTATAGTTGTAAACGAACTGAGCCGAGTTGAGCTTTGTTGAGTTCGAGTTTGGCTCATTTACTTATTGAGCTCGTTTATTGAGCTCGAGTTCGGCTCGTTAACATTAATAGAACTCGAGTCGAACTTGACGAGTAAAGCTTATACGAGTTCGAACTCGGCTCGTTTACTAAACGAACTGAGTCGAGCTAAGTCCTTAACGAGTCGAGTCGAGCCGAGCTTGTTCATAAACAGTTTGGTTCATTTGCAGCCCTACTTAGAGCATCTTCAATGGAGCTGCTATTTCACTTGCCAAAGCTAAAAAATGACAGGAATAGCAAAAAGTTGTCTCTAACGGTTTGCTATTTCACTTGCCAAAGATGGCAGATGCCATATGTGTTCTCAAATTTGGCAAGTGAAATAGCAGATGCCAAGCTTGCCAAATCAGTAAAAATCAACAGGAATTTGGCACCAAATTCAGTTGAAAACAACAGAATTAATCCAGTAGGGAACCCATTTTCCAGAATCAAACCCAATTTTCAAAATCAAGCAAATTTCAGAATGAAATTGACAAACCCAAATTCGGTTTCTCAAAAAAACAATTTTTTAATGCATTTATCACCAATCAGTCAACACAATAAAATGATCGAAAGTCCAAAAATTTGCAGAAGGAAGATTGAGAGGGAGACAAATAAACATATATATATATATATAGGGAGATACCGGATTTGATGGATGAACAAAAAAAATTGATGAAAACAGATATCAAAAATTGATGGATGAACAAAAATTGATCAAAAAAAATAATTAAGAAAATTTGAAAAAAAAAAACATACTAGATTTAAATCTTTTGAAGATCCGGTTTGAATCCATCGGCAGCTTTGAGTTTCAAAAATCACGATCACCTTAGATCCACATCAACAACCAGAAAAATAAAGCAAAAATCAATACATGAAGACTGAAATAAACAAAAATAAAAGTCGATTCGAAGATGAAGTCGAACCGAAGCTCATTGATTCGAAGATGAAGTTGATCCGAAGCTCTCTCTCTTTGATCTTCACTGATCTGAAGAGTGTGATGGAGTTGATCCGAGAAACAGGGGGTTCTTGTGGAGACATGGGGAGAGAGAGAAGGTGAGAACCGGGGAGAGAGAGAGAGAGAGAGATGAAGATAGTGAGAGAGAAGCAACAATGAGTGATGAAAAGAGATAAGAGGATACGACTGAGATAAAGAGAGCAAAGGGGCTGTTCCTCAGGATAGAGGCACACATAGATTAAAGAGAGCAAAAAGCGGCTGTTCTTCGGATTTGAGTAGATCATTCTAGGAGATTGATCTCAGCCGTTGAATTCCGTTGATTAATAACAATTCAACGGCTGAGATCCAAGTGTGTTATTTTGTTCATTAAAAAAAAAAAAAAACAGAAGTGAAACATACGCACAACAATTATATTTTTGTAATGATATATTTTTTGATAGGGTGAATTATATTTAAATTAATTTTTTATATTTGTTTAGTCGTGAATAATATAAATATATAAATTTTTTTAGAAACAATTAAAAAAGGTCACAAAAGATAAAAAATAAACAAAAATAAAATCCCTAAAAAAACTATATCCAAACAACACTTACAAATTTGAAAGGAAAATTGGTTGAGATTTACCAAAATAGCAAGTGACCATTGGAGTACCATTGCTATAATTTGGCAAAGTAATACTATTCATTGCCAAATTTTAGCAATGGCAAATGTATTATAGCAACAACCATTAGAGATGCTCTTAAGTATTATTGGAAACAATAGTTAATGGTGATTTTAACTCTTCAAAAGATGATAATAAAACAATGGAAGAAGTTTTAAATTTTAAACTATGGATGTTTTTTTTTTTTTAGTTTGATTTACTACTAATGGTTTGGTTTTAAAAACTTTGAGCTTATAGAATTATAGATTTGTTTGGTTTAAAATTTTTTATAATGTTTTAATTAATATGGTATTGAATATTTAACAGTTAGTTGCTCGATAAGCCTTTGTTTATTTATGAAAAAATAATAGGTACTGTAATGTGTAGTTTTGTTTTGTTTTTTTTTTTTTTTAAAGCTTATGTATATAGCCCGATAGACGAGTTTGAGAATTATAATTTATATTACGGCTGGGCTTGGGATAATTATATAGGCCAGATGTTCGGGTGGGACGGGCTTGTGTAGACACAAAATCTCTTATTAAGTAACGTCGGCTCGGCCTAGTGAATGACCACCCTCAAGTTTGGGTTAGTAGTATTACTAAAAAAATATACACTTTGTTTGGTTCCAATTTTTTAAAAATTGAGTTTTTTATTTTTTATTTTTCGTATTTTTTTGTTTTTCATATTTTTATTTTTATTTTTAGTGAATGTTTAAAAATATTTTAAGTAAATTTTTTACTTTTTAGATACATGTAACCTAAGTAAATATTTGTAAAAAAAAAATATTTTAGAAAATCAATAAATACACAAAAATACCAAAATATACTGAATTTTTGTTTTTTTAAATATCTTTGGTATTTAGTGAATTTTTTAAAGATTTTTTTCACAAATATTATATTTTTTAATTGTATTTATATTAAGTGTATCTAAAAAGTAAAAAATTTGCTTAAAGTATTTAAAAAATTTACTAAAAAAAAAAATCACAAAAAATAAAAAATACTCAAATTTCAGAAAATTGAATTTGGGAAATTGAAACTAAACAATGTGTTATTGTAGACGTCCCCGAACGCCCCGGGTGGACGACTCCCGTTCGGTTCATCTGTGGGTCTACTACAGTTCATGACTTAAATTGTCACGGTTCTTAATCTGAACCAAAGAGTTCAAATCCGGCAAATCGTTTTGAGAAAACAGATTTTTAGAAAGAAGTGCCAAACATGGACTGCTTTGCCAGATACAGAGTCGCCACCTAAACATTTATTTTGGGGGAATTTAGGAAACCCTGATTCGTTTGCCTAAGGCCACGTGTCCGTCATTACCAAAGTTGTCTCGGCTCGGGAACTTGGGTACGATTGGGGAAGGTCAGCTATGAGCACCCCCACTCGCCCGATCAAAGATTGGCCTCTACTAATCATGATATCTAGTTTTGAAAACATTATGCGTTCTTATTCCGGTTAATTAGCTAGAATTTACTATGTGATGCGCACAACACAAGTATAGACTAGATTGCCTAATTTGGAACAAAGCTTTACATATCCGCCCATTTGGAAAATGGTTTGAAATTTGCTACTCGTAAGTAGGCAAAAATACGGATTTCAACGAGTTGTTCCAACTCAAACAATCCAATCTTCACCCACAGGCATTCAGGCAGTTTATATCACATAAGCATATAGCCACATGGTAAACATGCTATCATGTTAACATTCACACTCATGCGAGATGCTAAAGCATAAATGCTTATCGAGTACTCCAAACCAAAACAGAAACTAGTTAGTAATCATATGCATGATCCTGGTTCATGTTAAGATGGCTAATGCAACACATACATGATGCAGCTAGAATAGGCTCGGCTAATCTATGGATGGCATGTAAAATGCGACAACTAACACGTATTCAACTTGGAATTGAAATACAATGCAGTTAGTATGATGCGCCGAGCCCGGTACATGTAAAACAAATGTATGGATGCACGCATGCATAGCATAAGGCATGCTAATTTAAATATGCCCTAATACTAACCATCAAAAGCAGGTAAGTAAAAGGGAGAAAGAAGTGGGGGTTGGAAGACATGCACACACGCACCCACACTTATTACAAATTTGCCCTCGCTCGGAGGGACCGAAAGAATAATACAATTTAACTAACTATCAAGCTAATTAAATATTACAAACAATTAACTAGTTAAGCAAATTAACTAAGCTAATTAAGCAGTAAAAGCAGCCTCGGGAAGGGGGCCCAATGCATGCGCGCTTGGTTCTGCTTGGAAACCCACCACCATGCACAAGTTTGCCTCTGTTTCCCCTGCTCTGCTCCTCTGAAAATTGAACAACTCCCAAGGTATGCTCCATGGACATTGTGGATCACCACCGACCAAGTGGAAACCCCACTGACCATGTCCGGATGGTCATCGACCATTTGTTTAGATCTCGGCCATCAATAATTGGTCGGTCGGCACTCCATGTAGTCGACCGGCTAAGTCTTCCTACAGAACCTGTTTTGACAGCAGCAGAGGGCAAAACAAGGCATGACAATGTATTTCAAGCAAATGTGTGCACCAACACATCCCTTATCATGTTTGTGACTCAAAGGGGTATGTTCCTTGATTCTCGGACTACCAATCGCGCATTTCAATGCGTGATGGCCCAAGGAACCAAGTTGTGCATTTTGATTTCAAATGAAATGCAAACAAACACATAAAGCCCAACCTCTATCACTTGATCAAGAGACAAGGCATGCATGCTCAATACAATGCAACCTAGGCATGTGAACTAAGCATGCAATATGAACATGAAGGCAAGCATGCAACAAAATGCAATATGGCTAAGCATGTGTCAACAATCCAAGTAATGAGTATGCAAGACATTATGCAACCGAAGCATGAAAGCATGTAGCAATGAGACCACATTTGAACAACATGCGAAAGGTGGACTTAGACCAATATGGACAAGCCTCGGCCACGTCTAAATAGGAAGCCAAAATGCTATGGAATGAAGGCAAATACAAACATGGCCCAACACTTAAGCATTAAAGAGCATCTTTTAAGCACACTTAAAAGAGGATAATCATGGACAAATGGCATGCACATCAAACTCTGAAAATCATGTTAAGATGATACCAAATCCACCTACCAATGCAAGCAAGGCATGCAACCAAACCCAAGGACTTAAACTATGGTCATGTGACACATGAAGCAAATGACCAAAGTGAACTAAAACAGTCCTAAATCATGCAAAAGTAAGCCCCAAGAACCACTTAGATGGCATTTAAATGACCTAATTCTAAAGGCATGCAAAAGGGGCCAAACATGGAGCATAAGATACCAACCTCTTAAAGCATTAAAGGAGCATCAAATGCAAGCATACAAGCATGCCATAAGGACTGAAATGACATGGCAAGTGGTTCCAAACCACTGAAATAATGCAAATAGAGCATGCTAGAGGGTCCAACACTCAAGGCCTACAAGGGAGATTACATGGTAGCTATACAAAGCAAATCATGGATGACCCAAACAACCAAAAACAGTCCTCAAGAACACTAAAACATGCATAAAAGCTTCACAAAGTTAAGCCAAAACAAGTAAGCATAGTGGTCTAAATGCTAGATACATGTTAAGGCAATTTCATGGCATTACAAGACAAGTATGCAAAGCAAGCATGGTGTGTCTAAACCAAGTTAAAACAGTGCTTTATCATGGCAAAATAAGCACAAATAGCACTTAAGACATGGCCAACATGAACTTAAAAATGACGCTCACACATGAGGCTAAAATGACACTTTTTGAAGACAACAAGGAAAGGGGGTGGCCCTGTCCTTCTTAGAACCTTAAACCACTATCCTCACCACTGAAATCTCTCAAGATTTCAGTGGTGAGAAGGCCCAAACAAGGTGGTCCCAGAGCTCACCAAAAACACACAAAAATGGGGCCAAACAAGGCCTAAGAGGAGGTAAACAACCTCAAACACAAAAGTGACCTTAATGAAGTATCTTAAACACAAAAAAATAGAACTTTTTTATGTTATACACGAAACTCAAATCAGCAAGAAAGACAGGCTAAAAGTGTGTGCAAAAACGGGAAATAAAGAGGGAAAAAGAGTTACCTTTGTAGCCAAAAGGGGACAGCAGCCTCTTGGTCCAAAAAAACAGTCCCTTAGCCTCTGAAAATGGCCTCCAAGCTCCTTAGGTTGATGATAGAGGTGTTGTGTTAGGAGGTGCAGTTCAAATGGCCAAGAACTAGACCCTTTTGCACCCTCTAACCCACACAAATGTAGAGAGAGAGGAAGATATAGAGAGAGAGTGATATATATATGATATATATAAGATTTTCTAACCCTTGAAATGGAAGGAGAGGCTCTCTTTATATAGGCCAAGGCAAGGTGCCAAGCTTCTAAGAGAAGCTAACAAGGTGCAAGCTTCTTGGAGAAGCTAAAAAAGGGTCAAGCTTCTTGGAGAAGCTAAAAAGGGTCAAAAGATTCAAGCTTCTTGGAGAAGCTAAAAAAAAGGGTCAAAAGGTTCAAACCTCCTCAAGAAAATGTCTCGGCCAGAAAAAGTGGCCGATTGACCAAAATCAGTGGCTGGCCGACCAAACACAATGCCGACCGGCCAACACTTTTGGCCGGTAGCAATAAAACAGGGCCGGTGGCAACATGCCAAGGCCGGTGAGGTGTGGGGATGTCCAATCAAGTCATTCCCTACCCTCAGAAGCAAAAACAGAAGTCGAAAGATCTTGAGGCAAGGCACGCGGTCGAAACCTTCGAGAACTCAAGACGAACACGAACATGGATGATCACCAAGTGTTCAAATGGTGACGTCCAAGTCTTGAGGACGGTCAAAAATGGGGTGTCTACAATTATATATTTAGACGAAGACTCTCTAAAGTATTGAGAATTAACACTTTATTTTTCTTAAATTATAAAAATATATAAATTGACCATTTAAACTATGGAATAATATTATTTTAGTTCCTAAATTATTGGTTTGTTTCACTGTGACCCTTTCCGTTAAGGAATTTAAGTTATATATTTTTATAAATTAAGGGGTAAAGGAGTTTAAGTTATATATTTTTATAAATTAAGGGGTAAAGTGATATTTTTCAATTTGTAGTTTAAAAGAGTCAAAGTTATACTTTTCAATAGAGATGGGCTTCTTTCTAATCCATTTTGTGGACTAGACCATATTATTGGGTCTGTAGGGTTTACCTCGGGTCCTATTTCGATGATTTGAACGGTTCAATATGTATAACTCGTTGAGTGCTTCATCCCTGTAAAAAAAATCACGTTGATTGGATATCGATAGTTCCTTGATCAAAAAATATTTTTGTTATCAAAAGGTTATCGATATCCATTCAACTTAATTTTTTGTAGAGATAAAATACTCGATAAGTTCTACATATTAAATAATTTAGATCATTAAAACGAGACACATAATAAACCTCACGAATCTAACAGTATGATCCAATCCACTTTGGAGTCTTTTGGAAAGCTGTTAAAAAGTCAACTTCTAACTTTTTATTCGTTTTGGGTCATATCACATTTTACATAATTTACCCACAAAAAGATAAAAATAAATTAAAAAAATTAAAAAATTAATTTTTTAACAATTTTTCAAAACACCCTTGTGTGGACAGGGGAGAAACCCATATTTTTTCAATAATTTATAGGATCTTTGTATAAATAACCAAAAAAAAAAAAAAACAGCAAAACGCGCAAATATAACACAAGCTTTGGGTACTGCTCAGTCCCCCCCTCCTCTCTCCCTCCTTCCACCATCTCCTAGAGAGAGAAAGAGAAACACGAGGAAAGAGAAACACGAGGAAAGAGAGATGCCTCAAGCTGTGCCTTCAGGTTTCTCTTTCTTCTCCATCTTCTCTGTCCTGTAATGAATACAGACCCAAACCTCTTCTTCCCAGAAGAAGATGGCTCAACCCCAAACCCAACCCCAACCCCAACAACAGCAACCAAATCTTCCATTTGTTTTAGATGCTCTGTATTGCCAAGAACAACATTTGGAGGGAGGAGAGACAGAGGACTACTTCGATTCAGAAGAGGAAGATTGTCATTACAGTGATAATATTGTTAGCTCTAAGCCTCCACAGCTACTGGAACAAGACCTGTTCTGGGAAGACGAAGAGTTGACCTCTCTGCTCTCAAAAGAACAAGAAAACCCCTTGTTCCATAGTCTCGAAACAGACCCATCTCTGGGTGGGGCTCGGAGAGCCGCCGTGGAGTGGTTGCTGAAGGTCAACGCCCACTACTCATTCTCTGCTCTCACGGCGGTCCTTGCCGTGAACTACCTCGATAGGTTCCTCTTCAGCTTCCATTTCCGGAGAGAGAAACCATGGATGACCCAACTTGCTGCTGTGGCTTGTCTCTCTCTTGCTGCCAAAGTTGAGGAGACTGAAGTCCCACTCCTATTAGACCTCCAAGTATGTCTCACCAAAACATAGATCTTGTCATTTATCCTTAAACCCAAGTTTTGTTTTATCAATTCAATGATGGGTTTTTGTTTTTGTGTAGGTGGAAGATAGTAGCTATGTTTTTGAGGCTAAAACGATTCAGAGAATGGAGATGCTGGTACTATCAACTCTTCAGTGGAAGATGAATCCTGTGACTCCACTCTCTTTTCTTGATCACATTACAAGGAGGTTAGGTTTGAAGAACGGACTCTGTTGTGAATTTCTCAAGAGATGCGAGTCAATCCTCCTCTGTATCATTTCTGGTACCCATTAAATCATCAACACAACATAAATCAATTCCTCTGTTTTTGGTTCAGTTAAAGATTCTAATTATATAACTCAACATTACAGATTCTAGGTTCATGTTTTATCTTCCCTCTGTATTATCCACTGCCACAATGCTGCTCGTTTTTAGTAGTCTAGAGCCCTGTCTCGCAGTAGAATACCAAAACCAACTCTTGGGTATTCTTCAAATCGACAAGGTTTGTACCTTCTTGTCAATGCATTGATCTATTCCAATTCTTTCCATCATTGTGTTCTTGAATCTTGATTGTTTATGTATATACCCATATGTTGAAAACAGGACAAAGTGGAGGATTGCTATAAGTTAATGCTAGAATCAACATCAGGAATTCACCAATCCAACAAACGAAAGTTCCGATCAATGCCCGGCAGCCCAAATTGTGTCACAGATGTTTGTTTCAGCTCCGACAGCTCGAGCGACTCGTGGGCCGTGACATCCTCGGCATCTGCTTCGGCGTCGGTCTGTTCCTCGCCGGAGCCATTGTCAAAGAAGAGCAGAGCTCAGGACCATAATGCAACTGCAGATATTCTGAGCTTCCATTGCTAGACTATCTCAATTGCGTCATGACCAGTTTTTATTTTTATATTTATGTTAAATAACATGATATGTTCTGTTTTTTTATATGTGCATGTTAAATTGCCTACCATCTCTGCAAATTTCAAATCCAAGAACCAAATCAGAGAGAGTGAGAGAGAGATATTAGAGATGGGGTATGGAGATTGGAGGTAGAGATGGTTGGCATTTTATCCGGAGAAAGTAAAGAACATTAGAGCATATAGTAGCAATGAAGACTATTTCCATTATTATATAAATATTTCTATTCCTCTCTGTAAAGCCAGCCTTAATTATTATATGAACATAAGTTTTATTTATGTCAATAAATTGTCAAGTTCAACATGTCTTCTTGTTATGTTATATTAGATCACAATGTTCATATCGTCAGGTTTTTTGACATTTTTTTTTTATTATTTTAAATTAGGATTTGTCATTCATCTTTGTTAGTATTTTAGTAGAACACCATCTTCGGTAGTATTTTAAACAAGAAGCCTGTCATGAATATGTACTAGACAGCTACGTGAACAGTGATAAAATATGAGAATAGACCATATAGAGGTGTTTTGGCAACTTTAGTAAAAAACGAGTTTTTAGCTTTTTTTTTATTTATTTTGTATCACATCATTTCTTATATTTTTTATTCATAAAAAAATAAAATAGATTAAAAAAATTTAAAATTAATTTTTTATCAACTTTTCAAAACACTCCATAGTTTGCCATAAAGTCTTTGAGATTTGTAATTGGGTAAATTGGACTTTCTTCTCTTATATTTGGTCACTTTCTTTGGTTTTTAAAATTTATTTTTTTCTACCCTAGTTCTTTATATTTTACTCTTTTAAGTTGATTTATGTTTAAAATTAGATATAAAAAAAATAATACATTTAGGCTCTGTTTGGTAAGAGTTTTTTGGATTATTTTAGTCACAAAAGATAAAATAGGCTATTTTAATTACAATAAATAAAACATCACTTCTAATCCATAATCATTATACTCTTCTCTCATAAAAAAAAAGTCAAAGTCTTTCCCAAACTAAATTTTTTAGCGCATGCTAAAATAGTTAAAAAAGTTAAAAAGTCAATCCACTTCTTAAAAAGAGGCTAACAGCCAAGTGATATAAAAATATTTTATTATAATAACTTACACTTCTGATATAAATTAAAATTTTAATATAATAATATATATTTTTTATGAAATGTGATAGTTATTATGATAATTTTTTTTAAAAAAAAATTATAAGTAAAATAAGAAAAATTTGAAAGATAAAGAATTAAGGTGATAAAAAAATAAATTTTAAGAGTTAAAAGTGAAAAAATTGACCACAGGACCAAGTGTTATTTACCCTTTGTAATTCAATGGGGAAGTACATAAAATAATTATAAAGCCAGGGAGGTATGTACTCGCGTATGGTAAAAGTAAGTTGTGACCTTGTTATAAATTCACTTGCACTTTCGGTGGGATTGTAATTTTTCCTAAAGTTTTATTATGAAAAATAATTAAGATTCACATAAAAAATCTCGCACTTATATTCATAATAATGTGATATTATGTCTATTAATTTTTGATTTATTATACATCTAATAAAATAGTATTTCATCTTTTTGTCATATCATTGTAGATGGATTTATAAATTAAAAGTGTTGGACTGTAGCATTACTCATATATGGTGGTGTTTGGGAAGCAAGTTCTCAAATTTTTTTCTCATTTTTTTCACTAAAAGACAAAAGTTTTGCAAAACAAAAAAAAACACATCCAAACAAAATATCACATCCAACCCCATAATCATTTCACTTTTTCTCTCATAAACATCACATCCAACCACATAAAAACCCAACTATCTTCCCAAACATTAAAAAAATTTTATCTCATAAAAACCTACATCTAATAAAATCTACATAAAAACTCACTTCCCAAACACCCACATTGTAAATGGATTTGGATATTATAACGTAAATTTTAAAGGTCTAACAAAAAAGGAGTGATTTTCGGGTTAGATCCTAATGAGCTGAGATCCCAGAGGTTATTTTTAGGTAGTGTTACATAGCAGGGCCACTCAATCATGTACTGATAAGTCACTGATTCGCATACAGACGGAGATTCAAACCCACATTCCTAACACTGGGTACGGCTCACCCAAACTTAGAAGGTTGATCATACCAATCATATATGTTGTCGTTCAAGTAATTGGTTTTGGGAAGAATGGAACCTAGGATCTCAAGACTTATACCTCCAGCCCTTATCGAGTTGTCACACCCCTGAATTAATTATAATGTAAATTTTAATAGTGTGAATGATGAAAAATTATTAAATAATCACAAATATTATATACGTAAATGAAAAATTACAATATGTACTAAAGTATTCATTGCTTTTTAATTATAAGTCAAGATCTCTCATTCTTTATTATACCCTTGTTCTAAGCATATTTTTTTCATTAAAAATTTGAGTAAAAATTGTGTTTAAATGGAGGATTTTAAGTTTTTATCAAAACATCGGTTGGCCAGGCGAATGTCCGACGGGTCAACTTGTCAGTATATTTTTTTTCATAAATTTTTGCTTAGAGGTGGTTATCCGGTGGTGAAAATCTAACGGCTATAAACAGTGATTTGATGAAAGCTCTCAGGCGTCCTCAATTTGATGAAATATTTTTGATATTCTCGATTTGATACTAATCTGATGAAACTATTGCAGTAGGAAAAATGCTATTTTTTCGTCAAATTTAAATTTGATGAAAGAATTGATGAACCATTGAAGATAATCTTAGAGCATTACATAAAAAATTATAGGGAATTACATTCTAGTGGGATATTTTTTATTATTTATTTATTTTACGCAAATATGGAAGGGTGCAAGTCACACTTGCACCCCCATAGATTTTCATTTGCACTCCATCACAGAATCACTTACACCTCATATATTTTTATAATTTTTTTATTTGTCTCACTGTCCTATAATTCTCTCAAAATTATATGATATTCTCAAACTATTCAATAGTTATTCAAAAATTTAAAAGGAAAATCAAATGAGAAAGAGTAATATTATAATGATCATGTTTATATATTATATTAGCTTTTCAATGCTTTTCACTATTTATGTCGGTTACTAATGCAGGGATACACATTATAAGGTGTGTTAGTAGATCGGATTAAGTCGGATAACTTTCCATTTGCTATTCGTTTGAAATGGGACGGATTAAGAAAAATATTTGCATCTATCTACTAAGGTCATTGAAACTATAGCATATTGATTCGGGTCATTTGATTGGGATGTGTGTTGGTTTTTTAGCTATTTTAGTCTGTGGTTAAAAAGTCCTATTTGTGATGAATTTTTTAATTTTTTAGATTTTTGTGAGGAAAAAAATGATTATAATGTGATATTTTATTTTATTAGATTAAAAAATTTATTTGATTTTTTTATAACTATTTTAACCAAAAAGGCCTAGAGCTTTTTCTTCCTAAACAAACTCTCAATGGATGTTTGTCCAATCTTAACACATTATATAATAAATGAATTGTGACACATAAATGTGGTAATTGTAGTATTATTATTTATGGAGAAAAATGGACACTTTGGTTGCATGCGAGAGGAGAGGAACATTGTGTCGGCCACTGGCAATTTTTCTGGTTTAGATTTGCGAGTAATATTTTTGTGGGAGTTTGACCTCGATCCAAGAGCTGTTCTCTGTTAAGACTTGTTTGTGTGTTGTATTTTTTGAATGAATTGCTAATGAGGTTCATATAGTCTAAAGTCTAAACACCCCCCATTTCGATTATTGCAACAGTTTTCACAGATTATACAAGGAAATACAGGGCTCAATGTAAATCTTTTTAGTTTCTGCCAATTTGTATGAGCTGTCTTTCGCAGCTTACTATTATGCTTTTCAACATCTCAAAAAACAATAAAGTAATATTTTTCAGCATTGGGATAGGTAATGTACAAATTTAATCAGCACTGCTATTTTAACACAAATTTATATTATATTGTTGGAAATAATATTTTATGTTGTGTTTTGTTATTTTAACATTATTACACTTAAATACTATATGATTGAAGTTGCTTAAATAAAGTGTATTAATATATTTATTTGGTCAAGGTTATACTTGAATGGTAAGAATCAATTGGTCAAATGAAAATTACATTTAATTCATTCAGTTGTTTGGATGCTTCAAGGCTTCTCATTCCCAAAACATAATGAAATTGCACTCTCTAGAAAGTGTTAATGGGCATCAATTTACAAATCTTATCATTCTCATACATAATTTATAATCAAACCAAACACTTTAATTAAATACATGAATCTTAGTACTAGTAATGATTTTTTTAAATAATGAAATTCCATCGATTTGTTAGATGAATGTGGCACTAAATCATTTACCTAAAATTAATCTATTTTTCTAGTTTCGTAATGCTCAAAATTATTAGATCATTCCTCAAATTTATATAGTTCAAAATTTTCACTTAATCTTACCGTTGTGAGTGTTCTGGATTAGAAAAACGAAGATATTTATAGATAAAGAATTCATGATTGATGAATTTAATTATGAACAGAAGGTTGAGTTTCATAAACTATCATCATCATTAAAACCTAAACCCTGAAAACAATATGTTTTTTAATACTTGTCAAAAATTTGCATCATTAAGTACTGATAATACGGAGTGTCGTCGTGTATAGGCTGGACCGATCCAAGCTCCTCAGGCCCACTGGAGAACCTGCAAACAAGTTCAATCGGGAGACGGGGTAGTCCCCCGGCGAACCCTCCGGTGTGTGAATTAGTAAGGGTGATAGGCAAGACGTAGAGAGAGAGAGAGAGAGAGAGAGAGATAGAAAAACTTAACCTTCTTCTTGTCTTCGAGCTTTGCTTATATCCTCTGGTAATCATTTCGTTGTCTCAGCCGTTCTGACCTTCCCGCCGAAAGCTTGCGCCGTGGTTCGTCTTGTTCAGGGTGAGGGGGCGCCATCCCGGCTGAGTGGTGTTGTCGCAATAAATGCGGTGATGGGTTGCATTAATGGTGATGTGCTTATGGCAATAACTTTGCAGATCTTTGTCTGCTGACATGGCCTATTCCGCGCCTGCCATGTGTCCGGGCATCATTGGCCTTCCCTGCTCAGTTGGCTTCCAGTTGTACCGGGTTTCAGTGACCGGGTTGCGTAATGGGGTCTAGACGGTGGGCTTGGGTTTATCCATGGTGGGCCGTGGTCCTTGTGGGCCTATCCCTGTCAGTAGTCCCCCATTTCCGAGTGCAGCTTTAGTCCAACGAAGGGAATAATGATAAGGAGGATGGTGGACGAGGCCGAGCAAAGGGGGGGTGACCGAGCGGACGGGGACGACCGCAAGGGTGATCGAGTGGGCGAGGCCGACCGCACGGGTGACCGAGCGGGCGAGGCCGACCGCACGGGTGACCGAGCGGGCGAGGCCGGCCGCAAGGGTGATCGAGTGGGCGAGGCCGACCGCACGGGTGACCGAGCGGGCGAGGCCGACCGCACGGGTGACCGAGCGGGCGAGGCCGGCCGCAAGGGTGACCGAGGGGGCGAGCACGGGGCTCGAGAGGCGGCGTGTCACGTGGTGATGTGAAGTGGAGAAGACAAGGTGAGGGCAGAAGTCAGTGCATCTGGGCCATACACGTGTCAGGATTTCGGGGGAGGGGAAACGTCAAGCGTTGGATTAGGAGTGAAGCGTCAGGGGATTATTATGGGCATTGATGAGACAGTTTTGGCGGATGATTTGAAAGGTTTTCAAACTGGCGAAAATTAACTGGGACCCTTGGAATACGGGTAAACCGTGGGGATTTGGTA
Source organism: Camellia granthamiana (assembly GCA_036172215.1). NCBI lineage: Eukaryota > Viridiplantae > Streptophyta > Magnoliopsida > Ericales > Theaceae > Camellia > Camellia granthamiana. The sequence continues at coordinate 145,614,379 of CM069905.1, read as the reverse complement.
TCATTCGATTTACTTACCTGTTTTCAAGAACCCAAAACATTCCAAGTATCACACCATTTGTTGCGCGCGATACACCATTAGAGCAGTTCTTCGACTTCCTAGTGCCTGCTGCAGAAGCGATCCGCAGACATACTCTAGAGATGGCGCGTGAAGGGGACGTGAACGTGAGGGTGGATCCTCTGGGAGACGACGATGCGGAGGAATTAGCCGCACAATACAGGACGGAGAGGGTGGGGGAACCAGGGAGGCGTGTCCATGATTCCACCGTGGTAGTCGCGGCCCAGCCCATCAGCCAGGTGGAACCAGACCACTGGCATTCGAGGGCCGACAGATCCCTAATTACGGCGGCGGAGTTGGAGGCTATCCGTGAGAAGTACCAAATTCCGGTGGAAGTGGAATTACAGGTGCCAGAATCGGCGGAGAGGCCGTCTGACGTCAAGGTGGGGGCGTTCTCCCTCTACGAGGAAGCTCTGAAAGGGGGGTTGAGGTTGTCTCTGCCGCAAATCGTGGTAGATGTGCTCAATCACCTGGAGATAGCACCAGGGCAACTGATGCCCAATGCATGGAAAATCCTGCTGGCCTGCGCCAGTGCTTGGCCGAAGGCGAGCGGAGGGGTGGCAATGACGGTGGAGGAGTTCTTTGGATGTTACAAGGCTGCAGGCCAGCAGGAGACTTGGGTCACCCTCCAGGCGTTGGCAGGGAAGGGTTTGGTGGCTGGTTTACCGACGTCCATCAAAGGTTGGAGGCCGCGGTGGTTCTATGTGTCCATCGCTGGGGGGGTTGGTGTGCGCACTGCATGGAAGGTGCCAACCAAGTATGCAGAGCTGAAGTTGGGGGCGGCGGCGGAGGAACGGGTAAAGAAAGTGAAGGAGTGGAGGGAAAAGGAGAAGGTGAAGTGGGACGAGTTGGTGCAGCCATCGGCGCTATTTCAGGCGGGGCTGGGCCCGCGACCGATCGGGGGGGACCTCGACCGATCGGAGTTGGAGGCCAGAAGGAAGGCACAGGAAGCGGAGGACCAGGCCGCTATGGTGAAGGCTCAGAAATTCAAAGAGGCTCAGGATGATCGACCACCGCAGCCGCTTGCGGGGGAGAGGATTCGACCTCGTCCCAAGCCCCTGGGGGAGAAAGATCTGAGCGCATTTGAGCCGCGGAAGCTCCCTGTGGATCCTGTGAAGGAGAAGGCCAGGAAGGAGGCAAAGGGACTGAGGAGGAAGAAGAGAAGTGCCCCAGAGGGGGCTGCAGAGGAGCCTAGGCCTAAGAAGATGAAGGAGGCCCCGATGGCGGAGGAGGCCCCGGTTGCAGAGGGGACTGCAGAAAGGGAGGTCGTCGCAGAGGTGGTGGACGTGTCCTCTCAAATTAGGGATGTTGTGCCAATGAGGGCTGCGATCAGGATGGGGGTGGGGACCAGGGATCCTGAGCAAAGGGCGGAAGAGCGACCCCAAGGGGGTCTTGAACAAAGGTTGGAGGAGCGACCCCAAGGGGGTCCTGCGCCAAAGGAAAAGGGGGTCGGTCTGAGCACCACTATCTACCATGCGCGGGCTGTGGCTGGGAAACTTGAGGGAGATGGAGGCCCAGCTAAGGCGGTGGCAGATCGGTTGGTGAAGGTGGTGGAGGAGTCGGCATTGCGCTCGGCCGCTGGATTTAGCGAGGCGGACCTGTTCAGGGGGCTGTGCTCCGCCCAGATGGAGGTGACTACCCTGGCAGGGGCCTTGCTGAGGAAGGCTGCGGCGTCCAAGATTAAAGCTGAAGAGGCCAAGGCAGACCTCACCAAGCTGAAGGAGGAGAGTGCTTCATGGAAGACTGCCCACACGGAGCTGCCATCTGTCAAGTCGGGGTTAGAGGATGCACGCCGCAGGGTTGTGTCGCTCGAGTTCCAGTTGACTGGTGAGCAGAAGAAGTTAGAGGAGGCCAAGAAGGCTCATGATGTGGCGGTTGAGCGGCATGAGGAGGCCATGAATAATAACGAGGATCTTGTCAGACAGAGAGACGAGGCAGATGCTAAGGTGGAGGCTCTGCAGAAGGCGTTGGAGGATGAGTTGGCCAAAGCAGAGGAGGAGAAGGTGAAACTGAGGAGGGAGTTGGAAGTGGAGGGTGAGAAGGCGAGGGCGGAGAGGGAGATCCTAAGGAAGGAGGCGGAGGAAGAGAAGGTGAAACTGATTGCTGAGGGGGAGGCCTGGAAGAGGGAGCTAGAGGCTGAAAGGGCCAAGGCTGCGGCTGAGAAGGAGGCCCTACAGAAAGAGTTGGACGAAGAGAAGGCGAAAGCGGCCTCAGAAAGGGCAGCCTATCCTGATCTTTGTGTTGCGGCTGTTACCCAATTCAAAGGGTCTCCTGAGTTCCAGATGGCAATTGACGCAGCAGTGGCCAGCAGCTTGGCAAGGGAAGAGTCTGGGGGGGCTGGCTCATCGCGGATGACGGCTGAAGGAAGACCTGAATCTGAAGTTATAGAGAGCTTCCAACGCTCAGATTTTTATAAGCATGAAATGGCAGAGTTCTGGGACAGCGGCTGGAGAATGTTCAAGCGCAAGGCTGAAGAGCTGTTCCCAGAGCTTGACTTCAGCAGGGTGGTGGTTGAAGAGGATGATGTGGTCCAGTCCCCCCTGGACGAGGGGATAGAAGAAGCAGATCTTATCTCCAGTGAGGAGAAGGAGTGATCTGGAGGATAGGTGTACTTGGGAGTTTGTGGTTATTTGTTTTGTTTTTTTTTTTTTTTTTTTTTTTTTTTTTGGAAGGTATGTAAGTAATTTGTACACACATTTTTGAATGAATAAAATGGCAGTTATGGTTCGAATTGATGATTCCAGTGTATTTCCCCTTGTGTTGGTCTGGCCTTGGTTTGTTTTTCTTGTGATTATTTTGTGCACTGATGTTTTCAGCAAAGACTTGTGCCAGGCAGTAGGGCAAGGTGAAACTAAAGTCATACCAAAATGCAAGCCAGAATAGGATGATGAATGATCCAATACAGAGTGAAATAGCAAATTTGTTAAAGTGTGGGTGGAATCTGGGAAGTAATTTGTTGAAGATGTGATGTGCGAATGAAATATGGGAGAGCATCTTTAAAATATTGACTAAGTGTCAAATTACCTTGAAAGAGTAGACCGAAATGTAATGTTGAAGATGTGATTGGCAAATGAAATATGGGAAGACATCTTTAAAATATGACTAAGTGTCAAATTATTTTGAAATGGTGGTTAAGCGTCAGATCATGATTGAGTGTTGTGCTTTACGAGTTTTCATTCATAGGTCGGACTGGAGCGTGTAGAAATGCTCAGGTTTGGTTCTGACTGCGGCTGTTGAGGTTTTGAGGGGTGCGCAGTGCTCGGTCTAGCTGAATCCTTTGTACGTGCTCAGGTCTGGCTGAGGCTTTTGAAAGTGCTCAGGTCGGACTGAGGCTTTTGAAAGTGCTCAGGTCTGGCTGAGGCTTTTGAAAGTGCTCAGGTCTGGCTGAGGCTTTTGAAAGTGCTCAGGTCTGGCTGAGGCTTTTGAAAGTGCTCAGGTCTGGCTGAGGCTTTTGAAAGTGCTCAGGTCTGGCTGAGGCTTTTGAAAGTGCTCAGGTCTGGCTGAGGCTTTTGAAAGTGCTCAGGTCTGGCTGAGGCTTTTGAAAGTGCTCAGGTCGGACTGAGGCTTTTGAAAGTGCTCAGGTCTGGCTGAGGCTTTTGAAAGTGCTCAGGTCTGGCTGAGGCTTTTGAAAGTGCTCAGGTCTGGCTGAGGCTTTTGAAAGTGCTCAGGTCTGGCTGAGGCTTTTGAAAGTGCTCAGGTCTGGCTGAGGCTTTTGAAAGTGCTCAGGTCGGACTGAGGCTTTTGAAAGTGCTCAGGTTTGGCTGAGGCTTTTGAAAGTGCTCAGGCCTGGCTGAGGCTTTTGAAAGTGCTCAGGTCGGACTGAGGCTTTTGAAAGTGCTCAGGTCTGGCTGAGGCTTTTGAAAGTGCTCAGGTCTGGCTGAGGCTTTTGAAAGTGCTCAGGTCTGGCTGAGGCTTTTGAAAGTGCTCAGGTCAGACTGAGGCTTTTGAAAGTGCTCAGGTCTGGCTGAGGCTTTTGAAAGTGCTCAGGTCGGACTGAGGCTTTTGAAAGTGCTCAGGTCGGACTGAGGCTTTTGAAAGTGCTCAGGTCGGGCTGAGGCTTTTGAAAGTGCTCAGGTCGGACTGAGGCTTTTGAAAGTGCTCAGGTCGGACTGAGGCTTTTGAAAGTGCTCAGGTCGGACTGAGGCTTTTGAAAGTGCTCAGGTCGGACTGAGGCTTTTGAAAGTGCTCAGGTCGGACTGAGGCTTTTGAAAGTGCTCAGGTCGGACTGAGGCTTTTGAAAGTGCTCAGGTCTGGCTGAGGCTTTTGAAAGTGCTCAGGTCTGACTGAGGCTTTTGAAAGTGCTCACGCTGCAAATAAAAATTTCAAGAAAACTACATTCAAACAGTTGAATTATAGCAAGTGGGAACTGCCAATCGATATCTGTATTATGTATTAAAAAGGAAAGTACAACAATTTTAACAATACAAAAGCAAGGATTCATTGATAGTAACGCTTCAGATGTTCAGCATTCCAAGGATGGGTCAGGTCTCGGCCATCCATATCTTGAAGTCGATAGGTGCCTGGCCGCGGGCGGGCCTTCACCACGTAGGGACCCTCCCATTTGGCTGCCAATTTGCCCTCGGTTGGGTTCTTGGTGGCAAGAGTTGCTTCTCTCAAGACAAGGTCGCCAGGAGAGAACTCCCGTGGTCGGACTCGGCGGTTATAGTGTGTTCTCATTTTCTGCTGATACGAAGCCAATCTGACAGCGGCAGTCTCTCTGAGCTCCTCGATGAGATCCAGGTCTGCTCGACGGAGTTCTTCGGCTGAGGAGAGATCTGGATGTAAGATCCTGGGGGTGGGCAGACCGACTTCCACAGGAATGACCGCCTCGGCGCCATATGTTAAACGAAAAGGGGTCTCCCCAGTGGGAGTCCGGGCAGTGGTTCGGTAAGCCCAGAGTACATGTGGTAGTTCCTCAGCCCAAAGGCCTTTAGCAGCTTCGAGCTTAGTTTTGATGATCTTCAGGAGAGAGCGGTTGGTGACCTCAACCTGGCCATTTGCTTGGGGATGACCGGGGGAAGAGAAGCATGGTTGAATGTGGAGGTCTGCACAAAATTTCCTGTATTTAGCGTTGTCGAACTGTTTGCCGTTGTCTGAGACGATGGCCTGGGGGATGCCAAATCTGCAGACAATTGATTGCCAGATAAACTTGGTGGTGTTCCGCTCGGTGATTGTGGCGAGGGGTTCTGCCTCGACCCACTTGGTGAAATAATCAATGGCGACAATTGCGAACTTGGTCTGGCCTCGACCGGTGGGAAGTGGACCAACCAGGTCGATACCCCATTTGGCGAACGGGTAAGGGCTACAGAGATTGATCAGCTCAGTGGGAGGAGCATGGGGGATGTTGGCGAAGCGCTGACACTTGTCGCATTTCAGCACGAAATCGGAGGCATCTTTGTTGAGGGTCGGCCAGAAGTAGCCTGTACGGAGTACTTTGAGTGCGAGAGACCTGCCCCCCGAATGATTGCCACAGATTCCTTCATGGATCTCTTGCATTACATAGGTTGCTTGGGCGGGGCTGAGACACCGCAGGTACGGTCGTGAGAAACCGCGCTTGTAAAGGAGGCCGTCGACCAGAATGTAGTTAGCTGACCGAGCTCTGACCTTGGCAGCCTGCTGTTGGTCATCTGGGAGTTCACCAGTGGTCAAGAAGAGGAAAATGTCGGATGCCCAAGGGATGGGTTCCGTCTGGAGGAACTGGACTTCTTGCGGGTCGGGTGAGATGGCCGGGTGAGTCAGGTATTCGAGGCGAACCCCATGGCTGAGGTCGGATTGGTCGGCGGAGGCCAGCTGGGCCATCTCATCTGCTTTGGAGTTTTCCGCCCGAGGTATGTGTCTGATGTGGAAAGTGTTGAAGAGGCGGACAAGGGTGAGCGCCATGTCCCTGTAAGTCCGCATTGTGGTATCCTTGGCATCGAATTCACCGGTGATCTGACCGACGATGAGTTGGGAGTCACTGAATACGCGGATGTGGCTAACACCAATATCTTTGGCTAAACGGAGTCCCGCTACCAGTGCTTCGTACTCGGCCTCATTGTTGCTGGCCGCAAACAAGAGGCGGAGGGCACATTTGAAATAGCCCCCCTCAGGGGATGTGAGGATGAGGCCAGCCCCGCTTCCTTCCCTGCGAGACGAGCCGTCGACATTGAGTGTCCAACAATGAGGATCTTCGGGTTCTGGGGGAGTTGTTGGGGGTGCTGGATTTGTGGTCGGGACTGGATTGGTGAATTCCAAAATGAAGTCGGCTACGGCTTGGCCCTTGATTGCTGTCCGGGGGCGATAAGTGATGTCGAACTGGCTTAGTTCTACTGACCACTGCATTAGTCTTCCTGAGAGCTCGGGTTGTTGCATGACTTTCTTCAGGGGCTGGTCGGTGAGAACTACTATGGAATGGGCTTGGAAGTAGGGGCGGAGTCGTCTGGAGGCGGTGACCAGGGCCAGGGACAGCTTTTCTAATAGGGGGTAGTTCTGCTCCGCTCCCCTGAGGGCTCGGCTAATGTAGTAGACCGGCCGTTGGACTGAGCCGTCCTCCCTGATGAGTGCTGCACTGATGGCAGTGCCGGATACTGCTAGGTAGAGGAAGAGGGGCTCGCCGGTAATTGCCTGTGAGAGGAGGGGAGGATTGGCCATACACTGTTTTAACTGTTGAAAGGCTGCTTCTGATTCAGTTGTCCACTCAAAAGTCTGCCGCAGGACTTTGAAAAATGGCAGGCACTTATCCGTTGCGCGGGAGATGAAGCGGTTGAGGGCTGCCACTCTGCCGGTGAGCCTTTGGACCTCTTTAACGGTTTTGGGTGACTGCATCTCGACCAAGGCCTTGATCTTCTCTGGATTGGCCTCGATGCCGCGCTGACTGACCATGAAACCTAGGAATTTGCCAGATCCCACGCCGAAGGCGCACTTTTCTGGGTTGAGTTTCATCTGATATTTGCGAAGGGTGGCAAAGGTCTCTCGTAGGTCGGTGAGGTGGTCAGCGGAGAGTTTGCTCTTGACCAGCATGTCATCCACATACACTTCCATGTTCCGTCCGATCTGATGGTGGAAGACTGTATTGACCAAACGTTGGTAGGTGGCCCCAGCATTCTTTAGTCCGAACGGCATGACACGGTAGTGGTAGGTCCCCCGGTCAGTGATGAAGGATGTGTGTTCCTGGTCGGATGAGTGCATCACAATTTGGTTGTAGCCTGAAAAAGCATCCATAAAGCTAAGCATTTGATGACCGGCTGTGGCGTCGACTAATAGATCGATGCGGGGGAGAGGATAGCTATCTTTGGGACAAGCTCGGTTCAAGTCGGAGTAATCGACGCAGAGACGCCACTTGCCATTGTTTTTGCGGACCAGGACCACGTTGGACAACCACTTAGGATAATCCACATTGCGAATAAACTGGGCCTCGAGGAGTTTGTCAACCTCTGCGGCTATGAGATTGTTGCGCTCTGGATGGAAAATACGCTGCCTTTGTCGGTAAGGTCGGAAATGAGGTTCGATGCTGAGGCGGTGAGTTATGAAAGAGGGGTCAATGCCTGGCATGTCTGCATGGGTCCAAGCAAAGACGTCTCTGTGCTCGGTCAGGAGGGCGGTGAGGTCGGCCTTTGCTTTGGGAGGCAGTTGACTACCGATTTTGGCTGTTCTGAGTGGGTTGGTGGGGTCGATGTTAACTTGAACGAGTTCCTCCACAGGTTCACCTCTGATTAATTCGTCCTCATCTCGGGCGTCAAGTCCTTCAATGATCATCGCCTCCTTCAACTTAACTTCTTTGAGGGAGGCCACATAACATTCTCTAGCGACGGTCTGTTCTCCCCTGACAGTTCCGACCCCGAGATCGGTAGGGAACTTGAGGGCAAGATGATAGGTGGATGTGATGGCTTGGAAGGCGTTGAGGGCAGTGCGGCCGAGGATGATGTTGTAGGCAGATGGGCAATCAACCACCAGGAAGGTGAGCAACTTTGTGGTTTGCCGTGGGTACTCTCCAATGGTGATGGGGAGATCAATGGAGCCGACAGAGGTCACTCGGTCACCAGTGAAACCAACCAAGGGGGTTTGGAGTGGAGATAGGCTTTCCTCCCCGAGTTTCAGTTGGCGGAAGCAGTTGAGGAAGATGATGTCCGAAGAGCTACCATTGTCGATGAGAACTCGTCTGACTTTATAGTTGGAGACAACGGTGGAGATGACGAGGGGATCATCGTGAGGATAACGGATGCCAGTGCAGTCGGTGTCCGTGAAGGTAATGGGTTCTGTCCACTGCTTGGGTTGTTTGAGGGGCCGGTCGACTGTAGCGACTGCTTTGTCTGAACCCTGTCGTACTTTTCTGAGCTCTGCCCTCTGAGCCGAGCGGGATGGCCCCCCACAGGCGAGACCACCTGAAATAACTCTAATTTCGCCGACCGGTGGAGGTGGATTGCCTTGAGGCCGAGGTTGTTGGGGGGGTCGGTCTTGCCCCTGGTCTGGTTGAGCTGGCCGGCGTGGGGGGGTGTGTCTGCGATTGTCTCTGTGGGGCTCGGTCCTTTGTCTCTGTTGGGGGCGGGCGTCTGTGAAGCGGCTTAGACGCCCCTGGCGAATGAGGGTCTCCACCTGGTCTTTGAGGCTGATGCAGTCGTCGGTGTTATGGCCATGATCCTGGTGGAAACGGCAATATTTGGACTGGTCTTTACGGTTGGAAGGGTTCCGTGGAGGAAGAGGCCACTTGAGGGGGTAGTCCCGTTGGATCTGGTTAAGAACTTGTTCCATGGGAGTATTGAGGGGGGTATATTGCTCGAACCGACCGGGGGGTCTGGTTGGGGCTGACCGGTCGGCACGAGGGGGTCGGTCGGCATAGCGGGATGTTTGGTTATGATGCCGGGCGTTACTGGGTTCTTGGTCTTTCCTCTTTTCTCTGGGGGCCAGATATTTAGTCGTGGAGTCTTGCCGAGCGGCTAGAGAATCCTCGGCGTTCATGTACTTTTGGGCTTTGGAGAGCAAGGCTGCCATGGATGTCGGGGGGTTCTTGGAGAGGGAGAAGAGGAAATCGGATGACCGCAGACCAGCCATGAAGGCTGTGAGGATGACTTTATCGTCATTTTCAGCAACTTGTAAGGCTTCGGTGTTGAAGCGAGTGACGAAGCTGCGCAGTGACTCCCCCTCGGTCTGACGGATGTTGAGGAGTTGGGTCGCCGGACGTCGCTGGCGTTGGGCCCCGATGAAGTGGTTCAGGAAGGAGTCGCTGAGGTGTTGGAATGTGGAGACCGAATCCGGTGGCAACTGACTGAACCATAGCCGGGCCGACCCCTTCAGTGTCACGGGAAAGGCTCGGCACATGATCTCGTCAGGGAAAGCATGGAGGATCATGAGGGTACGGTAGGTCTCCAGGTGGTCGACGGGGTCGGTCGTTCCGTCAAAGGGGTCGATGGTGGGCATTTTGAACTTGGCGGGTAGGGGTTTGTCTCGGATGGAGGCGACAAAGGGGGAGTTTGCTGTGGTGGAGGGCTTATGTTGGATGTTCTGCATAACCCCTTGGAGCTGGAGTTTCATGGCTTGGAGTTCGGCGTCCCAAAGGGGGATGTTGTCGCCGCTAGAGGGAGATAGATGTTGGACGCTGCTAGCTTCTCCCTCTGGAGCCGGAGCTATGACTGATGGACGTGGGGGTGGAGGAGGCGGATGTATATGTGAATGAGGGAGTTGCAACCCCCCCGAGTTGGGAGGATTGGGTTGTGGAACAGTATGGCCTGGAACTTGTTCTGGATTGGGTGGAATATCCGGAGGTGGAGGTATAGGGAGGTTTCTTTGTAGCAGAGCATTGATTAGGGCTTGGTTTTGTTCGGCCATACGGTTGATGCTATTGGTGAGCTCGGTGAAGTACTGTGGTGGATTGTTTGGGTTGGGAGGGTCGGTTTGGTGGTCGGTAGCATTATGGTGGGAAGCCATGGATCTAGTCGTGACCATACACTTGACGGATGAGGTGAGAAGGTTATTGGAACAGGGTCTCCGGCGGCAATGAACACAACTGGCGCACGGACAAACCGGGTCCCACAGACGGCGCCAACTGATAATACGGAGTGTCGTCGTGTATAGGCTGGACCGATCCAAGCTCCTCAGGCCCACTGGAGAACCTGCAAACAAGTTCAATCGGGAGACGGGGTAGTCCCCCGGCGAACCCTCCGGTGTGTGAATTAGTAAGGGTGATAGGCAAGACGTAGAGAGAGAGAGAGAGAGAGAGAGATAGAAAAACTTAACCTTCTTCTTGTCTTCGAGCTTTGCTTATATCCTCTGGTAATCATTTCGTTGTCTCAGCCGTTCTGACCTTCCCGCCGAAAGCTTGCGCCGTGGTTCGTCTTGTTCAGGGTGAGGGGGCGCCATCCCGGCTGAGTGGTGTTGTCGCAATAAATGCGGTGATGGGTTGCATTAATGGTGATGTGCTTATGGCAATAACTTTGCAGATCTTTGTCTGCTGACATGGCCTATTCCGCGCCTGCCATGTGTCCGGGCATCATTGGCCTTCCCTGCTCAGTTGGCTTCCAGTTGTACCGGGTTTCAGTGACCGGGTTGCGTAATGGGGTCTAGACGGTGGGCTTGGGTTTATCCATGGTGGGCCGTGGTCCTTGTGGGCCTATCCCTGTCAAGTACTATACCAAATTCATAAGGTCCCAAAATTAATTGAATCATCTTATCTTTAGTCACGTTGCTATCTCAAGTATAGATCAATAATTCATTTTTTTTTTTTTTTTAATTTTTTTTAATCCCAAATCCTACTTGGCACTTCAGGTAAATCTCTATATAATTCTATGGTACCTAAATTCATGTCATTTATTTATTAATTAATTCTTGCCTATGCATAAAAACAAAAGAATCAACCCATTGATTTGATCTTACTTTGAACTTGATGGTGGCACTAAAGACACCCACAAGAAGGCTTGCATGTGCTTTCCTACTACTTTAAACTAAAGGGAATCATGACTTGCCCTTATTCTTCAATTTTAATTACTCCTATACCCATCTCTCAAAATTTACAATAATTTTAAAATATTATGTGATATTTTATATAGTTTGTCAAATTAATGACATTGTAAAAAAATGTTACAAGTAAAACAATTTTGATATATTTTTATAAAATAATTGATAGACACAGTAATAATTACTTAACATATTTTACAATTTATCATATTTCGGAAACATCACGTAAATACTCCAAAACTTCTAATAGTTTTTTCTCAAGCAGGTATGTTTTTGGTATGCTAAACTCAGTTAATAATGTTTTATTTATTATTATTATTATTTTTTGTTTGTTGAAGTACCGTGAATGTCGGAGTAACATACAATATATATTTAATATAAAGTTTGTTCATTTCCACTCATGTTGACTATAACACAAAAAGGCACTACTGGCTCAAGTGGATCATGTAGGTTTTAGTAATGTCCATTTTCAAAGATTTGCATTAAATCATGTCACATTCAATCCTTTGTCCTCTTTCATTGTTTTTATCTGCACTGTGGAGTTGTAGGCTGCTAAACTTCTTGCACAAATTTAAGACAAAGTATGGGTGTTCCCTCATTATTTAATTTCTTTATTCTGTAAGTACGACTTTATGTGATTATATATCTTATATGCTCATCAATAATAGGGGACAAATAGGGAATTTAAAAAATTCTTAGAAAACAAAATGTGTAACGTAAATTTAAATTCAGTCAAAAGTAGGCCATATCTAAAATGAATTTAGTTCACACGATTTATTTTTGACGATTTTTCAAGTAATTATTTTTCTATTTCTGTAACATATTTAAAAAGAGAAGGTTATCATATGCTCTCCTACTATTAGAAAGAAATATCATGTGTCATACACCCATGTTGCAATGCACTCATATGCATTGAATCATATCTTAAAGTTCACGTGCTTTAAGATTCTAATATGATCTCATAATTAGAGGTGCATTAGAATGAGAGCATAATTTAAAAACAGAAGTTCTTTAGCTATGCTGGACCTACTAGATAATGTGTTACACCTATCTGTAATGCATAATGGGCAGGAGGGAAAATCTAATAAAAGGACCACAAAAGAAAGGACAGGATTAAGCCAGATCAAAAACCAAAAGGGGCCATAAGAGAAGATTTAAAAGAGGATTTAGGCTTCGTTTGGGGACTGACTATTTTAGCCAAAAAGTCAAAAAGCCAACTAAAACTAGTCACATCACCTCTCTACTTTTCTGCACATCTTTTCGTAAAAAGCCAAAAAGTTACTAAAATAGCCTGTTCCCAAACGAGGCCTAGAATGCAATTAGAATCACTAAGACAAAGGCAACACAAAATGGGGGGAAAAAAGTTAAAAGAAGGGGAATGTTGAAATTGGGGGACAAGATCTTTTGATTTTGTTTGAGATGTCTTGGTTTGCCCTTTTGTTTTCTGCTTTTGTTTGTTGAGAGAATAGACTTTATTATATTTCAACTCAAAAAGAGAAAAAGATAAAAAAAAATTAAAAAAAAGAAAAAAAAAAAGAAAAGAAAAGAAAAGAAAAGAAGAAAAGACAATGATAGGAAATGGATTGCCGATCATAAGATAGAGGGAGTTGGTTCCAGTTAACACCTTCTCCTCTTTTGTGGACACTGCCATCTTTAATTCCTAACCAATTGGTCATCCTTTTGACCTAGTAAACATAATTTTTTTTTTAATTTATATTTGTCTTTTCTATTTTTTTAATTTTATTTTTTAAATTCGTCTTGATTAGACGATTCTAAAAAATTTGAAAAAAAAATGATTGAATTTGATAGGTCAAACATATCACATGATCATGCCACCAGTTAAAACGAAAAAAATATATGATTATTTTATCCAAAATATGAAGAAAAAATAAAATAAAATTGATTATATATCCCTCTACAATTGAGAAGCAAATTACCTATAATATAGATTGCATCTAGTAAAAAATTATTGCTCGTGTTGATGAAATTTTAATAAATAAATCACTTTATTCCTATAGTTTAGTTGGCCCTCATTTAATTCCTTAGAGGTTAGATTAGAGATTTAAAATACAAACCACATCTCATATAATATAAGCAACTATAAAAAGTCGATACATGCGTAGATTGTCTCTCGTGAATTAAATTTGCTAGGACTCTCTTTACATATGGTTGTATGTAGTGGTCTAAGTCTTGATGAGAGTTGACAAAATAGTAGATGGTACATGTTTGATAATTCAATAGGGTCTCTTATATGATAGTTATATATTAGAGATTTAAAATACAAACCACATCTTATATAATATAAGCAGCTATAAAAAGTTGATACATGCGTAGATCGTCTCTCGTGAATTAAATTTACTATGACTCTCTACATGTGGTTGTATGTAGTGGCCAAAGTTTTGATGAAATTTGACAAAATAGCAGATGGTACATGTTCAATAGGGTCTCTCATATGATAGCTATATTCCGATTAATCAAATCCACTGATCAAATATGTGAAAATTATAAGCTCCCGTAGTTAACTTTAAGATTTCAAGGATTAATTGAGTGGTAAAAACTAATGATAATATTTAAAGTTTCGAGTTCAAGTTACTCTAAAAGGTCATAAGAAGTTTACCTAGTTGTTAACTTTAGGATCTTGAAATTAATTGAGGTGTTTATAAACTATACCGGATGCGCAATTATCTTAAAAAAAAATAATCTTTAAAAAAAATAGCGCTATTAATGAATGGATGGCTTTTAGCCACAATAAATGACCCAACAACTCATCTGAGTGGCAATTGTATAGTTTTTTTATTTATTTATTTTTATTTTTATATCTTCGTGTTTTAGTATATTTTTTTTGTTGAGATAAATGTAATTTAAATTCACTTATAAAATAAAATATTTGTAAAAAAAATCTACAAAAATTCATTAAAAAAAACCAACATATTTCTATATATATATATATATTTGTGTTTAGTAAACTTTTAAAATTTATTTATAAATATTTTAATTTTTAGTTACAAGTCTAACTTAGTTGGCTAAACTTGTTCATTTCTAATTATTAGTAAAAAGAAATAAATAAAGAAAAATAGCGACTGTAACAAAAAAAAAAAAAATTGAAAATAAAATAATAATATCCATTTACATAAACTCAGTTTCTTACAAATGCAAAAATTTGTGCAAGTAAACATTTCAAACGTAAGCAAATATTTAAGATTTTTGGGCAAGGATTAGAAATAGCTCAATGTTGATTGTTTTTCTTTCCAATCTTTTATTCATGGTTCTTTTTGCAGGAACTTATTTTTATATTGAAAAGATTATACTTAAACAAAAGATATATATAGAGTTCTATCATATTTAAAATTTATATGAATAATTAATTGATGATTTTAAAAGATAAAATATTAAGTTCAACTCGAAAATAAACTTTAAGAACATTAGGTTGAAATATATGTAAATTCTATAATAAACTAAGAAAAGATAAATATAAATCATTAACAAAATATCATCTTTTTGGGATATTTACATCCCAATCCATAATCGTTTTTATTTAAACATTTTGTTATCTTTTATTTGAATTTCCATTTTGTGGTTCAAATCTAAATAGTTATATTTTTATATATTTTTTTCATCTCTATTTTTTTTGTTATTCATATATAAATAGTTATCTTTTTATTTTAAAAATTAAAAAGATTAAGCTGAAAAATATGGAAATTCTACAACAAGCTCATGAGAATTTATCATCTTTTTGGGATTTATATTAAAAAAATATATCATCTTTTTGAAATTTATATCTCAATCTTAATATTTTTTATTTAAATTTTTTTTATATTTTATTTAAATTTTTATTTATGGAATTTTATTATATTTAAAATTTATATGGATAATTAATTAATGATTTTAAAAAATAAAATATTAAATTCAACTTGAAGATAAATTTTAAAAAGATTAAGCCGAAATATATGAAAATTCTAAAATAAACTCACATAAGGTAAATATAGATCATTAAAAAATTTATCATATTTTTGAAATTTGTATCTCAATCTTAATCTTTTTCATTTAAATATTTTTTTTTATCTTTTATTTGAATTTTTATTTTTCAATTCAAATCTAAATAGTTATATATATATATATATTTGTATATATTTTTATCTCTAGTTTTTTGTTGTTCATATATAAATAATTATCTTTTTATTTTAAAAATTATTTGACTGTTTTTTATTTAAATATTTTTTAATTGTTCATATATAAACTGTTAACTTTTTATTTTTAAAATTAATTGACTTGTAATATTTTTATTTTTTTAAATATTTTTATCTATACCTCTTTGTTGTTCATATCTAAATATTTGTTGTTTATATCTAAATAGTTATCGTTTTATTTAAATATATATAATCTTTTTGGCTTTTGAGATTTAGATAATTGACATATGATCAAAAATTAAGAAAAGTGAGAGGAGAGACTTGAGACTTGAGACTTGAGACTTGAGAGGAGAAAAGTGAGAGGAGAGATTTAGATAAAGGGTCATAAGAAGTTTACCCTGGTCGTTAATTTTAGGATGTTGAAATTAATTGACGTGTTTATAAACTATACCGGATACCCAATTATCTAAAAAAAAAATACTTGTTTTCATTTTTAAAAAAATACTTTTCAGAAAATTTTACTTTTTTATTTTTCGTATTTTTTTGTTTTTACTGAATTTTTTTAATATTTTAAGCAATTTTTTTACTTTTTAGACACACTTAATATAAATATACCTAAAAAGAAAAAAAATTGTAAAAAAAATCTTTTAAAAATTTACTAAATACCAAAAATACAAGAAAAGTATAAGAATTCAGTACATTTTTTGTATTTTTATGTATTTATTAATTTTTAAAAATATTTTTTCATAAATTTTTTACTTTTTAGATACATTTAAGTAAGGTGCATCTAAAAAAGTAAAAAAAATGTTTAAAATTTTAAAAATATTCACTAAAAACAAAAAAATACGAAAACTAAAAAACTCAATTTTCAAAAAATTTAATCCAGAAAACTCAAATCAAACATACTGAATAATCTTTTTTAAAAAATAGTGCTATTAATGAATGGATGGCTCTTAGCCACAATTAATGATCCAACAACTTATCCGTGTGGCAATTGTTTGTTTTTTTTTTTAATTTTTTTTTTTATCTTCATGTTTTAGTAATTTTTTTTTAAAGATAAATGTAATTTAAATTCACTTATAAAATAAAATATTTGTAAAAAAATCTACAAAAATTCATTAAAAAAAACCAATATATATATATTTGTGTTTAGTAAACTTTTTAAAATTTATTTATAAATATTTTAATTTTTAGTTACAAGTCTAACTTAGTTGGCTAAACTTGTTCATTTCTAATTAGAAGTCAATTGGTCAATTTTTATTAAATGTAAAAGATTGATTAAATTTATCTTCATTGAAGGGTTGTATGAATTTAGTTCAAAAAGATTTAAAAAAAGAAGAGGTTGTATGAGTTGTTTATTTCTTTCCATTATGATATTTCTTATGGTAGTTGTTGGACTTCTAACTACATTTTGTTGGATTATAATTATTTAATTTAATGTAATTGTTATTAAATTTGTAATGAAGTCCTAAAAAAAAAAAAAAAAATTTGGGCAAGAAATCCTTTATCTCATATTTTTGGAGAGGACTCAAACAAAAAATTCCGTCTCTAAAATACTTACAATCATACTGAAATGAATGTTTTTTAACAGAATAACAAAGAGGCTTGAAGATAAAAGATTACATCTCTAATGATACTTAAAGTGGCTAAATTGATCCAGAACAGCTGTCTTCAAAATGATCATTAATGAGATTAAGAGGATTATCTTATTCATTAATCACCAATTCCATACCAATTATAGCCTAATAGTAAAAAAATATTCATCCAATACATGAAGTACAAAAACCAAGATACAAAATTTATGAAATGGGCCCAACATGTAAATTTGATTGGAACCAGACTTGCTCTTGAATCTGTCTCTATATCTGTAGTTTTTGGCAAGGGTAAGAGGAGTATATGCAAATACACATTCCATGCGTGATTGGTATAAATTGAGAAGAAGAAGAAGAAGAAGAAGACCTTTCCAGATCCTGATTATCCAAAGAATGAGATTTTATTTTATATTTTCCTGGTTATTTTTATTGCAGGTACAGTTGGTAAGATGCAATCACAGCCACAGGATCAGCATCCAACACAATTAATGGGTTTTGGGGGTGTTCCTTCTTTCTTACTCTCTGCTGCTTCTCTGAGGTGTCACAATCTCAGGTAAATGCCAAACATACCATTCAACCTTGCCATGTAAAGACACCACCTTCCTTAGCATTTATTTATTCTGTGTATAAATAAAAACAAGCTCTATTATTTCTGGGCCCGCATCGTACTCGTGGCACAATCTGCTACGGTTAAAAACAATGTGTAAATGTTCTACATGCTATTTTTTTTTTTTTTTTTAACCTGTAAATTGTGTTTTGTGTTAATTTGATAATAATAGTTCTAATTATATCAATTTTATTTTTTATATTATATCAATTTAGTTCAATTGGTAATACTCTTTTAAAAATTAACCTAAAATTAAAGGGTAAAATAATTTATTCAATTTAGAAAAGCTAATGGGGTGGTTCATTGGACAAACGCATGCTTTTTTGAGAGGTCACTTACCATTGAATTGGGTTTCTAGTCCTCCTACAAGGCTTGTTTAAAAAAGGTCACTTACCATTGAATTGGGTTTCTAGTCCTCCTACAAGGCTTGTTTCTTGGCTTTCTTGCAATTCTTTGTACGTAGTTTCCATTAAAAAAAATAAAAATAAAATTGATTGAGGGGTTAGTATCAAATTTAAAATTGACCAATTTGGCTCTTAATTTTTGTCAAAATTTTTAAGTTATCAATTAGATTAAATTAATATATTATAAAAAATTAAAGTGTAAAAGTGATATATTGAGACTACATTAATCAAATTAATACGAGACAAAATAAAAGAAATGTGAGAATAATTTATCTCTTTTTTTTTTTAAAAATGATTTGTGGCACTAAAAAAATAGACACTAATGCCCCTAATTTCTAATTTGGGTAATTGTTTTTTTCTTTTTTTGCCTTAACTATTTTTCTGTTTTTCTAATTTGGGAAATTTCGGGGCATTAGTGCCCCCAATTTCGGGGCACCAATCTGGGTTGTTTTTTTTATTTTGGGTCTCTCTCTCTCTTTAATTTGCTATGTGTGTGTAACATTTGATAGAAAAGTGAGTTGTAACTAACAAGAAATTTCTTCGTGATGTGAACCCCATCAACCCACTATCGAAGAAATTTCTTGAAAAAATTGACGCATCTTCAAAAGTAAAAAATACAAAGCTGACAAAGGCAATCAATATGTAGCCAGAACTGTAACTTGGTGTATGGATGCATATAGTTAAAGTAATGCTACAGATACAGGATTGATGTAAAAAATATTTACAAAAATTATTGTATTGTTTAAATTCATTCAAAATATGAGCCATACAAAAGTTATATATGAAAATAATTTATTTTTTTTTGAATATATTTCTGTACATATATCCTTACTGATATAGTTTGGTCCTCCAATTAGGGTTAGATGGACCTCATCTTTTGAAAAATGCTAGAGGCCTTAAAAATTTTACTAAATTTTTTCTTAAATGTCTTACACAGGTGTGCGACCTACACCATGTAAGTCTTATATGAATCTCTCACACTCATGTAAAATATTTAATAAAAAATTTGATAAAATTTTTGAGTACTCCAACTTTTTACAGTGCAAGAGGCACACAGTGGACACAAAAAATCCTGGTGGTGGGGGGCCATTGTGGGGGGAGCACAGCACAGTTATAGCTAATGGGGTACTGAGTATACTGGCTTTTAGGTGTCAAGGGACCCTTTATGGGGCAGAAAGGGACAATATATACAAGTATTTTTGGCACTGTAATTGGCCCAAATCATTAAACTTGGAGGCAAAAGAAGAGAACCCTTAGCCAGGGAGGGAGGCTATGCCAAAATTCTCAACCTAGGTTGTCCAACCAATCCCACCTTTTGGATGAGAGATGTCAATTGGTCTTTGGCTTTTAGTAGGATCACTGGCCATGGGCATTTTTTGTTTTGATTTGATTTCAACCACAGGGTAAAAGCAACTAAAAATTTATTTATATAGAAAAATATTATGTTATTAGAAAATTATTCTATACTTGTTAGAGTCGCACGATCATGTGAATAATAATGGATTCAAGATTCAAAATTAAGAAGTTAAAGATGAATTTGATCGTGTTAATAAGACAATATAAGAATAAAATTTTAATTCCAAATCGAAGTGAGAATTTATTTATTTATTTATTTTTGGGTCCCTCCGACTCCCTCTAGGTTTGCCATTCATGTGGGCCTCTTATATTTAGGGCGAGCCTTACATGATAGTGTGGCTCACAAAATAACTTTTTATTTTAGAGATTATGTCTCAATCTTTCTCTAATCTTTTATTCTAAATCCTCTCTCTGCTATATGATTAGAATCAAAACTATTTTGTATGCGATAAAGTCAAAGTTTGAGAGAGGAATGTGAGAGAAATGAAGAGAGGAATATGAGAGAAATGGAGCAAGGAATGTATGTTTTCTAGTCTTATAGATACCATATCTTCACTACCTAACCTTTGTGAATAATTTAGCATCTTGAAAAAAAACAAGAAGCAACCATTGCAAAAAATTAAAATGGCATAATTTGGTTTGTGTTAAATGAACATCATGGTCATCAAGTCACTGTCCAAATAACTTTGAGTACTCCAAGTTATTCAAATTTCTATATCGTTATATATAAGTTATTATCCAATTAATTAACTTTGAGTATTCAAAAGTAATGTACGAGTTATTCAAATTTTTATATCGTTATATGTAAGTCATTGTCCAATTAATTAACTTTGAATATTCAAAAGTAATGTACGAGTTATTCAAATTCTTATATCATTATATGTAAGTCACTGTCCAATTAATTAACTTTGAGTATTCAAAAGTAATGTACAAGTTATTCAAATTTCTATATCGTTATATGTAAGTCATTGTCCAATTAACTTTGAGTATTCAAAAGTAATGTACGAATTATTCAAATTTCTATATCGTTCTATTTGGCAAAAGGACTATCATTAAGAGAGCATTTAAAAAAATGAAACAAGATCATTATTGTTATTTATTTTTTATTTACTTCAAGTTGTTGTAAAAGGGAAATTCATTCCACTTCATTTTATTTATTTATTATTATCTTTTAATCTTTGATATTATCTTCTGTTTTTCT
This sequence comes from Camellia granthamiana, assembly GCA_036172215.1. Taxonomy (NCBI): domain Eukaryota; kingdom Viridiplantae; phylum Streptophyta; class Magnoliopsida; order Ericales; family Theaceae; genus Camellia; species Camellia granthamiana. The sequence goes on along the minus strand of CM069905.1, from coordinate 145,594,109 downwards.
ATATTGATTGGTTTGATATATATTTCATCTAGTATTTTCTATGAGATTTTAGTTTTTAATTATTTATTTATTAAATTGTTGGGAGGGATAAGGTGGTAATGAGATTTCAGAGTAGAAGCCTTAGTTATTAATGATTGTTGATCTCAGCCCTAAACAGGTTTGGCAATGGCATTTTTTTTTTTAAAAAAAAAAATCTTAAAAAAGTTGTGTTTAGTAAAATGATTAAAAAATCCTTTTTTTTTTGGTTAGTGGGAGAGTTGAGTAGGTTCTTTTAGCTTTTTTATCCCAAAACAAATAGGCTTTTTTATTTTTTGGGGCTAAAGTCTAATGGACTGGGCTTACCTCCAGTACTGAAATAGACTGGATCGTTCGTATTGGGCCAATGCTGGAAAGGAGCAACAAAGTTTTCCAAGAAGAACCCAAACCCAAAGTTAGAAAAAAAAGGCCTTTCACTAGGCCCAGCACAAACTGTGACCCACATTCAAGCCCGAAATCTGATAAACCAAACTTCTCCGGTATTGGGCTTGGGGCTGCATCATTTGTATCCGGAGGAAAAACAGTGGGACAGATAAAAAAAATTACAAAAATATAGAGGTGTAAGTAAAAGGTTATGGTTGCACCCCTCCGTATTTGTATAATTTTTATATTTTTGAATTTTTTTTTCCCCACTGAAATTTAATTCCCTTATATCTATTGCTCAAGCATCCCCTAATTTACTTGTAATTGACAGCTGTCAGCAGTCTAATTTGGTGTTTTTTAACCGTTTAATTTAAAAGTTGATGATTTATAACCCAAAAAAAAAAAAGTTGATGATTTAAATGCATAATTTAAATGTCGTATTTGGTTCATGAATTTAGATATAAAATTTAAAATAAAAACAAAAAAATAATTAAAATATAATTACATTTCACATATTTTTTATATACTTTTTCTTTTTTTCTTTCTAAATCTATGCTCAAATCTATAAATCAAATACAATGTAAAAATATCTTATGGATGTAATAATCATCTCAATTTCATAGATGCAGTGAAATTTTTTATTTCATAATTAATGGTGAGAAATATCCACAAAACGGAATTTTAGAAAGTCAATAATCATTAAATTTTTTTTTATTTGATTGTATTTCTTAATATTTTTATTTAGTTTTTGTATATAAATCTTACTTTACATCATTAAAAATATTTAATATTTCACATTATTATTTAAAAAAAAAAACTATCATACATTAAGTAAATCATCACATAAATAATAGCTAATTTATCTAAGAATTATTTTAGACAACCAAAAGTAGAATAACAAAGGCATATTATAATTAATCAAAATGACTAATATTAAATGAAAGTAACAATAATTTTGTTTAATCAATTGTATCATGAATTAAAATAAATTTAATTTTAATTCCCATTATATTTAGTTAGTGGTTTAAAATTTTTGACATGCTATTTGTTTTTTTTGGTTATATTGATTCATTAAACATAAATAGGTTTGGAATGATCACAAAAAAAAAGAAAAAAAAAGTGTGGAAATGCATTGAAGTTGAATTGACAAACATAAAGAATATAAATATTTAAATTATTCAAACAAAATTAACATTTTTAATATGAGATCTCTTCCATTTGCTCAAATTTTAAATCTGAATAAAAAAAATAAAACAAAAAAAGAAGAAATTTGTGGCTTAATTCTCAAAATAAATGAGTTATGAAAATAATGTGTTATTGAGTTAATTACTTAAAGTCCTATTTATAAATGTTATGATAGCCCAGGTCTTTTTAAAGATTTTTTGAACCAATAAGTTCTATTTAGTAAACTGAGATATTATCAATTTTTCTCAATTTTTAAAAATAAAAACATTATCAATTTGTATAGTAATGTTCCAGATGATTCACTAACTGATGAAAAAAAAAAGAAATATGAGATTAAATATTTTTGTCCTTCTACTTATTAGTTTGATTAAACTATCCAATAAAACTGAAAATATTATCAAATTTTTCAGTTTTAAAACTGATAACATTATCAGTTTTTTCATTTTTAAAGGTTTTTTTTTTTTTTTTTTTTTAAATTTTGCACATCAATGTTCTATCATCATGCTCTTTTATAGACACAATTTAATTTGGTTTTTTCAAATTTTTTTTAAAAATTAGTTTTTTTTTTTGCTCATAATTTTTTTTATAGTTTTTTTTCTATTTTAAAGTTTTGGAAATCAAAATAAATATCAAATCATCATGTTCTTTTATAAATAATCATAAATGATGAACAATCATTCTTTGAAGGGAATTCGAACTATTAAAAATTAAATGGGACTTGAAGGTCCAAAAAAATTGTAGTTAGGACTTAATGGAGTATAAATTCATAAATTAGGACTTGTGTATAAATGTCTCTGAGTTATTTCAATAGAATAATCAACAATAAAAAATTAACTGATGAATACATTTATAGTATAAACCTATATCCAATACATTTTGATGTGTTCTTCATTTTCAATCTAACATCTGCAGCAAAAAAAAATTAAACACAAATAGTCAATAGATGAGAGAGTTACAAATTGATAATAGTAGCACTTTAAAAAAAGAAGAAGAAGAAGAAAAAAAAAAGATAGAATAAAATCTCAATTAAATGACACGTCATTAGCAAAAAGAAAAAAATAAAGAAAAATAGCAATTGTAACCAAAAAAAATTAAAAATAAAATAATAATATCCATTTATATAAACTCACTTTCTCACAAATGCAAAAATTCATGCAAGTACACATTTCAAACATAAAACAATTATTTAAGATTTTTAGGCAAGGATTAGAAATAGCTCAATGTTGATTGTTTTTCCTTCCAATCTTTTGTTCATGATTATTTTTGCAGGAACTTATTTTTATATTGAAAAGATTATACTTAGACAAAAGATATATATGGAATTTTATCATATTTAAAATTTATATGAATAATTAATTGATGATTTTAAAAGATAAAATATTAAGTTCAACTTGAAGATAAATTTAAAAAAAAATTAAGTTGAAATATATGAAAATTCTATAATAAAGTAACAAAAGATAAATATAGATCGTTAAAAAAATTATCATCTTTTTGGGATATTTCTCAATCTTAATCTTTTTTATTTAAATATTTTGTTATCTTTTATTTGAATTTCCATTTTGCGGTTCAAATTTAAATAGTTATATTTTTATTTATATATATTTTTTTTCATCTCTATTTTTTTGTTATTCATATATAAATAGTTATCTTTTTATTTAAAAAATTAAAAAGATTAAGCTAAAATACATGAAAATTCTACAACAAACTCACATAAGGTAAATATATGAGAATTTATCATCTTTTTGGGATTTATATTAAAAAATATATCATCTTTTTGGAATTTATATCTCAATCTTAATATTTATTATTTAAATGTTTTTATATTTTATTTAAATTTTTATTTATGGAATTTTATTATACTAAAAATTTATATGAATAATTAATTAATGATTTTAAAAAATAAAATATTAAATTCAACTTGAAAATAAATTTTAAAAAGATTACGCCAAAATATATGAGAATTCTACAACAAACTCACATAAGGTAAATATAGATCGTTAAAAAATTTATCATATTTTTGGAATTTGTATCTCAATCTTATTCTTTTTTATTTAAATATTTTTTTATCTTTTATTTGAATTTTTATTTTTCAATTCAAATCTAAATAGTTATATATATATTTTTATCTCTAGTTTTTTGTTGTTCATATATAAATAATTATCTTTTTATTTTAAAAATTATTTGACTGTTTTTTATTTAAATATTTTTTAATTGTTCATATATAAATAGTTAACTTTTTATTTTTAAAATTAATTGACTCGTAATATTTTTTATTTAGTTATTTTTTAATCTTTTATTTGGCTCTTTATATTATTGGTTGAAATTTGAATAGTTATCTTTTTATTTTATTTTTTTATATTTTTATCTATACCTCTTTGTTGTTCATGCCAAATATTTGTTGTTTATATCTAAATAGTGATTGTTTTATTTAAATATATATATAATCTTTTTGGCTTTTGAGATTTAAATAATTGGCATATGATTAAAAATTAGGAAAGTGAGAGGAGAGACTTTAGAGGTGACACGTAGGAAAGAAAATTCGTCAAATTTTAGTATTAAAAGTTTGAAAAATTCTCATACTTTAATACATTTACTTTTATATATAGTATAAATAATTCTTAAATTTAAAAATAGTTGAGAAAAGTTTCGAAGGTTATAACAAATTTTGAATTTTGATGATATATTGCAACTTTATATACCTCCGTTTGGGAAGATGGGTTGGGTTAGGTTTGAGGCTATTTTAGTCACAAAAAAATAAAATAGGCTTTTTAGTCTAATAAGATAAAACATCACATTCGACTCATAATCATTATATTCTTTGTCTCACAAAAAGTTTAAAAAGTCAAAAAATCATTTTCAAACGAGATTTTTTAGCCCCAAGCTAAAATAATCAAAAGGTTAAAAAATCAACCCACTACTCAAACGAATAATCAAAATCCAAACATCATTGCCCCCCAACTTTCCAATTATTGAACATTTTCAAGTTGTTTAAGTTATTTTAAGCTGTGAATAAATTTGACATAAATTTTTAAAATTTAAAAAATTATAAATATAAGTTGCACTAAATAAGTTTACAGGCAGATCATATAAAAAAAAAAGTTTTAAAATATTTTTTTTATTTTTATTTTATAAAATATATATTAAAGGTCGGGCCAGCAATGGACAAAAGTGAATGCAAGACGTATTTGATTCTCAAAAAGAGTAATGTTAGAAATTTTCTTAAAATTTCTACTAAATATTTTACATAGCTATAAAATCTACATATATAAATCTCACACCCATATAAAATATTTAATAAAAATTTTAATAAAATTTTTGAGATTTCTAATATTTTTTTCTCACATAAAAGAACCTCAGCAGTGAGCTTAGTGAAATGCGTACATCCCCATTATTACACATCACAAAACTTTTTGTGTTTACGTGGGTTTCACAATTGCCAGTGCTTTGTCCATCCAGCGTTCCATTGATATATGTTGGGAAGTGTTTGCTTGTGTTGTCTTTTAAGGGGTATATTATATGCATAATTTATTAAATTATGTAAATTTTTATAAATTTATATAAATAATTTTACAAAAATATTTAAATTGAACAGAAATTTGCATAAATCTATTTATAAAATTTTGAAATTCACAAAATAACATAAATTTTTACAAATTTACATAAATAATCTTATAAAAATGTATCAGAACTAACTGAAAAAATAAAATTCTTAACCGCTCTTCTATACAATACCTAAATTATTAATCGAAATAAAATTTTAACATCATTAAAAACTATTAATTAATTTGATGTTTTATTAATAAAAAAGGCTATTTGTTGTAAAATTAAAAACCCAAGGGGGCCGGATATAATTTATAGAACTATAGGGGACAATTTATATTTTAAGTAAATTTTAAAAAGTGTGTTTGTAATTTATCCAAAACCAAAAAACCAAAAAGTGAGCAAAATGCTTTCCAAATGGGTTGGCCCCCAACATGTGTACAAAAATATTACAATGATCATATTTACATATCATATAATGGGTACTTTACACAAACATATAACAAACTGGTAGAGGCCTTTTTTTTCGAAATATGTATAACATGCATTATATTTATGGGTTGAGATCTTTTTATTATAATGTTTGAAAATAAATCTTTTAAAAATATACATATATAATGGGTTGAGATCTCAATCCCATGAATATAATACATGTTATACATATTTTGAAAAAAAAAGAAGACCCTTGCTTTAGTGGCTTAGCTATTAAGCTAGGCCTGATGGTAATACAAGAGATGAAGAACAATGCATAATATAGCGTAAATGAATTTGGTGAGTAAATTCTCCACTATATTGTGTTGAGATGGTACGAATAATGCTGTTGTCGGGAAACTATAGATGTACAAATTGTTCACATCAATTTATTTACCTTAGAAAAAAAGAAAAAGACAATACAAAGCACTCTATCTAGAGATTATGGAACAACCACTTCTATAAAAGGATGAGAGGGATGCAAATGAGGGTTGGCAAAGTCCCATTGAGATTTATGGTTTGAAATAATTCACATATTTTTTATTGCCCCCGGAATCAGTGGGAGAAACGGACAAAGTGTCAAGCTCTTATTTTATTTTATTCTTTTTTTTTTTTTTTTTTTGACTGTAAAATATTTGTCCAATAATATGGTTGTCTAGTGTTGCACTACTATTGAAAAAAAAACAAAAAAAGCAACCATGGTGTGGAAAAGCAAAACCCTCCTAAAAGCAAAAGATTTTGAATGGGGTTAGTTCGTCGCCAATAATTCATGCATCTTGTTAGGATTATTTGTTTAGAATATTTCCTGTATTTAAGTCTGTTTGGTATAATTTTTTTTAAAAAATTGGTCTAACATCTCTCTCAAACTTTAAGTAATAGGAGAGATTCACAATATTTTTTTTTTATAACCTAAGGTCCCTCACTCATACTCATATCTCTCTCTCTCTCTCTCGCTCTCTCTCTATATATATATATATCTGTGAATTTTGGTCTACACTATAAATCTTTGATTCTCTCTCTCTCTCTCTCTCTCTCTCTATGTATATATATATAAGAATGATTGATGTTTGTAGTGGTGTTTTGAAAAGAATAGACTAAAAGATTAGTCCAAAACGCAGTTTGTACTTGGAAATGTAAGAAATTAGGTATGGCCGTGGATGATATCTCTGCTATTTGCATCTTCTTTTACAATTCGACATCCTCAAGCTTCTATAGCTATTTGTGTGTATTTTCTTTCTTGACTCTAGTATACTTAAAAATGAATATAGAGTTGAATGACAAATATGTTGGTGACTATGTCTTTGTTTTCTGTACAGACGATATATATATTTGTAAGACACATATTTGCATCACTTGTTGAGTTACTTCCTTTATAGAGGGAAGAATTAAATGGTTGATAAGAAACTATTCCATTTTTTTTTCTCTCTTTCTTCTTTGTATAATACACAGAGAAATTTCCAAAACACAGAGAAAATCAAAAGAAATTTCTCTAAATTTCTCTGAGTTAGGCGAAATTTCTCTAAATTTCTTTAAGTTAGGCGAATTTTCTCTTAGTCAAAATTTCTTTGAATTTCTCTGAGCTGAGTCCAAATTTCTCTAAGTCAGGCGAAATTTCTTTGAGTTTGGGCCAAAATTTTGATTAATTTTCTCTAATATCTGAATTTTTCCTGACCCATCAAATTATGTTTCTTGTTTAATTTTCACTGGTTAGTTGTGTCCTTGTGTGTAATTTTCCTCATGAGATGAATTTTCTCTGGCATCAGAATTTTCTCCAAATAACTTGGATTCACTTTACTCTATGTGTTTTACTTAATTTTCTATGGCTATAGTTGTCTCTTTGATTTTCTCTCTAATTTTCTCTGGTATTTTTTTTTTTTTTTGACCACATTAAACTCCCACTAATTTTTATTGTTTGTTTGATTTTGATTGGTTAGTTGTTCCTAGAGCTGAATTTTCTCTGGCATTTGAATTTTTCTTGAAATATTAAACTCTCACTAATGTAGGTTACTTGTTTGATTTCGCTGATTAGTCTTTTTGTGTATAATTTTTCCTTAAGATGAATTTTCTTTAGCACTAAGATATCTATTTTAGATTAATTTTATCTGAACACATTGGACTCTCTTTCTCTCTGTGCCTTGTTTAATTTTCTCTAACTAGTTGTCTATTTGATTTTCTCTAGCATTTGAATTTTCCCTGTCTACATTAAGCTCCTACTAATTTACGTTGCTGGTTTGATTTTCACTGAATTTCTAACTTTGAATTTTATTTTTGATCTTTTATGATAGTGTTTGTTGTTTTAAACTATGATTAGATTTTGTATTTTAAGTTCTTTGATGAACTTAGCATGGTATTTTCTTGTAAAAATTATAGAAAAATTGGTTTGTGAGGAGTTCAATTTTCTTTGGTTTGTTCAAAATACAGAGAAAATTGTGAGCGAATCAGACAAAATTGGTCAAAACACAGAGAAATTTGTTAGCAAACCAGACAAATTTCTCTATGCTTCAAAATTTCTCTGTATCAAAATTTCTCTGCTTCGAAATTTTTCTGTAAAAATTTGAGGGAACCCAACTACTATGAAAATATTTCATATCCTTTATATGTTTGTTTGGGTGGACATGAGCTTGGGATTGGACTAATAGTCTAATAAAATTATTAATCCGATATTTGGTTAAACAATTAAAGTACGGACTAATTATTTTAAACTTGACTATTAGTTAAGATAGGATACATAATCCAACGAATTCGTACTCCTAGGACTATTAGTCATGGGAATGTTAATCCAGTCCGCCCAAACAAACATGGCCTAAAATCTTAATATGAATGTGCCGATCAAAAAAAAAAAAAAAATAAAATCTTAATATGAGTGACCTTAAATAAAATTCCCCTAATTTTTCTCAAGTTGAAGCTTAATAATCATAAAGCAGAAAATAATATTATTTTTTAACTTTCAAATAATCAAAAAAAAAAAATTTAAATGTATTTTTTATTTCATAAGTTATAAACAAAAATTACGCAAACTCTCAAGATATACATATATATATATAAGCAGTCCCTACAAACGAGATGCCCATGCAATGAAAAAGGCAAAAACTATGCGTTGATGTGCACAATTTAGAAGCTCCTCAAAATCGTCCACCAACCGACACACAATTCATAAAGTGGGCTTTGTATTATTTAGTGGAGCAAACCAAGTGGAAACCCACAAGCCAAACCCCACTACAAATCAACCATGCATTGATTGAATTCAATAGCCTCCACAATAGTGTCATTCTTTTTATTTTCAACAAGGGTATGAGGTCTAAGAGTTTCAAGTTTTTATTTTTTTGATTAATTATTTTTTTAAAATGGATAAATTGTAATTATTGTGTTAATTTAAACTTGCATTTATAATTTTTATTATTTTTTCAAATTTTTTTAATTTATAAAATTTTCAATAGTTGTAGAATTTTTAATTCAAAAATGATTTGCGGCACTAAAATTGTGAGCACTAATGCCCCTAATTTCCAGTTTTGGTAACTTTTTTTTTTTTTTTTTTTTTTTTTGGCCTTATATAGAATTTTGGGGCATTAGTGCCCCTGAAATTCGAGCTCCATATCAGAGCTGTTTTTAATTATGAGTTTTGGTCTGTGAAAGTACAAATTCTGGTAGTAGGAAAAATAGTTAGATTTTTAGAAGAAAGTTAATCTAATGTGATAAAAAAATGATTTTGTAAAATTTTGAGTCAAATTTAACACAAAAATTTGATTTTGTCAAATTTTAACAATAAATTACCTCACCATATTAGAGGGCGATTAAGTTCCAACTAATTTTTTGTTTTTTCTCTTGACAAGCTTTTAACGCTGGGCTTGAAACTGAGTCAATAATTTCTGGAGGGACATTGAAAGAAAAAGCAAGTTGACTGGGGAATTCTATAAAAAGCGCACCAATGAGATAAATGTCTCAATCATCGACAAAATTAAAAATTAATTGTATTTTTTTTTATATAAAAGATATAAATTTATTAAAAAAATTATAATTTAATTATTAAAATTTTTAAAATTTACTATGAATCTATAATTATTTTTTAAAAATACTACTAATTGGTTATTTATTTAAAGGCAAATACTAACAAGTGCTCCATAGGCATTATTTAATAGTCAAAAGTGTGTAAAAAGTGCTTTGAAAATATGTAAAAATATTAAAAAATATATTAATTTAAAAAAAAATACATTGAAGTAAGTGAAAAATGTATTGTATTTGACAAATATTTTATCTTTTAGTTATACCCTAAGGACACTAGTTAGCAAGACCACTTTTAAAGGATTAGGTCTCTCTTTAGTCCGATTCCAATCCATAATCGAACTGAAGAGGTATTGTTCAGCCTAATAGATCCACTTTTGGACATAGTTTCGGTGATTTGAACTATTCATATTTTGAAATTCGTTGAGTATATCATTTCGGTAAAAAATCAAGTCGATCGGATAACGACAACTACGTTATCGGATAACGACAAACATGTGGTTGCAATCGACTTGATTTTTTGTAAGAATAATATACTTGACGAATCCTAAAATATAAACGATTCGAATAATTGAAACGAGGTCCAAAAGTAGATCTATTAGACCGAACAATACCTCTTCAGTCTAATTATAGATTAAAAAAAAGTCCAATTTTTTTTTAAAATTATCAAATACTATATTATATATATATATATTTATGGCTCAACACAAATTTCACGTTCTTCACGATCATGTGTGAGGCCTGTCAAATAACTTCTGAGAGAGAAAGGAGGGAAATTGTGGGTAGAGAGAGAATCATTGTCAAACAAAGCATCATCAATAATGAGCAGCATCTTGGAAGATTCCACGGCGATGTTGTAAGGAAATAAAGTGAATCTTCCTTCTTTTGTATGGGTGGAGCGATTATTTGGTAATCTAAAAATATTTTACATTATTTTATACGTGTTAATTGTCAAGTTATTTTTTACAATATTAATAAAAAAAATTATTAAAATTTACAATTTTAACAAATCAACAATAAATTAAGAAATTATGTAAATTTATTCCAAGACTATCACGTAATTTTTTTTTGAACTAGTACACGTAATTATTTTTTGAACTAGTACACATAATTTTTTGTGAGTACCTGTCGCAATCCACCCCAGACCAATGGTTGGGCTGCTGTTTGGATGTGCGATCTGCATCACTCTCCATTGTAATAGATGACACAGTGCCACCGATACCCCCATTCACTAGAATTTATTCACAATTTTGAAAATGATAGCTTCTGTATCATTGGAATATTTTAATCAGTTTTTTTTTTTTTGTGTTGGTGTAGTTACTACCAAAAAATATATATAGGACAAAAATAAATATAGACTCAGAAAACCATCATGATAAGATAATAAATTTAATATGTCACCGGATCTTTTATCTTTGTTTACTATATTAAATCATGTGATTTTATGCATTCACTATCATTAAAATAATAGTGATTACACGAAATAAATTATTCATTCAAGCGAATTGAGTCATGGAAGCGATTTATCTTTTTATAGAAAAGTATAGAGAAAAAAAAAGAGACATTCATATGGTATTTATTGACCTTGAGAAAGCATATAATAGAGTGCCCTAAGATATAATATGGTAGGTGTTAGCGAAGAAAGGGGTGACAAAATGTTACATTGATGTGATTAGAAACATGTATGAAGAGGTGGTGACCACTATTAGATCGCCTGTTGGAGAGACAAATGAATTTCCTATCACTGTAGGGTTACACCAATGATCTACCTTAAGTCCTTATCTTTTTGCTTTAATTATAAATGAGTTGACGAGAAATATTCAGGATGACGTGCTATGGTGTATGCGTTTTGTAGACGATATAGTGCTAGTGGATGAGACTAGAGAAGGGGTTAATACAAAGTTGGAGATTTGGAGAAAAACTCTTGAATTTAAAGGATTCCAAATAAGTAGAACTAAGACAAAGTACATAGAGTGTAAATTGAGTAACAGTAACAATGAAAGCAGATGAGAAGTGAAGATTGAGAACCAAGAACTGCTTAAGAGTGAACATTTTCATTATTTAGGGTCGATTATCACAACAACGGGGGAGATTGATGCGGATGTGGCCCATAGGATTAAAACGGGATGGTGTAAGTGGAGAAGTGCGTCTGGGGTACTGTGCAATAAACAAATACCCACTAGACTTAAAGGTAAGTTCCATAGAATGGCTATTAGACCAACGATGTTGTATGGGACGGAGTGTTGGGCAACTAAGAAATAACATGTAGATAAGATGAGTGTGGTTGAGATGAGAATGTTAAGGTGAATGTGTGGCAAGACTAGACAAGACAGAATTAGGAATGAGTGTATTCAGGAATGGGTAGGAGTAGCACCAATAGAAGATAAATTGAGAGAGAATCGATTGAGATAGTTTGGTCATATTCTACGAATATCAACAGAGACAGTAGTGAAGAGATGCAATACTGTAAAGGTAGATGGAAGTGTTAGGGGACGGGGTAAGCCTAGATTAACATTGGTTAGCGTTGTAAATAGAGATAAGGATCTACTTAATTTGACTAACGAAATGGCCTTTGATAGGGCCGCGTGGAGAAGAAGGATTCATGTAGTCGACTCCATTTGATGGAACTTAAGGCTTGGTTTGGTTTGGTTTGGTATGAATATTCAAACCCTTTGCGATTGGTAATCCTTCAAACCATCTGGTATAGTACACCATCTCAAATGACTTGCCTCCCCAAGATATAACAATCTAACTATAAGTTGTATTGGTTTAAGTCATATTTTGCAGAAGAGGTTAAACCCAAAATTTTACCTTAAAAACACCTTTTTAAGTTATTTGAAATCTTTCTGTAAACAAAATACAGAATATGACATAGACATATGAAAGATTCTTTGATGACACTTTTGCTTTAGCTTAGGCTCTGCGAATGCTTTAAGAAGGTTGAATTTATAAAAAATGAGAACAATTGCTGTAAGATGCAACCATATTTACTACAAAATCAATTGGATATTGATTTTCCTTTCATTTTCTCTTTCATATTTTTCACCATTCTTCACCCACCTTCAACACATAGTCAATAATTTGCATTTCTGATTTATTATTTATGTATTGACTTTACCATCATTTGCTTTGAGGTTTTTATTTTTTATTTATTTATTTATTTATTTTTATTTTATTAAATGGGATTGAATATAGATTAACTAAAAGAGTACAAATTTCAAGGATAAGTAATCCCTCCAGCATCATCATACATTTGGGTTGCAATACAATGAGGAAATTGGTGTAAAATGTGCAAACCATTTGATAATTGTAAACCAAAATTGGCTAGAGCATCGGCACATCTGTTGGTTTCACGGAAAATATGCTCAATTGAGTGCACTCTCAATTGATTCAACAGGTACCTGCAATCACATATGAGGTTACTGAGGTGATGAGAGTCATTGTGATCCACAAAAATGAGTTGTATAGCAAGTAGAGCATCCGTTTCAACTACTATATTTTTAAAACCATTTTCTAGGCAAAGGTTGAGGCCATCTCTTATGCCTCATAATTTAGCACAGATACTTGAAGTATTTCCAATATTTCTAGTGAAGCCAGCAACCCATCTTTCAAGATGGTCTCTATGAATTCCTCCATAACTAGCTGGGCCTGGGTTTCCTTTTGCAGCCCCATCAGTGTTAAGGTTAAGCTTGCCCGGATCAGGTGGTTTTCAACTAATGTGGCTAGTGATTGAGGATTTTTCCCCAGTCAGAAGTTAGTGAAGTGTTGCCACTCTAGTGCAAGAGTTGAGATGAGGTGGGGTTTAAAAAGGTTGGGTTTTGCGGGTGAGAAGCATTGAGAGTTTCTAGCTTTCCATATTTCTTAGCAAACAAGAGGGAAGACAATGGACCAGTAAGTGTTTTCATAGATTTCAACAGATAGGCAGTTGACCTTGATCCAATCAATAAGGTTAAGGTTGTAAAATGATGCATGGGTAAGGGGAATGCCTATAGAGTTCTAGTGGTTATTGGCTACAGTGCAATCATGCAGGACATGGATGGTTGTTTTAGGAGATGAATTGCAGAGGGGGCAGAGGATATTAACAGAGATATTTCGGTGATGGAGAAGAGATTTCGTGGGGATCCATTGGTGCAAGGCTAACCAGAAAAAATGACAGATGCGAGGGCTAGCATTGATCTTCCAAACCTAGGCCTAGTTGTCTCAGAGAGGGGATTTATGAAAATCCTTAGTAAGGAGATAGGCTGAGCTACTATTGAAGACATCATTGGGAGAGTATTTCCAGCAAATTTGATCTGGTTCATTAGAGAACCAAGGAAGAGAAATACTGTGGATTGAGTTAAGAAGGCTAGAGGGTAAAGTGAGAGAGATGTTAGAGAAATCCCAACTATTGTTGACCCAACAATCCTTAACCCAACAATCCTTAACAAAGCTTCTCTTCATCTCTAGCAATGGGGCTCTCCAACAAGGTGTCTAATTAAACCAAAACCACAATCATGGTACCAAAAGCAGGTATTGAGCCCACTTTTGAGCAGGATTTTGGTACCTACATTGAATAAATAAGAGCTTTTTTGAATGCCCCTCAAAGCAGGGGATGCCTTGTTAGCTTTTTTCTCTTTGTTAGGGTATTTAGCATTGAGGACCCTGGCCCAAAAGGCATTCTTCTCATTTCTCAGCCTCCAATTAAGTTTAGTCATAGTTACTTTGTTGACTAGGTTAGTTTGTCTAATCTCTAACCCACCAAGAGATTTAGGTTTGGTAACAATGTCCCACCCAATATCATGAATTTTTTTGGTCTCAGTGGTGGATCCCCAAAGGAAGTCCTTATTCAATTTGTCATGAGTGTTAGAGATTGACTTGGGGAGATAGTTGCATTGTATCACATAGCTAGGGATGGCAGCATTCACAGCCTTAATGAGGGTTTCGCAAGTAGGTCTAAAAAGCAATTTGTTTTTCCATCCAGCAAGCTTGGACTGAATTTTCTTCACCAGGAATTGGAAGGTAGCTTTGTTAGGCCTCTCATGGTGAATGGGGCACCCAAGGTACTTACCAAGATGTCTAGTTTTGGTATGTGGAGAAAATGTGCCAGGTGATTTTGAATGTTTAGGTCAATGTTAAAGGAGAATAAAACTTTAGATTTATGAAGGCTAATCACTTGACTAGACTGAGAGCAAAAGTCATCAAGAATTTCATTGATACAGCGGTAATTAGAAACTGTAGCTTTGCCAAAGAGAATCAAGTCATTAGCAAAGAACAAATGGGACAAGGGAGGCCTTTGTTACTGATTTTGATAGGCGACAACCTTGCCCAGATAACAGTGGTGGTCATGGACGATTGGGAGGAATTAAATTCAGGTTCCCATCTTCTGACGGCCAAAAAATTTTGACCAATGAACCAAGGACCCTCATTTAAGACTTTCTCAAAATCAGAAAAGAATTGGAATTTAATAAGGTAGTAATGGTTATCTAGGTCAATGCCCTGAAGATGGCCTGGGGGTTTACACAAAGTGTCGATTCTTTTCATGAGGAGGTTGTAGCCCAAATTTTTACCCATGAGTTTGATAATAAGGGACTGAGACCAAGGGTTACGAATGCGGGAAAGCTCTTCCTCAAAAGGAATGATCGAAACCAGATCAGGGGTGAATGATACATCCTTAGTTGAAGGAAGGAGGGAAAAATCCCCAAGAGAGGGAAAGGAAACAAGCCATCAGAAGGAAATGGAAGAGAGGGTGTTTCCTTGAACGAGATAGGGGGGTTAGAAGTTTTACCAGGATCTCTTTGGCGTCTCTGAAAATCTTCCTCTTCTTCTGCTTGATCACCAGGTTCTTTCTTAGGTTGTGCTTTGCTCCTTGTGGTTGCTATGGAATGATCTTGGTTCTTTGTGCATACTCCTACTTCGCTAGAAGGCTCCATTTTTATTAGACACCTTCGCTGGAAGGCTATTTGCTTTAAGGTGAACATTGAGAATAATCAAAAAAAATATTAGATTTATTTTAATAATAAAATACACAAACTCCAACATTTTATTTATTTATTTATTTACGAGAACAAAAAAACAAAAACAAAGTTAATGAAAACATATTTGGTGAGTTGTTAGAGATGATGGCCATTACAGAAGGTGGTGGCTGACAATGAAAGGTGGATAATTGTGATCACCAGAGGTGGGGGTGGAAAGTGGCCGTTGGAGTTGGTGGTCAGAATGTCGCCAGATGGTTAGAGTTTACGATGCAATAATCGATTGACCTTCAAAAGGTGGCCCGAGCTCATTGGTGCTTGCTCGCTGGTGATCTTTTAGGAGGTGGTCAAAGCTACTTGGAGGTCGGCAATGGCTAGTGATGCCAAAGATAAGTGATGATTGGTGGCAGCGATGGGTGGTGAGAGCGAGAAAAGAATGAAAACTTAATTTTAAAAATAACTAAAACATTAATAAATTGTTTATTGAAATAGACTACATTCGTTGCTCATGAAATTATTATTTTTTTTAGAGGAAACTTATGAAATTATTTTTAACATGCGATTAGTAATAATTTTTAACAATACGTGCTATTATATATTTGCAAGCCATTACATAAGGTATTAAATTTTGGAAAATAATCATTATAGAAGCAAACTTTTCAAAATTTTTGGGATACCAAATCAAATTTTAGAGGGCATTACATAAGATACAAAAATATTTAAAAAATTACACTTATATAAAAATTATAGAGTGTTTTAAGAAATTGGTAAAAAGCTGATTTTTTGACTTTTTAACTTTTTTGATGATTTTTTTGGTAATGGTTAAAAAAGCTGGCTTAGATTTATTACATGTATGAATTATGAATTTTATATTTCAGTTTCCTTAGACCATCTCTAATGGTTATTAAAATTTTTCATCAAATTTAAATTTGATAAAAAATGATTCCTTTTGCTGCTTTAACAATTGCATCAAATAGGTATTAAATTGAGAATTTCACTTTTTTGTCATCAAACTGAGGACTAATGTATCTTTTATCAAATCACTGTTCATTGTTGTTGCCCAATGACTATCTTAAGATAAAAATTTATAAAAAAATTACACTGACCAATCGTTTGCTTGGTCAACCATCTCAAGGTAAAAAAAAAAAAAAATTTACACCAACTAATTGACTAACCAAACATCCACCCGATAGTCGCGACCGACTGATATTTTAATGAAGTTTTAAAATCCTTTATTGAAACATTTAATATTAAAAAATAAATTATTTAAATTTAATAAAAAAATTTAATGCAAGATTAGAGATGTTCTTATAAATGTAACCTCAAGAACCAAACAAAGTTTCTGTCAGGTCCCATCGAAGATGGAAGATGTACAATGTACACAAACACCAAAGTGTTTGCTGATGTGCGTGTTTGCAATTGTCGTTCTCATTTTGAACATGTACTTGAATATGGTCAAGTTTGGCAACTTAAAAAAAATGTATCTTTTTATTTTTTTATTTTTTTTTATTATATTATTTTTTTATTTTTTTGTATATATTTTTATAAAAAGATAAAAAGTGCACTTATTTAAGTCATTCCAAACAACTTCTAAATTAAGGGTAACAAATACATAGTTTGAAATTTGTTTAAAATATGAATTATTCTTTATGATTTAAAAAATTATAAATACTTCACTATCAGAATTTTTAATTTAACGAAATTAATTAAAAAATAAAATTTCTAACTGTTTACCTATATAATAATAAAATTATTTGAATTATTAACTAAAATAAAATTTTAACATTATTAAAAATTGTTAATTAACTTGATAATTTATTAATAAAAGGACGTAGGTGTTATGAAATTAGAAATTTTAAGAAACATAATCATAAATTATAATTTAAGTAAATCTCAAAGAGTGTATTTATAAAGAATAATTTCTAGAACTATAAAGAATAATTTATAATTTAAGTAAATCTCAAAGAATGTATTTATAATTTATCCATAAATATTAATACTTTATGAAAAAAACAAACAGAACTAATCGTAAATTAATCACATAAAATCATTGTAATTATACATATCAGATGACAAGTTTTGTGATAAAAAAAAAAAATAAATAAATTGACTTCAATTACTTCATTATACCCATCATATACATCGAGACTTATTTCAAAATCTAATATTTTATTATTTGACATTACATTAACTTATGAAAAATGAAATTATTTATGCCTCTGTTTGAAAAGTAGGTTGGTTTTTTAATTTTTTTGATTTTTTTAGTATGGGCTAAAAAGCTTAGCTTGGGAAGGACTTTTTGACTTTTTTAACTTTTTTTGTGAGAGAAAATTGTAATGATTATGAGTTGAATGTGATATTTTGTTTATTATGATTAAAATAGTTACAAAAGCCCTTACCAAACCGACTTATAGTGGGTGTTTAGGAAGTGAGTTTTTATGTAGATTTTATTAGATGTAGGTTTTTATGAGAAAAAATTTTTAGTGTTTGGGAAGATAGTTGGGTTTTTATGTGGTTGGATGTGATGTTTGTGAGAGAAAAAATGAAATGATTATGGGGTTAGATGTGATATTTTGTTTGGATGTGTTTTTTTTGGTTTTGCAAAACTTTTGTCTTTTACACTGTGTTTGGACTGAGTGATTTGGAGAGAAAAGAAAAGAAATAGAGAGAAATGTATTTCTCTTTCTTGTTTGGTTATCTTAAGTGGAGAGAAATGGAAAGAAATAGAGAGAAATAGAGAGAAACTCATTTCTCTCATAACCCTTATTTTCAATCTTCCCAAAAGTGGAGAGATTGGGAGAGAAAAGAAACCCACAAATATTTATATTTTCATAATACCAATTTTACCCCTATAAAAATAAAAGAAATAAAATGATTGAAAATATAAAAAGGTTGTTTTGGTAATATAATATAAAATAATTTCTTTTCTTTTCTCTTAATGAAATCTAACCAAACAAGAAGGAGAGAAATCACAATCATTTCTTTTCTTTTATTTCTTACTTATCCAAACAAAAAGGAAAGAAATTACAATCATTTCTTTTCTTTTCTTTTCTCTTATTACTTAAGTAATCATTTCTTTTCTTTTCTCTCCTAAATTACCAAATATAGCGTTAGTGGAAAAAATGAGAAAAAAATTTAGAACCTAGGTTCCCAAATAGTGTTTGTAATGTAGGTTGAATTAATCTGATGATCATCCAGTGGTAAAGCTTTCTGGACTCAAGTCATCAACCCTAGACACAAATCCAGCCAATCATCGTCCTTATCATTTCTATTAAACCACGTATGATTGTTTTGCCAACTAATCAGCACACCCTCCTCCCCGGAATCGAGCGTTCAAGAAAATATTTTATGCATTTGGTACACGTAAATGATATACTTATATATATATTTATGTATAATTGATTATATGATAAATATGAGATTTAAAAATTATTTCGTCTTGATCCGAGATTCTGAATCTTTGATGTATACATTAAATTTAAATTCCACTTTTATCACACACTGTAAAATAAAAAATAAAAAAATAATTATTGTATCAACTCAATCATATAATGTACACGTTATATAAAGCCTTCGTTTGAAATGTGAGTTGGTTTTTTAACTTTTTTACATTTTTGGTTTGGGATTAAAAAGTCTCGTTTGGGATGCTTTTTTAATTTTTTTAACTTTTGTGAGAAAAAAATAAAATAATTATGGTTTGGATATAATATTTTGTCTTATTGATTTTTCGAAAATGACTAGTAGCTTGAAATTCGTGGCTCGATTTTGGCTCGACAGCCCAAAACGACGTTTGTTTTTTTTTTTTTTTTTCTTCTTCTTCTTCGTCATGCTGGTCTGAAACAGAGGGAGAGGAGAGGGAGAGAGAGAGAGAGAGAAAGAGAAAGAGAGAGAGAGGAGGCAGGTCGTCCGTCGCAGCCCTCCGCCGTCGCCTCTGCCCGATCGTCGCAGCCCCGCATCCGCCAATCGTCGTCGCAACCTTTGCCTCCCAGCCCCCGCCCCGCCTCCGCCTCCGCCCCCCGCCTCCGCCTCCGCCTCCACCCCGATATGTTGGCCCCCTCCAGTCCCTCCTCCTCTTCCTCCGCCCTTCCTCTAGTCTCTCCCTCTTCCTCCTCCTTCCCTCTCACTTTTTCGAGCCAAAAATCTCGAGCTACCAATCGCGATCGTTGATTTTTTAACCTATTTTGACTTTTGTGGTTAAAATAGTTTCAAACCAACATGTCAAACATAGCCTTAATGTTGCGTAAAGAATTTTAAAGAGTTGGTCAAATAATAAAAATTTGAGAATAAAATTTATAATTTTGAATTTATATCGCTCCCAAAAATTATTAAAAACTTATCTTATCGTTAATTTCATGGTACTAAATACACACAAATTGACTCAAAGATCCAATTATTAAAAAGAAAAAAAAAAGTAAATGATAAATACATCTTTTGAGGTTTGTTTAAAATATAGATTGCTCTCTATGATTTGAAAAATTACAAATATTTCCTTGTTAAAAATTTTTATTTAGCAGAATTAACTAAAAAATAAAATTTATAATTTTTTTCCTATATAATAATAAAATTATCTAAATTATTAATTGAAATATATTTTTAATATCATTAAAAATTATTAATTGATTTGATAATGTATTAATAAAAAAGACAATTTATTAAGAAATTAAAAATCTCTTTTTGAAATATAATTTCTAAAATAATAAAAAATAATTTATATTTTAATTAAATCCCAGGTATATTTGTAATGGACCAAGAAAAAAGGTTGCATCTGGGGCCCACGATACACTTCCTCTGCCGCCGCCTACATGAGTAGATGCCGTGCTTAATATTGCTGGCAAATAAGGAAGTCTAGTACCAATCGATTCCTATGATCAGCCTCCATCTCACCACGGCTTTTCTTCTCCCTTATGGGTGGTGTGGTTTAAAAACACGTTTTTTTATTTTTTATTTTTTTGTTAAAATATAAGATTAAAAAAATTATATATATTTTTAAAAAATTTAAATTTTTTATAAAAAGATATGTAAAAAATAAAATAAATAAAAATAATTTTTAAATTTGTTGATTTTTTTGACTGTTTAATGACTTTTTTAATTTTTGAACTACTTTGATGAGTTTTAAATGAGCCTTTATTCTAGTGTTTGGATCTTAAATTTATATAATAATAAAGAGTTCAATTTATATGTGTTTTTAGTTGGATTAGTAGAGGCATTATATTTTTATGTATAAATTTTTGTGCATTATGGATTTATTTTTATAATCTGAACCGTTCCATGTTGTAGAGTTTGTTGAGTACTTCATGCCTACCAAAAATCATATTAATCGGATATTAATAACTATATGATTGATAACCAAAAAAATAAACAAGAAGTTTTTCTTTTGAAAAATAGTATAAAAATATGCAATTCAATTATATAGTTATTGATATCCGATTAATATGATTTTTCGTAGGCTTGAAGTACTCAATAAATCCTACAAAATGAACGGTTCAGATCATAAAAATAAGCCTATAATGCACCACAAAATGAGGCACAGCAATGACCCCAATTCCTTTATTTACAATCTAATATATTATCCGTGTAATGGATTCCCTTTACATCCATTGTATACCAATAAATAGATGAAATTTATGCTGTATTTGAATTTCAAAATTTATAAATAAAAATAAAAATAAAAGAGAAAAGTAAAAAAAATATAAACTAATTTTTGTTCTTTTCATTTTTCTTCTAACAAAATTTGAGGAACACTACACATTTTATATTTATAAATTATTTTGTGGCGGTTGAAAATCATGAACAATGACAAAGTGACAAATAAACAATACATAGAATCTTATAATGATACAAACAAAATTTAATTGACAGAATCAGCCAAGACAATGGCTGATGGGGTGCTGCCTCTTGGACTTTTTTGATACATCTTCATTCAGTATGTTTGGAATTTTTAACTGGAAGAATTTTAATCCAGTGTATACTTTGAAAAAAATTATACATATTAATAATTAAAATTATAATTTTTTTATGATTTTGTAATAATTTTCTGATACTGTCACTGATAAGTAATTTCTCCTTTAATTTCTCAAGAGAAAGCAGTGGCTAATTTTTATGACAGTATCTATACTTCTTTAGTTCTGCAACTCTGGGAGAGATATTCATGATAACAAAGAACTCAAACAAGTGGACAGAATTGAATATCTAATCTCCTAGTGATATCATATGTATGAATTGGCAAGGCTTGGAAGTTAGTAGAAGCAGTAACATTTTTTTTCTTTTAATGTTCCAAATTTTGATAAATTGGGCTCAAAGTAACAGCTAATGGTGTTCAAAATTTTGTTTTTCAAGGTGAGAAAGTGTTACCAAGGCGTGCAAATAAAACTTTTGAGAGATAACAGTGACGCATGGAGTGTTTAAAACATTTTAGGAAAGGGAAATTTGATTTGATTTTTTTTTTTTTTTTTGGTAAACTGAAATTAAAATAATTAAATAGGACAATACAAAGTTCTGGGATAACTAATCCCGCGAGCATCATCATACAATTGATTAGTAATACATGGTGGAGCAAAGTCAAAAATATGTAAGCTATCAGTTGTAGGAGAGATTTGATTTGCTAGAATATTCGCGTAGCTGTTCCTTGTTCCCTTCGTGGTAGATATGATTAATCACTTGGACTCCCAGCTACTCTAATAGGAATCTACAATCATGGATTAAATTACTCAAGTGATGGTTAGCATTTTTACTACCCATGATGAGTTGTTTAACAAATAAAGAGTCGGTTTCTACTTCAATGTGTCTGTAACCTTTATCAAGCGCCAAATTTAGGCCATCTCAGAGTGCCCAAAATTCGGCTTCTAGACTTGAAGCAGTTCCTATGTTTCTGCAAAATCCAGTAACCCATTGGCCCCATTTATCTCTGATAATTCCTCCTCCAGAAGCCGGCCCCAGACGACCCTTGGCTGAACCGTCAATGTTCAATTTATAGTTGCAACCATGGAGAAGGTGCCAAGAGATAAATTGGGTGGATTTTGTTCGGGTAAGTTGGAATGGGTTGGAGGTATGCTGCCATTCAAGGGCCAAGGTAGTGACAAGTGAAGGGTTGAAAGGGGTGGGGTTGTTTGGGGAGAAGCAATGAGAATTTCTAGCTTTCCAAAGGGACCAACAAGTGATTGGGAAAATAATGGACCAAGCAACATTGATGGAATGGAGTTCTACAGATTGACAATTTGTGCGGACCCAATCTGTGAAGGCAAGGTTGAAAGAGTCCTTGAGAGATGAAGGAATCCCAATGGAGTTCCAGTGATCTTGTGAGATTGGGCAATCTCTAAGAGTATGGCAAGTGGTTTCAGGTGCAAGCGAACAAAGGGGGCAAGTATCATCAGTGGTGATGTTTCGACAGAAGAGTAGGGATTTGGTGATGATACGTTGATGAAGGCATAACCAAAGAAAGTGGGTTATTATGGGGCTAGCATGGATGTACCAGATCCAATCCCAATTGGATAAAGGGGGGGGATATGGTGAAATTTTTTGCAAGGAGGTAGGCAGATTTGATTAAAAGTCACCACTCACAGAAAAATTCCAAACAGCTTGATCGTTACCCGAAGAAAACCAAGGAAGAGTGATACTTTTGACCTTGTTACCAATGAATGGAGGGAGAACAAAGGAGATTTTGGAGAGGTCCCACGAATTATCACACCAACAATCACTAATTTTCAAAGAATCTTCATCCCTAGTGAAAGGACCAGAAATAACATTCCTAAGTAAACCAATGCCAAACCAGTTATGCAACCAAACGGATGTGGTTAAGCCATTCCTAAGGAGGGTTTTGGTTCCTTTTTCGATGATACTGTTGCCTTTTTGGATACCTCCTCAAGTCGGTGAAGCTCTAGTGGGTCTAAGGTCAGAATTGGTGTATTTTGCACCAAGAACCTTGACCCACAAGGCTTCTTTATCACGTTGCAAGCGCCAACCTAATTAGCTATCACAACACGGTTAACAATGTAAGATTGCCTAATACCCAAACCCCCAAAGTTTTTTGGTTTGGTTATAGTGTCCCAACTAATGGCATGGATTTTGCGGCTCTCAGAATTTGAAACCCCAAAGAAAGTCCCTATTGATTTTGTCAAGAGCTTTACAAGTGGAAAAGAGGAGGTAATTACATTGCATAATGTAAGAAGGAATAACAGTATTTACGACTTTAATGAGAGTGGTGCAACCAGCTCTAGATAATAATTTGCTCTTCCAACCACCAAGTTTGGACTTTATTTTTTCCATAAGGAAATGGTAGGTGGCTTTGTTGGGTCTGTTATGAAGGATAGGGTAGCCAAGATAATTGCCAAGATTGGTGGTTTTGGGGATTTGAAGAGTGAGGGCAAGGTGATCTTGGATTTTGGCATTGAGGTTGGCTAAGAAGAAGACTTCTCATTTATGAAAACTAACTTTCTGGCCTGATTGGGTTAAAAAGTCTTGTAGGATATTTTTGATACACTCACAGTTTCTTTCAGTAACTTTACCGAAGAGAATGAGATCATCTGTAAAGAAGAGATGGGATAGCTGCGGACCACCCCTACTTATTTTGATTGGGGCCTAGAGTTTTTCGACACAAGCCTTGTTAATGGTGATGGAAAGGTATTCAAGGCATAGAATGAAAAGGTATGGTGATAGGGGATTGCCTTGACGGATGCCTTTAGTGAGTGTAAAAAAATCAGTCATACCACTATTAAACAAGATAGCAATGGATGGTGTGGAAACACAAGACATGATGAGGTCGATCCAGAGGGTAGGAAAGTTAAAAAAGGTTAAGAATTGTCTAATAAAACCCCATTCAAGACGGTCGAAAGCCTTTTCAAGATCTAACTTGATGAGCATGTTCCTGGATTTCCTTTTTTTGGATTTGAATTAATGGACACATTCTTGAACAATGATGACATTGTCAGTTCCTCTCCTACCCGGAATGAAACTTGATTGAAGAGGACTGATGGTGTCATTCAAAAAGGGGCGAAGACGAGCCACAAGAGTTTTGGTAATCACCTTATAAATAGTGTTATAAAGCCTAATGGGACGAAATTGAGTGATGGTTTCAGGGTGATCAATCTTAGGGATGAGACACAAGAGGGCTTAATTAATTTCAGGGTGGATCTTGCCAGTGACAAAAGCTTCTCTTACACAGTGGAAAACATAGGATTTTATGAGATTCCAATAGTGTTAGAAGAAAGCTGGGTGGAGGCCATTAGGGCCAGGAGCTTTCCAGGGCTTGAAAGTTTGAAGAACAGACCTAATTTCCTCTAGGGATGGAGAATTAGAGAGAGAACAATGTAGAGTGTTATTAATGGTGGGAAAAGTAAGGATGGTTTAAGGGTAAAGATTCTCAGAGATTCTAGAAGAAGTGAAGAGGTCCTTGAAGTGAGTTACAATAACATCTTTAATCTGACCCTCTTCGTACAACCAACTGTTGTTTGAATTTTTTAGAGTAAAGATTTTATTTCTTCTGTGGTGAGACAGAGCAAAAGCATGAAAGAATTTTGTGTTCCAGTCACCATCGAGAGTGTATTTAATTCTGGCTTTGAGGGCCCAAAAGTCTTCCTCCATTTTGAGGATGCCATTATAGTCATTAATGAGAGATTTTTCGAGATCAAAGAGGAAGGAATTTGAAACAGAATCAAGAGATTTTTGAACCCTAAGAATCCTAGCAGCAAGTTTTTTTTTTTTCTAAGGAAGATATTTCCAAAAGTGGTCTTGTTCCAATGAGTGACTCTTTCTTTAAAATCAGAAACAAAGTTGGTGTAAGAGTTTGTGGGATCGCTCCAACTTTATTTGACAATGCAAAACAAGGATGGGTCAGAGAGCTAAATAGGCTCAAAGCGAAAGGGTCAAACAGTTCTATGGAGGCTAAGATTAAGATTGAGGAGAATGGGGCAGTGGTTAGAGTGGATTCTGGGGAGGTGAAATTTTTTTGTGTCAAGGTATAAAAGATGCCATTCATTGTTACAAAAAGCACGATCAAGACACTCTCTGATGATGTCACCAACTTGCCTAAGGTTAGTCCAAGTGAAATGGGGTCCAAAAAACCCCAAGTCCAAAGGCCACAGTGATCTATGCAACTTTTAAATCTCTGAGAACAACAAGGATTAGCTTGCCCACCAAATTTATTCGCAATTGAAAGAATTTCATTGAAATCGCCCGCTATAAGCCAAGGAGAGTTATGATTATCAGCAAAAAGCTTAAGGTTGTCCCACAGATCTCTTCTTAGGTTATAGTGAAGACTTGCACATCTAGCGAAGAAAAACCAACTAGTAGAATTAGAATGAACCTGAACAAAGGCATGGATTTCCTGCTGAGTCACTGAGAGGATGTCGCAATAGACTTCAAGATCATTCCAGAGCAGCCAAATGCCGCCAACAAAACCAACAGGTTCAGAGATTTCAAATTTAGAGAAGCCAAGGCTTTGACAAATATCTTTACCTCTACCCCTACCAATTTTGGTTTCAGTGATAACAACTAGGTAAGGTTGATGTTCATTCATCAGATTGTGAAAATGTCTTCTGAAATGAAGGTTTGCTGCCCCACGAGAATTCCATAATAAGACTTTCATTGGAGACTTAAACAATGGAGGGTTGAGGTTTTCCCCCAAGTTCAGGTCTGCCTGTGAAGACACCCACCCTGGGTCCAAGTTGGTCTTCTTCTTCTTCCTGTTCCAGTATGTGGTTAAGCAGATTGAGTGTTCTAGAGCCCAATTGACAGGCATCGTGTAAGATTTAGCGATAATGCGAAGGCAGAGGAGATCTGGCTCTGCAAGGATTTTCTTCATTTTGGGGAACTGGCCTGGGAGAATGAATTTTTTTGGATGGTGAAGAGGAGGTGAAAGTCCAATGGAGGGGGTTCTAGGATTGGAAGGAGAGTCTCCGCAACTAGATTGTTTTGGTAACTTTGAAGATTTGAGAGAAATTAGGTATTTTGGGTCATAATTTGGTTCAATT
The DNA here is from genome assembly GCA_036172215.1 of Camellia granthamiana. NCBI lineage: Eukaryota > Viridiplantae > Streptophyta > Magnoliopsida > Ericales > Theaceae > Camellia > Camellia granthamiana. The sequence continues at coordinate 145,567,600 of CM069905.1, read as the reverse complement.
GGATCACTTGTGGAGGGAAATCGGAGAGATGAGTGAAGGGTGTTGACAGGTAAGTTACCACCACAGACTGGTGAGGAAGAAATTGTGCTGGAACAGGTAAGAGATGGGAGAGGGCCATCCAAAGATTCATTACTTCCAGATCAAACCACCCCAAGATGTGGGCTGGATTTCTTTGTATCTCTTAGATTAGACGATTGTCCACCCTTTGGTAGTGTCTCCCTACCATCATGTACCAACCCTGTTAGCTTTGTGACTCTATGTTGGTAATGCGAAAGGGGATAACCAAATATAGGGTTGAGTTTAAGAGATAGGAGTGTGGTTGGGATGGACTCTTTCAAACCAGAGCATGGTTGTGATAGCGAGACATAGGTTTGCTTTGAACTGTTTGGGGTGGGGGTGAAAACATAGGCAAGAGGGTTTAAGGAAGAGGGTAGATCCATCGCAGAGGTCACTAGGTTTACAGAACTCAACAAATCAGAGAAGATAACTTGTGCAGAGGTTTGGGACATAAAGGAAGCGGATATAAGGGGCGTAGACAGAGAGGGTAGGAGAGGAGTAAAAGGTAGGGCGTGTTTGGAAGGATTGGGAGAGATAGATGAGAGGGTAGGGGGACAATTGGGGTCGACAGAAGAGGAGGTTTGGTCAAAGGTTGTACAAGCAGAAAAGGTTTGAAAGGGATTGGAGATAGGCGTGGTTGTTGTAGGGCCCAAGGATGACAAAGGTTGGGACACTTTCTATTGCCAAACTTTTTGACTTTCATTTCCATGCAAGGAGTCAAGATTTTTTTCTTTTATTCTGATCAACCTTTTTACCAACAACTTTCCTGAAAGTGAGGTTTTCTTCACAGGTTTCTTCCTTTCAACAAGCATCCAAGAATCGAAGGGTTGTTCGTCATCTTGTTCATGGGGAGTGTGTACAGTATTTGTGGCTGGTGTGGATATAGAGTTTGAAAACTTTCAATCACCCCTTTTATGGCCCATACAACCACAGTCAAAACATACGGAGGTAATTCCTTCATAAGACACTTTTTGGATAAAAGAACCCACTTTAATCTTGGAGATAATAGGCTTGGATAAGTCCACTTGGATGCATAGTCTTGCAGACCTTCCCTTATTGCCATTCTCAGTATAAACATCGATTTTAAGGAGTGTACCAAACAGATTACCCAGTCTTTTCAAAAAACTTCTATCATAATACTCAATAGGTAAGCCTTGAAGACGAGCCCAGATGACTGTGGTGGACATAGAAGCTTTGTTTGTGTGAAATTTAGGCTCCCATATTTTGTATCGCTAGAAAATTAACTCCAATAAACCATGGTCCATCTTTGAGAACTTTGTGGAGATTAGAATCCAAATGGAATTTAATGAGATAGTAGTGATTGCCTAAGTCAATCCTATGGATAGCACCAGTAGGTTTCCAAAGTGAGTTGATTCTACTCATGAGAAGACTATAACTCACGTTTCGACCCATTAGTTTAACAATAAGTGATTGATTCCAGGGGTTGCAAATGCGAGTTAGCTCTTTTTGAGAAAAAGTGATGCATGGAAGCTCACAGTCATCTAAGGGCACATAAGGTTCATCTTCTTTCTCAATGAGGGAGGTAGTAGCGACAGTCCCAAGAGGAAAGGGAATAGGATTACCTTCTGAAGGGAAGGGGGAGGCGAGGGCTTCCTTGAAAGAGCTGAAGCGGGGGTTGTTACTTGATGGGTGTTCATTTTTCCTGAGATGCCTCTCGAGTAGATCAGTTTCTTCCTTTGTTTGTCTATTGGCTTCATCCTTTGGTTGTGCTATGGTTTTGCCGGCTACCGTGGAATGATCTTGTGTTTTTAGTTGTCCGTCTGTTTCTCCTACAGTTCTGCCAACCATTTTTTACTCTTTCTCTCTCTCTTTCTCCTCACCTCCTCTTTGCTCTCTCTCTTCGTTGTTTAATTTGATTTTGTATTCTTATATTTTACACCTAATCTTATTTTTATCTTTTTGATTTTTTAATGAGATTTCGAGACAAGTCACAATTGACTAACAATCATATAACATAATTTGAAAACTAATAAAAGAACTAATTGATGGACACAAGAACTTCTAGTCATATACTATCATGTGACTATACTACACTAGTTTATGGAAATGCATTATATTATTATATAATTAAGCACAATTATAACTTAAAATTAATAAATGCCATACAAAACACACTTTCACACTTCTGTTTTTTATTTTCGTATATCGTTGTTTTATCTTTTATTATTATAATTACTCTAACAAAAAGCAAAACACATGCAATAATATCCTTTGAGCGCATCGAGGCATAGCATGTGGTCGTGTGGAACACAAACTAGTGTAACAAATCATATCTCAAGATCGCGTGGGAGCCAGTTCCGTTGCCCATAACACTGATGGAATTATTGCTTATTAAAAAAATAATAATTTATTATATATAACCAAAATAATTGATCACTTCATTTTTCATGTAAATTTATAATTTTTTTTTTATTTTATAATTGGGTATTCGGATCAATTTATATATATCTCGATTCATTTCAGAGTCTTGAAATTAACGATTAAACAAATGTTTAATGACCTCAAAATTTGAAATGTTTGACCTTCATAAGAGTTGGATTTCGTAATTTAATTCTATAGAATTGAAAGTGAAACTATATCATACCATATTTTATTAGAAAAAAAAAAATAACGTTACCATTTATATATTAAAATTTTGAATAAATTACAAGTATATTTTTTCAAGTTTTTTTAAAATATGATTTATCATTTGTAATTTTGAAAATTACATTTTGCATATTAAAATTTTCAATTTCATAACAAATAACTCATTTTATCAATAAATTATCAAGATAATTAATAGTTTTTATTAATGTCATAACCTTATTTCAACTAATAATTCAGGTAATTTTGTCATTGTATACAGGATAGTTACGAATTTTATTTTTTCAGTTAATTCTATTAAATAAAAAATTTGACAAGACAGTATTTGTAATTTTTTAAAATATGGGAAATAATCCGTATTTTTAGTAAATCTTAAGAGGTGTATTTATAAATTACTCTTAATTTTTTTTTTGAATCCAAACTAATTATTATCAATAAACCAACCATTCCTATATTGAAAACTTTTACGAACTCAAATTAGGGAAAAATAGTCTTTAAAACAAAGGATTTAGTTAACAAGTGTAAGGGGTTGTTTGGGGTGTCTTAAATAAGTGCACATTTTATCTTTTTGGACTAAAAAGTTGAGGAAAAAAATATAGATGTTTCGGTTAACTTTTTAACTTTTTATGAAAAAATGTGTATTAAAAAATTGTATAAAGAAATGTGTAGGAGAAGATTAGAGATGTGTGTTGTACAGCCGTACAATCTGTTGAGCTGAATTTGTGGTAAGAAATTATTGGCTACTTTCGGGTATTGCACTGGACGGTTTTGTTCGACCTATGGGGGCCATTACGAGTTTTATTTTGATAATCTAAACCGTTGAATGTGTATAACTCGTTGAGTACTATATGTCTATAAAAAATCACGTTGATCGGATATTGATTGCTATCTGATTAGATTTATTTTTTTCAATCGTTAATTATAACACCATCCATTTTTTTATACAAAACTGATTTGATCATGTAATTATCGATATCCGATCTATTTTTTTAATGGTTTTCATCAAAAATTTTTACAAAATTCCTAATTCAACCTAAAATTCGGTTATTCGAAAGGTTGTCTGGCCGGTCGTCCACCAACGACCACCTTCAAAATTTGATGAAAAGATAAAAACTCTCTTCATTTGATGAAAATTTGGTTCTCCCTCTATTTGATATCAGTTTTGATTAAAGGGTTCGAACTGACATTTAAGGCATTTTTCATCAAAATTGAATTTGATGAAAAATCTGATACAACGCTGGAGATGGCCTTAGGTCAAATAATGGATCTTTTTTTTGGTGAGAAGGACACATTTACTAAAATATCATGTTATCAAAAAATATATATTAATATATGTGGCCAAAAAAATATATATATATATATGTATATATATTTATTGATTTAATAATATTGGTGTGGAATGTGAAATTATCTCCACAGGTTTAAACGAGATGATGTGCCCAATTCTTTGCACTCTGCATAGAGAAACCAAACGTCGGTAATCACTCCTGACCAGGGTTGACCGGGAAGACTTTTCGACGATCAAGTCAGCACAATGATCGACCAAAGTGTATAATATAAAAAGAAAATAGTTCTAGTATTTGATTGAGTTGTGGTTGGGTTAGATAAAACCTGTTTACTTGTCAAGCGTCTCGTCTGTGGGATTAAACTTAATCGGACGATTCTGATTCTCATTAGGCCCAGCCTACATACTAGTCTTATCTATTCTATGCTTCCCACCATCGGATGAAGGTTTATCTGACACCTATCCTTTACTTAATTGATTTGGTTTTCTAAAAGGCAATCTTTTATAATTGTTTCACTACAACAAAAAAGGTCTTTGGTGACAGACTGATTTTGTCTCCAAACATCAAAATTTCGTCACTAAAGTGATCTGTGACGAAAAAAATTTGTCACCACGTTCGTGGCCTATAGGTCGTCACAGAAAGTACCTGGTGACGAAAAACAGTTTCGTCACCTATTATTCATTTTTGGCGACGAAATGTTTCGTCTCCAAATGTTGAATTTTTCGTCTTCTAAAACACCAATTTCGTCACCAAAACTAAATAATATTTTATTTTAATTGTTTTTTGCGACGAAATATTTCGTCACCAAATATATTTTAGTGACGAAAGTTTTTCTCACCAATGATATGGATTAAGGTGACAAAAAAATTCGTCACTAAAATGAACAAAAAAGAAAATTATTCAATGACAAAAAACATTTTGTCACCAAATATTTCAATTTAGCGACGAAATATTCAGCAAATGTGACGAAATTATTCGTCGTGTTTTTTGAAAACTAATAGCGACATTTTTTATTTCGTCACTAATAAAAATTAAAAAATTTGAAAATGAAGGTACTATTTTCTTCCGAAATTTTTTCTTTTCAGTAACAATTCCCTGCGCATTTCAATAACATGTTCAATAAAATATCTATTACAAATCAATACAAAAATCTGTTCATTTTCATAAACATCACAATCGAATTTTAACACTATCCACAAAAATATAATATGAAGTGCATGCGGATTATAAACATGTCTCCTAATATCCACAAAAATATAATATCAACCGTATGCAGATTACCAAACACATCTCCTAATATCCAACAAAAAACATGTCTACTAATATTAACAAAAATAAAATATCAAGGGCGGATTAAACACGTCCATATTCTACCATCGGCCCTCCAAATTATCAAACACGTCCATATCAAATCTCGAATCTGCAAAAAAATGAAAAAAAAAAAAAAAAAATGTCAGTTAGACAATTATTATCTTATCCACAACATATACAATTTAACATGCATTTTTTGACTTAGTTTTCAAACGGAGAGTCCCGTGCTAGTTCCGTAAGTTTCCACAACTCACATTGGTCCATCCCGAGGTGTTTGATGTGTTTCCCGGGCCGTCTCGTGGCTGTTGCACGATTTTGGCCCCTGAAGGCCTATTTTCAAACTTAAGTGTGAAAAAGTGCATTTTTGGACTTAGTTTTCAAACCGGGAGTCCTATGCTAGTTCCGTAAGTTTCCACAACTCACATTGGTCCATCCCGAGATGTTTGAGGTGTTTCCCGGGGCGTCTCGTGGCTGTTGCACGATTTTGGCCCTTGAAGGCCTATTTTCAAGCTCAAGTGTAAAAAAGTACATTTTTAGACTTAGTTTTCAAACCGGGAGTCCTGTGCTAGTTCCGTTAGTTTCCACAACTCACATTGGTCCCTCCCGAGGTGTTTGAGGCGTTCCCCGGGCCGTCTCGTGGATGTTGCACGATTTTGGCACCCGAATGCCTATTTTCAAGCTTAAGTGTGGAAAAGCGCATTTTTGGACTTAGTTTTCAAACATGGAGTCCCGTGCTAGTTCCGTAAGTTTCCACAACTCACATTGGACCGTCTCGAGGTGTTTGTGGTGTTTCCCGGGCCGTCTCGTGGCTGTTGCACGATTTTGGCTCCCAAAGGCCTATTTTCAAGCTTAAGTGTGGAAAAATGCTTTTTTGGACTTAGTTTCAAACCGGGAGTCCCGTGCTAGTTCCGTAAGTTTTTACAACTCACATTGGTCCGTACCGAGGTGTTTGAGGTGTTTCCCGAGCCGTCTCATGGCTGTTGCACGATTTTGGCCCCCGAAGGCCTATTTTCAAGCTTAAGTGTGAAAAAATGCATTTTTGGACTTAGTTTTCAAACCGAGAGTCCCGTACTAGTTTCGTAAGTTTCCACAACTCACATTTGTCCCTCCCGACGTGTTTGAGGTGTTTCCCGGGCCGTCTCGTGGCTGTTGCACGATTTTGGCCCTCGAAAGCCTATTTCCAAGCTTAAGTGTGGAAAAGTACATTTTTGGACTTAGTTTTCAAACCGGGAATCCCGTGCTAGTTTTGTAAGTTTTCACAACTCACATTGGTCCCTCCCGAGGTGCTTGAGGTGTTTCCCGGGCCGTCTCGTGGCTGTTGCATGATTTTGGCCCCCGAAGGCCTATTTTCAAGCTTAAGTGTGGAAAAGCGCATTTTTGGACTTAGTTTTCAAACCGGGAGTCCCGTGCTAGTTCCGTAAGTTTCCACAACTCACATTGGTCCGTCCCGAGGTGTTTGAGGTGTTTCCCGGGCCGTCTCGTGGCTGTTGCACGATTTTGGCCCCCGAAGGCTTATTTTCAAGCTTAAGTGTGGAAACGTGCATTTTTTGACTTAGTTTTCAAACCGGGAGTCCCGTGCTAGTTCCGTAAGTTTCCACAACTCACATTAGTCCGTCCCGAGGTGTTTGAGGTGTTTCCCAGGCCGTCTCATGGCTGTTGCACGATTTTGGCCCTCGAAGGCCTATTTTCAAGCTTAAGTGTGAAAAAGTGTATTTTTGGACTTAGTTTTCAAATCGAGAGTCCCATGCTAGTTCTGTAAGTTTTCACAGCTCACATTGGTCTCTCCCGAGGTGTTTGAGGTGTTCCCCAAGCCTTCTCGTGGCTGTTACACGATTTAAACCCCCCGAAGGCCTATTTTCAAGCCTAAGTGTTAGAAAAGTGCATTTTTTGACTTACTTTTTAAACCGGGAATCTCATACTAGTTCCGTTAGTTTCCACAACTTACATTGTCCCTCCTGAGGTGTTAAGGGTGTTCCCAGACCTTTTCATGACTTTTTCACAATTTTAGCCCCTGATGGCCTATTTTCAAGCCTAAGTATTAGAAAAGTGCATTTTTGGACTTAGTTTGAAAAAGTTTATTTTTTTTTTTTACATAATTTTCAAACCGGGAGTCCCGTCCTATATCCATGCATATATTATTATGTTATGAAGATGTATTAGATATTTAATTGGTTATGTTTCTTTTTCTTTTTTCTTGATGTTGCATTTCCATTGAACATATATGGGTTTTCAATAATGCTACAATAAATAAAATAATATACATGGCTTTTCAGTAGGTTCACCTGCAACATCTACCAACAACCCGTACAACAAATATAACATATCCAGGTTTTCAGTAGGTTCACTCTCAACCTCTTAAGACCATTATGGGTTTTCAGTAGGCTCACCCTTAACCTCGTCCACGCGTGTGATTGTGTACATGTGTGTGTATATATATATATATCAATGTGTAGAAGATACCTGCTCGTCAATTCCTGTCTAAGGCGTTTGAGAAAAGTCACCTTAAGATCAAACTCGATTACAAGATCCATAAAACCTGATGCCAAAACATTCAAAGAAAAACACAGCATAACTAATAAGTGTTCAAAGAAAAACATTCACCTAAACTTAATTATATTTAACATGAAGATTACACAAAAGTTATAGCTATAATAGATCATAAGCAAGTGGTAGAAGGAAAAACCTCAAAAATTTAGTTCCATACACAATAGAGGATTAATCATTAGTATTGACTAAATATTGACATATTTAAAATTATAAAAAAAAACATATAAAACTCAAACTTAATTAATCTTTTCAAATTAATCATTAGTTTTGCATACTCAAATATAGATGAAATAAAAATTTGGAAAACTCGAATGCATATATTAGGCAACCAGTAATATTTTACCAATTCCTAAAAATTTGGATTTTTTTTTCTATTTTAAATTAGTTATCTCTTGTATTTTGAATTTAATGAACTTGGTACTACAATCATAGTTCAGATATGAGCAATCCTTTCCTCTAGCTGAATAGAATACATCTAGTTTTAATTTCATTACCTTTTGTAGGAATTGGGTTGTCAGAGTCTGTCTAGCTTAGGACAAGGGTCTAGACAAAGTTATGGTTGCAGGGCTTTCAATATGCAGGAATCCACTCTACAGTGAAGAGTGAACACATTAAAGGCACCATATCCATTTTATCAGGATGAGAAAAGCATAACAAACTTACCACGAGATTACCATGATAGATAATAAAGGCTAGATTTTTAGAGCGAGTTCTGAATTATATGTAAGCTATAAATATCATCACTTCATACTTTGGCATTATACATAATTCATATTCCCTTTGAGTTAAGAACTTCATGCAAACATCATTATTTATGTACTCTATAAATCTTACTATACTAACTGATGTGAAAGATACAGCACTGGCAGTAGTAGCAGACAAGATGGTCCTAAGGTGAGTGAACCACATAATTTGTCATTGCAATGTAGCAGCAGCAATGATAGTGCAAATGAGTGAAGGTGGATAGTTGAAGCGAAGGCAGGGACAAGAGCAAAACTGATGATGGAGAAAGAGCAGGGGCCACAGAGACGCAAAACAAACAACATGGGTAGTAAACAAGAGGTGTGCCTACCCATAAGAATTAGTATTTTTCCAAAGAGTTAATGACAATGAAACAACACATTTTTTCTTCTTTTTTTTCCTGCCAAAATACCATGTATCTCAGTACAACAAAGGACAAAATACCCTTTTTTGGTTAAGTTTAAGACGTTTTCGGCTCTAACTCCCAACCTACACGTGTAGAATATTTGACATGACTATGACGCATACCAATCTAGTTTTACAATTTTTTTTGGATATGTAACTTTAGATCAGACTTTGAGAGCTGAGCATTCATTTGATAAGTGTATTTACTTGTCATTGGTGCTTCATAAATGGACAAATACAAAAGAGGAGAAAAGCATGACTAGAAAATGACAGCAACTTATTAAAGCTATCATATCCACCAAGGAAAGGGGCTAGTTTGTAAACCTTATTGTGCACTCTAGGGGAGTCTGATGCTAGCCATGTATCTTGCGACTCACTTTGGCAATGCGCAAAAAATTTGTCACCACGTTCGTGGCCTAGAAATGCAAGTAGAAGATAACATGTCTTATGATGAATTACTCCGCACGTACTTGGAAGCTGCGCGGCAGTTAGGCAAGAATTCCAAAGCATCCACTACAAAAACTATGCCAGCTGCTTGAGGCAAGAACTCATCTAGTTTGGGTTGAAGACAAGAATGCCCATCGACAATGCGAACAGGCTTTATTTTTTCCTTCTGTCAATGACAAATAAAAACAAGAAAATGAGAGAGGGAAGAAACAAATTGCAATCAATGACATTTTAATATATGTACCAGAAATTTGCAAGTTAAAAAAAACAAACAACAAAAAAACAAAACAAAACTATATTAATGCTTGTTTCAACATAGCAAAGTGAAATATATTACCTTACTACTCATTTCAGAATGTAGCACAAAAGTGCCTTCATAGTTTAAGCTCAACCTGGCATCAGTGCACTCAGACGCTGGGTTCAAGAAAGGAGTAACTCATCACCTTCTATCCATGTAACTCTCCTTGTTAATAGAATAAAGCATTGACTTAAAGCATTATTCAGATAGCTTACTTGATGAAAAAGAACAGTTCTTCCCCTTCCACTAAGCCCAGTCAGAACAATTGTGTCAGCTTTTGTGCTTTTTAACAAACAAACAGCATAGTGAAGCAGGAGAAAGGGATTTCTAAGATTGATTCAATGTTCTAACATTCAATTGAAAAAGAAAAGACTGCACAATGACATCAGAGTATAGTGTCTTGACTCTGATTTAAAACAGAAAACAAGACAATGAAGTCTTCACTCTGATTTTAAATCACCAAAACAAGAGAGAGAGAGAGAGAGAGAGAGAGAGTATATTTTTTAAAAAGTACAATTTTTTTCCCAACAAAACTAATTGATTTCGCACAAGTCAGAGTGCATGCAACTCCTTGATTTGAAGATCACTGAGAGCAGTTCCTAGATTTTGCGTCAAATATTAAGAAACTCAAGTTCTAACTACTAGCCTTACGTTATTTAAGGTTTATACCATGTCAAAACAACAAAATCAAATATTGGAGAAAAATAAAAAGAAGTAAAGAATGCGAGTGACGCTGTCAAGCAACCAAGGTTTTAGTCACACCCTACAAATATAAAACACATAAATCTAAAATAATGTAAACATAGCCTTTTGACAAATTGCTGGGTAAATGTGCAATATTATGTAATTTTTCTGCCAAAAGGGTAAGTTAAGAAAATAAACAGAGACTTTGCTGACAGCTCATTATAAAATATGACTATCCTATGAACTTGGTCTTTTTTGTTTTGGGGAAATTACAATTCAGTGGTATTTTCACAAAATAATCATAAATTCATGAAAAGTTTAAGACTTAAAGATTATTTGAAGGAAGATCATATAATTTTCCCTATTGTATTGATGAGTTTATGTCTTAAAGATTATTGAAGTAAGAATGAAGATTATTAAAACAAAATGGGCTTATCATGCCAAGCTTGTTGATTGTCTAATACAGATTTTTTTCCATTTTGTGATTATTTTATTTTATTTTATTTTTTATTATTATTTTTTTGTCTATGAGCAATCAGTTTAACTACCATTCCAAATGCTAAATAGTCAACAATCAACAAAAACACAAATATCCAACAACCACACCAATATTTTTAAGTATAAACATTTGAATATTAAAGGCAAAATGGAAAATAAAAGCAACTAAACATCCAGTTTTATCACACTAAAATCTTAGATAAAAAAATGCAACACACTTAATAGTTGTCTGTAATCAGATTTTAACAATATTGGCCTAGTGAATGAAAACTGGTTTTATAGGCAGAACTAGATTAAGATATCACAACTCATATTTTATTTTGTGATTTTTTTTTTTTTGCTATGAGCAATCAGTTTATTAAACTAGGCTATGAACAAAATTAGATCTTTGATAGAATAAACATCATCAAAACCATTTCATTCTTCTTTCCACTTATCAAATCCATGTTCGACATCAACAACAAATCTAAGAAATCAACAACAATTTTGACCCAGGAAATCATATATATAATAGGAACAAATGAGAATGATGATGAAAAAAAATCCACAACAAACCCTAAATCTTCAAACCCATAAAACTTAATTAATCAAACCCATTTAACAAATCAACAACAAATCAAACCATGGCAAGAAATCATATATATATATATATCAGTAACAAATCAAAATGAAGACGAAAGGGACCTCGTCGGAGGCCGCCTTCCCTTGCCTCAATGTCGCCTCCCCTCGCCCAGTTGCCGGAGTCGTCTACCGGAGTCACATCGCCTTCATCTCCACGTCGTTTCGCCTCTGCATCTCTCTCAAAGACGGGTTGGGTTAGGGTTATGCAACAAATGAGAGGGAGAAAAAGAGGCTAAAATTCAAAGGGAAAAAGACAAAACGATTGCGAGAGAGAGAGAGAGAGAGAGAGAGAGATGAGCGCAACTGAGAAGAAGAAAAATGAGGAAATTTTGGGGGGAATTTTGGGTATAATTTGTTAGGTTGTTGTTTTTGTTTTTTTGTTTTTTTTGTCAAACGTGGCAAACGGGCGGGTCTAAATGAATCAAATAGTTTTTGTATTAAAAATTTGTTTCAATTTTTGAAAATTATTTTTTTGAGTTTTTTATTAATATTTTTTTATTTTTAGTGAAATTTTTTAATATTTTAATCAATAAAAAAAATAATTAAAATATTTAAAAAATCAACAACAAATCAAGCTATTTTTTAATTGTATTTGGTTCTAATACTCGGTTTTCTCAGCAAACAAACAACCGATCGAAAGCTCAAGGAAACAGGAAACGTTTTTTTTATTAAGGAATAGGGCAACAATGAGGGAAACTCAAGGGTCAGGAAACATATTTTTGATTTAAGAATTTCAAAACGACATAGTTTTGTATCTTTTTTCATTTTTATTTCCCCCTTAAAATATTTAGTGACTAAATTATTTTTTGGTGATAAAAATATTTCTTCACCAAAGATAAAAATATTGGCTACAAAAATAGTTTTGTCACTAAATGATATTAAAATATTAAAAATTATTGGTGACAAAAATATATTCGTCATTAATAATTTTATAATTGGTGACTAATTTTTTCGTCACCAAAAGTCTATTAATTTTGGCGCCCTCCGAAAATATTAGCGGAAAAATATTTGGTGACAAAAAAAATATAAATAATGACGAAATATAATTTCGTCACCTATTATTTTTATTATGATTTAGATTGGTGACGAAATTTTATTTTTGTCTCCAAAAATGGTACATTTGGAGACGAAATATGATTTTCGTCATTAAAAGATACGTATTTCGTGACAAAAAAAAAATTCGTCATTAGTTTTCGTGGCTAAAGACTATTTTTGTTGTAGTGTTTGGTTCCCCCCACGCGCATTAATCTGATGACAAATTGTTGCTAGCTATCTTTTATGGGTTTCAAGGGATGCATTTAGACTTATCACTTTTGACTTGGGCTATCATGACTAGATTTGGCTCTATGCTCATATTTTTTGAAACACTTACCAGTAAGTCCTATATACAAAGTTTAAAATCCATCTAGTCCTAAAGTAAAACATTTGCATCAATTAGTCCTACATATATTTTAATTGTTATCAAAAAAATTCTTTTTTTTTCTTCATAACTTTAAAAATGTTGCTACATCCCACCACCATCGAACTTCCGTCAAACGGTCATCGAAGACTCACCGGAATATTCAACATCACTGGAAAGTCGCTAGAGTATCGCTGAAAGTTTGCTGAAGTGTTCTGAACATCACTAAAAGAAACCGGAATATCCAGAATATTGTCAGAAAAAAAAGAATAAATGGAGAAATTATAATAAAAAAAATAGCAAAATGCGTTAAATATTGATAAACTGACCAAAAAAAAAAAAAAAAAACAACAACAACAACAAACAACAATAGGAAAAAGTATATATTATTTTTTAATTTTTGTAGAGTTTAAGCAAATAATCTCCAATATTGATCAAACTGGAAAGTAAGTTTTGAAATTGTAAAATGTTACAGTTTTAAAATATGATTCTATTAAATATTTATCCTTATTAATCAAACTGAAAAACATGTTATGAAACTACAAAATTTTAAAAATCTATAGAATGTTATGAAATTGTAAAATTTTACAGTTTTAAAGCATGATTCATTGTAGCACAAAAAAAAAACTGAAACTGTGAAATTTTATAATTTTCACCGCCTATAACTAAAATTAAAAAACAACTTGTTCAGAATTTGAAAATTTCCTCCATTAAAACAAGAAAATAAAAATGTGTAGCAGAGAAAATGTAGAAAAATTAAGAAATCAAATGAGAGAAACAGATATAGAGAGAATATTGTACTCTGACAACTATTTTTGGTTTAGATCTAATCAGATCTCATGTAGATTTACTCAGATCTAATATAAATTTGAGTAGATCTACATCAGATCTTCTTCATTAAAAACTCGTTTCTTTCGCTATCGGTGAGGGTGAAGTAAGGAGTTGATAGTCGGTGGTGCCAATGAACCCTAAGCAATAATGATCGTCGGTTATCGGTAACTATATATTAGAAAGAGAAAGAGAAGAAGTAAGGTATAGTCATTAATTACCATAAATCAAAAAGAGAAAGACATAAAGAAAAACGAATGCATAGAGAAGAATGGAAATAAAAAAATACAGAGTGAACTTTTGAGAGTATTCAAAAAATTATAAAACCAAATAGACTTATCCTCTTTTAAATAGGACTTCTACGTAATTTATCCTATATTTTTTCTCTCCACAATTGGTGTAAAATTGTTTGATAAAAAAATTTATAATATAATATTTATTGATATATATATATATATACATGCATATTGTTGTAATATGCCCCAAGGCAAGAGTGGATTGTGGGACCGTCTAACACAAAGTTAAAAAATATGTATAAAAATATCAAAATAGAAAATTTTAAAAAAAATGATAATTTAGTCCTTAACCATAGTTATTAGACTTATTTACTTTTATTTTATCTTTGATAATGGAGTTAATTAGGGATATTTAATATCTTAGGACACTTGATAACTAAACTTTAAAATAAAACACCTCATTCCATCATTTTCTTTACATTTTTTAAGGAGTTGAGGTGCCTGTTGTGCGGCCCTATGGACTTATTTTAGGGTTTATTTTAATAATTCGAACCGCTCATATTTTAAAGTACATCAAGTAAAATATACCTGTAAAAAATTAAGTTAATCAAATATCATTAATCCTTTCATCCACTCACATTTATATTTATACTTTAAATAACAATATCATTTATTTTTCAAGATACAAATGTGAATTGATGAAATATTTAACGATATCCGATTAACTTAAATTTTTGACAAGTATGTTCTACTTGATATACTTTAAAATGTGAACAATTCATGATTAAAAAGAATCCCAACATGAACCCATAAGGCCGTATAGCAGTGCTTGCTGTGCACCCAGCACAACAGGCACTCCAACTCCTTTTTTTGTATGTCTTATTGTAAAAAGTCAAATAACTAATTAAAATAATTTATTCCTAAACGGGGCCTAATTAATATAAACTCTAGTGAAACAAGCCAACCATTTATATATTAGAAGTATTTACAAATCCAATCCAATTAATATCATATCTATCTAAAAAAATAAATCATTTATAAATGAAAAATATTATATGTATTAATTGGTATATTAATTAGTGTATTAATTATGATATGGCATACTTTTGAAGGTTTTAAATATTTATAATTTGTATAATAAGTGGGATCAATAATAATATCATAATACATGTTAGTATATTAATTAATATACTACTTGATGCATGTAGTATCATCATTTATTAATTGAAAACTTTTACGAATCCAAACCAATTAATATTTCGGTTGTTTGGTTATAGTTTTTCAGAAAATAATTTTTAGAAAATTCTACTCTTTTATTTTTTGTATTTAATGTTTTTAATGAATTTTTTAAATATTTTAAGCAATTTTTTTTTTAAAAATTTTTAGACATACCTTACATAAATACACTTAAAAATATAATATTTGTAAAAAAAATCTTTAAAAAATACACTAAATACCAAAAAATATAAATATATATATATATATATAAATTCAATACATTTTTCATATTTTTATGTATTTATTAATTTTTTAAAATATTTTTTCACAAATATTTTATTATTTAAATACATCTAAGTAAGATTCATCTAAAAAAAAATATAAAAATTATTTACAATTTTAAAAATATTTACTAAAAACAAAAAAAATATCAAAATTAAAAAACCCAACTTTTAAAAAACTGACTTCAAAACACCAGAATTTATTACACAAACAAACTCAAATTTATTTTTGATCTAGAATCTATTACTCCTATAACAAACTGGTCTTAAATAAAAACCATATTTTATAGAACATTTGGATTCCGCGGAAACGCCTATAAAAGGCCCACATCCTCTTCTCGCTGTGCATCGTGGAATTGAAGAAAGGAAAGCAAAGCAAAGCAAGACAAGAGCGAGACAGAGAGAGTGTGAGAGAGAAAAATGGGTGGTTGGGCTATAGCGGTGCACGGAGGCGCTGGTGTGGACCCAAACCTCCCACTGGAACGCCAAGAACAAGCCAAACTCCTCCTTACTCGCTGCCTCAACATCGGCATTTCTGCTCTTCATTCCTCCCTCCCCGCCATCGACGTCGTCGAACTCGTCGTACGCCTCTCTCTCTCTCTCTGTTTTTCCCAAAAAAATAGAAGAAGATGCTAGTTACTTGGATACTCTTCCATGGGGAAAAGTACGAACGGTTTTGTTTGTTTGTTTCCGCGGAAACCTCGGGAAAAAAATAAATAAAAGAAAAGTGTTTCTTTTCGATTTTCATTTAATGCTTCTTGTAGTTTTATTTAGGTCATCATAAAAAGGAACTCGAAAAAATAGAATTATTTCCCATTCCTTTCTTTTTCAAAAAAAAAAAAAAACACAGACACGTGATTAGATTTGGTAATATTAATGACAAATCCGATTGCATTTGCTTCTTTGTTTTGTTTTTCATAACAGACCGATTTGTTTATTTATTATTATTTTTCCTGTAAGAACATGTAATTGTTCTATTACAGTGACTTATAATTAATTCATGGGGTATAAAACTCAGGTTAGAGAATTGGAATCGGATCCTCTGTTCAATTCAGGGCGTGGATCTGCCTTGACGGAGAAAGGAACGGTGGAGATGGAGGCCAGCATCATGGATGGGCATGGAAGACGGTGCGGCGCCGTTTCAGGAGTGACCACCGTGAAGAGCCCAGTCTCCCTCGCCCGCCTCGTCATGGATAAGTCTCCCCACTCTTACCTCGCTTTCTCCGGCGCCGAGGAGTTCGCCCGCCGACAGGTGATCTATATTTAATGGCACGTGCGCAATTTGTTTTACAAAATATATATATACATATATTATTTTATAGTTATTACGGGAGGAAAGGAAAGTGTTTGAAATGATGGGGGGTTTTTATAGGGTGTGGAGATGGTGGACAACGAATACTTTATCACGGAGGAAAACGTTGGCATGTTGCAGTTGGCCAAGGAGGCGAACACCATATTGGTACGCGTACCTATCATATCATTATCATTAATGATCATCATCAATCAATACATAACTTCTTAATTTTTACAATCGCAAATGATATATTTGTGTGTATATATACATACACTTAGATAATTCAGATAAATAAGTATAAAAATAATTAATTAATTAATTAATTAATATTATAATATATAAGTTATTTAAATGATAAGAGTGTAATTAATAAAATTTAAAATTTTGAGTTCAAATCTTGTTCATCTTTTGAATAATATTTTTTATTTTAAGATAGAAAAATTTATTACGTGACAGAAGGAGAAACCACCACACAATTGAACATTAAGCCATGTGCTCACATATATAATAATATAGATATATACTTTTATTGTAGAAAGAGCAGTTTTTATATTAAAATTTAAAAGTAATGCTACGATAATTATTTATTTTTAATATTTTATTTTTTTATTGTGCTGACGACATAAACATCATCTAAAGTATAAAAATCTGATAAATATTAATATTATTATAATTTTTTTTAAAAATATTGTTTAATACATATTGTAGTTCATAATTTTTATAATGACACATTTTCTTGCAGTTTGATTACAGGATCCCAACCGTGGGATTTGACAAGTGCAGCGCAGTAGTAGAAAACCCGCTGCAGATGAACGGCCTTCCAATCAGCGTGTACGCGCCGGAGACAGTGGGCTGCGTGGTGGTGGACGGGGAAGGGCGGTGTGCGGCAGCGACTTCCACCGGCGGGCTGATGAACAAGATGAGCGGTCGCATCGGCGATTCCCCGCTTATAGGAGCAGGGACTTACGCGTGTGAGGTGTGTGGCGTGTCGTGCACGGGCGAGGGGGAGGCCATCATACGTGGGACACTGGCACGTGAGGTGGCGGCGGTGATGGAGTACAAGGGTCTGGGCCTCCAGGAGGCGGTGGACTATGTGGTGAAGGAGAGGCTGGACCAAGGCAAGGCTGGTCTGATTGCTGTGTCCAGGAATGGTGAGGTGGCTTATGGGTTCAACTGTATTGGAATGTTCAGGGGCTGTGCCACTCAGGATGGGTTCATGGAAGTTGGTATTTGGGAGTAGACATGTTTTAGTGTGTTTAGATTCTGAATTTGAATAGATTTTTATTGAAGGAAAAGAATAAAGAATAAAAAAGTGACAACTATTTAGAGTCTTCCTTCAAATATCTATTTAAATTAATGATCCACACACAATATTCATGTCTTGCTTTGGTGGTTCGAAAGTGATAAGGGAAGCATGGCCCTATTTGTCTCTATGTTACTTGGAGTTGTTTGTTTATTGTAACCTTTGGTGGCAGTAATGAATCTACTTTTTAGTAATAGTAATTTGGTAATACATATACATACTTGTATTTAGAGAAATTATTAGATTTTATAGTTTTATTGATTGTCTTTAAATTCATTTCTTTTGGGTCAAGGTTGTTTGCCGGATAAATGGACAAAATTATACCCAACTTTTTTACTAGTAATTTTATTAGGGCAAATTATACTAATAGTCTCTATACTTTGATATTTGTGTTACTTTGATCCTTAACTTTTCAATTGTGATACATTTGATCTTAAATTTTAAATCTTGTTCCAAATAAAGACAATTAAAGATACCATTGCTCAATTTCAAAAACAAAGTCGTCAATTTGATAAAACATAAATTAATTTAACAAAAAATAAATGTCGAAAAATTATTTTTATTCACCAAAGATAAAATTATATAAAATTGATAAAAAAAATTTACACATTTATTTATTACTAAATTAATTTTATTATGTGTTTTGATGATAATCATATAATGGGCGGTTGTTTTTATTTTCATTAAATTAGTTTTTATTTTTTCAAAAGTCAAATATGACAAAAAGTTTGATATTATTATAAACCAATCCATTAAATAAAAACATCCGAAACAAAAAATATTTCATAGTATTGATTATACATTAAAGCCTAACAACCACCTATTACATGATCATCATCTAAACACATACCAAAAATTAATTTGGTAAAATAAATAAATGTGTATAAAAATTATCAATTTTACATAATTTTATCTTTGGTGGGTAGAAATAATTTTAAAATTCAAAAATATTTTTTTGACATTTATTTTTGTCAAATTAGTTTATATTTTATCAAATTGATGATTTTACCCTTGAAATTGAGCAATGGTATCTTCAGTTGTCCTTATTTGGAACAAAATTTAAAATTCAAGTTTAAATGTGTAACAATTGAAAATTTAGGGACCAAACTGACACGAGCCCCAAACTATAGGAACTATTAGTGTAATTCGCCCATCTTATTTCGGGATGTAAAAAAAACTGAAAAAACTAACAAAATCAATTGAACCGGATTGAATCGGTCATATTTGGTCTTTTTTTTAATACGAATCGGCCTGTTCGGTTTTGGAAATTATTTTTTTTGTGGTTTTCGGTTCGGTACCGGTGTTGATATACTATACACCGATTTGCACCGAAACCGACCGAATATATGTACATATAATATATATTAAATATATAATGAATAATATTGTCAATTTGGTTCTTAGATTATATTTTGTTTCTAATTCTAATTCATAAAAGCTTCAAGCCTTAGTATTTATTAATTTTTTTGTTTGTATTTTTGTGAATGGTTAGATTAGATATGGTTAGAATTGTATACCAATGGCTAATTTAATATTTTTATATAAATTATTTATTATACTACAAATTTAAAAAATGACTCAATTTTGAAAGTACTTAAACCGATTAAACAGTATTGAGCCGAACCGTTTGAATCGGTGCAGTTTAGTGTGGTTTGATAAAAAATTTAGTCTGTATTGATTTTCAATATAATAAAACTGACATTATTAATTTGGTACAAAATTTCACCTAAACACTGACCGTCCCGAACTGATTAGATCAATAATCTTATTAATACAAAATTTCTGATGTGTTTCAAATTGTTACTAGGAAGAGTGTTTTTAACATTGTTGTATTGTATAGCCAAAGTTGCGGATGAAGTTGAGAGAAAGGATTTTACCCCCTCCCATATGGTAAAGATAATTCATTCTCTCAACTTAATGCAATATTCTTGATTATGATTGTGAAAGAACTGACTTAAAGATTAAATGTAATAGGAATCTAATCAATTTTCATCCATTGTTTTTACTTCTTAAGTAAATTTATACAATAAATAAAATATATAGATATAAGACTTGATCATATTAGTCACAGTATTTTGAGCACTGAAAAAAGAATGGAATCTGCAAGATAGAAAAGGATACATGTTATCAGATACTCCACTGGTCTAGGTACAATAATTTGTACGAGTTAAAGAACAAATTCTGGACATTTGTTCCAACTTGATATTCATATTCCCATTCACAATAACCACATTCGCATACAAATCCTTTTCCTACCATATCAACTTAGTTCACTAAAATAAATACGATGGCCCTCTATACAGTGTCATGCGTCTCTGCAATTACATTAGGCAAAGGCAAATGTCTGAAGCTGAGTTCTATTTACTAGTTAAGAATACCCCTAGTCTCCACTAAACAAGACAAAAGAAGAGTGGAATAGTGGAGGAAAACAAAGAAAATAAGGAAAACTTCAGATAATCTCTTTACTTACTTTTCACTCATCTAGTGTTCTTGTCAGCGTTAGAAGCGGGCCTTCTTTGCAGACTAAATTTTGAGCCAAGATACTAAGATTCTCATTATCTGTGCGATGGATAGATCATCTCCATATTGTCTTTCTTGGATGGGTCTTGGATCATGCCCTGATGACTTGTAATCCAGCCTCTCCATCTTTGTCTCCAACGCACTTTTTCCATTTATCTATGTTGTTCCCTGAACTTAAAAACATGTATACAATTGGGGGGAGAGAGAGAGAGAGAGAGAGAGAGAGAGAGGAGAAAAACTGGACAACAATTTAACATTATAACAGTTAAATGGAAATATAAGCTACAAAGACTAATTCTCAATAAAAGAAAATTTCATAAAGAAAACAATCATCAATCCATATTGATATCAGTAATCATAAACAATAGCAATTGTATGCAATGGAAAACGAAAAGAAAACTGATATAATAATTACTACCCTTTGGTAGCACATTCACATTAAATCAACTTACCCCAAACTAGTTACTTTATTTATAAGACAAAAATGACATATTCAATGACAAACTATTTCTACAACAATTTCAAAATTGAAATAAAATAGAAGTGAAGCATGATCAGACTAACCAAACTATAACTTAAGGAAAACAAATTCTTCAATAGGCACTATCTCCCCGATTTTCTGTAGTGTTTCTGTATCAGGTTCCTCATCCACACCTATTGTCATGACTGCCTGTTTCTGTGGTGCTGTCCTCCCCACACTCATGAAGTTGACATTAACATTTCCCTCTCCGAGGATGCTCCCCACTTTTCCAATAATGCCAGGCCGATCGACTTGCTTGCAGAGTATGAGGCTGCCTTCTAAACTCACATCCACTCCAAATGACCCCACCATCGTCAAATGGGGTAACCCTTCTTTCACCATTCCTCGCACTTTGATCTCAGCAGACTCCGAAATTGCACCGGCAAATTTTGACTCAACATTAGCAATTTGAAGTTGGATGAATTCAAGTGGTTTCCCAGGAGAACCATCCAACACGATCCTCTCTTCTGTTATTTTCAGTCCTTTCTGTTTGGCAGTGAAGTCAGCATTTACCAAGTTCACAAAAACACTGGAAATGGGCTCAATCAGACCCTTGGTAATCATAGCACGGAGCAACCTAGTATCAAGATCATCTGGACCCCTAGCAGAAGCATACGTTATCTTCACCGATTGCACACCACTTCCACCGGCAACTAGTTGCACAGCCAGCCTGCCAAGCTTTTCTGCCAGTCCAACAAATGGAGCTAGCTCTGATAAAACCTGTGTCACATTGAAACAAGCTCTCAAACAAGCCTTTTTTTTTTTTTTCCTACTTTAATAGATACAGAGGACACTTCAGGACCTACTAGCTGTCAATAAGGTAAAACTCCATAATAGGATATAATGAACGTTCTACGAATTACCGTGTGACCAAAGCTGGACTTGAGATGTGTGAACTATAAAATTCAAATGGATGTGGCAGGTGGGACAAAATAGTTCAGAGTTGACTGATTAACTTGTTCCAAGTATTCTGGTTGGTTCACAATATACAAGGACATCTACAAAACTGGCTTAAGTTTCATAATAACAAGCATAAAACAGATAGAAGCAATTGATTTGGGACATTCTAATGTACAAAAACTGATAATTCAGAAGGAAATTCCTGTAACTTATGAACTTGCAAGATACATGATTAATCATGTTTCTCAATTCAGGCTAAAAAAGAAAATACTAATAACACCTGTGAAATCAGATGAAATGCCTCTTGCACAACCAAATTGCTAAACAAAAAGCAAGGATTTGGATAATACCTCAGCAGGAACCATGGGTGCATTAACTGCAGTGGCAGCTAGTTCTCCTTTCAAAGCACCTGCAACTGCTTCAGCTATTTCAATAGCCACACCTTCCTGGTTACAATCACCCATAATTGTACAATGAGATGACTTAAAAAGAGAAAACTACAAAGTATGATCACCGGCTGGAATAGGAAAGACGGCATATATACCTGAGCTTCTATGGTGCTGGCACCGAGATGAGGAGTTACAATAACATTTTCATGTAGCGCCAACATACTATCTTCAGGTGGAGGTTCTTCAGTGAATACATCAAGTGCTGCCTGCAAGAAAATTAAATCTTATCAATTCTTAGTTGTCGGTTCTACAAGCAAGGGAACCAAAGGTAAGCACGAGAATAACCTGTGCAACAATCCCGGAATTGAGGGCCCTCACTAGAGCTTCCTCATCAATTACACCGCCACGAGCAACATTGACAATCCGAACACCTTTCTTCATTTTAGAGAAACACTCGTCATTGAGAATCTTGGACGTAGTAGGAGTGAGAGGCAAATGCAGCGAGATAAAATCTGCAGCCGATATGGCTTCATCAAAGGTCACTAACTCCACACCAATTGCACGGGCACGGTCTGCAGGGGCATATGGATCATATGCAATCACCTGCATACCAAGCCCCCTGGCACGCCGTGCAACTTCTGATCCAACCTTTCCAAACCCCATCACTAGAAGTGTTTTCCCTACTAGTGACACTCCAACATATTTGCTCCTCTGCCATTTCCCTGGACACACCCAATTATAAGTACAATAAGGCTATGAACAGAAGAATCAACCACAGTACCAGACACAAAAAACAAATTGATTGGATAAAATTTTTGAGAAGTTCCACTAACAAATCTTATAAAATATGTTCGATCCATATGTTCTACGTGTCCAATTATGCGTTCCTATATGTTTTCTGTGTCCAAGTTTGTGTTCTATTTCCGCTTTGCTAATATCGTTGTTATTACTAAAGATTAAGAGGGCTTTTTGTGTGTGTGTTTTGATTTTCAAAGTTGGAGAAAAGCCCTCACATGCTTTCAATATTATTGACAAAAGTAGTCCTATCCAAGTTTAAAAATTCTCGTTAAAAAAAGAAAAAGAAAAAAAAAAGAAGTCTAAAACTTAAACTCACTTTTCAAACTTAATAATATAACAATGTATTAAAATATCTAAAGTAATATCTTCTTTATTCATTTACCAATCATCTTATTCACACATCATTAACCCTAAAACGTAAGTTTACAAAGTGAATTTGTATATCAATTTTCTATTGATAAAATCTACTAGGTGTTGATATAGATATGCAAGGCATGAAATCATGAGAATTTAGTTGAATTGTGAGAAACAATGTAGTACAATAAAAATATATATAATGAAATCATGAGAATCTTTGAACACCATTGTAATCTGATCAATTGGGAATTAAAATTTTATCATGAGAGAGTGTCAAAGCTCAAAATTTTTATACGAAAGCACATGACTTGCTCGACCAAATGCCTGAACCAAAATTAAAAATAAATAAATAAATCGGAACCAAAAACCCAAAAAGGCACACATACCAGCTTTGACGGACGCATTGGATTGAGCAATGTTACGAGCCATGGCAGTAAGAAGAGCAATCCCATGCTCCGCGGCCGCGAGAGTATTCGCCGTCGGCGCATTGACGACAAGACAGCCGTGCTCCGTCGCCGCCGACAAGTCAACGTTGTCGATTCCGACGCCGGCGCGTCCCACAACCTTGAGTCTCCCGCCGGAGGACTCGAAGACTTGGCGGGTGACTTTGGTTCCACTCCGAACAATTAGGGCGTCGCAGAGAGAGATTTTGGTGCAGAGCTCTTCTGGGGTCATGTTATAAGAGCAATCGACGTTGGCGAAGTTGTTGAGAAGTTGAAGACCTGCCTCGCCCAGCTTCTCGGAGACGAGAATTGTGGGTTTTGCGTTCATCGCCGCCGCAGCCGAGACTACGACGACGGACTTGGGGTGGCGGCGGCGAGTGGTGGTGGTGGTGGTGGTGGTTGGGAGGAAGGAGGGGAGAGAGAGAGTCCATGATGAGAGAGAAGAGGGAGATGATTTGGTCAACGGGAATGAAAGAGCCGCCATTACTCTGTGTTTCGATTTATGAGAGGAATAGAAAGATTATACTCGTACTACTTTAACGTTTTGTCAGACACTCCTGCTTTGTAGGAAAAACGGAAAAACGGAGTCGTGCAGTGGAACAGTGACAGTCGCTTTCGGTGAAGAAAATTAAATGTGATGTTTTAGTTTTAATTTTAATTTTATTTTTTCACATCATTAAGCATCCGTTTGGGAAGCCAAAAAAGTCAGGTTTTTTGGCTATTTTAGTCACAAAAGACAAAATAGGCTTTTTTTAGCCACAAAAAACAAAACATCACATCCAACCCATAATCATTACACTCCTCTCTCACAAAAAAAGTCAAAAAAGCCAAAAAGCCAAAAAGCCCTTCCCAAACCAAACTTTTAAGCCCAGGCTAAAATAGCCAAAAAAGCCAAAAAGCCAACCCACTTCCCAAACGGAGGCTAAAGCTGTGTTTAGATCTTTTGAAAACACTCCAAAAAGGTTGTGTCTGGTTGTATTTTGTAAATGTGATTTGAGAGTATGAGTTGTATTTTAAGTTTGTGTGTTGTAGAATTATGATTTGAGTGTAGAAAATTTGTTTGATAAAGAGTTTTGAAAATAATTTTGGAAAAAAGGTTTAATTTGAGTGAGGAATTGTTGATGTGATATTTGATATGTGATACAAAAATTTACAACTCATAACTAAATATACAACTCAAAATTATTTTAAAGTACATTAAAAATTAAAAAAATTTCAGAAAATATTTTTCCAATTATATAAATCAATTGCAAAAAAAAAAAAAAATCTGTACAGCAGAGGACATCCGGGTGGATGTCCCCAAGGACGTCCGGGTGGTAATCCCTAAGGACGACCGGGTGGTCTTCTCCTGGCAAAAAAAAATACAAAAAACACGCAGAATGGACAGAGCTTTCGGCAGAGTTTTGGAAAATTAATTCCAAAACTCTTACCAAACATGGAGCTGAAACTAACAGTAGAATCACATTTCAAAAGCACAACCAAACACAACCTATTTTTTTGATTTTGATTTTTTAGTTTTTTTAGCTAAAAAAGTCAATTTTTTTCTTCAAAATAATCCAATTTTTTGTCAAAAAAATTACCCAAAAAGTCAAAAAATTAAAAAAATTAACTTTTTACCGCCTATTCAAAACACCACTTTGAGTCCCAGAACGCTCAATCACTGCTAAACTGAAAAAAGAATTTTGGCGAAGGAGCGCCATGCATGGACCAGTCTGCCATGTGTGTTGGAATTCAAAGGGCTGCTGACAAAATCGCAAAGTAAAAAGGAGAAATTCTCTACATATAATTCAGAAGTAATTCACCAAATCAGGTACTCTGGCCTTGTTTGGTTTGTATTTGAGAAAATTACAAGGAATTTCATAATTACAAGGGAATTTCATACTTGGCATAGAAAATTTCAATTTTGTCTATAAAAGCGGATTTAATTGTATTAGTATTTATAATTAATTTTTTATGTGTAATATTAACTGGATCTTCACATGTTAGGGAAATAATAATTGACATTAAGGGGTTGTTTGGGATGTCTTAAATAAGTGTATTTTTTGTCTTTTTAGACTAAAAAGTTGAGAAAAAAAATATGGATGTTTGAGTTAACTTTTTGACTTTTTATGCAAAAATGTGTATTAAAAATTTGTATAAAAAGTGTGTAGGAGAAGATTAGAAATGAAAAGTCAACAGCCGTACAATCTGTGGGGAGGAATTGATGGTAAGAAATTATTGGCTAATTTTTGGGCATTGCATTGAACTGTTTTGTTCAGCCCGTGGGGACCATCACGGGTCCCATTTTGATAATCTGAACCGTTCAATGCGTAGACCTCGTCAAGTACTATATGGCTGTAAAAAATCACATTGATCGGATATCAATAACTATCTGATCATATGTGTTTTTTTTTCAATCATTAATTATAACACCATCCATTTTTTTTTATACAAAACTGATTTGATCATATAGTTATCGATATCCGATCCATGTGATTTTTTTACAGATATATAATACTCGACGAATTCTACACATTGACGGTTCAGATTATCAAAACGGGACCCGTGATGGACCCCATGGGCCAAACAACAGTGTGTGAAAATTATACCAAATTGTGCAATTTTTCCTTTCAAACACAGCACAAGCTTCACGGGTGAAGATGATGAGTTGTACGGCTGTGTGAATTGATGTGTGAAAAAAAAAAATTTAATTTTTTTTTTTTGATGTATAGTAATAACTTTTTAACTTTTTGAGTAACTTTTTGACTTTTCGTCTTTTTTAGTAGATCCCAAACCAGCCCTAATTATCTTCACTGTATGCGAATATTGAACGAAAGTATTTTTTAAGAAACTAATAATTGTGAAGGTGTACCTCCTGTGTTAAGGGTTTGTGCATTCTTCTCTAATTTCAATAGTGGATCCTTTCCTTTTAAATTGGGTGAAATCGAGTTAGCAACAGATTACGTCGGAGTCAAGACCCACATATGCTATGATGCCCCACAGAATGTCCTTTTTTTTGGATAAAAAAAAAAACTAATAATTGTGATATATTTTTGTTATGTGGACAAAAATACCTCATTCTTCGGATAGAAAATTGATAATAAAATTATTTAACTATTACAATGTAATGTTAAAAAAAAAAAAAAAACTATCACACGAGAGATGTTTCTCCAATTGTTTTTAATTTAATTGATTTTTTATTTTGTATTTTATGTACTCTATTTCATTATTTTTATAACAATTACAATTAGAAAAAATAAATTTGTTGGAAATTATTTTTGTTTAGCAGAACTTTGAAATTTTTAAAATTTATTATTTTACATGAAAAAAATAACATAAAAATAAGAAAAGTGAGAAGATTTTTTTAAAAAATAGATGAAAGGCTAAAATAGAGGGAAAGTAAGTGTGTTTTAGGGTTGGTTTGAGGTGTCCTAAAAAAGTGCACTTTTTGTCTTTTTATGAAAAGATGTGCAGAAAAGTAGAGAGGTGATGTGATGGTAAAAAGATAAAAAGATAAAAAGATAGATTATATAATATATGCCAAACCAACCCTTAGTCTTATCATAAAAAAATATTATTTAATTTAGATAATTTTTAAATTTTTATTACTTTCTATACAAGTAATAATAGTTATACCTATTTAGTGCATTCTGTTAACACATACTTTTAGAACACACCTTAACAAAAATTATTCTAATTAATAGGCTCTCTTTAGTAAGTAGGGATGGTCACGGGACGGATTTAGAACGGATTTGTCATTCTTCGCCTCCATTCTCACCGACAAACTCCAATCCCGCCCATGTCCCACCCCCGTTACAGGTGAAATTTTTTAACCCCACCCCCGCCCCTACAGACAGTGGCGGAGCCAAAAAATTAGGTTAGATGGGATATTTATTAATTATAATTTTTTATTTAAAAAAATTCATGAGCAACATTAAGATAATAATCATTTTATAAGATAAATTTAAACATAAAAAATTACATATTCATTATTAATAAAAACAAATCAAAATTCTATAATAGTGTGGAATAGCTCGGTGTGAGATGATGATGTAAGTTTGTAATTTTAGCACAAAAAATTATGGATCAAAATTCCTAATTTTAAAAAATAAAAATACATCATTTATAGCACAAATTATTATAAAATCTATTTAATTTTTATTTGACAGAAAAATATTAAAGAGATGCCATTGCTTAAAAATGATGTGTTTTGAATGAAAATTATTAAACAATCTTAGAATATCATATGACATTACCTACGTGATGCTCAAAGCATATAAAATCACAAATCACACTAAGTGGTATGTCAACTACTTGAAAATAATGAGTTCATTATATCTAATCTATAATATTTTTCGCTATACTATTGATTTAAACTACTACATAACTAATACCACATAGTGTTTTCAAAGTATCAAATAACTATTTGTTGTGAATAATATAATAAATCATTAGTCAAAGAACATGTTAAGAAAAAAAAAAAAAAGGAATACATTTTATACATGACCAAAAAAAAAAAAAAATTGCAAAACTGATGGGGGCATGTGACCCCCCTCGGCCTATGCTGCCTCCACCCCTGCCTGCAGATATCCATAGATGTTCAACAACATTTCAAATAGTTAAAAAAATTAAGAATCATTTAAATTCTTGATACACTAAATAATTTTTTTTTATTTTCATATATATAAACAGTGAGACTTTTAAGATTATTATTTATTTATATTTAAACAAAATCACAGACTTTTAATATTATTTTCTTATATCTAATTAGATATTATATATACATATATTATTAAGGCCACAGCTTCTCTCCAGTCCAAATCTAGACTGGACAGTGCTGTCCGGCCCTTGGGGGCTCACTACGGGTTGTGTTTCGATAATCTAAACCGTTCAATGTGTAGAACTCGTCGAGTACTATATGCCTGTAAAAAATCACGTTGATCAGATATCGATAGCTATATGATCAAATCAGTTTTTTATGAAAAAAATGGACGGCGAAAAATAAACGGTTTACAAAAAACTGATTTGATCATATAGCTATTGATATCCGATCAACGTGATTTTTTACAAGCATATAGTACTCAACAAGTTGTACACATTGAACGATTTAGATTATCGAAACACAACCCGTAGTGGGCCCCCAAGGGTCGGACAGCACTGTCCAATTCAGATTTGGACTGGAGAGAAGCTGTGCCCTATTATTAATTATATTGGGTCAAATTTAAATAGGGACTTACCCCCATTTCATCTCGTTACGGATGATCAAAACATAATCCACTCCCACCCAAATGTCAGAACGGATAAAATTTGCCTGATTCGGACAAATATAGACCAACTTTTGCGGATCAGATTAAAATGACTATCTTATTGGTCAGCGCCAAAAGATCTCATGCGTTGAAATAAAAAGTTGAAAAAACAATCTGGTGGGCCCACACTACAAACTAGAGAATAGTTCAAACTCAAGTAACCCAACTAATAAATTTTATAGTTGTAATAAAAAATAAAAATAAAAACTAATAAATTTTATAGTTTTTTTTTTATACTTAATAATGTTATAATTATCATAATATTAAAATAAATATTTTTTTATTTTTAATTTTTTTAATTACTTGGCACATCTATATCAGAAAATTTTTAAAAATTTATACAATATTTTTAGTTGAAATTACTATTCAAAAGGTATTTTTAAAAATTGTTACAAAATAATGAAATTTTTTTGATTTTAATTATTAATATTTATAATGTTTATTATTTTTTATAATTTTTTTGTCTAAAATCCTGTAACATGTAATTGTCCCACATTTTTATAGGTGATTATTCAGTATTCTCGAAATATGAACACGTGCCCCATAAGGTTTTGATTGATAGAGAAATGTAGGAACCCATGATATATGTTGGGGATGAAAAATAATATGGAGCTAAGTAAGGAAAATGTTTGAAACCCTCTTTGGGGATGACTCTACACTCCCAAAGTGATCCTAACCCTCCATGTATGTGTGAAGTCTATTCATGTATGTGTGGGATTCACATCATAAGTAGTCCAGATTTGTGGAGGTGGAGGTCTCAATCATTGTTCAGTTAAATAATTGGTGATTGGTTTAGAGTATGTCCACGTGGTGTTTCAGGATTATTGAATAATTTCTCCATTTTTATTTGGTAGATGGACTGAAAAATAAAAAAAGAATCTTAGACAATAACAGTTTTTTTTCTTCTTTTTTTTTTTAGAATTTTTTTTTAAAAAAAATAGTACCTAATTTGATAAAAATAAATATTAAAAAATTATTTTTAAATTTTTAAAAATTATTTCTGCCCTCTTAGAAGATTAATTAATGTAAGAATGATAATCATTTTTTTATTTTTTATTTCTTCTATCAAATTAATTTTTAATTTAAAAAAATTAAATAAATTTCTGAAAATCTAAAGGGTGCTGGATAGGTGGGACTGGGACACTGACCATTCCAAATACTTTCCGATTTGCTTGGAAATTTCTTTTATCGATTTTTCAAATGCCAAGAATATGCTATCACTCTTCAAATTTTATTTTTCTTCCGTGCTTCGTATTTATTTCTCATTAACTGAGTTGTCATTGGACAAAAAAAAATGTAATTAATTTTTTAGAGTTGAGATTTTTTTTAACTTATTAAAAACTTCGTTTGGATTGATTTTTTTAAATTTTTGTTAAAAAAAAAATATCATGATTATAATTTAAATATGATATTTTATTTTATTATTTTATTAATTTATTTTATTTTTTAATGATTAATTTAGGCCCGTGATTGCCAAACGACGGTCGAAGGTGGGGCTCAGTCTAAATTTTTTTTTTTATACTGAAGGTGGGGCCAGTAGATTAGACTGGGAATCTGTTGTGGTTTTATCAAATAGTTTTGAAAATCAATAATAATAGAAACTTCTAATTTTAGAACGAGTTCTATTGATGTAACTAGAGAGGGAAAAAAATTATGGGAAGTGTGTTGGCTTTTTAATTTTTTAGTTTTTAGTTTTTTTGATTATTTTAATTTGGGATTAAAAATTTTAATTTGGGAAGGGTTTTTGATTTTTTTGGCTTTTTTGACTTTTTTATGAGAGAAAGAATGTAATGATTATAGGTTGGATGTGATGTTTTGTCTTATTAAACTAACAAACTTATTTTGTTTTTTGTGACTATTTTAGCCAAAAAAAGCTCCAAACCCCTCTTGCCAAACGTACGCTCGTCTTTTTAAAATTTTGTTTAATTACAAATATGGTGAATGAAAATCTGGTAAAAGATTTAATTTATCCTTATTTAATGAAAAATTTATTTATTTTTATTAAATTTAAATTTGATAAAAAAAATTAATAAAGAACTGATTGCAGGGAACTTAGGAATGCCAATGATCCACCACATCTACCGTGAAGCCAACTGCTGTGCTGAATGCTGATGCTTGCAAACCAAGGAGAGAATTTTCAAGAAGGATTGCATGTGTTTTCCTTTTCCCCTCCTTGTAGAGGACTTTGTTTTATTTGAAACTTGTAGTTTATAACTCGACTTTTTATTTAGTTTTTGTTTGAGCAGAATTTTTTTAGTCTAATTTTTTTGACTTTTGTAGTTATTTTAATCTGGTTAAAATAGTTTTGTTTGAAAAGAATTTTTGATTTTTCGTAATTTTGTGAGAAAAAAGTAAAATGATTATGATTTGAATGTGACGTTTTATCTTATTGATTTTTTAATGTATTTTGTATTTTAATAGATTAAATTAGTCGCAACTTACTTTCCAAACGAGGCCTTATGCAGTTCCATTTTTTCCAAAAAAAAAAGGAAACTTTTGAATACTATATTCTGTTCTCAAGTTTTTTTTATTTATTTATGGAAAAATGCGATAAGTTTTATGTTGTGTTTGATTGAGAGATTTAGGAAAGGATTTGAAAAATGAAAGATAAAATGTGTGTGAAACTATGTAAAATGTAAGTATATTTTATTCATATTTCACTTTTTTTTTTTTATTTCTCTTTCTAAATTTTACAACCAAACACAACATTACTGTGTTCCGTAGCATCACTTGGTTGTAGAAATCTTAGAGAAGGGATATACGGGTATTAAAAAAATATTTATAAAAACTAGAAAATAATCTCATATAAATAAACTTTGTTATTATTAACGATTGATAATATTAACGATTGATAATATAAACTTTGTATAAAAAAAATTGGACGGTGAAATATTAACGATTGATAAAAAAATTATTTGTTCACATAACTATCGATATCCGATCAACATGATTTTTTACAGGCATATAGTACTCGACGAGTTCTACACATTGAACGATTCGGATTATCAAAACGAGACCCACGGTGGGCCTCCACAGACCCAACAGTACGGTCCAGTCCGATCTTGAACTGGACCAAAGCCACTTCCATTGAAATAATGCTCTACATCATTTATTAATTGATAACTCTTATATTGTCTTTCAAAACACTAATATAAAAGTGACACACTTTACTGTTTAGATCAATAGCTATCAAATTAAAATTTTAAATTTTTTTAAGGAAAGATGATCTCATATCCCTATGTATATCACAAAAAACATACTATAAATAAATAACAAAGTTTATTTATTTGAGATTAGTGTCAGTAATCACAATAAATAAATAAAATAAATACCTCAAGCTAACCCACCAAAGACATGTTTTCCTTATCTTTTTCTGCTTTAATATTTACCATAAATATGTGTGAAAATTATCCTTCTTGTTGATAACATTGCACTGTCAACAAGTTCAGTCTGCGGAATAAATAATGGACAGGATTGGGCTCGTGGCCTGACCAAGTGCAAGGCCATTAGGCCCAAATTGGAAAAGGCTTTATATTTTTGTAATGTTTATGTTACATGTATATATTTTTGGGGTTTGTTTTAAGGATTGTTTTTAAAGCGTTTAATTAATAAAGGTTAAAATTGTTGTGCATTTTTTTTTTTTAATTATTTATCACACGTACTTTTATAAATAATATACAATCATTTCAAACTACTTACCAAATACCCGGCAATTGTTAACAAAATTCATGTTTGTTTAAGTCATCATTTGGCAAGGTAGTTGGGTTTAGGTTGGGATTGAAAAAGTATAAAAAGATAAAATAGATTAAATAAATTAATAAAATAAAATGTCACACTTAAATCATAATCATTTTACTTTTTTTCTCTCACAAAAAAAAAATGCAAAAAATTCTTCCAAAACGAAACTAATTTAGCCAAAAAGCCAAACTAAAATAGTTCTTCTCAAACAAACCCTAAATGGTTTCAATGTAAATTCCTAGTCTTTTCACCATCATAACTTTGAATAACCTTTTATTTCTATTTAGTTTCAATAAGTAAAAATTTAAAAATATCATTAACAAGGGTTTTTAATTTAAGGTATATGATATTAAGATTTTATAAAATAAAAGACTTGCAATATTTTCATAATAGTTGGGGTTCCTTAATATTTTCACAGACACAGAAAAATTTTAGTTTTTCAAATAGAAATTTCATAAATAAATTTTAGCTCATCCCAGAGAAATTTGTCATAAAGAAATTTGAAATCTCTATGTGACGAGTTGAAATTTCTTTAATAATATTATTGAAGGAAAATGCTATAGGTCTCAAGTTTTCTACCAAATGAATGACAAAATCTCTCACATGAGTGTGGGGTTTACAAAAATATGGACCCCACACCTATATGAGACATTTGGTCATTCATTTGGTAAAAAATTTTGTATCCCTAGCATTTAGGAATGGCAACGGGCTGGGTCGGGGCCGGGGATTACACTCCCTGTCCCCAATGGCAAAAAAATCCTTGTCCCCGCTCTCGATCCCTGGCGGGGACACCATTAGCCCCTCGGCGCCCAAACCCCCCAATGGGGATCGGGTTTCCCCAACCCCGAAAATCCCCGACCTTTTTTTTCTTTTTTCTTTTTAACACAAAAACAACAACAATAACAAAAAAATTTAATCTGTTTTTTCAGTATATTTCATCATCATCAACAACAATCATCATCAATAACTTAAAAAAAATAAATAATAAAAATCTGAAATTGTTCATTATACACACATTGCGTACGCACACACACACACACATATATATATCTATCATTATCATCAACAACATAAAAAAGAAAAGAAAAAAAAAAGAGATATGAAATTGTTCATTACACACACACACATATCAGCATCATCAACAATCATCATCACACACACACACACACACATATATATATAGAGAGAGAGAGAGCTTCACGGTTCACAATCTGTTCAGATCGGTGATCAGTGGCAACGGTCACGATCTATTCACGAGTGGCGGTGAGCAAACAGTGACAGCCATCGGCATCGTGTGTGAGAGAGTGAGAAAGGGATGCGAAAGCAGCGGCGGTGAGGGTGCAGCGACAACCATCGTGTGTGAGAAAGATGGAGGGGAAAACAGCGGCGATGAGGGATGAGCGACACTGCCGTGGTTGTATAAGAGAGAGAGAAAGGGAAGCGAAACCCTAAACGATGAGAGTGAGAGTGAGAGAGAGAGAGAGCAGCAACAGCAGCAGCAGCACCCAACACTGTGAGTGTGTGAATGAAGTGAACCAAACCTAAGCGCGCACACACACACACATATATATATATATACTGGGCAAAATGGTAATTTTACATCGGGGCTAAATGGGGCGAGGGTCGGGCGGGACCGGGTTTGGGGCTGGGACATGTATCCCCGTCCTCGATCCGAACATCATCGGGGATTTTTTTTTTGAATACTATCCCCGGCTCGTGGGGGATATTTTTCAAAGAATAACCACTCAATTCGGGGTCGGAGGGTCGGGTCACCGTCGGGCCGGGTTCAAATTGCCATCCCTACAAGCATTACCCATTATTGAGGGACCATTGTTAGCCCTAAAGCTAGTCTGCATATATGTGAATAAGTTTTCATGATAAGAAATATATTTTATGGTACTAATGACTTGTTCTCAAGTATGTTGCTTATAGGGAAGAATCTATATGAATGTCAAAATTTAAAGGATCAAGGCAAATCAAGCAAGAGAGGAAAATATTAAAATTCTTGTACGGGAAAGAAATAAACCTTCTCGTATAATCCTGTTGATCAAGTCTGCGCTCCTCCATACGTCGTCGTTTTACTCCCTGAGAACACAAACGTGAGCTAGCCGGCGGGTGTGTGTCGGAAACCTCTCCGATGCCTAAGTCAGCAAAATAGACAAGTAGACAAAAGCTCTATTTATTTGAAAATCAAAGTTGCGTTACCTCTCCACAGGTGATGTTTGTGAGCTTTTGTAGGTTCCACGTGGCACAATCCTAGTAAGACTCTTACTCCTCCATGTAGAGTCCTCCTAGGATTCTCATTTCTGAAAGATAATACTTATCCTTCAACACCCCCCTCACTGCTTAAACCAAGTGAGATGGTTTTATCATGGTCAGATTCTAATAGGACCGAGGTAAGCATGGCCATGCCGAGCCACAAAGTAGACCGAACTATCGTTAATTCGGTTCTTCCTTTCACTGCTCTTACCTCGGCTCTTCCTGCTCAAACCGTGCTAACCATAGTATTGCTCAGACCGTGCTAACAATTAGCTAGGTCTGACCGAGTTAGCTGTGCTATGCCGCGACCGGACTAACTCTGAGTGTGGCGACCTAGCGACCGAATTATCTGTAGCGCTCTCCCGGATCGAGATAACAATAGGCACTTCTGGGACCGGTCTAACTTTAAGTCCTTCTGGGACCGGACTAACTTTGAGGCCT
The DNA here is from genome assembly GCA_036172215.1 of Camellia granthamiana. Classification (NCBI taxonomy): domain Eukaryota; kingdom Viridiplantae; phylum Streptophyta; class Magnoliopsida; order Ericales; family Theaceae; genus Camellia; species Camellia granthamiana. The sequence goes on along the minus strand of CM069905.1, from coordinate 145,531,892 downwards.
TTCTGCTCAGCCCTTCGTACTGTGGCCCATAGCGGCCCATTGCCCAGCTCGGCCCAATATTCATATAAATTACCCTCTCAATTGCCCCTTAATTCCATCTGTGCAACATGATAGGGATTACCTGTTTACCAGCCGAGCTAAAAATCCTTAGTCTCACGACCGAGCTAAACTCTTAAGCCTTTCCAGCCGAGCTAAACTCACACCGGTCTCTGCTTGTCCGATCAAAACGTCCCTTCAATCACAGCAACTGAATCGCTTCTCATTCCAATGACATGTGGCATGCTCTGATTGGCTGAAGGCAACTGTTACGCCGCCCTCGTACCTCGCGTTTTTTGAACAGTTCCCGCCTTTGGTCCTTGCATCAAAACAAAAACTCTTTGTCTTTTTTTTTTTTTTTTTTTTTTGAATCACTTACCACACTATTTATTTCCTCTTCTCTCTCTCCCGTTCCTGAGCTTCTTTTGTTCTTCAATCTTGCAACTGTGAAACTCTTGCCTCCTAATGCCATTTCCATCTTCCAGCGCCTCTTGACCTAGTAAGCTACTCAGATCTCTCTTGTTTTTGTTGTTTTTACACTTTGCTTTTTACCATCCACAGCATAGCGTTAGTGTTTTTGCAAAACACTTTATTTCCATTTGCTTTGCCTTGCGTTTTTCTGGAAAAAACCTCACAAGAATCACTTGAATTCATGAAACAACCTGTTAGAACACTGTATTCAATCCAAAATCATAATATAACCGAGCTAGGAAGTTGTTTGTAGTTGATGTCAATCTGGCCAGACCATTCAACCGAGCTAACACATCATGTTATACTAGTAGTTCCAACCAGTAAAACCACCTTTTGAATCAACTAGCCGAGATAACGAACCATACTAGGTCTGCAACAGCAGGCTTGTAAGCCTCATCCACGACCGAGCTACCACTCGGGGCTAAACCAGCCTTCCTAGTTCGAACCGAACTAAGAACGCTGTCCCTAGAGGCTCAACGGGGCTAACAATTCCCTTGCTCAAACCGAGCTATCAAACACCCTGCTGGAATCGACATAAGACCCGTAGCATCCCACATAGCCGAGCTAGGACTTCTTTTATCTCGCCTTTATTTCTCTTAGCATGGTCCCACGATCTGTGCTTAACACTTGTTTTTTTACTTTGCAAACTTTAGGTTGCCCAGGCACTCCTTTGAGCGCTCAACCGAGCTACTCAGTACCTTTCTTCGATCGAGCTAAGACAAGTTTAATTTATTCATAACTTAAGAGTAAATGGGTAAATATAGGTTTTTAGTAGAAACACCTGGTGGTTTGGCCAAATTCCGAAGGGAGTATAACATCCCTAACGATGTTCACCTCACCTTAGCCGATCAAGATATCACACCATAGGGAAACCCTAGCTTTGTCCCCTTTACCCTTCTGTCCATAGTAGAAATCAGACACAGATTCCCTGTACAACCTTTACTCTGTGAATTCCTTAGGCAAACTAGGATATGCCCAACCCAGCTTTCCACAAACTCATATCGCATAATAAATGGTATAGCCGAACTAAATCGCCGTGTTGGCATTAACCTCGGCTTAGCCGAACTCTTCCATCAGTACTCCATAAAATCAAAAGAAGATGGCTGGGTCTATTATCTAAGAATACGCCGCCGCCAAGAGAAAATAATAAAGGACACACCGGATAAAGACTTAAACGATGATGATTTTTTCTGGGTATCTGGGAATTTTGAGGATCACCAAGCCCAAATCCCAGGTCGTAGAATAAACTGGGATAAAGGAACCCCCGGTATAATTACTTCGGCTCTATTGCATGTTCCTCTTTATTTTGGTTTTCTATTCCTCAACCGAACTGACAGTTGTCTTCTTTATGCAGATTCAGCCCACCTCAAATCACTGTATAGCTACCCCAACTTAGGCGTACTTCGTGCCGCACTACGATACCCCAAAAGAAGTTGGGCTAAGCTACTAAACTTTGAACCGACGTACAGATACAGTAGTCGACGAAAAGCCAGAGTAACAGATTTTTTACTGGAAGCCTCCCCTGAACCGGACCCCAACTTGCCTCAAATCAACCTAGTCCCTCTGACTGCCGAAGAAGAGATGGCAAAGAGGAACAGAGTAAGGGCCCTTCTAACCGAAACAAACCGAGCCGAGGTACTACCACCAAACCAGACTCAGGAAATCGTGGTGGCCCTTCCATCTCAACAACCCTCCTCATCTCGCCTAAGCAAGCGTGCCCGGACTACCCCAACCGAGCAACGCCTTGTTGATGAAGACGAGACCACTCTTCCACTAAGCCCTCCACCGAGCCCGCAACCGGAGCGCTCCGACCGAGCCAGCTCCTCCAAGTGGGCACCCAAACTTACATTTCAAAACCGAGATATTCAGGACACTGACTCAGTGGTTGCTGAAAAAGATCACTTAATGACATTTAACCTTGCCAAGAGTATCTGTCTTCCAGCAGACATGGAACACCACTAACATCTGACCAAACTAAGGGCCATCCGTTCGGCCACGAAATCCATGGTTCTCGTAAGTAGCTTCTTCTGTTTGCCTTTCTAATTTGCACAACTTTTATCTCGGCTTGATTACAAGTCTCCCCCTCTGTTTGCAAGCCATGCAGAAGAGCCACATCGCTCATAAGCGAGTGCTTGAACTTCATAAGACTACAAGGCAAGCACTGGCCGAAGTAACGGAAAAAACTACCGAGCTGGAACAAGCCAGGAAGCAAATAGCCGAGCTAAAATCCGAGAACGATCGTCTGACCAGACTCGTTAGCTCGGCTGAAGCGGAGAAACAAAAGGCTGCAGCCGTGATCAAAGACAAATACCTGCGTGAGCTAGCCAAGCTTGAAGGTAAGAAAAACGCAGAGATCGCCGAGCTAAAAATGAAGGCGGATGATGCGAATGCTGAAGGTTTCGAGGGGGAGGCCCTCTATATGTAGCAATGTGAGGCAGCCAAAGATTTGTTCTTCAAATGTGGTTGGAGGGCAACCGTGTTGCAGCTCGGTTGTGGGCCCGAGACCGAGGTCTACAATCCTCCTCAGTACTTCATACCGAGCTCACTATCGGAGTACGCTGCATCAGTTCAACAACAGTTTCTTCAGGGTTCAGACGATGATGAAGAAACCGAGCCCAATGATACCCCAGTCGTTAATGATCCTGCTGATCAGTCAGCTCGATTGGAGCCAACGGTGGAAGACCTAACTAACGAGCTGCAGACTGAAACCGTACTTCCAGCCGAGACCGAGCTCCCAACCGAAACCGCACTACAGTCTGAAACCAGGCTTCGGGTTGATATTGATGCTGATCTTGATGATCTGTTTAACTGATTTTGTTTTTTTTTCTTTTTGTTTGGACAAATGTAACCGGGCTAGGGCCCCTCCTTTGTATTTGCTTTAAACCTTTCAATGAAAATCTTCTTTTGCTCCAACTGTTACCTCAGTTGAATGCCCTGTTTATGCTTGCTCTCTTACTGTAATTTGAATGAAGTAAAGCATTCTCTCGCCGAGATAATTCATCCCGGTTTTAACTTTGTAATCAGACTGGCCATACCAACCAACCGCTTCAGCCTAGATCTTTATCTCGGTTGAAGCACAATAAGAGTTGGTTTTTCCAGCCTCTTCAGTCTTGATCCTTACCTCGGCTGAAGAGTAGTAAGAGTCGGTTTAATCCAGCCAACCACTCTTTAGCTGATATCCTTACTTCGGCTGAAGAGTACAAAGAATTGGTTTAATCCAGCCAACCACTCTTTAGACGATATCCTTACTTCGGCTGAAGAGTACAAAGAGTTGGTTTAATCCAGCCAACCTCTAAATTGGTTATTCCTGCCAACTGAGAATAAAGTGTTTGGTTATTCCGACCAAACGTCCTGCAGCCTGGATCCTTATCTTGCTTAGGACGGGTGTTGGTTTTTCCAGCCAACCTAGAGTAGAGTGTTTGGTTATTCCGACCAAACGTCCTGCAGCCTGGATCCTAATCCTGGGCTTAGGAAGGGTGTTGGTTTTTCCAGCCAACCTCTAGATTTGGTTTTTCCAGCCATCCTAGAGTAGAGTGTTTGATTATTTCGACCAAACGTCCTGCAACTTGGATTCTAATCCTGGGCTTAGGAAGGGTGTTGGGTTAATCCAGCCAACCTCTAAGTTGGTTTTTCCGGCCAACTATGTTTACAATGTTCCTAACCCACTAAAACTATCTTTTAGAGAAAATAACTTATACTGAAAAAGAATCTACGTGTTTTATTGAGAAAGGAAAAGAAAAATTACATATGCTTGAAAAAAGTTAAAAATAAAATAATTTGAGATTGGCAGTGTTCCATGGTCTGGGAATGGCTTTGCCGTCCTCATCTTCCAAGTGGTATGCCCCTTTTCCTGCTAATCCAACCACTTTGTAAGGTCCTTCCCAATTGGGCCCTAACTTGCCATCTCCGGGTACCATGGTGTTTCCCATCACTTTGCGCAGCACCCAATCGCCGATCTTGAATTGCCTTGGATGCATTGTTTTGTTATATTTCCTGGATAACTCTTGTTGGTATGAGGCAATGTGAACCAGTGCTCTTTTTCTTCTTTCTTCGGTGAGGTCGAGTTCCAATGTTATGGCTTCTCCATTCAAGTCTAGATCAAAATTTTCGCTTCTAATTGTGGGGAGGCCAACTTCCAGTGGGATTACTGCTTCCATGCCGTAGGCTAAGGAGAATGGTGTTTCTCCGGTTGATCGTCGAGGTGTGGTACGGTAAGCCCATAAAACACGAGGAAGTTCCTCAGCCCACTTGCCTTTTGCCTTCTCTAACCTTTTCTTCAGTCCATCCAAGACAACCTTGTTTGATGCTTTTGCTTGGCCATTTGCCTGAGGATATGCCGGTGTAGAATTGTAGAACTCTATCTTGTATTCTTCACAAAAGCATCTAAAGATTCTGCCATCAAACTGAGTGCCATTGTCCGATATTAGGGCTTTAGGTATACCGAACCGAGTAATGATGTTCTACCAGACGAACTTCTTCACGTCTTTTTCCTTAATTGATGCTAAGGCTTCTACCTCCACCCATTTTGTGAAGTAGTCGGTGGCTGTAAGGGAGAACTTCCTGTTACCTAGTGCTGTTGGAAGTGGTCCTACTATGTCCAAGCCCCACATTGCGAAGGGCCATGGGCTGGTTAAGGGCAGGAGTTCTCGGGCAGGTTGATGTATTTGGTGTGCGAACTTCTGGCATTTCTCGCACTTCTTCACATATTTCTCTGAGTCTGCTTGCATAGAAGGCCACCAATATCCTTGTGAGATTGCCCTATAGGCTAATGACCTTCTCCCTTGATGGCTTCCGCACACGCCTTCGTGTATTTCGAACAAGAATGCTTCAACTTTGCTGGGATGAACACACTTTAGGTACGGCCTTGAAAATGATTTTTTGTATAATGCCAAAGATGGGGAGAGCCAAAATCGCTGCGACTTCGCTCTTATTCTGTTGGCCTCTTTCTTTTCTTCCGGTAGGATGCTGTCTTTTAAGAACATTATGATGGGATCTATCCATGAGGGGCCTAGTTCGGCGCAACATACCTCTTCTGCTTCGGGGTCTTCATTGCTTGGTCTTGGTAGGTAGTCGATCAGCAATGGATGAGGGATGAAAGTATCTGCCATTGAAGCAAAGTCTGCTAATTCATCTGCTCTACTGTTTTCCTCTCTGCCGATTTGTTCTATCCTGACTACTTCAAATTTCTTGATTTCTGTTCTGACCAACTCTTGGTACTTAGCCATCTTGTCATCCTTTGCTTCGTAGTCGCCTGAAATTTGGTTTACCACCAGCTGTGAGTCGCTGTAAACCATTAGCTCGGTGGCCTTCATGTAGAATGCTGATTTGAGGCCTGCAAGAAGCGCTTCATACTCCGCTTCGTTGTTTGATGCTGGGAAGCCAAGGTTGACTGCTTGCTCCATTACTAGGCCTTTTGGAGAGATGAGGACTATGCCGAGTCCTGCTCCATGCCGATTGGATGCTCCATCCATGAAGAGCTTCCACATCTCTCCGACGAATAACTTCCAGCAAGTGGAGGGATCGGATGATGCCTTGGGGTCCAGAATGTTGTTGGTGTTTTCTTCAAGGTCCATGCTTGTTGTTTGCCCCTCGCTATCTGATTGTACCAAGTCTTTATTTGTTGGTGAGTCTTGGCTTGGTGAAGCATGGTTTGCTTCTTCCTTGCTTTCTTTACTCTAGTCTGCAGTGGGGTCTGACTGAGTGTCCTGCACCAGGGGTTGTGCTATTTCGGCGTCAACTTCTATCCCTAGTTCGGTTGTGTCAGTCAGGTTGACTGGGCAGATATGATGACTTCCTGGGGTAAATTCTGCGACAAAGTCTGCCAAAGCTTGTGCCTTTATCGCGGTTCTGGGTTGGAACTTGATGTCGAATTGTCCCAACTCTACTGCCCACTTCAATATTCCCCCAGAAAAGTTCGCCCTCTCAAACAGAGCTTTTAATGGGAAAGCTGTGAGGACGACTATGATGTGGGCGTGAAAGTAATACGACAACTTCCTTGAGGCCATCATCAAGGCCAAGGCCAGTTTTTCCAGTGGCAAGTACCTTGTTTCGGCGCCCAGCAATGTCTTGCTGACATAAAAGATGGGTAGATGTTGAATTCCTTCCGCATAGACCAACACTGCGCTAATTGCGTGCTGGGAGACTGCCAGGTACATGAAGAGTTCTTCTCCAGGTATTGGGGTGACAAGCAGTGGTGGAGAAGACATGTATTCTTTCAAGTTTTCCAGAGCGCGGTCGCATTCTTCGTCCCACTCGAACTTGGCCTTTAATGCTTGAAAAAATGGTCGTAGTCTATCTGACGACCGGCTAATGAATCGGTTGAGTGCAGCTGCCATGCCGGTGAGATGCTGCACTTCTTTTACTGAGTTAGGCCTTTCTAAATCCTGAATAGCTTTGATCTGGGAGGGGTCTACCTCTATACCCCGGTTTGTCACCAAGAAGCCCAGGAATTTGCCAGATCCTACACCGAATGTGCACTTAGATGCATTAAGGCGCAGCTTGTGCCTCTTCAGAATCTGGGACATCTCACCGAGGTCCTTTAGATGGTCGTTCTTATCCTTGCTCTTGACCACCATGTCGTCGATGTAAGCCTCCATTGTTCTGCTTAACAATGGCTCAAACATCTTGGTGACCATTCTCTGGAATGTTGCCCCTGCGTTCTTCAGGCCAAAGGGCATGACCTGGTAGCAATACAGTCCTCTTGGAGTTGTAAAGGACGTGACCTCCTGGTCTAGTTCGTACATGGCGATCTGATGGTAGCCTCTATACTGTAACAACCCTCGTTTAATTACCGTTAAACCACTGAATTATCTACTGATTACCGCTAAACTGAACTGATAATGACTGATAAGTGAACTGGATGAACTACTGAACAGACTGAATGAAATTGAAAACTAAAACTGAAACTGAATAAGTTTGTCTATTGAATTGCATATTGTATCTGTTGACTTATGTGATTATCTGTTTGATTCATATGTTTAAACTGCTAATTGAAGGCCCTATCGGCGGCCGATTTGGAAACCGTTTAGTGTTTTGTAATCAGGAGAATATTTGTGATTTAATGATATATTTATCTGAAAATTGATTAGGAATGATTAAATTAGATTAAATGAGTTAATTGTCAAGTTTGAGTTAATTACCAATTATGCCATTTTGAGTGGACCCTTGTTTAATCCTATTATTGAGCCTTATTACACTTAATCAAAACATTTGATCAGCTACTCCCTACACTCCAACCGACCAAACAAAAGAATTAGAGAGAGAGAGTAGGAGATTGGAGAAATTCACCTTGCATGCTTGGAATTTGAGAAGAATTGAAGTGTAGACTGCTCATTTAGCTCCCACACCTTGAATTCAAGACTTAGGCAAGGTAATTAAATCTCTCATTGATGCATTTAAGGTTGTTCTTGCATGAGTTAAGTTGAATTGTGGAGTTAAGACATAAATTAGTTCAAAAGAGTAGGATTATAACTTAATCCATGCATACATGTTTGAATTGATGAGTTTGAGTTGAATCCATGGTGAAAATGTACATGCATGCTCATATTCATGTTTAAATCCATGTGTTCATCATGTTCTTGAAGAAATGAGCCCATTTGGACAAGAGTTGAAGCTTGATTTTGGTTTAAAGATCATGCATTGCATGTTTTGACATTTTTCTTGAAAATGGGTTTGAATGTTGGATTTAATTGACCAACCTTTGGGGCTTGAATTCATAAATTGAGCTTTAAAACTTGTTGTACTATGAGTTTGAAATGTTTTCCCAGAATTTGGGCCCAAGAGGTTGAGTCTTTGCTTGAAGAATGCTTGGTTCGAACTTGGAAGACAAATCTGGAAATTCCAGATTTTGCTTCCTCGCTCGAGTGAAGGATTCCTCGCTCGAGCGAGCACCTTTGTTCAGGGATCCGCTCGAGCGAGCATCGAGCGTGGTATCGCGCGTAAAAATCGAGCATCCAGTACTTTTACTGTTCCAGCAGCTCGCTCGAGCGAAGGATTTCTCGCTCGAGCGAAGACTTTGATTTTGGAAGTCCGCTCGAGCGAAGGAAGGCTCGCTCGAGCGAGACCCCTGTTTTCAGCAACTTTTGAAAATGCCTTCCAAGTGTATTTTTGCATCCTCATCTCATCCTAGGCATTCTTAGGCCTAGTTTAAGGCATCTTAATGAGGATTTAGACATAGAACCACACCGAGGAAATTTAGGGATTTAATTATCACTCTTCCCAACTGTGAAACTTAGTGTGTGTTTTATTTATTGACTGTTTAGGGTTGGCTCTCGGGGACGCGCTCTAGCTGCTATTAGCCCAATCTCTGTGAGTAACAGATTGTGTAAAGATATGTTCAAAATGGTTATCTTTTGAATACTGAACTGAACTGTTTAATGAACTGATATTGTTTATTGAATGAATGTATGTCGTTTATTTCTGAACTGTACTGTGGCATCCTTAGCACCTACTGTTATTGACTGTTACAGAGCTCTGTCGGTTTCCTTGTGGAACCATACTGTTTATTGATTGATGGCCATCACTACTGTTGGGTCTGTTAAGACCCGGTCCTTCTGGACCTACTGTTTATAGGCTAATGGATGTACCACATATGATTGATTGATTGAAATGCTGATTGACTAAAATACCGAAAGATCGAAATACTGTATAATGAATTGATTTCATTACTGTAAGGACATTCATTCATAACCTCTTTACACCTATTGTTATTCACTGGGCTTTAGCTCACTGTTTATATATATATGTAGGTTCTCAGCAGCCAGACCGGAGCTAGGAGCGTGGGTTAGTCCCCCAGTTTTGTCAAGCCAGCCTATGTGCCTCACTGCGAGGTTCCGAGACGCCATGCTATGGCTTGGGGTGTTTTTGTGTTCCCCACCTGTCTCCCGACTGTTTTGTATTACTGTATAAACTGTTTACTGTTTTACCGTACTGTTATCGAGGGATTAAGTCCCCGTACTGAATGGTTGTATATGATTGTATAGACTGTACTGTTTTGAGTTGAATGAATGCATGAAAAATGTTTTAGCATACAGATTTTCACAGCTCAATGGACACTAGATATTTACTGTATTGGCTTCCGCCAGGCCCTGTACTCTGTTTTACTGTATTACTGTTCAGCAGGCCTTCGGTAATCTCGGATTACTGGCCAGTTACGGTGCTAAACCCATAGGGCCGGGTTTGGGTCGTGACATATACGCATCAAGAAAGATAAGTCGGTTGTGTCTCGCCGTTAGGTCTACTAGTTGATCTATTCGTGGTAGGGGGAAGTTGTCCTTTTGGCATGCTTTGTTGACTGTCTTATAGTCAACGCAGACACGCCATTTGCCATTCTTCTTTGGCACCACGACTGTGTTGGAAATCCATCTGGGGTAGTGCACCTCTCTGATAGCTCCTGCCTCTAGTAGATTTCTCACTTCTTTCGCCACTATCTCGGCGTGGTGGAGGGCCGATCTGCGTGTGCGCTAAATGATTGGTCTGGCGGATGGGTGGACATTGAGTTGGTGACAGATGAAGTTTGGATCAATGCCTGGCATGTCGTAGGGTATCCAGGCGAACACTTCGATGTTAGAAGTCAAGAATTCCAAGACCTCTAATCTCTCAGTGCTGGACAACGACGAACCAAGCAGAAAGAACTTATCCGGGTTCTTTTCATCTATTCTTACCTCTACTAAGTCTTCCACCGCTTTTTGGTCAGCTGCTTTGCCGACATCTGCGAATAGTTCATTGCTCTCAGGTTCTTCCACCGAATGAACATATCCCTTGGCAGCGCGGCTGCCATTAACCATGACAAAGCATTGCTTGGACATAATTTGATCTCCAAAGACCTCTTCAATTACCCCGGCTTCATTGGGGAATCGCATTACTTGATGGTAGGATGAAGCTACCGCTCGCATGGCATGCAGCCATGTTCTTCCCAAGATTATGTTGTAAGTGGATGGGACTTTCAACACCCAAAATTCCACTTGTTTCGTCACGCTTCCTGCTCCGATTAGGAGGATTATCTTGCCGACTGGCCATTCTGGCATCGAATTGAATCCAATCAGGGGAGATACGGCAGGTGCCAAGTCTTTGTCTTGTAGCTTCAATTGTTTGAATGTTTCGTAATACATTATCTCACATGAACTACCCTAGTCGATCAAAATCCGCTTGACGTCAAAATCCTTGACTCGGAGAATGACCACCAGGGCATCATTGTGAGGGCAATATATCCTGGCCAAGTCTTTATCTAAAAAGGATATGACGTTCGTGGCCTCTGTTTTCCCCTTCTTCATGGTAGGTTGAGCACTTAGTACCTCCCTTAGGTGCTCAGCCTTCTTAATCGTTCCTTTGAGCTCACAAATCCGCTCAGGTTCACATACTCCATGTATCACGTTGATCACGCCTTGAGGTGGGGCGTCGATTGGCATTCCGTTCGGGTGGTTGTCATTCTGGGGGCTGGCTGCGCCCCTCCTTCAATGTATTTGTCCAGGTGACCGGCTGCCACCAACTCCTCTAGATGCTGTCTCAATGGTGTACAATTTTCAGTGCGGTGCCCCTTTTCTTTATGGAAAGTGCACTGTGATCTTTCGTCGTAGTCCTTCTGAGCCTCTCCTAGCTTGGCAGGCCATCTGACGAAAGGTTCATCACGAATCTCGCTTAGAATCCGATAGATTGGTTTCTTGAATATCGTGGTTATGGCAGTGCGGACCCTCAACCATCTGTTATCCTGGTCCTCTCCGTTGTCTCGCTTGCCTCGTCTGTTTTTGCTCGGACGGTCTATTGTGTTGACCTTTGCTGAGGCCTTTTTATCTGGTACTGCGGTCGTGCTAGACTTTGCTTTAGCACGGGCGCCATCCACTTCCACCCTAATTTGCTGGTGTACTCTATCCATCAAGGCTTCCATCGTTAGAGGTGGCGTCATAGTGATTGAATCCCTTAGTCTATTCCCAACTGGAAGGCCCCTTTTGTACTGTGCAATGGCTAGATTGGTGGGGCAGTCTCCAATCTGGTTGAAGGTCTCCCAGTAGCGACTATTGTAGGATCTAAGTGTCTCCTTGTCGCCCATGTCAATAGAGAGAAGCTGGTCGATCTCCACTGGCGTTTTGGTGTTCGTTCTAAACCTTGTTACGAACGCCTCTGCCAATTGCGCCTAGGAGGCTATGCTGCCTTCTGGAAGTTTTTCGAACCAAGTCAAGCCCAGGTCGCCAAGGCTTGATGGGAAGAGGATGCACATCAAAGCCTCGTTGCGTCGATATACCGCCATAACCTGGCGGAAGTGGCTTAGGTGCATGTAGGGGTCTGTCTTCCCCTCGTACGTGGTAAATTTAGGCTGAAGGAAGCCTGAAGGTAAGGGTGCGTTTTCAATTGCCGGAACGAACGGCGAGATCTGCAGCCTCGCTAATGCTTTGTCCGTTGGTTCGTAGGCAGGTCGTGGTATTGGCATTCCGACCTCGACGCTTCCATGCGTCCGAGGAGCCAATCGCTGCAAGGCAGAAACTCTGTGTGGGTCGCGCACCCTGGCATCTTCCTTCCATCGTGCCTTTTTTTCTTGCACGGTTCGCAAGTCGGACGATCTAGGCAACTCCGTTTGCCTAGAAGATGTCTGGTGCATGTGCGAGGGCCGATAGGTGCTTCCTTCCGTATATGACCTCTCAATCTCGTCCTCTCAGACCTGGAGTGACGAGTTCTAGAAGTCTTGGATTGTGTATCGCCTGTCCTGAGGCTTCTACTCTCTGCTTGAGATGGTGTGGTACGTCTACTACGATTTTCCGAGTGGCGAGGGGGCGTCTTGCTTTTGCGCCCCTCTCCTGTCGCCACTCATTTTCCCTTCATCTGGCGCTTCATGGATTCCATGTCCGCCGCCATTCGTCGTATGAATTCGTCCTGCTCCTTCACACGGTCCTCCAGAGTTTGGGCATCCATCCTCCGCCTTTGTCTCTCAGGACCTTTGTGAACAAGAGTGACGGGGGCTGTTAGTCCGTCTTCTCCCCCTCGCATCCCTCCTGAGATTCTGTCGCTGTGGTTCCAAGTCCGCCATAGGAGGGATAGAAGGTAGACCTTCGCGCCTCGCACCCCCCTCTGGTGTTTGTCCGTCAATGGCGGACTGTGGCAAATCTTCGTTGTGCGCCATTGATTCTAAAGAGGAAAAACTTGATCAAGAGGTTTTGTTCTTGTCTGAATTCCCACAAACGGCGCCAATTGTACGGGAAAGAAATAAACCTTCTCGTATAATCCTGTTGATCAAGTCTGCGCTCCTCCGTACGTCGTCGCTTTACTCCCTGAAAACACAAACGTGAGTTAGCCGGCGGGTGTGTGCCGGAAACCTCTCCGATGCCTAAGTCAGCAAAATAGATAAGTAGACAAAAGCTCTGTGTATTCGCAAATCAATGTTGTGTTACCTCTCTACAAGTGATGTTTGTGAGCTTTTGTAGGTTCCGCGTGACACAATCCTAGTAGGACTCTTACTCCTCCATGTAGAGTCCTCCTAGGATTCTCATTTTTGAAAGATAATACTTATCTTTCAACACCCCCCTCACTACTTAAACCAAGTGAGATGGTTTTATCATGGTCAGATTCTAATAGGACCGAGGTAAGCATGGCCATGTCGAGCCACAGAGTAGACCGAACTATCATTAATTCGGTTCTTCCTTTCACTGCTCTTACCTTGGCTCTTCCTGCTCAAACCGTGCTAACCATAGTATTGCTCAGACCGTGCTAACAATTAGCTAGGTCTGACCAAGCTAGCTGTGCTATGCCGCGACCGGACTAACTCTGAGTGTGGCGACCTAGTGACCGAACTATCCGCAGCGCTCTTCCGGACTGAGATAACAATAGGCACTCCCGGGACCGGTCTAACTTTAAGTCCTTCTGGGACCGGACTAACTTTGAGGCCTTTCTGCTCAGCCCTTCGTACTGTGGCCCATAACAGCCCATTGCCCAGCTCGGCCCAATATTCATATAAATTACCCTCTCAATTCTTAACGACTAGTTTTGCTTATAACTCGAAATAAGAATGATATGGAGAAATCTAAGACCACAACAAGCTTTCAGAATTCAAATTCACAACAGCTAATTTTTGAATTTAAATTCACAATGGATTGTTTTTTAAATTCAAATTCACAACAACTAGTTTTTTAAATAGCTACTTCATAATAGTTTGACTATTTCTCTCTTTCAGTGGCTATATATATACAAGTCATCTTCTGTAGCATAATACAACAAAGAGTACAACAATCCTGAAGTTTTCTGTGTAAAATCTACTCCATTTCAAGCTCATTCAATTCCAAGTTTATTTGTTTTATATTTTGAGAGATACCTTGTGTGAGCTTTTGACTGTAATATCTACTCATTAAGGAGCTTTTTTCATGTACTAAAATCCTTAGTTGCTCACCGTTTACGAAGGATTGGGTTGTAACCCTTATAAGAAGGAAGTGGGTTTATCTTCATCCTTGTAGAGTCGTAAACTCTAGATGCTTGTAAGAGGTGTTCTCCACTCTTAAAAGAAATCTAGTGGATTGTGAAAATCTTCAAGGAATGCTCTTGAGGCATGAATGTAGGCGGAGACTGAACCATGTAAAAATCACTGTGTTTGATCTCTCTCTCTCTCTCTATATATTCCTTATTTGCTGAATTTTATTTAAGATTGCTTGCCATTACTACATATTTAATTATTTGTTCATCTCTTCAATAACAAGTGTTTGAAGAGTTGTTTAACACAATTTAATTAGTCTTCCTAAATACTTGAATATTGCACATCAAGTGCTTCATACATTGTTACATATACTTTGCACTTGTGTTTTGTGTTGTTTGTGTTTATCTAGTTATCTTCATTACATTAGAATTATTTCTTACTTATTTTACCATAATAATTTGAGGTTTGCAGAAAGATACTATTCACCCCCTCTAGTGTTAAACATCTGAGAAATAATCTTAATTAATAAGAAAAAAAATATTGGATCTCTCCTACCATCAAAAGTTAGAGAAAGATGTTCACTAATTACCCTTATTAATAATATCTCTAACTCTTAGTCCTATAGAAAGACTTTTGTTAAAAATTAAAATTGATAAAATTTTATCAAAGATCAACTCTTACAAGAAAGATTAAGTGGAGGAATTTAAAAAAAAAAAAAAAATGATTACAAAAATAGAGTACAAAAATTTATTTTCAAAGAAAATTTAAAAAATTATATTTAAATCGCTAAAAGCCCTAGTTTAAATTTTTGCCTCGTGACTGTGTTTGTCTCTAATCCATAGTATGAATTGATACTGAAAATACCAATTTTTAAAAACATTTTAAGTTTTTATGAAAACACCCATTTTTAAAAAATGCTTTAAAGTTTTTTTTTTGAATTTTAGAAAACAAATTCCTACAAAAATAACAACAATGAATGTTTTTAGACATTTTTATTATTGCTTTTATTTATGAAAACAACAAAAACGAAAGCATCAAAAACATAAAATCTATATAATAAGGGAGAAAGATTTTCAATTTATGTTACAGACAATTGTCCTATTAGGACATTTCAATGGTTAGAATTCATTCTGCCTAAGGATGGGCAGTTGAGATGAGACTTTCTCTCCCACTCTACTTTAACTTCCCACCCACTTAACCCTAAAACTTTGCACCCAAGACTATAAGGCTTGCAAACATTCCTTTTCAAATTTGCACCACTTTTCCTCTCTCTCTCTCTCTCTCTCTCTCTCTCTCTCTCTCTCTCTCTTCAAACTTCTTAGAGATCTCTCTCTCCCTCGGCAACATCTCTACCACCGACAACAACTCTTCACAGCCATGCCGCTTCCACCGCTACGTCGCCTCCGATCTCCACCGCGACATTAACTCTTTATCTCTTCTCCCTCTCGGATCTTCTTTTAACCCGCCACGGCGCCTCCGTCCACCGTCAAGAGTGTTTGGGTTTGTGTTTTCTAAATCTTAATCCATGTATTAAATGGAATTACACTAAACCCAGAAAAAGTTGAAGCAGGGCATACAAAGACATTATATACATCAATTTGGGTTTGTATTTCTAAGATTTGAGTTTGAATTTGTTTTTCTAAGATTTGTTTTTTCTAAATATTAAAACTGATATGTTTGTGTTGGGTTTGTGTTTGTAAACCTTAATTTGATATGTGTTTTTTTTTTTTTTTTTGGTGGTGTTCTGTCTGTTTTTTTATTTTTCTTATGCAGTTTTCAGTTTTGGATCTAAATGAGTTTTGATTTCTGACATGATTTTGATTTATGAAATGGGTTTAATGAATGTTGATTTTCAAAAACATGGTTTTCTATGATTTTGAAAATCAACCAGAAATTGGTTTCATATGATTCTGAAAGTGGGGAAGATGGAGAGAGAGAGAGAGAGAGAGAGAGAGAGAGAGAGAGAGAGAGAGAGTGAGTGTGTGTGTGTGTGTGTGTGTGTTTTCAAAAATAATTTGGAAACATGAGTGTATTAAAAAATAATTTGAAAATTTTGATTGCTTTAGTAAAATGTATTATTTTTGACAAAATTATAATAAAATTTTATGTAAATTTAAATTTTAAAGTTTTATTTTAAATTTGTAAAAATTATTTTTAAAATTTGTAAGTGTAAAATTTTATTTTGTAAATTTTGCACTTAAAATTTTTAAGTGTAAATTTTGTAAATTTTATTTTTGACAAACTCTTTTCAAAAATCTAATTATGAAATTTATTTGAAAATCCAAATTAAACGGACTATCTATTTGTATTTTGCTCTCAATTTTTTTTTTGCAACAATTGGATAAATTACATTTTAGTTTGATTTGTTTTCCTAAGATTTGTTTTTTCTAAACATTAAAATTGATATATTTGTGTTTCTAAATCTTAAATTGATGTTTTTTTTTTTTTTTTTTTTGTGGTGTTCTGTGTGGTTTTTATTTTTTTACGTAGCTTTCAATTTATATGGGTTTAGATTTAATTTTTTAAAAGGTTTTGAATCTGAAATGAGTTTTGATTTTTGACATAGTTTTAATTTATGAAATGAATTTAATTTTTTAATGGAAAATGAGTGTTCATTTTGAAAAGCATGGTTTTCTATGATTTTGAAAATCAATCAAATGAAGGGGAGAATGAGAAAGGGAGAGACCTTTCTAGAGATGGAGAGAGACAATTAGAATTAAAACTTTGTCCTTTTATTTTATTTAATGCCATTCTATATTTACCTTTGTTTCACATGGCTCCATGTATCCCCTTGCACCCAACAATATCACTTCTTTTTAATTGAAATCAGGAACTTGGAGTTAATCAATTTAATTTGTTTATATTAATGATGCCACAAGTCTTTAGGGAGGAAGGTTAGTAATTGTAAGAACTATAGAAAGGTACACTTGGTTATTTGTTTCTAGATAGAAAATTATTAGATACTCTAGGAGTACCATGTAATATAGTTTTTTTTTTTACTTTCTGTGGGGATATATTTTCTTTGTACCAACGCATGGCAAGGTGACGCCGACGTGTCAGCCGAAGTGCCACGTGTCGTGGTAGTTACGCCGGGAGATCTCAGAGTTGCCGAGGTTATCTCCGAAGATATCGGAATCCGAGATAAGCGGATAAAGGACAAGAGTCCTAGATTGAGAGAAGACTTCAGTTTGGGTAAAGATGAAACTCTTAGAAGATTTATCCTAATCTCACTGGGAGTTCTAGATTAGCAGTAATCCTGAGTTCATTGGAGTTAGGCTCCTATTGGGACTAGGATTGTATTGACTATAAAAGAGAGGCACCCCCATGGGTCTAAGGTATGTTTTATATACTCAAGCTTGTGAGTTGAATACTGGATTATCTTTGAGAGATATACTGACTTGATCGTCGGAGTGCCCCCAGGTGGAAGAACCACCGCCGGAGCCTTTCCTTTCTGTGCAGGACAGCAGGGTGCCATCTATTCTGCCTGTGTTCTACAGCTGAATTACTAAGGAGGGCAGTGTGATTAGAAAATCACTCACACAATTTGGCGCCGTCTGTGGGAAAGAAAGACGAATAGATGGCCAGTAACGTACAAAAAGAAAAGGTTGGGGACGACGCTCCCGCTGGGAATGGCAGGCCTATCGACCTTGACATTGAAGGAGACAACCACAACGAAGAAGCCCGTAACCAGGGGCGCGGGGGAAAAGACGTCGGCCAGGAGGGCGACACTTCAAAGAAGACAGACCAAGATAGATACTACAACGAAGATAACCTCTAGGTATGGAAGGACGGGTGCCTACGGAGGGATGAGGAAGTAAAAGAATTGGCAGACAAGTTGGCAGACCTACAGTCAGTCGTCAACTTCATGATGCAAAACAATGTCATGTAGCCACCGTACCCGCTGCAGGACACACCAATTCCAGCAGTTAATACCCAGAAGGGAGGAAGGAAAACAATTCCTGAAATACCTCAACACACCAAGAGCGGAAGGCACTCTCACCCGCCTTCCAGGGAAGTCGGACAAGAGGAGCCGAGACAAGAGAAGTCCCAAAAGACATATCACACGAAGGACCCAGAACCCAGAGAACATCGGCATGTCCAGGGACAGGCGCTCTGCTTCGACACAACCCATGGAGAAAGATCAAAACGGGCCCACCACGAGGTCGAAAGTAGTGTACCAAAAAGACTGAAGTCAAAAGATAGCCGAGCTCCAGGGAGGAGTAAAGAAGACCTGCAAAATTACCTCAAGAGGAAGGAACATAATGCTGAAGCCGAGGTTACCTCACCCGACAAGCCGAGGACACCGTTCTCGGTAGAGCTGGACAAATTTGAGGCACCGAAGAGATTTAGTATACCGAGGTTTCAAATATACGATGGTAAGTCAGATCCTAACTTCCACGTTGGATTATTCTTGAACTCAATGGCACTATACAGTGGAAACGAGCCGTTGCTCTGCAAAGTGTTCCCCTCATCCTTTGGGGAGATCGCATCAGATTGGTTCCACAAACTGCCAAAGGGAAGTGTGAAGACTTGGAAAGGCCTGGCCGAGATGTTTGTGGCCAGGTTCGTGACAAATAAGCTACAACCATTAAGGGTGGACGCATTAATGACTCTGAAGATCAGCAAGAATGAAGGCCTTAAGGCCTATGCAAAAAGATATTATGAGGTGTTCATCGAATACCCGAATGTAACCAAGAAGTGGGGGTCGTGTCTTTCAAAAACGGCCTAAAAGATGATTGTTCACTGCGGAAATCTTTGGCAAAGACATTGCCGAAGAGCATGGAAGAGCTCATGGCAAGAATCGAGAAGTATGCCAGAGCCGAGGAGGATACATCGGGGAATAAGGAGGTAAAACAGGAAAAAGGGAACGACTTGTCGAAACAAGGCCGAAGTAACAACGGATTTAGCAAAACAGAGATAGAATTGAGGGGCAAACAGGCAGTGACGACTGTGTTCTGAATCCCGGTCCACAAAGTCCTGGATCAAATCCGAAATCAACCCTATTTCAGAGCACCAGCAAAGGCCCCAGGGGAATACATGGGCAGGAACGTTGGTAGGCGTTGTGCTTACCACAATGAAGAAGGGCACCCAACTCAGGGCTGCAGAGCCCTAAAAGCATATTTAGAGGACTTAGTAAGACAAGGTCATCTAAGGGATCTTGTCGACGAAGCCAGGACCAGATAAGAGCAGGCAAGGTTGCCTCAAGCACCAGCAGCCCTGCCTCCCCCAGCACAGCAACCACAGGGAGGGGGACCTAGGGTGGTTAACGTAATTCACTCCAAGGTGAACGAAAACGACATACGGGGGGAAACCCAAAGAGTAAAACACCTGCAGCACGTGAACCAGGTTGGACAGAAAAGACCTCGGCCTGAAGAGTACCCAGGCCCGATGATAGCCTTCACTGAAGATGACCTAGAGATGGTCCAGCACCCGCATAATGATGCCTTGGTAGTATCCCTCCAGGTTGGGGAGTGCCAAGTGAAACGCATCCTGATAGATCAAGGCAGCTCTTGTGACATCATGTATGTTAGATGTTACAAGGAGCTGGGCCTTCACCCAGATGACATGGAGCAATCGAATGGCCCGATGGTCGGCTTCAATGGAACGCCGACGTGGCCACTGGGAGCTACAAACTTGGAAGTACAAACCAGCACTAAGAAGATCAGGACAGAGTTCATCGTGATTGACACATCTTCATCATACAACATCATCTTGGGAAGGCCATGGTTGCATGCAATGGGGGCAGTTCCCTTAACGTTGCATCAACTATTGCGGTTCCCAACAGAACATGGAATTGAAGAAGTCAGAGGAGACCAGCTGCAGGTAAAAAATTGCTCCATGGCAGCAATGAAAACAACCTGCAACATACAAGAACCAGGGAAGGCAGAGATTGAAGATGAGGACATGGAGGTCCTAGATGATGTCGGCAAGGAGCCGACCGAGAAGAGTGAGGAAACACTAAAGAAAATCCTCGTCCAGGAGGGCGATGAAGAACGCTTCTTTCTTCTCGGCTCAGGCTTAGCCGGAGAAGAAGAAAAGGAACTAGAAGCCTTTTTGAGAACAAATATAGAGGTGTTCGCCTGGACACCTTATGAAATGCCTGGCATTGACCCCGAAGTCACATGTCACAGACTGAACGTTGACAGGTCAGCCAAACCTGTAATACAACGAGCCAGAAGACCGACGTTGATGCACGTCGAAGCAGTGGAGAAGGAAGTAGACAGACTTCTAGAGGCCAGGGCCATCAGAGAAGTCAATTATCCGACATGGCTATCAAACACTGTGGTAGTAAAGAAGAAGAACGGTAAATGGAGGGTATGCGTAGATTTTACAAGCCTGAACAAAGCCTGTCCCAAAGACAGCTTCCCTCTGCCCAAAATTGACCAGCTGGTGGATGCCACATCTGGACATGGAAGGATGAGCTTCCTGGATGCTTATAGGGGGTACCACCAGATAGCCATGTACCCCCCAGACGAAGAGAAGACAGCGTTCATCACCCCAAAAGGCCTGTACTGTTACAGGGTGATACCTTTTGGGTTGAAAAACGCAGGAGCAACCTACCAAAGGCTGGTAACCAAAATGTTCAAGCATTTGATCGGCCAAACAGTAGAAGTCTACATCGATGACATGGTCGTAAAGCCCAAGGAGCCCAAGAGTCATCTTGCCGACCTAAAAGAGGTATTTGAGATCCTCAAAACATATCGGCTCCGACTCAACGCATCAAAGTGCGCGTTTAGAGTTGGATCTGGAAAGTTTCTGGGGTACCTGGTAACAAGAAAGGGAATAGAGGCCAGCCTAGATCAGATCAAGGCCATCCTGGACCTACAAAGCCCAACATCGGCAAAACAGATACAAATGCTTACTGGAAGGGCCGCAGCCCTAAACAGGTTCATAAGCCGAAGCTCAGATAAGTGTAAACCCTTCTTCAACTTGGTGAAAAAGACCACAGACTTCCTATGGACTGAAGAATGTGAGGCCGCTTTGGCCGACCTAAAGAAATATCTGACCACGGCTCCAGTCCTCTCAACACCTGAACCTGGGGAAGAGTTGTTATTGTATTTAGCCATGTCAGAACATGCAGTAAGTGCAGTACTAATCCAAAAAGAAAAAGGAGAACAGAAAGCTGTTTATTATGTAAGTAAAACCTTGGCCGACGCTGAAACAAGGTATCTACCACTAGAGAAATTAATGCTGGCCTTAGTAATGGCCTTGAAAAAGTTGAACCACTACTTCCAGGCGCACAAGATTGCGGTGCTAACAGAGCACCCTCTGAAACCCTTGTTGCAGCAAGGAGACTTAACTGGAAGAATTACAAGATGGGCAGTGGCCTTGGGCCAGTATGACCTGGAGTTCAGGCCAAGAACAGCAATCAAGGGCCAAGTTTTGGCCGACTTCATGGCAGAATTCACGCCTGAATCCATCGAACATCGGGCTCCGTTGAGCCTAGATAAACATTGTCCCAGCAAACAAGGAGAATCCCACCCTAAGGCAAGAGAGCAAATGAAGGAAAAATTCAGACCCTGCAATATCTACATCGGCGACTCCTTCAGACTGTTTGTCGATGGAAGTTCAAACCGACAAGGAGCGGGGGCAGGAGTACTACTGATATCTCCAGATGGAGAAATAATAGAACAGTCCATCCGTTTGGGGTTCAAAGCCTCAAACAATGAAGCAGAATACGAAGCATTGATTGCAGGGCTAAAGCTGGCAACAGCAGCAGAAGCAGATGAGGTAATAGTTTTTTGTGATTCACAACTTATTGTAAACCAGTCAACAGGTGAATTTGCAGCCAGAGACGAGAGGATGTCGGCATATGCAAAAGCGGTCATCAGATTGGCGGCCTTATTTCAGAACTGCCGACTTCTCCAAGTAAGCCGAGATGATAACAGCCACGCCGACGTGTTGGCCAACCTGGCAAGTTCAATGCAGACTGGAAAGACAAGAACTATTATGATCGAATATATGTCGGGCCCAAGCACAGAACCACAGAACGCAAAGCAGTAAGCAATGTGTGTGGACATGAGGCCAAGCTAGATGGATGCAATTGTTGCATTCCTGAAAGAAGGAAAGCTGCCAGAAGACCGCAAGGAGGCACACAAAGTCAGATTGAAGTCGGCAAGATTCAGTCTAACAGCAGACGGACATCTCTACAGAAGGTCCTTCACTGGACCCCTTTTAAGGTGCGTACATCCTTTGCAGGTTAAGGATTTCTTGTATGAAATTCATGAAGGAATTTGCGGAAGCCATGCTGGGGGCAGATCATTAGCTCATAGGGCCATTACCCAGGGGTATTGGTGGCCCTACATGCAAAAAGATGCAGAAGCATACGTGAAAAAGTGCGAACAATGCCAAAGGTTTGCACCTTTGATTCATCAGCCAGCTGCCGACCTGAACCCAGTATTCAGCCCCTGGCCGTTTGCCCAGTGGGGCATGGATCTTGTTGGGCAACTTCCCCAGGCAACTGGGCAGAGAAAATACTTGCTAGTAGCAACAGATTATTTCACAAAGTGGATAGAGGTAGAACCTCTTGCCAAAATCCGAGATGTGGATGTCAAGAATTTTATTTGGAAAAACATCATCACCAGATTTGGGATTCCAAGAGCAATCGTTGTCAACAACGGAACGCAGTTTGACAGCAAACTCATCAAGAACTTCTGTGCAAAATTCAAGATCAAGAATTACTTTTCAACACCAAGTTTTCCCCAAAGCAATGGGCAAGCAGAAGCATCCAACAAAGTAATTTTGGATGGAATAAAGAAGAGACTGCAGGCAGCAAAAGGAAAGTGGGTAGACGAGTTGCCCAACGTACTTTGGGCATATCGGACTACGCCGAGAAGATCAACAGGGGAATCCCCCTTTGCCATGGCTTATGGTACAGAAGCAGTCATTCCACTGGAAGTCGGCATCCCAGGGATCCGAACCCAGGGAGTTGAGAATGGGACTAATGATATACTCTTAGCCTGAGATCTGAATCTTTTAGAAGAACGAAGAGAGAAAGCTGTAATTCAGCTCGCAGTATACCAGCAACAGCTTGCCAGAACTTACAACAAGAAGGTCAATCCAAGGGATTTTCAGATCGGCGACTTAGTCCTGAGAAAAGTCGTCGGTAACAAGAAGGATCCCAGAGAGGGCAAGCTTGGCCCAAATTGGGAAGGACCCTACAGAATTACTTCGGTATTGGGCAATGGGGCATACCGTCTGGAAGATAGTGAGGGCAAAGCATTACCAAGACCCTGGAACACCTGTAATCTGAAATTTTTCTATCACTAGATGTTCCTTGTTTATTTTGACCGATGTCATCAATAAAATCTCAGCATAATTTTTTTTTTTTTTTTCAACACTTATGATTGTAAAAAATGCATAGTGATTATTTTTGAGTAATGAGAACCCAAGTGAAACTTAGGTTCACATTGGGGGCAGAGAGAAGACAAAGACGCTTAACACTTGTTGAAATTTGTAGCAATTTACAAGTCGAAGTTAAGCCGAGATGGTTCCTTATCTTCACTTGTTGAAATTTGTAGCAATTTACAAGTTGAAGTTAAGCTGAGAGTGTTCCTTATCTTCACTTGTTGAAATTTGTAGCAATTTACAAGTCGAAGTTAAGCTGAGATGGTTCCTTATCTTCACTTGTTGAAATTTGTAGCAATTTACAAGTTGAAGTTAAGCTGAGAGTGTTCCTTATCTTCACTTGTTGAAATTTGTAGCAATTTACAAGTCGAAGTTAAGTCGAGATGATTTCTTATCTTCACTTGTTGAAATTTGTAGCAATTTACAAGTTGAAGTTAAGCTGAGAGTGTTCCCTATCTTCACTTGTTGAAATTTGTAGCAATTTACAAGTCGAAGTTAAGCTGAGATGATTCCTTATCTTCACTTGTTGAAATTTGTAGCAATTTACAAGTTGAAGTTAAGCTGAGAGTGTTCCTTATCTTCACTTGTTGAAATTTGTAGCAATTTACAAGTCGAAGTTAAGCTGAGATGATTCCTTATCTTCACTTGTTGAAATTTGTAGCAATTTACAAGTCGAAGTTAAGCTGAGAAGTGTTTCTTATCTTCGCTTGTTGAAATTTGTAGCAATTTACAAGGTAAAGGTAAACCGACATATGATATTTAATCGTCTGTTCAAATTTGCAGCAATTTACAGGTTGAAGTAAAAACTAAGTATATTGTTTAAACACTTGTTGAAATTTGTAGCAATTTACAAGTAGTTCACTGTTTTACACTTGTTGAAACTTGAGAAAAATTTGGAAAGTTCACATTGAAACAATATATGTTTTACACTTGTTGAAATTTATGAAAAGTTTGCAGGATAGTATCTTGCCGAAGTAAAGCTTGTAGTTATTATACCCGAGGTATGTAACCCCAAGAAGATTGCACAAAAGAGGCAAAGTATGAAAGGCATGCAAAATATTCTAAGTACAGAACCATGCAGAGACGATCACAAGAAGAAGACAAGAGTGCAGGCATTCAAAAATATTTTGCAGTTGTCTTAAAGCATTCAACATAAACTGGAGGCACATCGGCCATACAAGAAACTTATATTATTCAGAAAACAAAAAAGTACAAAAGACATCAAGGTTGTGATTCTTCAACTTCAGGCGCAATTTGAGTCTGGACCTCGGCAGATTCCTGAAGAACTACTTCGGTAGCCTTTTCTGCCACGATCTCGGCATCGATTTCGGCAAGTGTTTGGCCAAGACTTTTATCGATTGGAGGAACGTCAGATGATGCTTGTTCAGGAGTAGCCCCCTTGACAACCTCCTCATCCTCCTCCTCATGAGTCAAGTCTGGGACTTGATTATCCTGAGGAGGGGACTTGGTCTTAGTGGCATCCTTAGGCTTCCTTACTAGAGCCTCATCATCATCCTTATCCTCATCCTCGGATTCAGACTCCGATTCGTCCTCGGCTTGAGTTGGAGGTGGAGGTGGAGGGAATGGAAGAGGGATAGCGTCGGCATTATGGAAAGGTGAATCGGCAGGGAGGTCAAGTTTCTTTATCAGGGACATCCAACCAAGGGAGAAGCCCCTGTTGCATGCCTGCCTGACTTGGAGTTTGTAGTCCTCAGTTACATCGGCTATACCTTGGGCATAAGCCTTTTCATCAGCTTTTTTGATTTCGGCTTCTTTCGTAGCCAAGGCCTCCTGAAGCTCCTTTTCGGCCTGGGCCTTTTTGTTCTCGGGCTCTCTCTTCTCGGCCTCAGCGACCTTCCTTATGGCCTCGGCAGACTCAGCCTTTTCTTCGGCTAAGGTTTGGGCTTTGGTGGCAGCCTCAGCCTGATCCTCCAATTTCTTCATCTTTGTTTGAAGACTCTTGTTGATCTTCTGAAGGGAAGAAAACTCCCTCTTGATCTCGGTCAACTTTTCCCTATTTTGAAAAGATTGCATAGAAAAGGAATGGGCATGCTAAACAGCCTAAAAGAGCATAAAACAAAAGTTATTACAAAGTTCACAAGTATGAAAAGTTGAAAAAGGACGGGTTACCAAGTAAAGAAACTTACTTGAACACAGTGTTGAAGCATCAAGGCGTAATTTTCATACTCACTAATCTCGGCGTTCTTCTTCAGATCGCCTGGGAGAAGTAAAGCTGTGCTAAGGGCCACGCCGACATTTATATCATCAGCACTATCATTGGCAAAAACGGGCTTATTTTCTAAAGTAATTTCAGGCCTCCAGGGGATTTTTGGTATTTTGGACCTCGAGGTCGTCGCAGACAATGACCTCGGCTTCTTTGATCGTGTGGATTCTGAAGGTTGGGCTTCAGCAGACCTTTTGGCAGGACCAGAAGCAGTCTTCTTACTCTCAACCAGTTTTGAAATAGGCAAAGTATCCTCAGATTCAACCTGAGTTACTTTGGCCTTTGGCTGAGCTTTCTTGGTTCTTTTTGGCTTTGGTGGGGGCATGATTTGCGTCGGCTGAGCATCGACGTCAGTAGGGAGGTCGGCCAGGAGATCTTGAGCAACGGGCTTTGGGCGACCCATCTCAACAGTTTTGACAAGTTTTCGCCGACGTTTTCGTTCGGTAATGGGGATCAAGTATGGCGCCGAAGTTGATGGCAAATCCACTGGGTCAGACGTTGATCCTTGGTCTGTTCGTGATGTGGACGCAATTTGGGTTGTGGCAGAAGGTGGAGAAAGGCTTTTCTTCTTTGTTTTGGGGACGTCGGGTAAAATAGACTTATATGTTGGGATGAAATTTAACAACAGAGGTGCTTTCCTTTTATGGACAGGCAAGTCCAAAAGCTTCTTCAAATCTTTGCCATGAACGTAGGATTGATGAAAGTCTTTCGGTGGCTTGCGAACATCTGCAAGAAGAAAACAGACGTTAGAAACAGTCAAAACATTGAAGACTTGAGAAGAAACAAGTGTTGACACTGGGCTCTTACCCTTGCCCTCTTTAACTGATCGAAGAAGAGGGTAGAGATGAACGTCCTCGTCTGGGCCAAACTCCCAATTTCCCGAAGCAATGACATAATCATCTCCAGCCCCCTTGTTGGAGTCTGGGAGGTCGGCTACAATTTTGAATTCGGTAGACCTCGGCTTGAGGTAATAGACGTAGCCTTTTTCTTTCAGGTTAAGGGCACACATCGTATAACAGTATTGGATGTCGGCAAGGGTGATCCTAACGCTCTCCTGCCTAGTTAAGGCTATGATACCATTAATCACTTGGTAGGAGTTGATGGTAAGTTGCATAGGGTTCAGCTTGTAATAATGAAGAACTTCACGAAAAAGGGGATTAAGTGGAAGCCGGAGTCCACATTCAGTAAACGCTACAATGGGAAAGGGCATCGAATGGTCTATTGGCATAATGGAGTCATCATCACCAGCCAGTCTCAGATGGACATCGGTAGGAATGGAGAACTCTTCCCTAAAGTATTCAAGTTTGGTTGGGGTATTTACCCTATGTCTCCACATACCCATGATTTCAGCGTAAAGGAATTTGATTACCGAAAGAAGATGTTCTTAAAGGGTTATTGGAACCTCGGCAAAACCTAGGTAAATACTGGTAAGGCTTGTTTCAGTTTTTTCCTAAGAATTGGAGGGTTCTATAGACAAATCCCAAAACCTAAATCTATGAAGACAAAGATTGAGGGCACAGATCTGGAAAAAATAACACAGAAAACAAAAAACAAAAGACGAAGTTTCAGAATCAAAAACAAAGGCGGGGCTCTCAGAAGCACAAAGAAAACAAGAAATACAGGCTCAAGAACAGTGGCAAGAAAAAGTGGAGAAACAGTACAAGTGTTCAAAACATGAGCAAAATCATGGAATAGTCGCATCCAGATGGATAGTTCAGTAAAATCAAAGGTTTGAATAAAGCAATAATGGCGGCAAGTAAGCAAAAGAGCATAGAAGAATTGAGAATAGAAGGAATAGAGGCTTACCAGGAAAAGTGGAGCCGGTATGAAGGTCGCTGAGGTCAGACAACGGATGTAGACACGACGGAACGTCGAAAGCTTCGCTGAAATGGAAGAATGAAGACGGTTGCAGAGCTTGGAGCTAGAGCAATGGCGGATTTGAGAAAGTTTAAAGAGAGAAAGAGTAAGTAAATCGAGTGCAAAAGTAAAGAAAGGAAGAAAGAAAGAAAAGTTTTGTCAAAAACTTGAAACGGCGGCAAAACAGGGCATTTATTGCGCCTGGAGCAACGTACACGTCAGGCGGCGCACGCAGGGAAAACAGTTTTCAGGCGCATCGCAGACACGGGCCAACAAAGATATAACGCGTAAGTGGAACGGTTGAGAAGTGATGCATGACAACTCATGCGCATAGGAGAGTTCATTTGAATTCTTGTTCTTGAAAGAAGACATGTCGGCCTGAGATGAACGACCTCGGCTGAAGAGTTCTTGTGCCGAAGTACTGGAAAGAGGAATAATATAGGTTCCATCACCTCAGAATGCCGAGGTAATAGAACCTAGGGGGCAGTTGTGGGGATATATTTTCTTTGTACCAACACGGGGCAAGGTGACGCCGACGTGTCAGCCGAGGTGCCACGTGTCGTGGTAGTTACGCCGAGGTGATCTCGGAGTTGCCGAGGTTATCTCCGAAGATATCGGAATCCGAGATAAGCGGATAAAGGACAAGAGTCCTAGATTGAGAGAAGACTTCAGTTTGGGTAAAGATGAAACTCCTAGAGGGTTTATCCTAATCCCACTGGGAGTTCTAGATTAGTAGTAATCCTGAGTTCATTGGAGTTAGGCTCCTATTGGGACTAGGATTGTATTGACTATAAAAGAGAGGCACCCCCATGGGTCTAAGGTATGTTTTATATACTCAAGCTTGTGAGTTGAATACTGGATTATCTTTGAGAGATATACTGACTTGATCGTCGGAGTGCCCCCGGGTGGAAAAACCACCGCCAGAGCCTTTTCTTTTTGTGCAGGACAGCAAGGTGCCATCTATTCTGCCTGTGTTCTACAGCTGAATTACTAAGGAGGGCAGTGTGATCAGAAAATCACTCACACACTTTCTACTACACCTTTCTTATAAGTTGAGGCTTTTATTTATTTGTTATATCTAATTTCCTCTTAATAAAAAGTTTTTCCTATAATTTACAGGTGGATGAGACTTAAACCCAGGTAAAACTCTATGCTTATTCATTTTCTCAAAATTTTCCCTTCGCATACTATTTTTGATTTGATTATAGGTTATAGTCAAACTCTTATGTTTTTGTGTGTTGCTATTATATAGCATATTCTGTAATTTTGCCAGTAAAATGTTTGATAAAATACCTAAAATACAGTCTCTTCTTTATTTCTTTCACTGTAGTTACCAAGTGAAAGCATAAGCTTGACTGCCTTCAGAGTTTTTGTGCTTTGAATTTGGTATGGTAACTCTCTCCATTTTATATCAAACAATACTTTCGTGAGATGTAGTTTGGCTTTGCAATATTTATGGCAAATGATGCCATGGCTTTGACCCATTTTCGTAATAGGATGGTGAAAGAACATGTTGTGGATGACTTTGACCATTTTAATTTGATCTTAATTTTGTTTTCTCCAATTGAACCCGTTGCTCCATAAATGTCTTGGTTAGCAGATTGGTTTTCCATTGTATATGGAATTTTAATGAGAATGTTGTGAGTGTGGGAAAAGATCATTGGAGCTATTCCCTTCCCAAATTCGGATTTCATTTTTTATAATCTATTTTCAGCAATGGGGTATCTTTATAAAAATTCCATCCTTAAAGAAAAGGATGGTCAGGATAGCTAATAATGTTCTGTTACATATTTTTTGTACTCCTCCGATTGAAAATTAGGTCGTAGTGTGTGCCTCTACAGCTTGCTTCTACTCTTTGATAAGTTTTTGATCGGTCATGCTAATTTGGGTCTGATGAAAATGAGCATCCTTGGTTGTGGTGATGAAGTTGATGTCATTACTAGGTTGTGAGCTACTTATCATTTACGACAGTTAGCAAAATTGGTGAGTACTCTATTGAATTTGGTAATTCTGTTAAACCCAGTGAAGGTTGACAAGTGTTACCGCTTGAGAAATCCCAATAATCAGTGTTATTAGTTTTTTTTTTTTTTTTTTTTTGGGATTGCCTTCAGGGACGAGTTATATGCTAAGAGAGCTTAGGCATCATTAGCTTTACAGTTATTTTTGCCCTTTTGCTGATGAAGAAACTTATGTTCATTTGTTATTTTCAAGTGTATGGAACTATGCACTTCGTTTTCAAGTGTAAATTTAAAACTTTGTCATGTGTATATGTGAAAGTAATTTGTGAATATACTAATACTCTTTTTGAATATTTGTTTTGATAGCTAAAAGAAGTTTCTTTACCCATGAAGCGTCTTTTGACTATGTGTAGTAGTGTAAGCACATGCATTGTACATCAATAAATTTATATTGGTGCAAAGCTGGGAGTTTGAGGGCAAAATTTATACTATTTTTGGTTTTATCATTGCCAAATTTTGAAAATGATTGGTCAGGGTGAAAATAAATTTTATTATATCAGTTTAGTCTTATAGTTTATTTAGTTTCAATCTAAATTTTGTTTTTGTTGTGGCAGAGGGTTAGCTGCTGCCCATGAGCTAACCAAATGGATCCAAAGGGATTGGTTTGATATTTTGCTTATGGTCATGTATTGGAAGCAAAATGAATATGAATGGGTGTAGGTGAAGATTGAAGAAGGTGATGGAGGGTTATCCTAAATAGCATCCAAAGTGGTAAACTCACATGAATTTGATAAAATTTTATATTCCATAGTTATCTTAATAGTTTAAATAGATTTTAATGTGTACTATTTGGGCGTTGTTTTTATATATTTTTGAAGGATGACACTTTTGCCAAGTAAATTTTAAATTTTCTACTTTTAATGTGTACTGTGACAATATGTCATGTTTCTAAATACTCCTATTTAGACTTTATGTTCCTAAATAACTTTTTGAAATATGTCATGTTCCTAAAGAAATTTTGCTGTTTTAATCTTCTTCCTTATTCATGCTAAATATTCTACCACTATTGGTTGGATATGAATTTATAGGAATTTGATGAGATGAAAAAGCTTTTGAAAGAGTCCGGGGTTGTTCATTGATAGAAAGAAACAAACCAATGGCACCCTTGAGCTCTCCAATCAAGGTAATCTCTTCAAACTTCCATGTTATATGATTTATCTTTTATTTTTTATTTTTTTATAGAGAAAAGATCTAGCCATTTAAGCTGTTTATATGAGAGTGCTTTTAGGCATGAGTGATATGCTAGCAATCCATATTAAACTTTTTTTTCTCTAAATAACATTCCTTTAATCCATTTGATTTAATTTGATTTTATTATTTATTTCATATATTGCTACTAAAATCACTATTGGACCACTTTAAAGTCATTTTACTTTAGTTATTTTTTAATGCAACAATTTCAATTTTAAAGTTGTCATAGTTGATGTAATTAATGACTTTCAAATTAATCATCTGTATAATTACTCTTATTTAAAATACTTTTTCATTTACATGATTAGTTTAGTCACATTGGGGCATTATATGAATGCAATGATTTTGTAAATTCAACCATTTAAACAATTTCAACGAATAGGCTCTTAACAGAATTATAGAATTTATGAGTTAATTTGTTTTACAACTATAAAAGCTGAGTTCGAGTTTTTGTTTACTAAGATTTCAAATTCATGTTCAAGTGCATGGCTTTAATTCGTTTGATTTGATTAGGATTTGAATTTTTTCAGTTAATTGATTTTGAAATTAATGACTTAATTGGTTTGAATTTATAATATCATACTGTTCAAGTTTTTATTAATCTCATTAGCAAGTCCTTTTATTTTTTTAGAATTCTCTGATTGGTTGTTGAGAATTTCATTGTTCTAGGTTAGTTTAATTGAGTAATTTAGAATCTTTGAAATTTTAAGTAATTTGTTAAGCTTTATATATTCCAAACCTTCTATCTTTAAAGTTTCATCTTAAGTATTTTGATTTTCATCTAAACACCTCTATTAAATGATTTGGTAATTGTTTTGGAATGTAGGAGAGCTTAGGCATCATTAGTTTTATAGTTATTTTTGCTTTTTTGCTGATGAAGAAACTTATCTTCATTTATCATTTTCAAGTGTATGGAACTATGAACTTCGTTTTCAAGTGTAAATTTAAAACTGTATCATGTGTATATATGAAAGTAATTTGTGAATATCCTAATACACTTTTTGAATATTTGTTTTGATAGTTAAAAGAAGTTTCTTTACCCATAAAGCGTCTTTTGACTATGTGTTATAGTGTAAGCACATGCATTGAACGCCAATAAATTTATATTAGTACAAAGCTAGGAGACTGAGGGCAGAATTTATACTATTTTTGGTTTTATCATTGCCAAATTTTGAAAATGATTGATATTGTATAAAGTTAAAGACTATTTAGAAGCAGATTGACGTTGTGTAAACTTGTATAGATTTGATTTGGTTTGGTTTGGTTTGGTTTGGTTTGGTTTGAGAGGTAGACATTTGGAAGTGTCTGCTATTTGGATTTTGATCAAAAACACCATTTTCGTATTGGCATGGGGTGCTCCAAAAAGAGAACACCATTTTTGTTAATTCCTCTTATTTAGGGATGGCAATGGGGGTTAATGGGGTGGGTATTAATTCCCCATCCCCATTCCCCGTGGGTACCACCCTCTCCATTTCTTAATGGGTTTGGATTTTTCCCAACCCACTTTAATCCCTATTTTTATTTTATTTTTATTTTTTATATTTAATGTTAACAACCACCTTTTTTTTTTTTTTTTTTTTTTTTTTTTTTTTTTTTTTTTTTTAAGGTTCACAACAAAAGCTAAATATACCTTCAATCTTTTTTCTTTCTATTTTAATATATTTAATGTTAGCAAATTTTTTTTTTTTTTTAAGGTTCACAACAAAAACTAAATATACCTTCAATCTTTTTTCTTTCTTTTTTAATATATTTAATGTTAATAACTTTTTTTTTTTTTTTTTTTTTTTTTTTTTTTTTTTTTTTTTTTAGGTTCACAACAAAAGCTAAATATACTTTCAATCTTTTTTCTTTCTTTTTAATTTATTTAATGTTAACAACTTATTTTTTTATTTTTTTTTAAGTTTCACAACAAAAGCTAAATATACATTCAATCTTATTTTATTTTATTTGGTTCAACAACAAAATTAAATACACATTAATTAATTAATTAAAAAGTTTGTTTTATAATAATCAAATATATAATTTTGCAAAAATCAAATAAGTTTTAGTAATTGAAAAAAAAAATATGGAAGAACGTGGAAGATTAAAAAAAAAATTACAACCATCTCTCTCTCTGTCACTCTCACTCTCACTCTCACTCCCCCCCTACATGTTATAAGAACCTGTTTACAATGTTATAAGAACCTATTTGAAGAAAGTGTTATAAGACCCATATTAAATTGCATCAGGGCATAAACAAGGAATTGTTTGTTGATCTCTTAGCTACGGACATTTTAGACATTAAACCATCTTTCTCTTAGCAAATTTGAACCATTCATTTTAATTTATCCAAAATCTAATTATACCTTTTAACAAAGCTGAACCACTCATTTTAAGATATTTATGCCTTACTACACCCAAACCATCCTCCATTTTCTTCCTTTAGTCCCCCACGAATTTTGTTGTTTGTTACTTTTAAAAAACAAAAAAATGTTTTTTTAATTAAATTTTTACTAATTTCACAACAACATTACCACTATTCTCACCTTCACTATCATACTACTATCACCATAGCCACTACCATCATCACTGCCGCCATCATCTCACCACTATGTCACAATCTCTACTTTCACCTTCATTCCATCACCACCACCACCACCACCAAATATAAAAAAAATATATTTTTAATTTTTTTATAAAAAATATTTTTCATTAAAAAATATTTTCTATCTAAATAAATGAAGCATAACATTGGGAACGAGCTGATTTCAGTTAAATCTGTTCATAACTAAGAAAAATTCTTTTATTTAAAAAAAAATTATTTAGTAAGACTTTGTATTCCCTTTTTGTTTTTCCAGCAAATAAATCTTTGTACCCATGCTTTCTAACCAATCACGACTCATGCTTGTTTCGATTCTCTATAATTTCCTTATTTTCAAATAAATTCATATATATATATGTTGTATAAATTGTGTGATAACATAAAACAAATAGATTTATACTTGTTAATTGAAATTTCAGAACGAACAAACCATTCTGAAAATTACAATACATAACAAAATAAAATAACATAGAAAAGCAAACCGAAACCTGCACTAAACAGTGTCCTTAATTTTTTTAAATAAATTTAAAAAATTCTAGATATGTCTAAAATTTGACAAGAATAATGTGACAATGTTAATTAATGTGTATTTGATTTTATTGTTGAGCCAAATAAAATAAAATAAGATTGAATGTATATTTAGTTTTGGCTGTAAATCTTTAAAAAAAAAAAAAAGGTTGTCAACCTTAAAAAATAAATAAATAAATAAATAAATCAAAAGAAAAAAAGATTGAATGTATATTTAGCTTTGGTTGTGAATCTTGAAAATTAAAAAAAATGGTCGTGAACCTTAAAAATAAAAAAAATAATAAAAAAAAAGATTTGAGGTATATTTAGCTTTGGTTGTGGATCTTAAAAAGATAAAAAAAAAAATAAATAAATAAATAAATAAAAGGTTGGTTGTGAACCTGAAAAAATAAATAAATAAATAAAAGAAAAAAGATTGAATGTATATTTAGTTTTGGTTGTGAATCTTTAAAAATAAAAAAATAAAAAAAAGTAAATAAATAAAAAAAACATATGGGGAAATTAGTGGGTACCCATCCCCAACCCATCCCCTGTGGATATTTAAAGAATATCACTTACCCTACCCAATAAATAAGAAAAAAAGGAGAAAACCCATGTATTTGGGTTGGGTCTCCATGGATACCCACAGGGTAGGTTATCTATTGTCATCCCTACTCTTATTTTGAAGTTGTATCTATGATAAAGGGATCATCTTGCTCAAATGCATGCTATTTATTCATTTTGTGTGTCATAAGTAAACAGAATTTTAGGTATATTTAATTGTCAATATTCCTAATTTAAGAGAGAATGATAAATAAAAATTATTTTTAAAAAAATTATTTACATCATGCCTTCATATACGAATATATACTAATAATATATAAACCGGGCCAACATCTTTATCAAGGGCACTGTTTGCCGACTCGGCCCGATAACCTTATCCACAATTTCAGATTGATTGATTACACTAACAGATAAATAGCTATACTTCTTCTGACTGATAGCTATACGTCTTCCTCTTCTAAAATTATACGGATTGCTAACCGAAATTTGTTAACACTGAATTTGGGATTGAGCTGGTGGTTGAAAAAGGGGCACATCTCTTGTTTGGTGTGCTTCAACATCATTCCCATCATACATCACAATTTTTTGCACCAATGCAATTTATTTTATTAAAAATTTAAAATTAAAAGAAGACTTACGTAATAGATTTTATAATAATTAATGATATTTTTCATCATACAATATTAAAAAAAGTCACTAATTTGAAAATTTTCAATGACAGTTTGAAAAATTCGTCACAGAAAAATGTCACTAATTGTAAGTTTTAGCTACAATTTATTAAATCCGTGATAAAAAAGTCATTAATTGTCAATTTTTAGCAACATATGTAAAAAATTGTCACAAAAAATTATTTTTATCTACAATTATAATAGAATTTATTTTCAATAGGACTTAATGGGGATTAAGTTCAACTTTAAGGATCTATTGATAATTTATAAATCAGTTTTATTTTAGAAGTAGTCAATATTATACAAAGTTTAATTCTATAACATAAATGCAAAAAAATAAAACTATTGAAAAATAATTGGGGGTACTTACCAATTAGTCCTATTAACTAGACTTATTTACCTACAGGTCCTAACTAATAAATTTAACATTATAAAAATAATAGAGTAATAAATTTATCACTAAAAATTTATTCATAAAAACAAAGAGACTGATAAATTTATCACTATAAATTTATTCATAAAAAAAAAAGACTGATAAATTTATCTTTATCACTTAATAAATTTATCAAATAGGACTTAATGGGTAATAAGTCTCCAAAGTAGGACCTATTGAGTAATAAGTCTCCAAAGTAGGAACTATTGGTAGTTTACCCAAATAATTGCGAAACAACTCTCCTCGCAGGTGCCTGTATGAGACATGGCTCGGTCGGTTCTTCTGCAAACTAGATTCAATGTCCCAACAACAACAATAATAATAGAGTATTAACATCCTTATCAACATGTCTCAAAATCAATGATAATTGAGGTCAGTACACGAGGAGTGTACTCAGGGAATATACAGAAACTTTAGCTTTTTGTGGAGGTGATTTTATTATTTTTCTTTACTAATAAAAAATCATACTTTTTTGGTTAACTTTGGTAATTTATATTTGATAATCTTGTGGAATCAAATATAGCTACGATTTGTTGCTTGATTGCAGATGTTTTTTTTATTCAACAACGTTAACATGAGTGCGACGATACGTCGGTCCTCTTTCCATACCATGTGAAACATTGAGAAAAAGAAGACAAGAATCATTTAATCAATAGAAATCAAATCTCTAAACCAATATTTAATTTATTATTAATACCATCATTGTCTCTCTCTTTCTTTCTTTCTTTTTTTTTTTTTTTTTTTTTTAAAAGATTATTGATGACAATAATGTAATGGATTTGGAAAAATTATTTAAAAAGGCATTCAAAAAACTACATCAAGCGATTACATTCATTCTAGGTGTGCCTTTATCATCACACCAATTTATACAGTAAATTTTACCTTCAAGATAATTTTTAGCATACAAATTCCGAGTACATTAATATTTTTCTATTAATTGCTAAATATCGCAAGAAGAATATCAAATTAAATCTATGTAAGAAAGTTAAACAAAAACATACTTGCAATAAATAACGTAAAAAAACAGTGTCTAATAAGGAGTATTAAATGATGTTATAGAATAATATATTATTAGATGATATTTTCATGTATCAATAACAACGTAAATATCTCTTACTTGCTTGTACTGGCATAGAGGTTACAAATTTTGACACCCTGTCTTTGGTGCCTCACATCATCCATCGAATCCAGACGTAATTTAAAAGTTCCAAAGCGTGAAATTGTTTCTAAAAGCAACACAAGACTAGCATGCCTCGATTTGCGGATTGCATTTTGCTTCCCTTTAGCCTATGTTTAGAACTTGTACTTAAAAAAAAAAAATTTAAAAAAAACCAAAGAAAAAGAGATGAAAAGCAAAATTAATGATGAAAGATAAATTTCATATCTTTGTTTGGTTAATGTTAATAGGGCTGTAAATGTAGCCCACAAATGGAATCAAATGACTTGTTTTGATGAGCACCGCATAACTTCTTCAATATGATATGTATATTAATATAATTTTTTTTGATAGATTAATAATAATTTATCATGTAGAAAATTGCTCCTAGGCAAAAATATGAGTAAAATCTAACTATTCAAATCTCCAATCTAATTCCTGTCTCCAACCCAAAATAAAAAATTTGTTCATATCAAACTTCAATACTAATCACAAATCTAAAATATATATTAGAAAAAGTTACTAAACAAACAAAACAAACATATAATATATATTAGAAAAAGTTACTAAACAAACAAAACAAACATATAATATATATTAGAAAAAGTTACTAAACAAACAAAAGAAACATATAATTGGCTGGCATTGACTATTGAGCTAGGAATGTCCCCCAGAGGCGTAGGGGATGGACCACAAGGGTGAAGATTTCACACGTGTGGGGGAGGGGTGTGGGAACTTTGACTCACGTGACAACTTTACCATAAAACATGGTGGTACGGACAAAGGACACAATTAGGTGACTATGGTGGGTTGAGTTGGCACGTGAGAGAGGCGTCCGGATCCTCTAGAGTAACTCTCTAGAGTGATCCTCTAGAGTGGATGATCCAACGGCTGTGGTTAGGCCTCACCAAAACGACGTCGTTTTGGTGAGGATTTTCAAAAAAAAAAAAAAAAGAAAAAAAAAATCAGATTTTTGAAGCTCTGTTAATGGCTTCCATTCATCATCATCTTCACAACACAACCCAATCAACTCCGCTCTTCTTGTTCATTGTTCATCAAAACGATGAAGCTTTTTTTCAATGAAATCAGATTCAACTCGGCTCCCGCAATGAAAAATCTGATTTTGAAATCTGAAAAAATCAGATTTTTTTGATTTCATTCAACTCAGATTCAACTCGGCTCCCGCTTGTAAAATTAATAGGATTTTTTTCGTTGAATCTGATTTCATTGAAAACGAAGTCGTTTTTCTTGTTCATTGTTCGTTTTGATTTCATTGAATCTGAGTTGAATCTGAAAAAAATCAGATTTTTTGAAAGCCGAGTTGAATCAGATTTTTTGAAGCCGAGTTGAATCTGAAAAATCGTTTCAATGAAGCTTCATCATTTTGAAATCAGATTCTCTCTCTCTACGTGTCTCCCGCAATGAAATCAGAGAGTTATTGCTGGGATGATCGAAAACGCTCTTTTTTTCATTGTTCATCATCATCATCACAACCCAACAACCCAACAACCCAAACGAGCTAAAAATCTGTTGAATCTGAAAAATCGTTTCAATGAAGCTTCATCGTTTTGAAATCAGATTCTCTCTCTCTATGTGTCTCCCGCAATGAAATCAGAGAGTTATTGCTGGGATGATCGAAAACGCTCTGTTTTTCATTGTTCATCATCATCATCACAACCCAACAACCCAACAACCCAAACGAGCTAAAAATCTTTTCTTTTTCTTTTTTTTTTCAAAATACTCACCAAAACGAGATCGATTGATTTGATCGCTACCACAGTCGAGTTCATCGGAATACATATGGCTCTGTAGAAGATTGCACTCACTTCAGAGATGGGTTTGTGAGATTTCTGGATTTTGAATGATTTTCTTGAGCAAGAAAATGGAAGAGAAAAGGCAGGGAGATCACTTCCTTACCAAAATAATCTTAACCGTTGATTTTACTAGTGGGGCACGTGTCAAACTCTCAAAGATCACTCTAGAGATCACTTCAGAGAGATCACTCTAGAGGATCCTCTCGCGTGAGGGAGTACTGTAACACGTGTGTGCATTGGCTGAGGCAGCCGAGTGAGGGTACAGCTGTCTCCCTCTTCCTTTGATATTTTTTTTTGGCTTTACACTTTCCTCTTTTCTGTTATTTTTTCTGTTCCAATGCCTCAGCGCAATTTCATGTACCTAACAAGTAAGGGCAAATTGCACTTTTACCCACTAAAGTATACTCAATTTCTCGCTTTGATTCGTATAAAAAAAATTCTCTCATTTTAGTCCTCGACTATCTACTCTGGTTCAATTGTGAATTGCAGTTCAATTTATCAAACCAAAAAAGCCACATAGTATGAGGCGACATAACTCGACTCAGACTCGATCTTTTAATAATGCTAATTGAAGGAAATGTAAATAAAAAATAAAAATATACATTAAAACCATCACCAATGTTTCCACCGTATTCAATTCACAACTTATATATCTTCTCTTAATCCTTAAGGCCCATATAATTATCAGCAATGATTTAGAACTCTAAATAAAGAGCTCTAAATCCACCACTAGTGAAGTGGAAATTGAAAAAACAAAAACAAAAACAAAAACAAACAAACAAACAAGGCACAACATACACCGTGACAGTGGATGGGACCCACTGTCACATCATTAGTGGTGGCTCTAATTAGAGCTCCCAAGCATTTTTGTATAATTATTAGGCCCTTATAGGTTAGACATGTTGCCAATATAAAATTTTAAAAAGAAAGAATAATTACACATAGATGGTTGTGAGTTTTTTAAATTTAAAAGTAGGAAAGATTAGAAAATAAAGTTCAAAGATGAGAGACAAAAATGAGAGCAAATCATGAAATATAAATAATAAAAGAGTAAAATATTCTTTTACCCATTATTGTTAACTACGTTAATCGAAAAATACTAACGGAGAAATCAATCACTTTGTTTGATTTTGAATTATTTGGTTTTTTATTTTTTATTTTCAATGAACATTTTTTAAAAATATTTTAGTCAATTTATTTTACATAGTAAAGTATTTTTAAAAAATGTTAAAAATTTTGTCTTTGGTAAATATTTTTCTAATTTCGTCACAAAAAATTTACTTTTTATGTATATTCGGATTAAGTCAATTTGAAAAGTAAAAATATATATATATATATATATTTGTTAAGAATATAAAAGTTTTAAAAAATGAAAACAAATAACAGGAAAACAAATTTCAAAAAGTAAAGCGAAAACCTAAATTGTGTTTGACTATATTTTCAAATTAATTTTTACAATGAAAAATTACAAAACTTATTTGGTTTACAATCTTGAAAAATTATTGTCTCTCTCCTCTCTCATTCTTTTATATTTTATATATCAATTATATTTCTCTTATACCTACCAATTCAATTATTATAAAAAATTATAAATCATTTTAAAATTATTTTCAAAATATATAATTAAATAATTTTTTAAATTTTACAAATTCTTTGAAAAATTTATTTTTTAAAATTTAACCAAACGATGTTCAAAGTTTTTAGTATAATTTACTTAATTTTGGAAGGCTGGGATGACTTGACAGAGAAACCGGTGGAGTTGGTTTTGGGCAGTTTCAGAAAGTGAGACCGGCATGTGTAGGTAAATAATAGGCGGTTAGTGGTAATGCTACGTGTACTAATTAATATATACATTAGTATATTAATTAGTGTTATGTCCTATGCATCAATTGATGTATTAATTGGTATATCAATTGATGATATATCATAATTTAATATGTTTTTAATATTTGTAATTTATATAATGAGTGGGGTCAATAATAATCTCAAAACTAGTATTGGTATACTAGTTAGTACATAAATTGGTGCATGTAGTACCACCGTTGTTACTGATCCCACCTATTATACATATTACAAATATTCAAAATTTTTAAAATTATGTCGCATCATCTGTTAGTATAGTAATGTTAGAGGCTCTAAAAGTTTTACCAAATGTCTTATATGAGTATGTGATTCACACCATGTGAGTCCAATGAGGGTCCTACACACATATGAGATATTTGATAAAAATTTTAGTAGAACTTTTGATATTTTTAATATATATAACATTATTTATTATTTATTTTTATTTTTTAGAGAGGAGTTTTTTGTTTTTTTGTTTTCCCAATGACAAGTCGTCTACTATTAAAAACCTAAATAATACTGAATCATATTATTATTTTAACTAATAAATATTAAAGTGGAATATCATATAAATTTGCATCAAGATCATCAAATAATTTTTTTCGATGGTAACCATTGCCGTTGCAGGGCAGGTTTACATGCTGTACTCACACCCCAATCACAAAAACTAGAAAATTTAAGGGTAAGTTATAAATATGCTTTCTAAAATTTATTTAAAATACGAATTATTATAATTTAGAAAATTATAGTTTATTTTTATAGTTTAAAAAATTATAAATATTTTCTTATTATAATTTTTTATTTGACAAAATTAATTGAAACAATGAAATTTTTAACTGTTCTTATATACAATAATAAAATTATATAAATTATTATTTAAAATAAATTTTTAATATCATTAAAAACTATTAATTGACTTAATAATTTATTAATAAAATGATTATTTGTTAGGAAATTATAATTTTAAAGGGTTGAATGTAATTTTCAAAATTAGAAAAAATAATTAGTATTTTAAGTAAATTTCAAAAAGTGTAGATTCAAGTTTTGTTGAAAAAATGAAATCTAAGGGTTCGTTTGGGAAGTGAGTTGGCGTTTTGACTTCTTGGCTATTTTAGCTTGGGATTAACAAGTCTCGTTTGAGATAGATTTTTTGGCTTTTTTGACTTTTGTGGGAGAAAAAATGAAATAATTATAGTTTAGATGTGACATTTTATCTTATTTGATTAAAAAGTCTATTTTGTCTTTTTGTTACAATTTTAATAAAAAAATTCCATTTTAATTTATGTCAAATGAAGGCTAATGCGTTTTTCAAATTTAAAAAAAAAAAAAATCTTGTTACCAACTTACCACACAAGCTAAGATGTTTAAAATTTTATATATTTTTTATGTTACAAAATGCAATTTTCTTTTAAGATTTTTAACATGTGTCGCAGTA
Organism: Camellia granthamiana; assembly: GCA_036172215.1. Classification (NCBI taxonomy): domain Eukaryota; kingdom Viridiplantae; phylum Streptophyta; class Magnoliopsida; order Ericales; family Theaceae; genus Camellia; species Camellia granthamiana. The sequence goes on along the minus strand of CM069905.1, from coordinate 145,490,357 downwards.
AGGGGGTTTTTTTGGAAAGTTAGTTACGAGTTGATTTTTTGATTTTTTTAAATTTTTTTGTTTTCTAATGAATAAAAAAATATGTGAAATAATTTGACTCAAAATAAATTAAAAGTCAAAAATTTATTTTTAACCACGCTGCCAAAACAGCCTTAAGTATATATACATTAACAAAATCTAATCATAATTACGAAAGAGTCTTGTCAACCTGTGTAAGGTATACTTGTTCAAAAAACCTGTGTAAGGTATATGCTAAAATAACTTTAAATTATTATATTATATTCACTTTTATTTAGAATATTCACAATAATTTTTAACTTCTTAATATTTATTTTAAAGGCATCATTTAACAAAATCTTACAAAAAAGTAAATAAATTTATTTATTAATATTTGTAATTAATGTTGTATTATTTTATTTTAAATTGATATGGCATTAGTTTAGTTTTAGACAATAATGCTATATATAAACTAAATAAAATTTTAAAATAGTCAAAATATAAAATATATGTACCAAATTCAATTTGAATGAGACCAATATCACACCAAAAATTCTGTAAGAATTGCTTTATATATATATATAAAGTTTATGCTATTAGGAAAAATGGAATATCACTATAATTTTATACAAAGTAAGTTTCAAGAATAATATGACAACGATGTATTTATTAATCATGTTGATAATAATAAATATTAATGAAAAGATCATAGTTAATCAGTTTTTGTATGTATACCTAGGGGTCTAATAAGTGGTGGAGTCAGAAAATTAAATTAGAAGAGGTACTTATTAATTACAATATCAAAAATTTTTACAAAAATATTTCACTTAAGTTTTTACGATTGATTTCGAGAAATATAAAAAAATAATGTTATTTGTAACTAGTGTATCATGAACACTACAAAAAAAATATGGATATAAATCTTAAAATAAATTATATAATGATAAATTATTTTTTTATACAAATTTTGGTTAAAAATTCAATTTAATGGTAATACCACGTTATCATTGGCATGTAATATCACCACTAATAGTAAATAAACACATACAGAGTGAACCTCACATGTCAAATGTAACTAATGATCTAATAAATTTCATATTTTTATAGTGAGATTACTTATACTGGCATGTCATTAATAATGATATCACCGTTACATTAAAAAATTTTCATAAATAATATAGTTTATCGTAATCTCTTTGGCCCTGTTTGTATGTGTTTTGAAATTACATTTCTAACTTATCACTCCCGCTTCACGTTTGGATACCACTTTCAAAATAGAATTCCACCATATAATTCAAACTACAATTTGAAAACCCGTTTGGCAGCTTTGTGATTCATTTCTTCACTTTTAACGTCTTCAGCCTTCTTCCTCTTCCTTTTTGAAAAGCTTTCATATCCATCGTCTCTGAAAAAATTCACGTCAACTGATTTACTCATCTTTCTTTCTCTGTTTCAAAGATCAGACTGAAAATTCGTCACGAGTAGTGTTCATAGAGAATTCAGACCATTTTATAAATCATGAATCCTGTGAACCTGCTCTCTACTCATATCATCTCCCACAAATCAAGTGACTTACAATTTGTGCATTGTGGAAGATTCCTTCTACGGGCAACCAAACAACGACGAGTGCGGGGTCAAATAAATCACAAATTTATTTCACATATTTTCAATCAAAATAACTATCATTGTTCTCATAATTTTTAAAATGTCATTGACAATTTACTTTAATAATATTTTTGTAATTTTTTTATTTAAAATATTTTATTTATATTTGCAAAATAAAAAATAAAAAATAAAAAACTCTTAAAATCCAACGGCACGTGACCTACCTGATCCCCCACTCCCTCCACCTGCCGAGTCCGCCTAACCTCCGCCTAACCTAATTTGATATTTTTAGAGTTTGAGAAGAATATTTAGTTTAGAGGGTCGGATTTAGACTAAAATTCTGAGCGCATTTAATTTTTGGATTGGATTTGGGATAAAAAGTTGGGCAAATTACATATACTTCCCTCGAGGTTTAGCAAAATTACATATACCTCCTGAAGTTTGAGAAATTACAGATACCTCCCTGAACGTACTACATAACAAATTAGGGGACAAATTGTTATGAAAATATAAATCTCAGAGGGCAATTTGTTATGAAAATATAAGCCTCAGGGAGGTATCTGTAATTTCTGAAACCTCAAGGGGGTATCTGTAATTTAGCTAAATCTCGAGAGAGGTATGTGTAATTTGTCCTAAAAAGTTATAGGCCCATTCTACCTCCCATTTATAAAATATTAATATTAATTTTAATATTATTTAGTTACAAAATAAACTAGAAAAATACCTGTATAAACTTTTTTCTGGAGCTTAAACTAGAAAAAATCATATTTATTTTATAATTAAATTTGTTAAGTTCCAAATTTAAATAATTATTAAAAGAGTATAAATAATTTAACAACAATTCAAAATGAAAAAAAAAAAAAAGAACTAAAATTAATAACTTATATATATTAAAATAGGTAATTATAAGACCGAGTTTAGAATGATTAGATTGGGCAAAATGTAAAACTAGCATATGATCCGTCCTATGCACTGGGATAAAATGATATCTTATTATTTTAATAAGATATACTATATACATTCACTTTTTTTTTTCCACTCATAAATAAAAGAGTAAATTACAAATATATCCCCTGAGATTTACTTAAATTACAAAATTACCCCTTGGGATTTTAAAATTTTCATTATGCCCCCTAAGATTTATAATTTCATAACAAATAGGTCATTTTGTTAATAAATCATTAAGTTAATTACCAGTTTGTAATAATGTTAAAATTTTATTTCAATTAATAATTCAGATAATTTTATTATTGTATAGGTGAACAGTTAGAAATTTAACTTTTTCAATTAATTCTATTAAATAAAAAATTCTGACAAGGAGGTATTTGTAATTTTTTAAACCACTGAGGGTCATTCATATTTTAAGCAAAGCTCAGAGGGTGTATTTGTAATTTACCCTAAATAAAAAAAATGTAAATTTAGGAATTGTATATTAATTTGTTCTCTCTCTCCACCCAAACAAAGTTGTTAATCAATATATGTTTTTAAATTTTGCTTTTTGAAAATCTAATAATCAGCCGTTTAGTTCAATAGTTCTCTTTCCCCATCTAAAATGTCAATGGTTTTTCTCTTTAAAATACAAAAATGATATGTGTAATTTACTACAACAAAATAAAAAGTACTAACAATTTTATGAAATGTGTTCATTCTATTTAGAAATTAAAAATATCATTTAAAAGATCGCAATTAAACAAAATTTGGAAAATATTATATTGATAGAGTTTAAGAAGTGTAAAAATAAAGTATAAGACATTTCTTTTTGAATTTTATTGGTAAGTTTGTAATCGATTTAAGTAGGGCTGAGTAAGGAATCCGTGAAATCCGTAATTCAATCCAGTCCAGTCCAATCCGATAGACTTGGATTGATTTTTTGAATCTGCGGTTCGGTGCCGGATTGAAAAATTAAAAATCCGTAGTCCACGGATTAGTTCCGGATTGAACCCCACGGTTCTGGATTGGAACCGATCCGAACCGTATACAAATAGTCTATATTTTTATTATACATCATCGGCCATAGTATCTTCTCTTATTCTATATAAAATCTAAACTCAAATCTAAAATCGTATAATATCTTCTTTTATTACTTTTGTTTGTTAGTTTTTAATTTTAATTTGTAATAGTTTAAATACTTATGGTGAAACCAGTTTTTTTATGGTTGCTTAAATTCTAGAACAGTATGTCACTATTATAGAAAAACATATTGCTATTGTGGAACTAATATAGCGCTATGTTTATATTTTTATGAAATTAAAGTGTTATATATATTTTTGTTATTTAATTATGTGAATCCGTGGTCCTAAACCGATCCAATCCGTATTTAAATGAATTGGTTCGGATTGGTTCCATGATTTAAACGGATTGGATTGATTCCAAGTTTTCAGGAACTGTAGATAACGGATTGGTCTTGATTTTACTCCCAATCCGGTCCAATCCGAACCATGCTCACAACCCTAGATTTAAGGATATCTATTATGAAAATTTTAAATTTTAAATATTTAAAGTTGAATGGCCTAGACAATAGATTTTTTAAAAAAATCTGTAGTTTTGAAAACTTATAGTTCTAACAACACTCTTAGTAAAAAAAAGTCTATTTACAATACTATTGGGTGATGTCATTTTTTTTTTATATTTATTTTTAAGTTATTGCAAATTTTAATTTTTAAGTTTTGTAATGGTTAAAATAGGCCATGTTGTTTGGTAAAGTTGTTATTTTTTAAAAAACTCTTTATAACTTATTTTATGAAGACTTTTTTTTTTGGTGCTAATTTCTTCTTTGATAGACATTACAAAAAATTAGTAATTTTCCTTTTTTATTAAAAAATAGGATAGATTTTGAAAAAATTCCAAACTGAAAAATTAAGTCAAGAAGCAAAGAGGAAATAAGTTGTTATTTTTTTGGCTTGTTCTATGAAATAAGTTTTTTTTTTTTTTTAGTTTTTTTTTGGAAGGGGGGGGGGAGTTTTTTAATCGACAAATAGAAAATACTATTTTATTAATCAAAATGAAACATTACAAAATGTCGACGGAGAAAATTGAAAAACAAAAAATGACATCCAATCAACACAAGGCAAAAATCTGCAGAACTCCAAATAGCAAATATATATATATTGACAGGGATAGGCCCACAGGGACCACGGCCCATCATGAGTAAACCCAAGCCCACCAATTAAACCCCATTGCACAACCCGGGTGGTAAAACCCAGCATCACTGGAAGCCAACTGGACAGGGAAGACCAATGACATTCGGACACGCGGCGGATGCAGGACAGGCCACGTCAGCAGGACAAAGATCTGCAGAGTTATTGCCACAGCACATCACCATTAATGCAATCCATCAGAACATTTATTGCGACAACACTTCCCAGCCGGCACGGCACCTCCTCACCCTGAACAAGGCAAATCACGACACAAGCTTTCGGCGGGGGAAAGCCCAGAATAGCAGAGGTAATGAAATGATTACCAAAGGATATAAGCAAGGAAAAAGGAAAAAAGAAGGTTAAGTTTTCTATCTCTCTCTCTCTCTCTCTCTCTCTCTCTCTCTCTACGTTTTGTCCATCGCCCTTTCTAATTCACACACCGGAGGGTTCGCCGGGGGACTACCCCGTCTCCCGATTGAGCTTGCTTGCAGGTTTTCCAGTGGGCCTGAGGAGCTTGGATCGGTCCAGCCCATACACGACGACACACAGTACTATCAGTGGCGCCGTCTGTGGGAATCCGGTTTGTCCGCGCGCCAGTTGTGTTCATTGCCGCCGGAGACCCTGTTCAGTAACCTTCTCACCTCATCCGTCAAGTGTATGGTCACGACTAGATCCATGGCTTCCCACCATAATGCTACCGACCACCAAACCGACCCTCCCAACCCGAACAATCCACCACAGTACTTCACCGAGCTCACCAACAGCATCAACCGTATGGCCGAACAAAACCAAGCCCTAATCAATGCTCTGCTACAAAGAAACCTCCCTATACCTCCACCTCCAGATATTCCACCCCAC